>OU342741.1:399199633-399799633 GCA_910589775.1 Avena eriantha
CGAATCTAGATAAATCCAAGTCAACTAATATGGGTCGGAGGGAGTATTATAGGGTGGCTACAATAATTAGCTCCCAGTGGAATATTTAGATAGATATGAAAATGGTGTGCAGTGCTGAAATTTTGCAAATATATGAGCTTAGATGACAGTGTTTAACTATTACGGTGGCATATATTTCTTAATAACAGAAAACTATATACATCGGATTTAAAGTCTAAATTCAACTACTCCATCAAATAGTTCTCTACAATTTACTTTTTACTCCGTACAATAGTGCATGCAGGTTCAGACTTCAAATAGGGCATAACTAAACTGCTATGAAACAATTATGTAGGTCTGGGAAGGAAATGTCGCTAGCTTTTTCAGAACAACTCTCAATACGAAATCTATGTCACGTCCGTGCAACCATTACTTCCAGATATGGGCATAAAATCTTTCTAAACCGTGTAGACATCTAGCCGTTAGTGCATGAACTTTCATAAGTTGCAAAATTCTTAACTTTAGTTTTGCAATGTCTGAACCTGAGTAAACAAAAATACCTGTTCGTGTTGCTAAAGATGGACAGATTAAAAGGATGAGTTGGGTCAGTATTCGGCTACGTGGAGGCTGCGAGGGCGCCGATGAACAGGTTGTTGTGCCAGCAACTGGATCCCAGGGGTGTCAAGGAGGAATTCCGAGTGAGCGGCGACCAACCGAGTGGCTGACCTTGTCGGGAGCAGCGGCAATCTCGAAGTGGGCCATCGTCTTGGAGGTGCGGAGATTCAAGGTTGCAAATGGAAGGGTCGTGGAGGGGGTTATCTCGTGGAGGGAGGCGGGATCCCACCAGCACAGACGAACGGTGTGGGGCGGGGTCAGCGATGTCGAGTCTGTCGGTCGTCCGGAAGGTGAGATGGAGCAGTATGATGCCCTTTCCTTGTTTTTTAACTGATGATGCGGAATCCTCACGACATGGTAGTTAGCCAGATGGTATTCTTGATGGTTTTTACTGTGTATGAAGGCCCGATTCACCAGAGATCACCGATTTTACATCTAGAGTAGCTGTCCCGGGACATCCGGCCCATCTCACGAAATCAATGGTTAGGAGTGAACTAAACGTATGATCGGACGGCAAAAAAACGTCTAGGCTGTGAGAAAGCTCCCTTTTGTTCCGGTTTTAATATCCCTAATTCCTCTTTCCTTCTATAAATATTCAAGAGTTGTGCTCTAAGTGATACCGAAACGCCCATGTTTCTGTATGGGCTTCATCGCGAGGTCTAGTGCCTTGATCTGGTTTAGCAAGTACTCCCTCCGTTTAGAAATATAAGCATTTTAACTTTGTGAAACGAATGTATCTATATCTAGATACATTCGTTCTACAAAGCTAAACCATCTTATATTTCTAGACGGATGGAGTACAACTTATGGACAATGTGTATGTAAATCTTTCTAGTTGTGATATCGTAGTATTAAACCTAATAATCATATAATATCACAATATTACCCCATGGATACGGAGTATCACAATTCTGCTAGCTAGCAGATGAAGGGACATGTTCTTTCCAAAAGTACCAAATGCTTTAATTGAACAAAAATGAAAATATACAACGATATACTCAATCAAATGTGTATCGATCCCTCTATTACTGCTCTACTCGTCTTCGTTCTCTCCTCAAGTTATGTGACCATAATCAGAGACGACAGTTTTACCTCTGAGTGTGCATTTTATAATCGTGCTCTTTGATCATATATAATTTCCCTTGCAAAAAGTTACGGCCGAAACCTGTAGCGCGAAGCAGCCGTTTCGTTGTCCCTTGGTCTCCTCCAGTGGAGTATTTTACTGCCCAAAGGAAACGGAAACACACGGACGCAGCCGGCATAATCTAGCATCTCCGGCGGCAGACATGCGACTGCCCGGCGAACAAGGCGCGCGGTGCGACGCGGCCAAGCAACTCAAGGTGCTGATGCCTTCTTGCTTCGACAGGCTGGTAAGTCGTTAGATTCATGCACCCACCGTTATTGCTCCACTCCTCAAGTACCGGTGCCTCGATGATGACCGGAGGTCCGGAGCATTTTGCAGAGCATCTCCGAGGAGCTCGCTGGGCACTTGGATACCGGAAATGGAGGAGCCGACAGTGCCCAGCCGACGGCCCTCGTCGTCAACTCGTTCGGCAAGGTCTGGCACTTGGAGGTCGGCCGGGACGGCGGCGGCGCGTTCCTGGGACGCGGGTGGCCGGAGTTCGTGGACGCGAACGGCTTCGGCGTCGGGTGGTTCTTGGTGCTCCGGCACGAAGGGCGCGGCGTGCTCACCGTCAAGGCGTTCGACCTCACGTGCTGCCTCAGGGACTCCCGCGGCCTTCACCCTTCTACAGGTAACTGCAGATTGATTGATTTGATTGGCACACAAATTAAAGAGCGACATCCAAAATTCCAAATGTTGGATTGTGTTCTTAATTGTGTCAAGATGAACAATGCTGGTTATTAGATTGAAACATGGAACGTTTAGAAAGAGCAGAATCGATGGTCAATAATAAGTTTGGAATTTTAGATTCACTGATCGACCCCCCGATGTAGAACTAATATTTCACTTAAGCCTCTAAAACCGTACTGCTGCGAAAATCTGCAGTATAATCACACCTGCCAATTGCCAATACCACACATTCATGAACATTATTATGCTTCTATATTTCAAATCTCCCCATGGTCTCGAACTCTCGACTAGGAGGTTAAGTACAGTTCATCATCAGTTGGTGCTTCTCTATTTCAAATGAATTTCATTTTTAGTTCATATTGGTAATTAAAGGTGACATTTACCTTCGCTTGTAGCAACAAGAAGCAAAGGATATGGGTCACATAAGCCACAGTTCATCAAGGTTCTCCTGCCGGATTTCATGGAGAAGATGGTTTGCAAATAAATCCCTGCTACTCTTTTCGTTGTGCTGTATCTCTTGCTATAACTCCTATAATGTATCACAAGCGGTTGACATTTACATGTGTTGTTGCAGCTGATCCCTCCAGCTTTCGTACAACGCTATGTCTCCGAGTCGCAACAGAGTAGCAAAATGGCTATCATTGCTAGCCAGTTTGGAAAATTTCGGCCCATCGAGGTAGAGAGGCACGGATCAGGAATGTTCCTTGCCGGTGGATGGCCGCAGTTCCTGTCTTTTCATGGCATCTCCGAAGGTGATGTCGTGCTCTTCAGGTATGAAGGCAACATGCTGTTCAAAATCAAAGTGTTTGGGCTTAACGGATGCCAGAAGAATCTGAAGGGCCAAGGTGCAGGAACTGAACAAAGTGAGTGAATAATTTCGTTCCTGAAAGTACTTACCTGTCCAAATTAGATTCAACTGTGATAAAAACATGTTTACCACTTCTGTCTTCTCACCATTTACAGATAGTGAGAAGCAAAAGGAAGCACATTCTTATGGCAAGCATGAGAGGTCAAGTGGTAAAGAAGATAGAAGGCCAAAAGGCTCCGTAAGTTCTCCGAGCAAAGGACCATGGAAGAAAAGCAGGAGATTTGATAACTTTGAGACTGGACATCGGCCTTGGATAAAGAAGAAGATCAGCACCTACATGCTTAGAAAATTTCTGGTAAGAACAACTATTCCTCTCCACATTTAGCAAGCTAGGACCAACACTACGAAATATAATCTAGTGCTACCTCCGTTCCACAATGTAAGCCTTTTTAGCAATCTGTTTTAGCTTTCTAAAAAGACTTATATTTTAAAACAGAGGGAGTGGTACTTAAGATATCCCACGAGTGAATTTTGACAACGATCTTACCTTTCCTTTGGCAAAACAACGATCTTGCTCTTTCCTTTGGCGAAACAAAAGCTAAGAGGTGAGTTCAGGGATTTATTTAAAACCAATATATACTTGGTGAATATCACTACCACTAAAAAGACCCAATGTTGGTAAAAAAAATGCACAAGCCGAATTTTTCAGTGAATAGTGATGTTGGGTAGAAAAGGAAGCGCAGAATTTGGAGGCCAACTGTTAGCTGACAGAGTGATCATGTGGTAGCTGAATTATTTAGGGTAGCAGTTTGAAGCCCTTTTTTTTTGGATTTTGGTGAATATGACTGGTTCTCAAACTAGCTTTCCAAATATTAGTTTTCTAATTTCCATAAATCACAGATATTGGTACCCACCGATTTTCTTTCAAGAAAAGGCAATGAAACTGTTAAAAAGCCCTGGCTGCAATAATTTGCCCGCAAACTAACACGATCAATCTGGTTTAGATCTTGTACTCCCTCCGATCCAAATTAATTGACTTGGATTTATCTAGATTCGGATGTATCTAGTGCTAAAACATGTCTAGATACATCTGAATCTAGACAAATACAAGTGGGAGTAGTTACCATACATCCAATATTATTGGGCACTACTGATTCACCAAAAGGAACCTGATGTTGAACTAATTCACTTGCCACGTTTTCAGTCTTTGGCGACGACCTTCTGTGACTCGATCGGGCTTGTCGGCCAGTGCACGATCACGCTCAAGACCTCGATGAAAAGCGCCAGGTGCTGGCAAGGTGGGTGCTCGCAGGTTCAAGACCTACGGCTACCTGGGTGGAGAAAGTTGGAGGATCTTCTGCATGGAGAACAAGATCAGGGAAGGCGACGTGTGCACTTTTCACATCGTCCAAGCCACCCTGTGGCATGTCGTCATCACGGGCTGCTCAGATAGAACCGGATAGTCCATCGGTCCATCCATATTTTCTGGCCATACCCGCATGTCCATTTTACCTCTGGTGTTGGAAGCACTGGATATATACTGCTATGGGTGGAGTAGTACTTCAGCTAGAAGCTGCCCCTTCTGGTTTGGTAACCTGCAATTATTCCCTGGAGGAGAAACCTACAATTAATTTGGTTACCTGAAGTTTGGTATGACAAATCTGTTTGGATCTTTCTAGAAATCAGAAATTCTATAGTACTTCATCTTTTGCTTCGGTGTCACCCTCATCTATACTTATGAAACTGAAGACATAAGGACGGCCGGGATTGACCAATGACCGTTCTTACGTTTTCGGTTTCGTAAGTTTAGGGAAAAGAGGAGACACCTAAGCACATAACCCGCCACCAGAAGCTAGCCCTTGCCATGCCATAGCATCAGTAGACAATATGACAGTGATCATATTGCTAGTCTAGATCATAGTTGACCACATGGAGGCGTTCCCCGTCCTCTGCTTCTCTCTGGTCTCCGTGGCCTCCATGTGCAACAGCGTGAAGATAGAAGAATGCGGGCCCACCAGGCTTTGGTGTCAAAATTGCATAAAACATAGAAATAAAACAGTCGTTGCAGCTGACCCAGTTTATTATCTACTTAGATGCACTTAGTCCGAAAAGAGTATATAGGTATGTGGCATGTGAGTATGTATTTATGTACCGTATATCATAATTATACTGTATTTTTTTAAAGGCAAAGCTCATTTTTCAAAATTAAAAAAAATCAAATTTAATGCTTAGAAAAATTCAAAAAAAATACCAGAATGTGACTAATATCCCATCTGGCTGTAAATTTTGAATACAAAATACCTAATATCCCAGCCTTAGAAAAAGTGACAAAAGTGCAGATCTGGTAGCATGAACAATATAACTTTTGAATATTCTAAAGTTTGTCCAATTTTTTTTGCTAAGTCTAAACTACAAGGTATTACGCATTAAAATTTTGCATACTTGTAGTGTACATAATTGACCACATCAAGATATTTTTTTGAATTTTTCTGTACGTCAGTCAAAAAAATTAGTGTACGCATAGGCGCTATGGTGATCCACATACAACACTGCATACTGTAATCTACAAATCGTTGGCACAACACTTACGAAAGTCATCTTTCGCAAATACCGCACCCCTCGGAGTGGTACAATAGAATCGTTATGGTTCCAACTATTTATTTATTCCTTATTCACAACAACGAGAATACAAACCCCGAGATCCTCCTTAATCCAATGAGGATTCACAAACTTGGTACTACTAAGCTAAGTATCATTGGAGACTTGTAACTTTATTGGGTACGGACCTAAATTGCTCATCTCGACTACCCTAAACGAGTAATCCAAATCATCTAGTTCTATGTTTTTATCTCCTATTCCAAATTCTATTATGTAATCTACATACTCAATGCCTCTTGAGAGACCAGGTTCCTCATAGTAAATCTCTCTCTCTGTTGATTCTTCTGCAGTGACGAGTCTTCTGTGTTTGATGTACCTAAGAAAGGGTTTAAAAAAAGTACGGATGATTATGAGCATACTCAGCAAGCTAGTTTTCGAATCATAGGCTTCTGAGTTGTTTTCGAAATCCTTTCAAAAAAGGTAAGTTTTAGTTTAAAAAATCTATATTCGCCAGTCTTCACAGGTTGTACGGGACTACACGAGTTTATTTCCTGCGGCGTTCGCAATACTTTTCCAAGATAGGGAGTAACATATCGTGTTTCATATACTCTCGAGAGGGGCACTACTGTTCCCATGGATGATCTTAAGCCTGAGTGCATAATAGGGTACGTCTTCCCGTTCAAACTTCCTTGGTTCGATGCTCAGCTAAAGATCCAAGTGAATCACTGTGCTTCGCGACAACCTCGCAGTCCACCCTTTTAACGAGTTTCGGTCTCGGAACCTACGCTTAATTACCATCCCTTCAAATATTCTAAGTCGTTATTCCGTAACACGAATGTTGATCTACACTTTGGATCACAACATGACTTACGATAAGAGGACATGCAAAATGAAAAAGGTATAGCTGAATTTCCCGTCCCATAATAGACCTTATGGTCAGGGTATTTTATACTGCGCAAGAATTACTGACTACACTGGTTGTTAATCCTATGATGCCTTTCCCATATAATGGAATGTCCACCCATATGATTTTTCAATCACGCAAACCACCCAAGATTTCGTTGTCCACCATTTCGGATTTTTCCCGACTAACCTGAGCCGGTAATCTATACTTTATATTTATTATGAAAATAGTTTGCTCTTTTAGGTGCAATAGATAAGTGAAAATAGTTTGCTAGAAAATATCCAAAAGACATGTGAGCTTGCCCTTACAAAGGTTATGCAAGTCTGGTCTCACAAGATACTAGATCATAATAGCGCGCGTTGCCGTGCCCGTCCATTTTTACGATATAATATAGGATTTTTAGTAAATATGTATATCCATAAACATGAAATTTCAATATGTACCAACTGACACATATATTAAACAGTTATTGATTATTGACCAAAATCGAAGCGGCCTCTTGAGGAAAGAGGGACAAACTATAAGTTTTGAGAGTCCAAATATTTAATAAAATATGTGCAGTATAAGCAGTTTCTAGGATCGCTAAATTCCACGCACTAAAATGATAACATCTAAATTATCACTGGCCATTGCACAACAGAATCAAAGAGATGTATCCCGATACATCTATATTTTCAACAATAACAATAAAAAATACAACAGCTACAACACAGTGACTATAAGTTTTACGACAAGGGGTCTTAATACTACGAAGACATAGAGATTTATCTCCCAGTTCTAGCATTGGAGGAACTTTTCAATTCAGTGGAGTCAAGGGTGATGAAATTATCACTTGAAGAAATGAATAGTGTGAATCTAAGATCATTCTTCCATATCAACTTGCTAAGATGAACTAAAGTATTTTTTTCTTGCCTCAGTAAAAATATTCCTGCTGTCAACCAATAGACAATCTTCAAACCCTAATTACGTAGTACTTTGAAGATTTAACCCGAGCAGACAATGTCATGTCATGTCAACGTAAAACTACTGATAGTTTAAGATAATATTTACGCATCCAGCTTGAAATAAAAATTGACTATACATCAATATATGAAACCAAGCTATGGAACTGTGGTGAAGACATAATTAAGGAGGATGTATGTGTAGCTAAATGAACACGCCAACTAAAAAAATATCACAACCGGTCAAGGCAAACTAATAAATGGTATAGGCATAACTTATATACTTGCATAAATGTGTTTTTACATGTTATCCATAATACATTTCATGAAAAGAGAATATGGACAGAACAAATTGGTTCTGTTGTTACTGTGTATCTTCTAATGAGAAGGAAAGATACATGTATGTATACGGTTATATGACCAATAAAAAATTACCCGATATTTATAAAAAATCTAAGAACCTTATAAAAGTCAAAAATAATCATCATTGAATATACACAAATATATGTGTTTCTTACATGTTCTCTAAACTAAAATTCATAAGAGAATATGCAAAACAAGAACATAACAAGCTGAATTTTAATCGTTTGTATGCTCATGAGAAGGAAAGATACAAATGTCTATACCATTAGATGACCAGTTATGCAAATACCTGTTTTGCGAAAAAAATTATGCAAATCCTGAGATTCGTGAAGCACAAAATCTGAGAACATAAAGAAGTCAACAATAATCATATCTACATAGTTTCATATGACACTGCAGATTTTCATTCGATAAATAGCTCGGTTCAGCAGGATAGGAAAAGTTTTCAGCGATCTTTCTACAAAGGGGAGCTCACTAATGTAATGGGGATGTTAAAACCACAAGAAAATAGAACAAGATATAGGTACAATGATAAGGACTACAATGATAAGGAGTACATAATGTAGTCCTAGCCGAGGATAGGTGAGCTAACTCCTAAACCCATGTCAAAATTTATACGGGCCCATTCAGATGTGAACTCTTAAAGAAGTAGTAAAACGAGACTATAACCATGACCACATGAATAAATCGTGAACATAGATATAGATGGATAGTCAAGTACTCTGTTTCGTAGTAGGGGCAGGCATACTCTGGGGGCAAAATCAATCATTTGTCCACTAAACAATGCCATTAAGATGGTAGCTCCAAAATCACTTGAAATTACACAACTACAAAACAACAGAAGAATGGTCATTGCTACCTTCGCTGTTGAAAAAATCAAAACAAGTGGTAGGAACATTGAAACAGAAATTGTCGGAAATAGACAAAATTAACTAACCAGGGACCGTTGATTTTTCATGGGTTTTACCCTTTTCGGATCAAGGTAGCAATGAGCCTGAAAGATTGCGGAAGTATAGATTGTATTGATAGTGTAAGAGGTGATTACATCATGAGCCCTTAGGCTGTTTATATAGTACTAGAAGACTTGGAGAGCAAGAAGCCTAATAGAGATAGAATTGGATTACAAACTTAAACTACCAAATATAGTCCAAACCGTGACATACTCTAACACCCTCCCCCCCCCCCCCCCCCCCCCCCCCCCCGCAGTCGGATCGATAGTGACGAGAACAGCCGGAGCATCGCGGACGGTCTGACTGGAGCATAATCCAAAGGCGCGAACTATAGAGGATGTTGGTGGATGTCGATGTCGATGTAGCCAGAAGTAGGATGCTGTAGTCGTGGTCGATGATGCCATTAGTGATGTAGTCGCCGTTGATGATGATGTTTATGTTGTCGTGGTGTTGTGGTGGATGTCGTCGTTGAGCCTGGAGAATTCGCCGTAGTAGTTGACGTAGATGTAGTTGGATCCGGAGTAGTCGGGGTAGGCGACACGCCTTGCCGAGCTTGCCAAACTCAGGAGCGCGCCGGGGACGAAGGCACGCGTCGGTGTTGCCAATACCGGACGTGCAAAGACAGGGACCATCACGAGCCATGCGAGCCAGAGCCGGAGGGAGCAGCAAAGAAATTCTCCGTAAACGGTCGGTGCGTAGAAGTTGTCCGCCGATTTGTCGGAGTAGATAAAGTAGTTGCAAAAAGAAAATTGATAAGTAAAAAATAAAAATTAGACTGCGACTCTGGCGGCGAGGTCGTGGTGGACGAAGACGAAGAGGTAGTTGTTGATGGAGATTTGCTATAGCGGTAGTTGATTTCGGGGATTTAGACCGTATTTTCCGCTTGTGTGAGCACGGCGTCGCTCGTGAAAAAGAACTTGTTGGCATTGATGATGACCATGATTAGTGATGGCGGCGACGATGTGGCGATGTTGTTGGTGTAGATGATTGTCGGCGATGATGCTCACGTGTGATGAAGATGCAGCCCTTTGTTGACGGCGAGGCGCGTACCCAGGGACGTGCGTCCTGGTAGATGTTGGCGAAGACGGGCCGGCGTGGAGACGACGTGAGGACAGAGGAGCCGACGCAACGCGTGAAGGCGTCCCTTGGGGCGTCGCGCGGAGCCTCCTTGTCACGATCATTGACGATAATTTGCCGAAGTTGAGTCGATGCCGAGGTTGAAGTAGAGGCGCGCGATGACGACATGCGGCTGTGGACGATGCTTTTGGTGGCTAAAAGAAAATTAGATCTAATAGGAATTTTTTTTTTGCTAAAACTACTAAACCGATCTAGAGAATTGGAAGAAAAACTACCTACGAGATTTGGTGCCCCTGGCAGAGATTATGGAGTTTGATCTCGCCGGGGGCGGCGCGCAGAAGCAGTGGCTAAACCCTAGGCGGAGCGAACCGCTCTGATACCATGAAAGATTGCGAAAGTATAGATTGTATTGATATTGCAAGAGATGATTACATCGTGAACCCTTAGGCTGTTTATATAGTACTAAAAGACTTGGGAAGCAAGAAGCCTAATAGAGATAGAATTGAATTACAAACTTAAACTACCAAATATAGTCCAAACAGTGACATACTCTAACAGAGCCATTGATTGCAGGCACAAAACAGAATTATGATGACTGAAAAAGCAAAAAAAATGTAGTACTACCATTTGGAATCCACCCGTGAAACATCATCCAAAGTTAGCACTCATCTCTATTTGTTCCTGATACATTGATGTTTGCAGCACCCAGGTGGCAATTCAAAATCCTAGGAAAGGGAATCAAACAACAAAACTGAACCTCGAAATCAAACTTTAGGTAGGTAGCGGGATGGGAGCGAGGTGTGTTTGACCAGGGTAGGGTAGGCGTGAGATACCACCCGTTGTCGACGCCTATCTTGCTGAGCATACCCACTATTCCCATCATCATCATCGTTGCATCTCTCTCCTATATATCCTCTCTTTGTGAGACAAATGAAATAATGAGATGAGATGAAATATAGGAGTGGCAGTACACTAAGTTGGTACCTGGCCGACATTAATCGGAAATCCTCTAGTGAATTATTCTGTAGAGCGACCGAATTTTTTGGCCTTCAACACTTTGACTAACAACACCTGCAGCAAATTGCGAGAGATAAAACATCATCAATCTGAATGAATATGCACAAAGTAGATCGATTAATTGGGAGAGGAGGAGTGTAGATTGTACCGTAGAGGAATACAGATAGCAGACTATCGCCGGAGATTTTAGAGTGACGGAGTGCAATGGAAGAGAGGATTTATGTTGGAGCATTAACTAAAGGAGGAGGGGCAGAGGAATTTCACATTGCAGTAACAGACCTCCCCTGCAATTAGTGGCTTCTAGAAATGGAGCATAAAAAGGAGAGAGTTTATGGACCAACAATAAGGAAAACAATGCAATTACTATAGGAGCAACAATAATGGAGGGGACGATCGAGATCCATCGCCATTACTACACCGCATCAGTCTGCAGGCTTAACGAATAGAGAAGGTGGACTACTAGAGAGACAAACGCTTGACTGGATCAGGTTAGGGGAGGTATTTGGGCCGCTGAGTGGACTGACGTACACCCAGGGCCCAGTTAATGAGAAAGCGTCCAGAACAGTCTACGAAGTAGCATCCCTAGGATGGTAGGCTGAGCTCGTTGGACTTAGTGGGCTCGTGGGGTGAAAAAGCATCAGTGACGGTCAATGGACCGAGAAGATCTATGACGTCCAACAGTGTGATCGGATGGTCGAGAACCTCAAATTGCTGTGGTGGCTCCTAGCTTGTTCAATTTTACTGTTTCTTAATATGCAAGTATAAACTTGTCGGGTGAAAGAGCATTTCTTGATCCCTAGTGTTTTGTGTGTTAGATAACATTGCCATGGATATTTTAATTGCATGTTGAGTGCTACATATACAAATTTTTTATTAATGTGTCAGCATCATCTCTCTAAAAAGAATGGAAAAAGAGCTCCTGCTCAGCTTGATCAAGCTTGCCAGGCCGGATTATCCGCCCTTGGCAAGGGTCGGGTAATCCGCCCCCTGACGATTTTGGCTAAGGACTAGGAGCGTGGCTCTGAGACGGGGGTGGATTTTGGCTGGATTTTTGGCTCTAGGCCGGATGTTTGCCCGGGCCAGATAATCTGGCCCTAACCGGACCCCGTAATCCGTCCCTCCCCACATTCGACTAAGGACCAGATGGCGCAGCTCTCGGATAGGGGGTGGATATTTGTCCCTGATTTTTGGCCAGGGTCGGAGTTTTTCCCAGGCCGGATAATCCGCCCCACCCAGTGGGCCAGATTATCCACCCCCGGGAATTTTGCTAAGGACTGGAGGCACGACTTGTAGAGAGGAGGCGAAGGTTTGGGCCAGAGTTTTTTCTCCGGACTGGATTTTTGCCTAGCCGGGATTATCTGGCCCCTACGACTCCAAACGGCTACAATTCGGCAAGCGTACAAATACTCCTCCCCATCTTCAACCTAGAGTTGCTCGATTCCCCATACAAGAACAGTATTTCATGAGCCACTAAATTTGAAAGATCTCCTCATTCAACCATCTGAAGGTCTTGATCTTTGGAGAATCGAAGGAGAAGGCCTTGATCTATATCATCACCGAAGCGATCTAAATTTCCCCCTCATTCACTTGAGGTCCCCTTGCATCTAGAGTTTCTTTGAAAATCTCAGATCTTGTTTTTCCCATTGCTAAACTTGATTTGTTGTGACAACTTGTTGTCTTACTCGGGAGCCTCCAATTAAGTTGTGGATACGTGCCCGAGCTCGTTGTAAAGGCGCCAGTTCCCGCCTTGAAGGGTACTGATAGTGTAAGAGTGGATCAAGACACTTGTGGCAAGATTCGCCGGAGAATAGGGTGAAGCCTTTGTGGTGTGGTGGTCTTAGTACCGCCCACCCCTCCAACGCAGATATACTTCCCCTCCAAAGGAAGAAACAACAGTAATTAAATCCCGTGTCTTCATGTCTCCGTGTGCTCCACTCTTGGTTACCTCTATCCTTTTGCCACTCTTTACTCGCTTGTCTTGTTTAGTTGCTAGGCTGTCATATAGGTAAATTCACCATAGTTGTATATCTAAAGAATTACCTTTGTGTCAAACCTAAGTTGAAAAAGAACTAAAATTTGGAGTAGCACCTATTTACCCCTCCCTCTAGGTGCCCATACGATCTATTTTCACCTGGTGACTTGAATTATGGCAGCCCATAGGTTCTATAATACCATGGACCTGAGATTTTGAAAAGAAGCATCATTATCCGGCAAGGATAATGAATCCAAATGCATTCTCTAATGCTTTGCAAAGTAATGCTTTATTTATGTTGGTTATTCCCTCCATGAAAGAATTAGGTATTTTATGCTTATTTAAAGTGGATTTTAGAATTTGAACATACTTCACTTTAGAATTTTTATTTTTATATCATTCTTGGGATTTTCATTTATATCACACAAATATTTAAGACTTAAATTATAAATTTTCAACTGTTCAAAATTTTAAGGTTATTATTTGGTAATGACGCATTTTAGGTATTTTTAGATATTTTAGAGTATTTTTTAATTTATATTTTGAAAACTTTAGTATTTTCCCTCAAAATGTTATTAATAATTCTTGAAAAATAGGATTTTAAGTCCTTATATTTTCCCAATTTGGAACTATTTTTATATAATTTTCTTATAATGCATTTTCTTTAATTTATTTATTAATTATTTGTTTTTGTTTGAATTATCACCATATTATAATTATTTTTAATTTCCTTCAAAATACTTTTTGGATTCTACTCATTTTTGTCTATCTAGAGGTATTTTAATTTTATTTTTATAAAATTCCTAAGGGTTTTATTGGTTGATGGGTATTTTTCCTAAATGTATAAGACTAAACTGCCCCTTGGGCCCACTAGTCAGCCCCTCATTCTTTATCTCACTCGTGCTCACTCATACCCCATCATGCTCCCGTGATGGAGATGGCGATTACGCGCCACCGCTGCTTCACCCGACCGCCCTAGCCAACTACGGCTCACTCCTCGCTCCGTCGCCGCTCCCCCCTCAAATATTCCCCACACTCCTATCTACCTTTATACCAATCAGATTCACCTCTATGGCCCTCTACTGGCTGCTTGCAATCCTAATCCTAACTAGGGTTTCAGTGATGTGTCGCCTCCTATGGCTCCGACGCAACTCCGACGAATTTTGCCAATGAGCTAGCGCTGGTATGCGCCCCCTACATTCCTCATGCTGCTAGCGTGGCTGCCACAGGTTGAGATCCTCTTCGGGTACTCCTTGTGTTGATGTCACCATTCCATTCAACCTCTTATTCCTCTTCACGGTCATTGTTGAGATGGACTCCCACTTTCCGAAGGTAATCTTCTTCCCCTTCTACTTCTTGTAGAACTATCTCTACTGCTAGTTCTCCTTGGGAATATCTTCCTCAATTTCTAGGGTTCTTCTGTGTCTATGTTTCGTAATGGTGTTCTAGGGTTTCTAGATCTTTCTAGATGGTTCTAGTATGTTCTATGTTGTTAGTTAGGCTCTAGTTGTTTGACATGATCTAGTATTTTAGGTTACGTTTTTGAATTTTTGGTAGCTAGACATTTCTGTTAGATAACTAGGTTCTAGGCTTGAAGTGATAGTTGTGTATAGTGTTAAGGTGGATCCTATGAGTATCTAGTACAGATCCTTGTATTTACATGATCAATATTGATAATTCATTACTAGGATTATTGTTATTTCTTTAATAAATGTCTCTGTCAGTACATGTTGTCTAAGTGGTCATGTTCTAGTCTTAAGTATACACACATTTTTACTTTTTATTACAGTCAAAATCTAAAACTCAATTACATGTTTACTTATTTATTTACTTAGTTTACTTAATGTTTGTTTTTTCTGAAGATGATTGTGGTAAGGCAATATCATCTATTAGTGTTTAATCTTATAGAGTCTTGAATTATTAAAGATGTTCTTGGTATTAGTTTTAAATTATTCATTAAGCCTTGATTGTTTGTAACATCCCCAAACTTTAATCCAAGTTATCAAATCCAAATCACCCAATTTAGGGTTAAGAAAAACTTTTTCTCTTTTAAATAATTAAGCATGCATATGTGTGTTGCATTAAATAGGAGTTGTTTTGAAATGCGATGATTGTTTGTTATAATGGTTGTAAAATGATTCTAAGATGAATGCCACATCATCTAGATCATTCCCAAGCAAAAATCAAAGAAAAAGAAATCAAAAAGAATTAATAATGGAAATGGTCACTTTTGCCATTTTAATCAACTAGCCCACTTTGGGTATTCCTAGCACTCAAATTCCAACAGAAACAATTGTGGATCTTTGCACCCCTTGCTAGTACAAGTAGTGATGTACCAAGGCCCACTTTGTGATCTTCCAAAAACATTCAAACTCTAAATTTAAAAGACATTTGAAAATGGAATCTAGTTCATATGTCTAGATCCCACTTTTTCAAAAACCACCGAAATGACTTCAACTTAGCAAATCCTAGCAACCAGAGATGCTCAAGAATTAGACCAACCACTCCACCAAAAATCTCTGAAAAATTCAAATCTTTGTGTCATGCGGCTATTTGGTCGAACACTTGGCATGCATAGATCACACCCTAGTTTAGCCTCACTGTTTCTATAGGGTTTTGCAACCCATTTGACCCAAATTCACTCCCTTTGTCCCTCTTTGATCTAACCAGGCCATAATCAGCCCACCCCCTAGTCCCTAGCCACAGTGCCCTGCCACACCGACGCCATGCCCGTCAGTCGAGCACGAACAGCTCGCAGGAGACCACCAGCCCCTCTCCGCCACTCTAGGAAAGAAGGCGTGACCTCACCGGCATCCACGGTCCACCCCACGGCCACAGCTAACCCCTGGACCACCGAGGACAAGCCCCGCACTAAGTCTCTGCGCCGCGCCAGCGCACGCCAGAGCGCCGTCACCGATAGCACGCCACACGCCGCGCCTCGAACCCAGACCGCGCGCACCGCTCCACCTTGACCACCTCAACCCACCAGACATGCCCTTACCCCGCCGCGTGACCCACAGTCGCCGGGAACCACGTCGAGCACCGCCTCTGTCTCTTAGAGAGCGAGACGCTCCCGACCGCTAGCCACCGCCCTCGCATTGCCATTAAGCCCTAGCTGACCGCCAGGGAACCGCCCACCGTCTGCCTACCTCACCCATGCCGATAGCACCCTGTGTCGTTGTCACCGTCGAGCTTCGCCCACAGCTCTCTGCCGCCCCGCCGAGCCTATATAAGGGAGCCTTCCCAGCACCATTTCTTCACAATCTCACACTCCCCTCTCTCCACTGGTCCTTCCCTACCTCTCGCCGGAGCCGCTCGAGGAGCCAGCCATCGGAATTTCGCTGGAGATAGCCACAGCAGAGGAGGAGACGCTCCCGTTGATTTCGTCCACCCCCGGAGCTACCGCGACTTCGCCTGAGCCTTCCGTCGTCCCCTTGTTTGTTTGCCTGCCTCGCCACACTCGCTGGAGCCCTGGTACGCCCTCACCGCACCCCCACTGAGCCGTTAGAGTTCCACCTCGCCGGCGATGAGTCCGTCGTCGACGATAAGCCCCAGCCGTAGATGCTAGCTCTAATCCTACGGTCCACAATGCCCCGTACCGCTTCGCGTTTAATTAGCCACTTACAAGCGGGACCCCCTGTCAGCAGTCCTCAGTGCCGCGGAGTGAAACTGGGCCGGCCCATTAGTGTTCCCGCCTTAGCCCGTAGATTCAAATTTAGATTTTTCTATTTTAGCTAAAACTTAGTTATGTCCCTTAGTTTGAAATTTAAGTCAGAGAGTTTTACAAATCCAAATTGAGTAATTCCAATTTTGTTGGAAAGATAATAAAATTCTCTACCCAAACCCGTTGGATTTAAATCATTTAGAGTTATAGATCTCTCCTAGCTAAAATAACAACACAGAAGCTTTTGCACACTCAAACATTTTTATAAAATCAACCATAATAGCTTTTGAGTTGATTCCAACTCTCAAAAATCACATTTAACCATACCTATCTGAATATGTAATAATATTAAGGTTTGCATGTAGTGATCTTGGACTAGTACCAAAATAATGCTAGATAGGCATTTCTAGTCACTTTAAATCATTAAATATTAATCTTAAACTTATTAAAATATGATCCAACATTTAAATCACATTCCCATGCATTAGAATATGTGGTGATGACATGTGTACACATGATCCCATATTTTAATTGGATAATATTAAATCTTAGTTAATTTCAATCAGTAGAAATTACTTTTCTTAAATAAAATAAATGAAACTAGTTTATTAAACCTTGTGAGGAATGTGATGATACTAGATCATCAAGTGTGTGTCTTAGTGTGATAAGTATACTAGTTAAGTATTGTTTGGTGATTGTGTATTCCGTATCTATTTATAGACGATAGTACCGACCAAGTCTACGAGGAGGAGGAGTTCTACCCCGAAGAAGAAGAGGATAATTTCAACCACTGCACCAACCAAGGCAAGCTATTGTTAGCAAGCTAGAATTAAGCAAGATAACCTCAGCAAGATGCATTAGGCATGCTTTGGTTATACCATTTGACTTATACATACTCCAAGTTTTATTTACAAGCTTTACTTTCTTTTACTTTACCAAAGTTTCTTACTTGTTTATAGATAGCATAAAGAGTGTAAAACTTGACCTATCTAGTTAGACTTAGATGTTATTCTATGGCATGAGATTGATATTAAATCCCACCTTAGTGAACACTCTTAACTTAGTAGTTTAGAGCTAAACCAAAACTTGATCACCTAGATGGGAATACTTGGTGAAAATGATTTGTGAAAACCTTGGAACGATGAGTCATTCTATTGAGATGTTTTGACATGTGTTGAGAAACACAAATGGTTTATGATGATGAAAATGTTAAGGCATGAGCCTTAGCCCCTTTATAAAAACTAATGGTTGGGTTCGGATGCGATACCATTCCAATTTTATCGTACAACCACAATACCTAAATTGGGTAAGGCTTAGCCGGAAGTTTATATGCATTAGTATTAGTTCCCTCGCGGGAGAGGTTTGAGCTGAGGCTACCTGTCAGTGTTGGCCACCTATGCAGTGCCTAGGATGGCAAATGGCCATGGCTGGGAGGCCAAGCTCATAGGAAAGGTGCTTATACTAGAGTGTGTAAAGGAAAGGTTATGTTTGATTATCTGCATACTAAGTATGATGATTCAGGGTTATCCCTGACAGATGTATTGAATTTTGTGGTGAAAGTATACCACTCTGCAGAGTGTCAAACTATTCAAATAGCCGCGTCCGTGGTTATGGACAGTTGGAGTGGCCATAATGTTCTGTTGTCACATGTTTTCAAAATGACTTATGAAATGAATTGTGACATGACTTGACCACAACAGAGTTGTGACTATGACAACTACGTTCCCACTTAGGTGATTTCAAACTTTATTTTATCTTTCTTTGTTTCTGAACTCAGCTTAGGTTTCAAACTTAACTTTACAAATAAACTTAGAACTTAGCATTCCTACTAGTATTATGTTACTTGTTAGTGATAGTTTGCGAGTACTTAACTCATGGCTTTGTCCCTGGCTATTCCTATGGCTATACTATGAGGAGGACTACCCTGAAGGAGGACAACAGGACGGCTACGACAACTAGGATCATCTCCCATCGTCAGCATTACCTGTGAAACTGAAGATTGACCCCACCGCTCTGCTATTTATTCTGCTACTTGATTGTATTAAGACTGGATCATGAGATCCTTTATTGTGTAAGACCTTATTATGGTTTGTAATGGATGATGTACTGTGATATCCAATATGTTATGTCTCGCAAAAATGGTAATCCTGGGATTGCGATGTATGGCCTAACAAGCATCTGGGATTAAAAATCCGGGTGTTGACAAGTTGGTATCAGAGCCATCCTGACCATAGGAGACACTAGTTAGAATGGACGTCCAAACAAAAACTTAGTTTCAAACCCAAAGTGAGTATTTGTGAAAACTATTTCCTCTCTTACCCTTGGGATTCTTTCTCTCAAAAAAATTACATGTTACTTCAAATTCTTACATTACTACATAAAACTTTGACACACTTGATCACTTCACTAACTTTCTCATCCTAAATTCTTGTAGATGGAAGTTCAGTACAACAAGTTCTACTAGTTGGGCAACGAAGGCCAACTGATCTTCGAGAGGGATCTAGATGCACTGTCTGAGTACTTGGAGCGTCCTCATTCGGAATTCTTTGGAGCTCAACTCAATGGTCCACCAGGGGGAGATTTACAATGGCTAGTAGTTGCTGATCTTCGGGGCAAGTTAGAAGTACCAATGTCCGAGAAGATTCAGTTCTCCATGAGAGATAACAACTGGCTAGATGGATTAGCCAGGGCAATGCATGAAGCTCTCGCTCGTCTTTGCGCACATAATGTCAACCTAATCCAAGGAACCCGCTTTGCTCACTATGTAAGGCGTGATTCTATGGGAATGCCGCTGGAGATGCCAAGTCATCTAGAGTTGAAGCGTCAAGTGGAGAACCTCAACTTCCTACTGTATGACAGACAACAGGAATTGGAAAATGCTAGAGAGTTCGCCAACCACAACCTCGCCATTGCCGCCCAAAAGTCCTAGACTTTCTCACTGCTCGTCAAGGATCGTCAGTCTCTTTGCCGTCAACGCGCAAAGAAGGATCGCACCATCGACCGTCTTTGCAAGAAGGTGGCCTACCTCGAGAAGACCATCAAGGAGCAAGAAGCTCAGCTTGCAGCAAAAGAAGAAGAGGAGGAAGGTGAAGACATCTAGGGGGATATTCACTTGTACCTCAGCAATGATGATGACTATCTGGAGGATGATGCCATGGACTTCTACACCGACAATGATGACTCTGACTTCATCGATGATGAGTAGATGCACTAGAGCACTATCGTAGGAGTGAGAAGTATCGGTCCCATTGTATCTTAGCTTACATAATGGTTCTTAAAACCATCTGTTTTCCTTTTGTTGTGGTGTGTGTGTGTTTGTATTGTGTGCCTTTCTTGAATGAATGAAAAGAAGTTAGTTGCAAAACCTGAGTCAAACTCAAAGTTTTAGCTTTGAAAACCCAAAACCATAAACCTTAGAACTTTCCTTCTTACCCCATTATCTATCTTAATCTTCAGATGACTCGTGGAAACCAAGGAGGGAGCAGCTCATCGCAAGACCCAATGCTGCAAATTCTATAGACGCTCATTGCAGACCATGAAGCTAGTAGGGCAGAGCGCCAAGCTAATCTAGCCACACTTCAGCAGATCGCCCAGATGGCTCACAACAATCAGAACCATGGAAATCAGGATCATCATGGATCCAAACTCAAAAACTTCTAGAATACCAATCCCCCAATCTTTAGCAAGTCTGAGGACCCGCTGGATGCTGATGATTGGTTACAAACCATGGAGAACAACTTAGAAGTAGCCGGAGTGGATGCAAACAAGAAAGTTCTGTTTTCCACCCACTATTTGGCCGGAGATGCAAGATCATAGTGGAACAGCACCCGCACGATGAACCATGGTCAAGTGATGACATGGGAAGCCTTCAAAGTCAAGTTCAGCCGCACCCACGTGCCGCAGGGTCTAGTCACCAGAATGAGAGATGAATTCAGAGAGCTAAAGCAAGGCAGAATGACTGTAGTGGAGTACCGTGACAGATTCTTGTCCCTCGCCAGGTATGCACCTGATGAGATCAACACGGAGGCCAAGAAGAAGGAGAGATTCCTGAACGGACTGCATGATGAGATGCAGACAGAACTCCAGCAATTTCAACCGTGCACCTCCCAAGCACAACAACAAAAACAACCGCAACAACAACACTGCACCCAGAACTAGAAGCAATGTTGTGCCTGTGGCAGCAAAAGACAAGTCTCAGATTACTTGTTTCGAGTGTGGAGTAAAGGGTCACTACTCCAATGAGTGCCCCAAGAATATTGCCGCCACTTCCAATGTGAATGCCCCAGCTCAACAGCAGCGTCATGTTCAACCCAGAAGAAGATTTGCCCCAGGGAACCCTCACAACCGCAATGGCCGTCTCTTCCACATGAACGCCGAAGAAGCCGAAGAAGCGCCAAATGTAGTGCTGAGTATGTTTTCTGTCAACTCAGTTTTAGCAAGAGTGTTGTTTGATTCAGGAGCATCACACTCCTTTGTCACCAAAGAATTTGCATGCACTAGTAAGATTCACCCAACCAACCTGAAGCATGTCATGATGGTTCAAATACTTGGTTCAACAACAAAATCTAGAAAATTTTGCAAAGCTGTACCTATCAGAATACATGGGATAGATTTTTATGCCAATCTAATAGTACTTGGAACCAAAGGTCTAGAAGTAGTACTAGGAATGGACTGGATGTCAAAGCATAAAGGATTGATAGACTGTGCTAAGAAAGCCATCACCATGACCAGTAGCTCTGGAGTATCAGTAGAGCATATATCTGAAACCTTGCCCCGTCAATTCAAGTGCAACAAGAGTCTAACCCTACCCACCATAGACCAAGTCAGAGTAGTCTGTGAGTACCCCAATGTATTCCTAGATGAATTGCCCGGTATGCCCCCGGATAGGGATATTGAGTTCATTATTGAACTAATCTCCGGAACCGGTCCCATAGCTCAGAGCCCTATAGCATGAACCCCTCAGAGTTAGTGGAACTGAAGAAGCAGTTGGATGCTGATACGTCCATTTTGCATCACTATTCTATGTCATAATTCACCATTATTCATTGATATATTTCGTATTGAGAGGTGATACTTATGTTATTTCATCTATTTTTGCATGGTTGATGACTTTTGGAGCATGGACCGCTGCAGTCAGGATTCTGATGGAAAAGGTGTTGTTTGGAGGCAAAATTCGCGAAGATCAGAAAATTCGGGAAAATAAATGGAAAATCCTATTTTTCCAGAAGACAAAGGAAGCCAGAAGGGGGGCTAGAGATGGGCCATAGGGGGCCCACACCACCCCCTGGCGCGGGCCAGACTAGGCCGCGCCACCAGGTGGTGTGGCCGCCCTGGTCCACCCCTGGCACTCCCCTCTGGCGTATATTATCCTACCGAAACCCTAAGACTCGGGGAGCAACCAAAAAAGATTCCGCTGCCTCTGCGGGGCAGAAAACACTGAGAGAGAAAGATCTCTCCGGCAGACAGATTTCTGCCAGGGGAATTCCTTCCCGGAGAGGGGAGATTGTCGCCATCAACACCATCATCAAGCTGGACTTCATCGGGATCATCATCATCGTCATCACCACCATCATCACCATTAGCACCCTCATTACCATCTCCATATTGCTGTAACAATTGTGTTGAATCTTGCATAGTTCATAGGGGAAACTTTCCTGGTGTTGATTACTCTTTGTAGTTGATGCTATTGAGTGAACCATTGAATGATTGTTTATGTTCAGATTGTTATACATCATTATTCCATCTCTGATCATGATCCATATGATGTCTTGTGAGTAGTTCGTTTTGTTCTTGAGGACATGGGAGAAGTCATGTTGTTAGTAGTGGAATTGTGTTGAGAAAGATTCAATGGTTTGATATTTAAGTTGTGGTGTACTTCTTCTAGTGTTGTCATGTGAACGTCGAGTACATGACACTTCACCTATATGGGCCTAGGGGAATGCATTGTGTATTTGGCTACTACTCATAGGGGTTGCCGGAGTGACAGAAACCTGAACCCCCGTTAGGACACCATTGCACAAGGGACGTAAGGGTCTTAGAGTTTAAAGCTGTGGTTAGGTTTCTACCTTAATTACTTTCTTGTACTTACGGATGTTCGCAAGGGGTATAATCACAAGTAGGTGTTATTCCTAGGAAGGTCGGTACATTAGCACAGGTTCACCCACACAACACTTAGCAAGCTAAAGAAGATTAATCAACTATATGAAGCGAAAGCACTTGACAGTCTTCCCATGTGTCCTCGAGAACGTTTGGTCATCTTAAGTAATACAACCGGCTTGTCCTTTGCTGCATAAAGGATTGGGCCACCTGATGCATTTATTCCTATTGTCTTTTATTTACTCGTACTTTGTTTACTTGTTTTATCAAAAACCCCTAAAAATCCGTTTGCTAAGTATTTGCAGAGAATTCCTGATCCATACCACTAGCCAGCACCTTCTGCTCCTCGTTGGGTTCGACACTCTTACTTATCGAAAATACTGCAATACACCCCTATACTTGTGGGTCATCCAAAATATTTTCTGGTGCCGTTGCCGGGGAGTGAATCGCTATTGGAGAGTGGAACTGGTAAAGGAAACTTCTACTGTGAGTATTGTTTACTTCTGATAGTTGCTTTATATTCGTTATGGATAATCCACTGAGTTTCTTATTTGGTAAAGCTACTACCACTGCTAAGGTAGTAGATAAGCCACCACCTGCTGAGAATGATGTTTTTAAAATACCTACAAGGATTATTGATCGTGTTATGGATAACTACTATGTTGGGGATGGAACTGTCCATCCCGGTGATCATTTGCTCTTTATACACGAATTATGCGGGTTGTTCAAGTGTGCAGGTATCACTACAAATCAAGTTAAGAAGTATTTATTCTCATTATCGCTGAAAGGAAGAGCTGAGGAATGGTACAAGCTGCTGAAGAATGGTCAAGCTCTGGAATGGGAGGAAATAGTGCTTCTCTTTTATTCAAAGTTTTATCCTCCTAGTGAGATTCATAAAGATCGGAATCAAATATACAACTTTTGGCCTCTTGATGGAGAGAGAGTACAGCTCAAGCTTGGGGGAGATTGAAGTTACTAATGCTCAAATGTCCCATTCATGAGCTCTCCAACAATATTATTTTCAATAAGTTTTATGCAAGGCCCCCTCTACATGACAAGGATTTATTGGATGCTTCTTGTGCTGGATCATTCACTCGCATGGAAGAAGAAGCTAAATGGGATCTTCTGGACCGTATGCAAGACAATGCTAAAGCTTGGGAGAATGACAAAGGTAGAAAGTCAGGTATAAATTATGATTATGAATGCATTGAATCTTTTATGGGAACTGATGACTTTCAAAATATTAAAAATGCTTATGGTCTAGACTCTCAAGCTATTGCTTCTTATTTTAAGGCTTTTGCTTCCTATATTGAAGTGCCTAAAAAGAAGTGGAATAAGTATCATGAACCTTATAAAGATGTTGCTAAGAGTGTTCCTGCAAGAAATACTGAAGTTTATACTACTAATCATGTCTTACCTAAACCTTACATTGAGAAAATCCCTTTCCCATGTAAGATAAAGGAACATTCTATGATAGCTAGTATTGTTAATGAAAGTACACATGAAGCTGTTGAACCTGATAAACAAATGGTTGATGAACCTATAATAGCAAATGTGAAAGACTTTGTCACTAAATATGAAAAATAGGGACACACTATCCTTTGTAAGGATACCTCTAATATTGTTGCACAAAGTAGTGTCATGAGAGCTAGTATTCCTGTGTTTTCTGTTAGAATAAGTGATCATCGCTATGATGGTCCTTGTGATAGTTATATTGTTAATTTTATGCATGATACTGAAAGTTATTATGAGAGAGGGAGAAGTGTTCTTATGTATCTCAATAATATCAAGTTTCCTTGTTTTATGCTGAAAGTTTTTATGTTGCACTTCTTTTGCCTTCCTATGCTTGTAGCCTCTGGTTTCAACAACTTGTTTGTTTATAAAATTCCCTTGCATAGGAAGTGGGTTAGACTTAAATGTGTGTATTTTTGCTTCTTAATGCTCTCTTTCACTTCAATTCATATTCCTATGTGAGCATCTCCAAAATTATCATGCCCATCTTAATGGCTATAAAGAAAGAGCTTTTTGGGAGACAACCCAATTTGTTTTTGCTTTCAGTTTGTTTTTGTTTCTTTGAGTCTTGGAAGTTATTATTTCGGTAATAACCTCTCCTTATCCGTTTTGTTTGGTTTTTGTGTCAAGATCAACCTCTAATGAGAGAGAAGTAAGATTTGGGGAAGTTGCTGTCCCGAAACAGATTTTTGTGCTTCACCGTAAAACTTCGTGAGAGATCTCTGTATGTCGTATTGAGCTGTAATTTTTTGTGATTCTGCCCCAGGTTGTTATTTAACTTTCGTTAGTTTTGCACGTTTTGATTTAAGCAACAGAAGATTTTCTAAAAAAATGATCTTTACCTGCTGGTTTGTTTTGACAGATTTTGCCACTCTTGCATTTGCTTCTTTATTCGATGTCCTTTTTGAATTATTTTTGGGTTTTCAGAAGGAGTTGCTACAGTAGCTTATGTTTTGATGGTTTTCAGTTGAAGTTGGACTCAAAAGGTTTTATCACTTCACTTATATTAATGTTGCTAATAAGAACTGTGTGAAGTTTTGTGTGAAAGAAATTTCCAGGAAGTGGAGATAATGGTGTAATAAGGAAGAGAAGGGTTTTATGACTCAAGTAATAAGTATATGAAGATGAAGATATTTATGTTATTCAAGTGATGACTCCGGAAGAATCTACTAGATACCAAATTCAAAGACCTGCAGAGTCTGTTTTCAAATATGTAACGGTTCTGGTAAGAAAAGTTCCACGAAAATACTATCCAACTATATTTTTGCAGTTTTTAGTCAATAAGGAAAGCTACGAAGCGAAAAAGGGACGGAAACAGAGCCAGGGTGGCTCGCACCACCCTGTGGCGTGGGCCCTCCCCTGGCCGCGCCACCAGGTGGTGAGTCCACCCCGGACTCTGCCTCCGACTCGTTTTCTCCCAGTACCTTCCTTTTGATATGAAACTTCGTAATGTATAACCCCCCGGATCCCCTGAGGTTTGTATATTGTGTTCTCGTTATGTTGTTGTTTCGATCTGTTTCTGCCAGGCCATACTCTTTGAAAGTTTAGAAGCACAATGGTGTCCGCCAAGGATAAAGGGAAGGAGCCTATGGAGGAAGACCTCTAAGACCCCGGGAAAGAGAAGGAGATCAAGAGTGAAGGTGAAGAGGAGCAAGGCCAACATCTGGACAGCGGCACTACCATTGCAAGCATTGGAGTGGTGACAAAACCTGCTAGGGTTAAAAGGACTGCATGGATGCAGACTGGGGGGAAAGCTCATCATCACTGCTTGGCTCCACGGTCACTTCCTCCACGCACCAAGAATCCTTTCCATACCCTTATCCATGAGCATCAATACCAAAATATTCCCAAGGGGAAATTACCCTCCAATTGGGATTTGCCTCGTTCTAGCCATGCAGGAAAAGAAAACTTCAAGTAGGAAGAGTGGGGAAAGAATTGCAAGAGCTGGAATTCTCAACCCGACATGATCATGAGCCGCATTGAGCAAAACTCACAGCTAATTCGTAATCTCACCTTGGAGATTGAGGACTTGGGGAAACTCATCAGAGAGCTCATTGAGAGGATACCACCACCACCGCAGGAGTAATTCGTCATCAGGTTTGGCATCCCCTTGGTTTGTTCCAAGCTTGGGGGAGTGCCGCGGTATCACATCACTAGCTTCTATCTTTTTACCTTATTAGTAGAGTCATATCATGAATAGAGAAGTTATTATGTAGGATGGTTTGCATTATGGAAGTGTCCCCTCTCTCGTTAGATATGTATCCCTTGGTGTGAGTTGCCGTTATGGATTATTAATGAGAAGTTCTATCATTTACTCTTTTGCATATCTTATATTAGTTTTCAATTCGTGGTTATATGATTGATCTTGTTGTTAGTATTGGTATCACTTTGGGATCATTGAGTTAATTTAGTTGGTTTTGGAAAACTTGGCTCGGTCAGTAGCAACACTATTTTTGAGAGTTGAAAAAAAGATAAAAGTACCTCTAAAGAGAAATAATTTCATCATCTTTCTTTCTTGATTTGCTCATTAGTCTAGTATTCTCTAGTTAAGATCTTTTGTGCTTCCAAGGAAGATTGCATGTTTGACTTTATCGCTTGTATGTTTGTTTGTTTCCTTCAACTCTTATACTTGCTACCCAGCCTTGCTAGCCAAAAACCTATACTGAGAGGGAATTCTTCTCGTGCATCCACCTCCTTTAAACCAAACCCATGCCATTTGTGTCCACCATACCTACCTAGTAGCATTATTTCTATTCCAAGTAAATTCTTGTTTTATCTACCTTCCAAATTAAACTTGTTATGTGAAAATTAGTGATTAAAGCTCTCACGAACTTGATGGCACACTTTACTTTCTTGCATTTAATAAACTTGAACCATTGGGTCCTTCTTTGTTGCGTATATTCTTGCGCTTTATGAGTTGAAGTTAGCAGAACCATGTATCATGGGGAACGCTTTCAACACTACATTGGTCCTTAGTACCTAGTTGATATCATGTTCTTTTGCTTATGGATCCCGGCGGTGTGAAATAAAAGTGGAACTTGTAAGATCATGGAGTTTATATGTGTGTTAGAGAAACGCCTGGGCCGCTAGCCTAAGCCATGCCTAATCATGGTGGAAACTTGCAGCATAACTATAGTGAGCATTCTATGAAGCATCCTCAATAAAAACCTATGCAAATAGCAAATAAAAAGATCGTTGAGATGCTCATTGTCTGCTTGCCTTGTCATTTTGATTATGGGATAGCTCCTGTGTCATGTGCAAGGGGTACCCCGTTGGCGGTTCTCAGTGATACACGTGTATTTACAATGACAAGAGCTTGCTCGTGACTGAAGTTGAGTAGCATGAGGTTCGGTACTCATAAGTAAGGGGCATGGGACTCCAGTTTATAACTTGTCAAGCATATCCTCTTAGTTGTGTCACTTTAACCTTAACCACCAAAAGATGCCTATGATAGGGGCAATGAGAGCTAAAAGCTAGTAAGTATCATAATTTTTGGGAGCTCTTTATGAGACTTGCAATCCCTGCTTCCCTCTACGAAGGGCCTTTCTTTTACTTTGTAGTTGAGTCAGTAAACCTACTCCCTTCTATCTCAGCAAGTATTTTGAGTTCTTGTGTTTCATTCATTCATATGATGATTTATTCAATCATGTTTGTTATGTTCCTTGTTTTGCACATTACTCTTATCTTGATGTTTACTACTTTGAAAGCTATCATTGATAACCAGTTATTTGTGAACTCCAGCAAATTATCAACTATTCTTCGACCAAGAGCTAAGTTTGCCACTACCAATTATGATTTACTTTATGTATCTTTATTGTGTTTCCTTTACCTATTACAAGTTGAGTTATATAATAGTGAGTTGTCTTCTATTATGATCTATGTATTTGATGAATGTGATGCTTATTGTTTGTATTCTTTTATCGACTCTTCACTCCATAAACCTGAGGCCATGTTTATTGAGCTCAATTTCCCTTGGGGACAAGCGAAGTCTAAGCTTGGGGGGAGTTGATACGTCCATTTTGCATCACTATTATATGCCATAATTCACTGTTATTCATTCATATATTTCGTATTGAGAGGTGATACTTATGTTATTTCATCTGTTTTTGCATGGTTGATGACTTTTGGAGCATGGACCGCTGCAGTCAGGATTCTGATGGAAAAGGTGCTGTTTGGAGGCAAAATTCGCGAAGATCAGAAAATCCGGGAAAATACACAGAAAATCCTATTTTTCTAGAAGACGAAGGAAGCCAGAAGGGGGGCTGGAGATGGTCCACAGGGGGCCCACACCACCCCCTGGCGCGGGCCAGCCTAGGCCGTGCCACCAGGTGGTGTGGCCGCCCTGGTCCACCCCTGACACTCCCCTCTGGCGCATATTATCCTCCCGAAACCCTAAGACTCGGGGAGCGACCACATAAAGATTCCGCCGCCTCTGCGGGGCAGAAAACACTGAGAGAGAAAGATCTCTCCGGCAGACAGATTTCTGCCAGGGGAATTCCTTCCCGGAGAGGGGAGATTGTCGCCATCAACACCATCATCAAGACGGACTTCATCGGGATCATCATCATCATCACCACCACCATCATCACCATCCGCACCCTCATTACCATCTCCATATTGCTGTAACAATTGTGTTGAATCTTGCATAGTTCATAGGGGGAACTTTCCTGGTGTTGATTACTCTTTGTAGTTGATGCTATTGAGTGAACCATTGAATTATTGTTTATGTTTAGATTGTTATACATCATTATTCCATCTATGATCATGATCCATATGATGTCTTGTGAGTAGTTCGTTTTGTTCTTGAGGACATGCGAGAAGTCATGTTGTTAGTAGTGGAATTGTGTTGAGAAAGATTCAATGGTTTGATATTTAAGAAAGGTGTACTTCTTCTAGTGGTGTCAAGTGAACGTCGACTACATGACACTTCACCTATATGGGCCTAGGGGAATGTATTGTGTATTTGGCTACTAGTCGTAGGGGTTGCCGGAGTGACAGAAACCTGAACCCCCGTTAGGAAACCATTGCAC
The DNA here is from genome assembly GCA_910589775.1 of Avena eriantha. Lineage (NCBI taxonomy): Eukaryota > Viridiplantae > Streptophyta > Magnoliopsida > Poales > Poaceae > Avena > Avena eriantha. The sequence continues at coordinate 399,228,973 of OU342741.1, forward strand.
AAGGGACGTAAGGGTCTTAGAGTTTAAAGCTGTGGTTAGGTTTCTACCTTAAATACTTTCTTGTACTTACGGATGTTTGCAAGGGGTATAATCACAAGTATGTGTTGGGGATATACTTTCCGGGTATCCTCACAGATCCTCACTGACCAGGGTGGCCCACTTCGGGTTAGAGCTTTGCTTCACGGGTGGCCCAGTTAGGGAGAGAAGACGGAGTCCAATCCGACTACGGGAAGGCCCAGAAGACTTACCGACTTAGGCCCATAATGTTACTTGTAGTTCAAGATGTACTCTATAACCAACTCTTAGTCGTAGCCGGATTGATCTCTCCTGTAAACCCTAGGCCGGATATCTATATAAGCCGTCCTAGGGAGAGCCTTTAGGGCACACCTCAATAGTCTACAATCTCAACTCGCACAGGCGAAACCTTTGTAACCCATATTCCGGCTCTGCCGTATTACTGGATTGCTAGCAGGAGTAGGGGCCGTCCAAAGCCGGCGGATTCGAACCTGGGTAAACTTGTGTGCTCACTGTCTCGGAACACCGTACGTCTCACACCCCTCTCTCCCGCACGCCTCGAGGACCCCCTCATGGTGTACTTATCCTCAAACCGACGATTGTTGGCGCCCACCGTGGGACAAGTGAGCTTCGGATCTGCGTTCCGAGCGGAATCTGCAAGAATTGGAATCAGCGAGACCATCGCCGTCGGTCGCATCCTCTACGCCAGTGACGTCCCTCTCATCGTTCTCGACGAGACTTGGATTCCGGCTAGGGAGGCCGTGACTGCCTATACAATCATGTATTTTGGCGAGATCGATGTTTACATCGGTTTCGCTGAACCTGCCCAACCCACCCCAGCGGCGATGATAGAGGCAGAAGAATCTTCTAGGTCCCCTTTGTCCGTGGAGGCGGCAGAGTTCCGGATCCCAGAAAACCCTAATCCCACCCAGCCCGCACCAGTTGTGGAGATAGTGGAGAAATCCGAGCCTGAAGAAGACCTAACAGTCCAAGTTGAATCTGGAATGGATCTCCTTGGAGAAGCCGGATCCCAGATCGACCCACCCGTGGAAGTTGAAATCCAGGAGGAGCACATTAACGACACTGATTCCGACTCTGACGATGTCGGGACAGATAGGCCTTTCCTCAGGTACACACTAAGACGTATGATACTGCAAGGCGCTAGCGCAGATGCAATCCTCGAAACCATTAAAAGTTTCGATATGGCTGATCGCGAAAGCCACAGGTACCTCAGGAAGCACGCATCGCACTTCATCAGATATGTTGGATCCGGATCTAGCTCTGCCGATGCTGGAGAAAACACCGACTCGGTGCTGGAGGCAATTGGAACAAACGCCGACGTTCCTGCATCCTCGGATGAATCCATGACGTCGGCAGATTTCCAAAAGTTCTCCGCGGAATATGACGAGGAGTACAACTCCAAAGCTGCAGAAGATGGAGAAGCCATGGACGAATGATCCGGGGAACACTCTGCCAAAACACATGATGATATGGAAGTCGGAGACAATCCCGAAGTCCAGATGTCCGAAAGTACCGATTAGAGCTTGACTCCGGGAAACGGACCCAAATCCGTCTTTGCTACCGGCGCTGCCAAGAAGGCAAAGAAGAGGAACAAGAAGAACAAGACCCCGGCAAAAGATCCTCTGGCAGAGGAGGTGATTGCCGAGGAATACGAGGAAGACTCGGATGGAGCACTTATCCCAGACGAGCCGAAAAAAGAAGCATCGGTGGGTGGACACATGATCACTGAAGGTGCGCGTAAACTCATCGATGCCACATTAACCACACCTATCCCTACAGCTGCAGAACTTACTGCAGATGAGATAGACGAAAGGGCCCAAGCCCTAGAAGCGCGCCGTCAACAACTCCTTGATGAGGCCAAAAACATCGAGGTGGAGAAGAAGCGCATGTCTAACAAGGAGTATATGTCCCGTCTACATCAGAAGACACGGAAACGTCAGATAGATGACAACCAATTCCCACGTGTCCGTGCCGTCCTTTTTGGAGATGAGATGGGAAAGCCACGGAAGGACAACAATGGAGATTGGGTTTACCCAACACCAGTGCAAAATACCGTGGCAGCTCGCGAAATTCTATCGGCTAATCCAGGACCAGAAGAGATACGTTTGGGTATCAAGCTACTCAATAAGGGACTGGAGCAGCAAAAGGTCGCCCTGTCTGGAAGCCAAAAGCTGGTCTCGGATTTGGACCAATGTCGCACAGATCCGACATGGGCTGACGTAAGATCCCACTACGTTCGGGCGCAGTATCGTCACCCGAACACAGGGAAGGCAATTATTCAAGAAACGGATCGTCGGGGCAGCACCGCAGAACTACACATAACTGGAGCAACGTCGCTCCAGTAGCTGAGAAAGACGCGATCGCTGCACTGAATCCGAGGAATCCTCCCCGAAAGGGAGAAGATAAAGAGAAACGTCGGGAGGAGGATCGTCAGAGAATGCCACCTCCTAGACATGAAAACCGTCCAGCTGAGCCTTACCATGGTGGGAACGACGGACGAAGGAACGATGGAAACCATGTTGGCACAAACCGGCAGGGGGCTCGTCACAGTCAAGAACCTCCCCAGAACCGGAATAATGACACTCCGGACAGAGGCCGGCGATCATCCGGAAACAACCCAGCTGCACCACCCTCTCCACAGCACAGTTATCACAACAGCCCCCAAGGAGGTCAAGGAGGACGACATGGCAGAGGAGGTGGTGGCAGAAGCCGAAGTTCGGCTCCAGGGCACCGCAGCCACAGCCGATATTTGGGACGATCCCTATCCCCGAACGACGCAAGGCACAGGATCAACTCCAACATAGAGGCTCGGCGCTACGAAAATGATGACGTGTACGTGGGCCCAAAGTGCTTCGGACCACGCATCAGAGCTACAAAATTCCTGGAAGGATTTGCTATCTCAAGACACATTCAAGCCTAGGATGGCATTGCTCGGCCAGATACCTGGTTACAGGACTTTTTCCAAGCTTGTTGCATCGCTAAAGGCGGAAACAGCCTCATCGCAACCCGATATCTCCCACTTATGTTGCGGAATACGGCACGATCATGGCTCAATGAACTTCCGGTGAACACCATCCACAACTTGTATGACTTACAAAGTGCGTTCTTTCGGAATTTCGAAGGCACATAACGGAGGCCCTGTACGGTTAGAGACCTACAGCGTTGCACCCAGAAAGCCGGAGAAACTTGCCGAGATTATCTCGGACGATGGATTGACACCAAGAACTCCTGCGAGGGAGTAAATGATCAAACTGCGATTGAAGCTTTCATTTCAGGTCTCCCAATTGGTTTACTGCACCATCGCTTGAAGTGTGACAAGGTTACTAATCTGGGAGGGATGATAGAAACAGCGAGCAAGTATGCAGATGCTGACGATGATGCAGAGGGATTACTCAACGTCCTGGCTGTACCTCAATCAGCAAAGACAAAGCAACAGGCTCAGAAGCGCAAAAACACCTCGGAAGAAAAACCCAACGGGGAGACGGTAGTAGTCACTACTGTTTCCGGGTCTGGAGGACGAGGAGGGCATGGTGTAGGCCGCGGTCGTGACCGTGGGACATCAAGGGTCCAAGGTAGAGGAGAGCAACAACCAGGTAAAACCTACACTTGGGCCGACATCGCCAATAACCCATGTGTGCATCACTTGGACGCCAATGGGGGCTCGTTCCACACCAACGCTGAATGTCATTTTAACGACGACATCAAGAGAGATGATACCGCAGGCTACAAAGCTAAGCGGAAGAAGGGAAAGAAAAATCCCGAAAAAGACAAAGAGACCAAGGAAGATTCTGACATGGAGGAAGCCGATGCTTCAAATCCCAAGCCGGAAGGGAAGAAAACTTTTCCTACCAAGAAGGACACTTACGTCACCTTCCTCGGATCTCAACCAGCAAAGGTCAAGAAAGCAGTTCTCCACGAGCTCAACGCAACAGTTCCGACTGTCCCTCAGTATCTGGACTGGTCGGAAGTGGCAATAACGTTTGACCGCGCTGATCATAAGCCTAAGCTACACAGGCGAGGAAAGTACGCCTTAATAGTCAATCCACTTATGACGGTTATGGTTTCCTCAAGACCCTCATGGACGGTGGTAGCAACATCAATATTCTCTATGTAGAAACGCTACGCCAGATGAAGATCTCAAAAACACAGCTTAACCATAGCTCTGTGATTTTTCCCGGAGTTGTCCCAGGAAGACAAGCTAATTCCCTGGAAGAGATCACTTTGGATGTTACTTTTGGAACACCAAAAAATTATCGAACAGAGGCACTTTCCTTCGAAGTGGTCCCGTTCAAGAGCGCATACCACGCTATATTCGGACGTCCGGCTTACTGGGCTTTTATGTCTCGTCCGTGTTACATTTACAATATGATGAAAATCCCAGGTCCCAACGGCGTGATCACCATCAGGGGAGACCCGAAGAAAGCGCGAGAGTGCGAGGATGGAAATGCCGCCTTTGACGAAGCCGTGCTGCACGCCCAGGAGTACCAGGAGATCAAGAAGAGCATAGATCCGTCTGAGATGCCCGCAACAAAGAAAGAGGTGACAAAGCCAAATCCGGAGTTCAAGGCATCAGAAGAGACGAAGACGACGCCGTTAAAGGATGATGACCCCTCCAAGGTGACCCAGATAGGCGTAGGCCTAAGTAGCGCATAGGAAGGCGCGCTCGTCAAGTTCCTCCGAGCAAATCAAGATATCTTCGCATGGCAGCCATCTGACATGACCGGAGTACCTAGGGAACTTGCCGAGCACTCTCTAAATTTAAACCCGAATGCTAAACCCGTCAAACAGTCCTTACGACGGTTTGGTGATGAAAAGCGTAAGGCAATAGCTAAGGAACTAGCGGCTCGAGTTAGCCGGATTCATAGAAGAGGCCATCCATACTGATTGGTCGGCCAACCCTGTAATGGTCCCTAAAAAGGACACCACTGATTTAAGGATGTGTGTTGATTATACTGCCTTGAACAAGGCTTGTCCAAAAGATCCGTTCGCTCTGCCTAGAATTGATCAAGTTATCGATTCTACGGCAGGCTCGGAACTCCTCTGTTTTCTCGACGCATATTCCGGTTATCACCAAATCTGGATGAAGGAATCTGACAAAATCAAAACTTCATGCATAACCCCTTTCAGAACCTTCTGTTATGTTGCGAAGCCCTTTGGGCTGAAGAACGCAGGAGCTATGTACCAGCGCACGATGCAGCGTTGCCTCCATGATCAACTCGGACGCAATGTACATGCATACGTGGATGATATCGCGGTCATGTCCAAAAAGAAGGAAACATTGATTTCCGACTTAGAGGAGACGTTCGCCAATTTACGAAAATACAACATCATGCTTAACCCGAAGAAATGCTTCTTTGGAATACCAGCCGGAAAATTGTTAGGTTTTATCGTGTCTCAACGAGGCATAGAGGTGAACCGTGACAAGATCAAGGCTATTCTCAATATTTCCAGGCCAACTCGCCTGAAGGACATACAAAGATTAACTGGTTGCATTGCTGCGGTCAGTCGATTTGTAAGCCGGCTTGGTGAAAGAGCCGCACCATTATACAAACTCCTGAAGAAGACTAAGGATTTTGTCTGGAGTGACGAAGCTGAAGCTGCATTACAAGACCTAAAGAAAGTACTCTCATCTGCTCCTATCCTGGCAGCGACGGAACCTCAGGAACCGATGTTGCTTTACATTGCTGCGACAAATAGGGTTGTCAGTATAGTTATGGTAGTGGATAGACCAGAAGAAAATCAGGAACACCTGGTGTAGCGTCCGACGTACTTTGTCAGCGAGGTCCTGACAGAATCAAAACAGCGGTATCCGCACTATCAAAAGTTGGCTTACGGTGTTTTTCTAGCATCTCGTAAGTTACGACACTGTTTTCAGGAGCACCCAATTACCGTGGTGAGCAAAGCTCCCATGAGAGATATAATCAACAATAGCGATGCCACAGGACGCGTCGCCAAATGGGGCACAGAGCTTGCAGCTTTCGATATTGAGTACAAACCCCGGACAGCAATCAAATCCCAGATCCTTGCCGACTTTGTTGCTGATTGGATAGAGACCAAGGAGAACATGGTCCTCCCTGAGTCGGAATATTGGACCCTCTTTTTCGACGGGTCTAAGGCTCGAGGGGGCTTGGGGGCTGGCGTGGTGCTCAAATCACCCCAAGGAGATAAACTTTTATACGTGTTGCAGATCCACTTCACAGCGACAAACAACATTGCCGAGTATGAAGCACTGCTGCATGGAATCCGGATTGCTAAGGATATTGGCATACGACGTTTGATGTGTTACGGAGATTCGGATCTTGTTGCTCAGCAAGTCTCGGATATTTGTAATGCAAATAAGCACATGGCAGCATATAAAGCTGTCGTGGATGATCTATCTAAATCGTTCGAGGGGTTTGAAGTTCAACACATCCCTCGAGCAGAAAACGAGGAAGCAGATGCACTATCTCGAATAGGCTCTGCGCGGAAAGAGGTTCCGGATGGCGCATTTTTAGAGCACCTCAAAGTTCCCACGATAAAGGGAGTAGATGAGGAATATCCGACCAAATCCGACTCACCTTTAATAGCAGTTCTGGCTGTAATTCCCAGCTAGACTCGACCCTACCTTGATTACTTGGTAGATGACAAATTACCCGAAGATGAGGTGCTTAGCCGGCAGATTATCCGACGAGCAAAAGCCTATACTATTGTTAAAGGTGAGCTCCATAAACGGAGTGTTTCTGGGGTTTTTCAGCGCTGTGTATCTCCGGAAGAAGGAGTGGAAATCTTAAGAGAAGTCCATGAAGGCGAGTGTGGTCACCACGCTGCAGCCAAGTCTTTAGTGGAAAAAGCTTTTCGACATGGTTTTTTCTGGCTTACAGCTCAGGCAGATGCCGAACGATTAGTCAAGACATGCAAAGGCTGCCAAAAAGTACGCCAAGCAAGCTCATGTTCCGGCTGATCAGCTGCGAACAATACCTATAACATGGCCTTTTGCGGTCTGGGGGCTTGATATGGTAGGACCTTTTAAACGAGCTCCAAGTGGATTTACTCACCTCTTAGTGATGGTGGATAAATTCACGAAATGGATCGAGGCTAAACCTGTCAAGTTGTGATGGAGCAACAGCCAAAAGATTTGTCGAGGATGTTATAATCCGGTATGGTTATCCGCATAGGATTATCATGAACAACGGGAGTAATTTTTCCATGGGAGAGTTGGCTGAATTTTGTGATGAGCAAAATATCCGGCTTGACATTGCGTTAGTCGCACATCCACAGGCTAACAGACAAGTTAAAAGAGCAAATGGTTTAATTCTACAAGGCTTGGAACCAAGACTCGAAGCACCACTGGGGACGTGCTGCGGGGGCTTGGGCAGAGGAATTACCCTGTGTAATTTGGAGTTTGCGAACAACTCCGAACAGGTCAACAGGATATACACCTTTCTTCTTGGTCTATGGCGCATAAGCTGTTACGCAAGTATCATAGCCAGAGAGTCCGAACTAGATCCTTCAATAAAGGTGATTTGGTTCTCTAGCTTGTGCAACAAAGAAAGCACAAACTTTCCCCAATATGGGAAGGGCCTTTTTTAGTTAGTCGAGTATTGCACAATGGATCGTACTACTTAACTAACATGAGGCCAGTCAAAGAAAGACCTGCTACTAAGAAGAGAAAGAGAGCTGGAGGCAGTACAAATCCAGATGAGTTTGACAGACTGTGGAATATTGCTCAGCTACGTCCCTTTTATTCTTAGTTTATCTTTCTTTGTAATCATACATATGTAGATGCTTTGTGAGAAATAAAAGTTTTGGTTACCTCAAAGTTTTCCTAAGAAGTTTTTACCATCTTATTTCCTAATGATCATGTCATAGTCGAAAATCCCAGAATGCTTGAAAGTACTTTATGCTTATGTCCGTTCTGGTTTAGATTTTCGGATTCTAAAACTGCTACCTTTGGGTATAACTCTAAAAAATTCTAGTTTTTACTTGGGTTATTTGTCTGGTTGCTGGATGCGTGTATCTTCCGAGTAGTGAATTGTTGGTACTGGAAGCTGGCTTTGTTTCCGAGTTTAAAATGGTTTAGCAATTGAGCTCCGTTGCTCGGCAAAGTTTCCGGCTGAAGGTTTAGCCGGCTCACGAAAGGGACGAGGCGGAAAGCCAGATAAACGATAAGTAGAGGCGGAAAATTCTAAGTGCTTATGAAAACATTTCAGGCACGCAAATAATCTAAGACAAAAGTGCCGAATAGATAAAAAACTTAGCACTAGCAAAAGTCATAGTACTTAATATTTACAAAACGCATCATGTCTTTCTAGAATAATACATAGTTTTCTGATCTATGATGCAGGAGGAGATGAAGGAACCGTCGGATCGCTGGTTACTCCCCCTTGATATCGTGCCGAGATGTCCGGATCCGAGGTGGTCCGTTCATCGTCGGAAACTTCTTCGGCGTCTTCTGGAGGAGGTGGCGGAGTATCCACGCGGGTGAAGAAGGGCGTCTCGTAGCTGGTCCGATTAGCTACGTGGCACCCATATCCGGCACAGGAGTGCATGATGGCTTGAAGGTCTTGCTCCTGGCCGTCTTCATCTACCTTGCAGTACCCTCTGGTCACTTGCCATATCTCCATGTTTCCATGGTGGCTCATGACCATGGTGAGAGCGTTCTGCGCAGCAGTCCGTGCGTAGGACATGTTCCAGTCCCGAACGAGCTGTGGCATCTCCTTGGCCTTCTCCCGCACTTGGAAGTCCGACATGCTTGGCATGTCCGGAATCCTGAGAGACTCGCCAATGTCCTCAAGGGACTGGAGGTAGTCATGAAGAAGATCACCGACTTGGGTAAGCCGGTGAGTGCGGGGCTCGGACGAGGAGGAGTCCGTCAAGTTCAGAGGACCTATACACAAAACAAGTCAATGAAAATCCGACATTAATGGAAGTCGAAGAAATGATAAATCAGATAGATGGAACATACCAAGAATGACGTCATCAATCTTGGCCTTCTCCTCCCGGAGACTTTGGAGTTTAGCCCGGAGCGCCTGGGAGATATCCTTCTCTTTGCCAAGCTCATTCCTGAGGTCCGAGATAAATTTATCTTGAGCGACAATCTTGAGATCGCGCTCTTGAGTGGCCATGGAGGAGGACTCAAGGACTTGAGCTATGCTCCTTTCATGATCCGCCTTGAGCTTATCCAGCTCTTGGCGAAGTCCCTTGTTCTCCACCACCAAGGTCTTGAGGTTCTCGGCCTCTTCAATCATAGCGATGGATTGTTTCACCAACGCTGTAAGACAAAAAGAACAAAAGTTCAGAAAAATTCGACATCGAAAATAGCAAAAAACAAGGTTTGAATCTCGAAATGTTTACCTTCGGCTTCATCCTTGGCTAACTTGAGCTCAGCATTTTTAAGCCGGAGAGCTTTGCTTTCTCTCCGCTTATCACAGACATTTTTTAACAATTCCTGGTTATAGGAACACACTTTCTGTAAGTCAGAATACCCAAAGTCAGAAATCTACTTAAGACTCGGGCTAATATTTTTGCTAAATATCAGCACGAGCCTTGGGGGCTACACTAGTTCGTTCTTTGGCATCCTAATGAAAGCATTAACCCGGATTTCTATATCCTGCTTCATGCTTGGGGGCTAGAGGATATGATATAACATAATGTAAAAACAAGAGTTGGAATTCCGACTTACATATTGCTCGCGGGTGAGTTTGTCTAACCCCGCATTCACCTCAGCTGCCACCTTCTCGGCGAGAGTAAGAGGAATTACTGGAGCTGTTGGAAGCTCGCCAGTCCTGATCCTCTCGTCGCGAAGGCGGACTTGAGCGAGAAGGTCAGAGAACTGGACGTCCTCTGCTTCTTGCGCTTCCTCTTTGGGGGATAGATGGCTTTTGTCCAGGACTTGCCTGGCCAGCCGCTGGATCTCCTCTACAGATTTCTGGGATAAGCCAAATTTGGCAAGTCCGGGGTTGCTGAGGAGGTTGTCGGCGAAGACTTCAGCCGAGGGATCATTACCCGAAGAGGGTTCACCCTTATCTTGAGCTGATGCACCCACGGTGACGTCAGTGTGCGATCCAAGGATCACAGGCGCCGTTGAAGGAGCCGGACCTTCTGCAACTACCGGAGAAGCAGTAATCGCCGGTGTTGCAGAAGGTTGAGGGGCAGGAGTCAGAGGAGCCGTGGCAGGGGAAGCTATGGTAAGCTTCGTCTGTCGCAGGGGCTTCGCAGGAATCCCCTTCCCCTTACCCTTGATGAGAGGCTTTGCTCTGAGAATGTAGTAAAGTCGGAAACATTACATCTCAGAAAGAAATTCGAGAAAGGTACAAAGGCGGAAATTGTGAATGAAAGTTACCTCTTCACAACGAGCACTTCCTTTGTGCCAACAGCCACTATCGGAGCTTTGCGCTTCCTGAGCGCAAGGTCCGACAATGGGACCACTTCAGTCTCCTGAGAAAACTCAGGAGGATATCCTTTGAGTGGAGCAAGCTCCGACTCGGGGAGATCAGCAAGCTGAAAACAAGAAAACATATCAGCATTGCAGTATATAACTTAAAGATTGAAACACGTAAAAGGTGTACTGATGGAAGCTTACCGCTACCACGGGGTTTTCCGCCGTGTGCATATCCAGAGAAATCTCCGGAATTTTCTTCTCGATCCGCTCCTTGATCAGCCACTTGATCTGGCTTATGTAACCTTGGATGGTGTAGGCTTTGGGGCTGATGCGGAGAGAGTCTTTTTTGGAAGACGTGATGAAGTGCATCAGTCTATCCCCGTGGTACTGAAGTGGCTGGATCCGACGTGAGACCAGCACTGGACTAGGTCGTATCCTTTCAGACCCTTGTGCTTGATAAGATATTCGATCTGCCTCTTAGCGAGGATCAGATCGTCGGTGAGAGCCGGAGCAGCCTCATCCCAGGAAGGTTGGGCTGTGGCGGCTCCGTCGACAAAAACTGACAAAGCAGTAGCTTTGCCGGGAGCCGGAATATCCCTATGATAGAAAAAAGTGGCTGGCCACTGTTTGACCGAGTCACTGGAAGAAATTTTGGGATATGCCCGGTCTCGTCTAACAGAAAAACTAATGGTACCAGTGATATAAAGAACACCGGCAGTAATGGAATTTCTCCGGACATGGAAATAGTACCGGAAAAGAAGCAAACTCGGCCTAATGCCGAGAAAGCCCTCGCAAAGCGCTGCATATACGCTCATCTCTAGAAGAGAATTGGGAGGAAGATTATGGAGTTGTACTCCATAATGGTCAATCACCTCGGAGAAGAACTCCGAGGGAGGAAAGGACAAACCTCAGTCTAGATGGGTGCCAAAGTGGACGTGCTCGCCCTCGCGTGGATTGGGGACGGTTTCGCCGGAACCGCTCCGCCAGTTGTCGGCGGCGAGAAGCCCCTCCTTCTCCACGTTTTTGAGGCCGTCGTCGTCGAGGGCGCAGGGGATCCAGATTCCCCGGAAGCTCTCTTTCTCCGCAGCTACTTCCGCCGACGCCGCCGCCAGAGAGGAAGAAGAAGATGAAGCCATTTTCTCTCCGGTGGAAAAGATGACCTTAAAGTGGCGGCGCTAGGAGCTCTGTGGGAAGAGGACGAAAAGGCTCTAGGCGCGCTAGAGGATTGGGAAGAAAGGAACGTCGAAGGACTGGTGGAGAGGAGAAGAAGAAATCTAAACCCCTTATATCCACCTACCTGCATCAAGATTCGTGCAAACGCTACAGTGTAATTGCCACGCGTCGTGGAAAGAACTGGGAAGGGCCCGCGCGATGATTGTGTCGCCTCGATCTCCACACACGCATTGAAACGGCGCCTCGGTTCTGCGAACCGCGGACCCACCAACGGTCATGCTGACGGAACGTCTGTCAGATGATGTGACTTGACCATGCTTGTGTCAGGTGGCGTTAGAGACCAAGTTCCGGCTTAGTTTAAAAGCAAGCTGGAAAATCCGAGTAACTAATTGAAAGGTCCGACTTACTTTTAAGACCCAGATCGTATTTTTTGTTGTAAAGTTTCAGGAACCCTTCAAGATTCTGCAAGCCGAAGATCAAGCTAGACGATGATAAAATCCAACTTTGGATCTTGGAGGCCTCCGGGGGTACTGTTGGGGATATACTTTCCGGGTATCCTCACAGATCCTCACTGACCAGGGTGGCCCACTTCGGGTTAGAGCTTTGCTTCACGGGCGGCCCAGTTAGGGAGAGAAGACGGAGTCCAATCCAACTACGGGAAGGCCCAGAAGACTTACCGACTTAGGCTCATAATGTTACTTGTAGTTCAAGATGTACTCTGGAACCAACTCTTAGTCATAGCCGGATTTATCTCTCCTGTAAACCCTAGGCCGGATATCTATATAAGCCGTCCTAGGGAGAGCCTTTATGGCACAGCTCAATAGTCTACAATCTCAACTCACACAGGCGAAACCTTTGTAACCCATATTCCGGCTCTGCCGTATTACTGGATTGCTAGTAGGAGTAGGGTCCGTCCAAAGCCGGCGGATTCGAACCTGGGTAAACTTGTGTGCTCACCATCCCGGAACACCGTACGTCTCACACCCCTCTCTCCCGCATGCCTCGAGGACCCCCTCATGGCGTACTTGTCCTCAAACCGACGACAGTATGTATTAGTCCTAGGAAGGTCGGTACATTAGCACATGTTCACCCACACAACAGTTAGCAAGCTAAAGAAGATTAATCAACTATATGAAGCGAAAGCACTTGACAGTCTTCCCATGTGTCCTCGAGAACGTTTGGTCATCTTCAGTAATACAACCGGCTTGTCCTTTGCTGCATAAAGGATTGGGCCACTTGATGCATTTATTCCTATTGTCTTTTATTTACTCGTACTTTGTTTACTTGTTTTATCAAAAACCCCTAAAAATCCGTTTGCTAAGTATTTGCAGAGAATTCCTGATCGTACCACTACCCAGCACCTTCTGCTCCTCGTTGGGTCCCACACTCTTACTTATCGAAAATACTGCGATACACCCCCTATACTTGTGGGTCATCAGATGCTATGTTAGAGAAAGGCTTGATTCAACCAAGCGCATCGCCATGGAGATCGCCCGTGTTATACGTCGACAAGAAAGATGGAGGCAACCATTTGTGCATAGATTACAGGAACCTGAATGACGTCACAACCAAGAACAAGTACCCATTGCCAAAGATAGAGGATCTATTCGATCAGTTGACTGGTGCCAAAGTGTTCTCTAAGATCGATCTTAGGACTGGTTATCACCAACTTAAGGTTCGTTCAACGGATATTCCAAAGACCGCCTTTACTACTCGTTATGGATTATATGAGTATATGGTCATGTATTTTTGATTAACCAATGCTCCCGCTTATTTCATGAATCTCATGAATAAGATCTTTATGAATTTTCTAGATAAGTTTTTCATTGTGTTTATCGATGATATCCTTATCTACGCCAAGTCAGAAGAAGAGCATGAGTAACATCTGAGAATCATCCTGGAAACCCTTAGAGAGCATCGGTTGTATGCTAAGTTCAGCAAATGTGAGTTTTGGCTGAAAGAAGTAGGATTCCTAGGACATATTGTGTCTGCTGGAGGAGTCACTGTTGATCCCGCCAAGAACAAAGATGTCGAAGCATGGGAAGCCCCAACCACTCAAACCCAAGTTCGTGCATTTCTCGGATTAGCGGGATATTACCGCAAGTTCGTAGAAGGATTTTCGAGCATCGCAAGACCTATGACCAATTGTTGAAGAAGGACAAGAAGTTTGAATGGACCGATAAATGTGAAGCAAGTTTCCAAGAGCTCAAGAAGAGATTGATTTTAGCCCCAATATTGATCATGCCAGATATCAAGAAGTCATTTGATGTGTATTGTGATGCATCCAAGATCGGTCTTGGATGTGTATTAATGCAAGAAGGCAAAGTCATCGCATATCTGTCTCGACAATTGAAGTAGCATGAGCAGAACTACCCCACCCATGATCTGGAGTTAGCAGCTATAGTTTTAGCCTTAAAGACATGGCGTCATTACCTTATGGGTAATCGCTGTTAGATTTACTCAGATCACAAAAGCTTGAATTATATTTTCACTTAGAAGGAGCTGAATATGAGGCAAAGGAGATGGATAGAGTTAATCAAGGATTATGACCTTGACATTCACTATCATCCCGACCAAGCCAATGTGGTAGCGGATGCTCTTAGCAGATTGCCGTGTAGGTTAAACACCATGATCAAGGAGAAGCAACCATGTTTGCACGAGGAGTTGGAGAAGTTTAGAACTGAGCTAGTTAGCAAAGGATTTTTAGCTAGCATTGAACTTTAACCCATTTTGATTAGCCAAGTCAAGGAATCCCAGAAGGGAAATGAAAGTATCGATGGAATCAAGCGTCGTATTGGTATAGGAAAGGTACCTAGATTCACCGAAGACAAAGAAGGAGTTATGTGGTATAAAGGACGTATCTATGTGCCAGCAGATTCGGAGCTGAAGCAAGTCATCATGCAAGAAGCTCATGATACTCTTTATTCTATCCACCTGGAGGAACGAAGATGTATCAGGATTTGAAGGAGCAATTTTGGTGGCACAAGATGAAGAGAGAAATCAGAAGCTACATCGCCAAGTGTGATATCTGTCAGAGAGTCAAAGCGGAACATTAGAGGCCCGCAGGACTGTTGCAGCCATTGCAGATTCCAGAATGGAAATGGGATTCCGTCGGAATGGACTTTATCACCGGTTTGCCTACTTCTAGTAGGGGAAATGACTCTATCTGGGTCATCGTTGGTAGGCTGTCCAAGGTAGCTCATTTTATACCTGTCAAGACAACCTACCAGAGTTTGAAGCTAGCAGAGCTGTACATTGCCAGAATTGTTAGTCTACATGGAACCCCCAAGACCATAGTATCGGATCGAGGAACCCAATTTACCTCGAGATTTTGGCAGAAAGTCCAAGAAGGATTAGGAACCAAGTTGAATTTCAGCACCGCTTATCACCCGCAAACCGATGGACAGACTGAAAGAGTCAACCAAATCTTAGAAGATATGTTGAGAGCTTGTGTGTTAGAATATGGATCAAAATGGGAAGATTGTCTGCCTTTCGCAGAATTCTCATACAACAACAGTTATCAAGCCAGTTTGCAAATGGACCCATTTGAGTTCTTATACGGGAAGGAAGTGTCGTACCCCTTTGAATTAGTCGCAAGTAGGAGAGAGTTAGATTTTCGGACCCGACATTCTCCAAGAAGCCGAAGAGAAGGTTCACAAAGTCCGTGAGCACCTTAAGACCGCCCAATCTAGATAGAAGAGTTATGATGATGACAAGAGAAGGAGAGACCTGACTTTCAATGTCGGAGATTTTGTGTATCTCAAGGTTTCGCCATTGAAGGGAACGCGACGTTTTAGTCTGAAAGGAAAGTTAGCCCCCAGATATATCGGACCCTTCAAGATTCTGAATCGCCGAGGAGAAGTATCGTATCAACTGGAACTGCCAGAAGAGATGTCTGCCATCCACAACGTGTTCCATATCTCGTTACTTCGCAAATGCCTAGAAGTGCCAGAGAAGACCGAAGTTTTTAAGAACATCGATCACCGAGCTGTTGATATCAACAAGGATCTGACTTATCGTGAAGTGCCCATCCGTATCTTGGAGGAAGCCTACAGAACCACCAGGACCCGGAGTATCAAATTTCTCAAGATTCAATGGAGCAACCATACCGAAGAAGAAGCCACTTGGGAGCGAGAAGATTACATTAGGACTGAGTTCCCAGATCTCTTTAGTTCCTCGTTTTCTTTCTTAAATCTCGGGACGAGATTTTGTTTAAGGGGGGAAGGTTTGTAACATCCCAAAACTTTAATCCAAGTTATCAAGATCCAAATCACCCAATTTAGGGTAAACAAAACCTTTTTTCTTTTAAATAATTAAGCATGCATATGTGTGTTGCATTAAATAGGAGTTGTTTTAAAATGCCATGATTGTTTGTTCTAATGGTTGTAAAATGATTCTAAGATGAATGCCACATCATCTAGATCATTCCCAAGCAAAAACCAAAGAAAAAGAAATAAAAAGAATTAATAATGGAAATGGTCACTTTTGCCATTTTAATCAACTAGCCCACTTTGGGTATTCCTAGCACTCAAATTCCAACAGAAATAATTGTGGATCTTTGCACCCCTTCCTATTACAAGTAGTGATGTACCAAGGCCCACTTTGTGATCTTCCAAAAACATTCAAACTCTAAATTTAAAAGACATTTGGAAATGGAATCTAGTTCATATGTCTAGATCCCACTTTTTCAAAAACCACCCAAATGACTTCAACTTAGCAAATCCCAGCAACCAGAGATGCTCAAGCATTAGACCAACCACTCCACCAAAAATTTCTGAAAAATTCAAATCTTTGTCTCATGCGGCCATTTGGTCGAACACTTGGCATGCATAGATCACACCCTAGTTTAGCCTCACTGTTTCCACAGGGTTTTGCAACCCATTTGACACAAATTCACTCCCTCTGTACCTCTTTGATCTAATCAGGCCATAATCAGCCCACCCCTAGTCCCTAGCCACAGTGCCATGCCACCCTGATGTCATGCCCACCGGTCAAGCACGGACAGCTCGTAGGAGACAACTAGCCCCTCTCCGCCGCTCCAGGAAGGAAGGCGTGACCTCACCGCCGTCCATGGTCCACCCTACCCCACGGCCACAACTAACCCCTGGACCACCAAGGACAAGCCCCGCACTAAGTCTCTGCGCCGTGCTAGCGCATGCCAGAGCGCCATCACCGACAACACGCCACATGCCGCGCCTTGACCCCAGACCGTGCGCGCCGCTCCGCCTTGACCACCTCAACCCGCTAGACACACCCTTACCCCGCCACGCGACCCACAGTCACCGGGAACCACGTCGAGCACCGCCTCTGTCTCTCAGAACGCGAGACGCTCCCGACTGCTAGCCACCGCCCCTCGCGTCTCCATTAAGCCCTAGCTGACCGCCAGGGAACCGCCCACCGTCTGCCTACCTCGCCCACGCTGATAACACCCTGTGTCATCGTCATCGTCGAGCTCCGCCCACACCTCTCTGCCGTCCCGCCGAGCCTATATAAGGGAGCCTCCCTAGAAAAATTTCTTCACACTCTCACACTCCCCTCCTATCCACTAGTCCTTCCCCACCCCTCGTCGGAGCCGCTCGAGCAGCCAGCCGCCAGAATTTCGCTGGAGATAGCCGCAGCAGAGGAGGAGACGCTCCCGTTGATTTCGTCCACCCCCGGAGCTGCCGCGACTTTGCCTGAGCCCATCATCGTCTCCTATTTCATTTGCCCACCTCGCTGCACTCGCTAGAGAGCTGGTACTCCCTCACCGCACCCCTACTAAGCCGTTAGGGTTCCACCTCGCCGACGACAAGTCTGTCGTCGACGATAAGCCCCAGCAGTAGATGCTAGCTCTTATCCTACGGTCCACAATGCCCCATACCGCTTCGCGTTTAATTAGCCACTGACATGCGGGACCCCCTGTCAGTAGTCCTCAGCGCCACGGAGTGAAACTGGGCCGGCCCGTTAGTGTTCCCGCCTTAGCCTGTAGATTCAAATTTAGATTTTTCTATTTTAGTTGAAACTTAGTTCTGTCCCTTAGTTTGAAATTCAATTCAGAGAGTTTTACAAATCAAAATTGAGTAATTCCATTTTTTTTGGAAAGATAATAAAAATCTCTATCCAAGCCTGTTGGATTTAAATCATTTAGAGTTATATATCTCTCCTAGATAAAATAACAAGACAGAAGCTTTTGCACACTCAAACATTTTTATAAAATCAACCATAATAGCTTTTGAGTTGATTCGAACTCTCAAAAATCACATTTAACCATACCTATCTGAATATGTAATAATATTAAGGTTTGCATGCAGTGTCCTTGGACTAGTACCAAAATAATGCTAGATAGGCATTTCTAGTCACTTTAAATCATTAAATATTAATCTTAAACTTATTAAAATATGATCCAATATTTAAATCACATTCCCATGCATTAGAATATGTGGTGATGACATGTGTCCACATGATCCCATATTTTAATTGGAGAATATTAAATCTTAGTTAATTTAAATGAGTAGAAATTACTTTTCTCAAATAAAATAAATGAAACTAGTTTATTAAACCTTGTGAGGAATGTGATGATACTAGATCATCAAGTGTGTGCCTTAGTGTGATAAGTAGACTAGTTAAGTATTGTTTGGTGATTGTGTATTCCGTAGGTATTTATAAACGATTGTACCGACCAAGTCTACGAGGAGGAGGAGTTCTACCCCGAAGAAGAAGAGGAGAATTTCAACCACTGCACCAACCAATGCAAGCTATTGTTAGCAAGCTAGAATTAAGCAAGATAACCTCAGCAAGATGCATTAGGCATGCTTTGGTTATACCATTTGGCTTATACCTACTCCAAGTTTTGTTTACAAGCTTTACTTTCTTTTACTTTACCAAAGTTTCTTACTTGTTTATTGATAGCATAAAGAGTATAAAAACTTGACCTATCTAGTTAGACTTAGATGTCATTCTATGGCATGAGATTGATATTAACATCCCACCTTAGTGAACACTCTTAACTTAGTAGTTTAGAGCTAAACCAAAACTTGATCACTCTAGATGGGAATACTTAGTGAAAATGACTTGTGAAAACCTTGGAATGATGAGTCATTCTATTGATATGTTTTGACATGTGTTGAGAAACACAAATGGTTTATGATGATGAAAATGTTAAGGCATGAGCCTTAGCCCCTTTATAAAAACTGATGGTTGGGTTCGGATGCGATACCATTCCAATTTTATCGTACAACCACAATACCTGAATTGCGTAAGGCTTAGCCGGAAGTTTATATGCATTAGTATTAGTTCCCTCGCGGGAGAGGTTTGAGCCGAGGCTACTTCTCAGTGTTGTCCACCTATGCAGTGCCCAGGATGACAAATGGCCATGGCTGGGAGGCCAAGCTCATAGGAGAGGTGCTTATACTAGAGTGTGTAAAGGAAAGGTTATGTTTGATTATCTGCATACTAAGTATGATGATTCAGGGTTATCCCTGACAAATGTATTGAATTTTGTGGTGAAAGTGTACCACCTCTGCAGAGTGTCAAACTATTCGAATAGCCGCGTCCACGGTTATGGACAGTTGGAGTAGCCATACTGTTCCGTTGTCACATGTTTTCAAAATGACTTATGAAATGAATTGTGGCATGACTTGACCACAACAGAGTTGTGACTATGACAACTAAGTTCCCACTTAGGTGATTTCAAACTTTATTTTATCTTTCTTTGTTTTTGAACTCAGCTCAGGTTTCAAACTTAACTTTAAAAATAAACTTAGAACTTAGCATTCCTACTAGAACTATCTTACTTGTTAGTGATAGTTTGTGAGTACTTAAAGAGTACTCATGGCTTTGTCCCTGGCTATTCCTATGGCCAGACTATGAGGAGGACTACCCTGAAGGAGGACAGCAGGACACCTACGACAACTAGGATCATCTCCCATCGTCAGCGTTGCCTGTGACACTAAAGATGGACCCGACCGCTCCGCTATTTATTCCGCTACATGATTGTATTAAGACTGGATCATGAGATCCTTTATTGTGTAAGACCTTATTGTGGTTTGTAATGGATGATGTACTATGATATCCAATCTGTTATGTCTCGCAAAAATGGTAATCTTGGGATTGCGATGTATGGCATAACAGACATCTGGGATTAAAAATCCGGGTATTGACATTGTTGCAGTTGGAGTAAAAGTTGGTTCTGGCTGTATCATTCATTAAGTTTTTTCTCTAAGTGCAATGTCTGCTTGAATTTCTATCTAGTGGATGTTACAGTTGGAGCAAAAGTTGGTTTACATGCTTATTGTTTTATAGTTTCCTATTTAGTAGTATCTTGAGGTTTATTGGTCTTAAGTCTGTTGGTATTTGGGATACATTAACTAAGGATTCACTGTTTTCCTTCAATCTCTAGTGAGTAATTCCTAGTATGGCTTCTCCTTAGTGAAGATTGGGGTTGAAGGAAAATTACTCCTTTAAAGTAGATGTGTTTAATTCAATTTTCTTATTAGGGAATGTGCATTAGGTATAGGTCTAGGTTGTCATATGCGATTCCTCTTAACTAAGTGTGCACGGATGATAATCAAGTGCTTGTGCCAGTGCTTGCTTCGCAGTAAAAGGATCATGCTATTACATGATCTATTGGTGTAGTACACCACTATTATTTCTACTATTATGCCCTTCTATGGATCCAAATGATACCTAGCTATTAGTTTACCTAAATCTATAATTATACCCATTCCTAGAGTCTCTGAGCTAAAGCTTTGTAGATTCCTAAGTGGGCTTGTTGAAGATCTGTAGTTGCATCTCCTTCTTATTCCTCTTGTTCTTGAAATATTCTTCAAGTTCTTCCTTGACTTCTGGCTTCCCTTCCCACTCAGATCTCTCTCTAACTAGTATGTGTGTGTGTTTGATCTAAGCTACCCAAATGAATGAGTTGGCGACACCTAAGATATGCATTTAGGTGATTCACCTGCTTGGGTATGAGTGAAACCATCTCTATAGCTTAACTTATATGCAAGTGGCATATAACTTTCGGTGGTTAAGTCCATGCTGGATTTAACTCTTGTGTGTTTTCCTAATTCGACATATGGGATCTGCTGTCCTATGTGCAGATTCAGTGAATCTACACATGCCTAATTGGGCATGTCGGTTTCATTTTTGTATTGTCCTAGTGACATAGGTACGATTACTCGGATGCTTATGATTTGCTGCCCTATGCTGGGTAAAAGGCTTATGACCCGTGAAGGTTTCAGATGATAGCCCAAGGAAGTAGCCGACAAAGACTTTGATTGTATTAGGAAAGAGTGTTTGAACTGACAATGTGTTGGTACTGTAATCATGTGTATGTAAAACCTATCCGCATACAGCTTTGAGACCCGACTTATTATATATAGGATGGGAGAAGCCCAAGCGAGGGTACTGAAAATCTCCTAGACAACTTGTAATAGTGCGATTTCCCAATATTCAGGCGACTTTGACTCTAGTGTTTTCCTGACATCCGACGAAATCCCCATCATTCTCTTTTCCGCGAAACCCGAAGTCCTTCACCATTGACATTGCCGAGGTTACCCTTCGTCAATTGGCGCCGTCTGTGGGAAACCTGAACACTGGAACCACGGATTCAGCAGATCGCTCTCCACCAAGCATCAACCCAACAAAAGTAGTTCCACACCTTCCCACCCCTGTATTGGTACCCGGAGATTTCAATGGCGGATCCGATCTAATCATCGAAAGCTTCCACTTCCAGGTAGAAGACCCGCAAGAATCGCACCCTTCGGCCCTGATCACATTAGAACCGTCGGTGGAAAAACCTACGCCTATGGTGGTACCAGCATCTTCCGTCGGATCCTCCATGGATGCCATAACACAGATCGAAGCAGGCGAAGAAAGCGAGCAAATCGAGATGGATCAAGGAGACCTTGATGGTCTTTACGACAATCTCTCCTTTGGATTAGATCCATAGCTAACCCCACCACACGACGCAAGCCCGAAAAATTCAGAACCCGAAGAAAGCAGCGAAAGCATAGACTTTGGAATTCGGATGGCAGAAATCTACCTAGAACAAAAACTGATGGACTTCACTGGTTCACCCGACAGTATCTCCCTCGGTTCAGACGATGACGTCACTAGTCCATACATCACTCAGCACCAAGTATGCGTGATCATCGGAGACGCCTCGACCCAGCAAGACTCCAATGGTAACCAAATTTTAACCCCGATGATAT
Organism: Avena eriantha; assembly: GCA_910589775.1. NCBI lineage: Eukaryota > Viridiplantae > Streptophyta > Magnoliopsida > Poales > Poaceae > Avena > Avena eriantha. The sequence continues at coordinate 399,250,732 of OU342741.1, forward strand.
TCTTTCCAGCCACAATGCAGGAAGTCATGACAACGAAGGAAGCCAAGGAAATGGGGGAGACCCAACAGTCAACCGTGTAAATCGAGAAGAGGAAGAACCACGCAGAGGCAAGAGGCAAACTCTCAGCTTACTAGCAAGCGCATGGCAACAAGCAAGGGCAGCAATTTCGGGTGCGGTTCCAATGACAACGGACGCCACTCATGAAGATTTATTAGCATATCAATATTTACTCCATCACAAAAAGAGAGACCTACTAAAGATGCAAAGGAAACTCGACGAAAGGAAAAGATTTGGCGACGAATCTAGCCTATGACAGGCGCAGTTAAGATACACTCGAGGATCAAGGAGCATAACAGGAGGAGCATCGCCAAGGAGAGGAACATCTCGATTGCAGAATATCCTCGAAGAAGAAAGGAGCAAACTAATCCGAGACCTTGATCTATCATTCATGTCAATAGACCAGGCTGGAAATATCAAGGCAAAAACAGCCCAGACAGCAATTGTGGCTGCACAAACGTATTTAATCACAACTCAGCCCACACCCAACGATCCTCGCGCGACCCTCCACCGCTCCGCCCTGATGAATCTCGGCATGGTAGGAGCATCTCTTGGGCAAGTAGAGCAAGGAACGACGCAGCAAATCGACAGATCCCTGCGCCATCGCAGTAGCCCTTGGCAAGGAGGTCATACCCGACGATCACGATCGCCACATCGGGTCCACTTTTTAGAATCAGAACCGCAAAACAACACAAGAAATGATATCACACAATGAAGGATAGACCGATCCAGAGAAGAGCATAGAACCCAAATATACCATGACGGCAAAAGCGAGGAAGAGCAGGAACTATGTGGAGCTCAAGATCGTCTAAATTACGATGGTCTCCAAGAACCCGAAAGTTGGCTGACAGATTATCTGGCAACCGTCAAGTTACAGGGCGGCTCCAAAGCTATTGCAATGCAAAGCTTGCAGCTGCACCTAACTGGTGCAGCATGTTCCTGGCTAAGACAACTACCCGAAGACTCTATCAGCAGTTGGAACGATCTTGAGAACAAATTTATCAGGAATTTCCAGTCCACATTCAAGCGAACCACGTCTTTGGAGCAGTTGTGGGCCTGCAAGCAAAAGCCAGGATAATCAATACGTGCTTTCGTCCAAAGGTGGAACATCATAAAAATTCGGCTGAAGCCATATCCGATGAAAGAGCAATCGACGCCTTCAACAATGGACTTCGTCGGCAGGAGTTTATTGAAGAACTAGGATGAAGCAAGACAAAGACAATTTCGCAGCTGATGGACATATCTAATCGTTGGGCTGATGGAGAGGATGCAGTACACAACAAAAAGAGCCTGTTCATCTGAAGATGACAGGGACGATGAACCAACGATGGGTACAATACACCAATTTACGTTGCAGCCAGTTTCTCTAGAGGGGACAACCGACGAAGCAACGATTACAACAGCGGATACCATGGTAACAGGGATAACACCAGTGGAGGCCAGTCGCAACAACGGTACCAGCCGACGAATCGAGACCCACCTATGTCAGCAAGACAAATTTTGGAAGGACCCTGCAATATGCACCACTACGTCGACTCGACAGGGAACATGCGATTAAATAATCTCCTAAAGGACTGCCGAACATTCTTAAAAATGCAAGAGCTATGCAAGGCAAGGGCAACCGAAGCAGCAAACCGAGGCTATGCTATCGCGCCTGGCACTTTGGTTATCGGCGCGCCACCGCCACCATAGGGTCACCCGCTAGCAGGACAGCCGCAAAACACAACGCATCAAGACAACAAATATCCCAGGTCAAAAGGAGCAATGTCAATGAACCAGAAGGGACGGCCCTCCAACAGAACACATAAGTTGATCACTAGGCAAGTAAACATGGTAGTAACAAAGCCACCTCCTACACCTGACTATCCATTGGTTAGAACAAGAAATTACCTTCAACAGAGCTGATCATCCACTACGGGTCCCTCGACCAGGCCAGTCAGCGCTAATAGTAGAATTACAAATCAGCGGGTTCGACATGAGGAAGGTTTTCTTGGATGCAGGAAGCAGCATCAACCTGATTTACGCCAAAACTCTACGGGCTATTAATTGGTCCATGACAAATCTAGTATCTATAGACACAACTTTCCATGGGATAGTTCTAGGAAAAGCCGAAATTCTATTGGGCAAAGTCCACCTCGACGTAGTCTTCAGATCAAAGAATAACTTCAGACGCCAAAAGCTAGAGTTTGAAGTCATGGACTAGCCATCTCAGTACCACGCGATCCTGGGACGACCAGCTTTCGCTAGGTTCATGGCAGTACTTCACTACGCATATCTGGTGCTCAAAATGCTAGCCCGCAACACGGTCATAATAGTAAAAGGAAGCTTCAGTCGCTCGGACAACTCGATCGAGAATTCAACAAAATATCAGAATGTTTCGGGATGGAGACAGAACTTAGACAGCTAAAAATAGTGGATGAGGATTCACTACACAAAGAACAACCCACAAAAAGAAAACATCGGAAGAGTAAGCGCACAACGGTCTTGCAAAAGAAACCTATGCGGCCTCCAATATAGGTCTGCATAGGAAGATCCACTCGTCGAAAACACAAGAGTACCGCACATACCAACACGGAGCATGACGAAGAACCCCAAGAACAGAAGCCAAAGTTCCTAAATAAAATCTTCACTTAGACGCACTTTATAAAGGCCAACGGCTAGGCGATCACGCCCTCGCAATGTATTTCCATTTATTCTTATCAATGAATAAAGAAAGTATTTCACGAAATACAAATTTCTATGGCACACGAAAGCGGATATGCAAAAGAACATTAGTTCGTCGGGTCCTCAACAATCAAAATCTCGTATAGAACATACGACCTTTTTGACAAATATAAGAAAGATCTATATAGTATTTCTTCTATGAAGTATAAGGCTGCACAAGCAAGCAGTTAGATAGCAAAATTAACAAAAAAATCTTCGTCTGCTTCTAAGCATCTTCGCACAATCCTAATGGCGGATCTACGAGCAGCGGCATAATGAGGAGCCATATAAACAAGGTCACCATCGGAAGGGGGAGGCAGACCCAAAGATAAAACATCCAGGTCTAGCGTCAGATGATGTGCATGTACCCAAGAGAGCGCAAGCTTGGAACCCGCCACAAGTTGAAGCTTCACGTAATGATGAATCCTGTCACCTTGTCAAAACTTTGCAAGCAAATCCGCCAAGGTCTGAGGCTGAGGATTGATGTCTATGCACTTCTATTCTTGTAGACAGTTGTTGGGCCTCCAAGTGCAGAGGTTTTTAGAACAACACCAAGTTTTCCCTTAAGTGGATCACCCAAGGTTAATCGAACTCAGGGAGGAAGTGGTCAAAGGTATCCCCTCTCAAGCAACCCCGCAATCAAGATACAAGAAGTCTCTTGTGTCCCCAACACACCCAATACACTTGTTAGGTGTATAGGTGCACTAGTTCGGCGAAGAGATAGTGAAATACAAGTGGTAACAATGATGGAAGATAGCTTGATGGCGTGGAAAAGACTAAAGTAAAACTGAAATAAAGATGGAAGCAAGCAAACATGTAACATATCTAGTTGCAAACGGTGTATCAATGCTTAGAAACAAGGACTAGGGATCATACTTTCACTAGTGAACACTATCATATAAATATATTATCTTCATGATACTACTCTAAACTACTCTTTGATTGGACACTCTAATTGATGGTAGGGCTATAACAGCACAGCTCAAAGTTCATCTTTCCCATCTAGAAAACCCCACACTGTCACCTTGAGCACTAGATGAGTCCAACAAACACCACAATTTCATAAAGACAAGTATTTGAAATTTCTAGCCTAAGTGCCACCATGGTGTGCATGCTGTCACTTTCACACACATGGGGAGAGCAGAGATCTATTACAGCACTTGAGTAGCAAGGTATATCTATAGATTACAAGCTCATGATCACAATATGATGATGCATAGAGAGAGGGATGAACACATAGCTACCGGTAGAACCCTTAGCCTCGAAACAGAACTACTCCCTCCTCATCATGGGAATCAGCAATGGTGATGGAGATGGCGGTGGAGATCGATGGAGATGGCTCCAGGGGCACTTCCCTGTCCTGAAAGGGTGCCGGAACAGAGACTTTCTGTCCTCCGAATCTCCCCTTCGGTGGCGGCGACGCATCGGAACTTTTCGTGGATTTCTGATTGACTCTTTAGGGTTTTGGTATCGGGAGGCTCTTATAGACGAAGGAGACAAGGTCAGTGGACGCCCAGGGGGCCCACACCACCTGGTGGCGCGGCCAGGGCTAGCCCGCGCTGGGGGGGGGGGGGGTGGCCAGTCCCTGGCCCTCCTCCGTCTCGTATTCTGGCTCCGTGAGTCTTCTGGTAAAATAGGAACTTTGGCTTTTGTCCCGTCCAATTCTGAGAATATTCATTTTCTAACTTTCCTGGAACCAAAAACAGCAGAAAATAGGCAACTGACACTGTGTCATCTTGTTAATAGGTTAGTCCAAGAAATCATATGAAAAGTACTCCAAAGTGTGGACAAAACATAACAAAGTAGATAAAACCAAGCATGGAACATCAAAAATTATAGATACATTTGCAATGTATCAACATCCCCAAGCTTAACTCTTGCTCGTCCTCGAGTAGGTAAGTGATAAAAAGAAAGAATAATTTTTGAGGTGACATGTACCATCATAAACTTGATCAAAGTATTTGTAAAACATTCAAAGCTGGGATCATAGTACTTCAATCATAACATGAAAGACAAAGTTCTAGCAATAAGACAAAGAAACTATGATGCAACAAGAAAAGGCACAAACAAAAGATTCATGAATAACAATGCTTTGCAAGACGTTTTTTGTTTCACATAAAGAAAGCATAGCATAATAGCATTCAGCTTGTCCCTCATAGAGTAGCAAATATAAATGCATAGGACACCTTCAAAGTTCATAAGTGTGACTAGATACAAATAGTTTAAAACAAGCAATATCAAAGTTATGTATCAATCAACTAGTCTTGGGACAATGCACATAAAACTAAGAATGGCCACTATGCTCTCAAAGTAGGTGCATAAAGGTAGAAGGTGGAGACTCAATATAATGGTGGAAGAAATGCCTTCATAGAAGGAAGTAGGGATTCAAGTCTCATAAAGATCTTCCAAAAATTATGGTACGTATAGCTTTCAGCTCTCATTGCCCCTATCATAAGCATCTTGAAGTGATTAAGGTGAACAAACTATGGTGTACATGCTTGATGAAGTATAAGTTAGAAATCTCATGTCCCTTGAATACGAGGGCCGCTCCTCATGCTACTCAAGTTTAGTCACCGGTAAGTTCTAGTCATCGTAAGTACATGTGTATCATAGAGAACCGCTAACGAGGTACCCCTTGCCTGATGATATGGAAGAATCCCCATATCAAAATGACAAGGCAAGCAGACAACAAGCATCTCAGCAATCTTCTTATTTTACCATGGGAATATGGTGCTTTTTTCTCTCTTTCCTCTTTTCATAATCTCTTTTTTTTCTTTTTCTCTTTTTTCTCAATATAGGACTCCTTTTTATAATAAGAATGCTTCATAGACACCTCATTATGGTTATGTTGCAGGTTTCCACCATGTCAGCATGGATTAGTCCAGCGGCCCAGGTGTTTCTCTCACACATATACATAACTCCATGGACTTACAAGCTCCCCTTTCATTTCACACCGACGACATCCATATACAAAAGAGCATGATATCAACAAGGTACAAGTACCAAGTGCAATGTTGAAAGCATTCCCCATGAAAGCATGGTTCTGCTAATCCCCAAAAAATAAGTGCAAGCATATACAACATAGACGACACAATGGTTCAAGTTTATTAAGACAAAAAAATAAAGTGTGCCATCAGGTTCGTGAGAGCTTTAATCACTAGTTTTCTCATAACAAGTTTAATTTGGAAGGTAAACAAAAGCATGAATATACTTGGAATATCATAAGCTAGTAGGTAGGTATGGTGGACTATTTGGAATAACTTGGTTTAGGGAGTTTGATGCATGAGTGGAACTCATACTTGGTTGTGGAGGCTAGCAAAAGACTGGGAGCGACAAACTAAGAGAGCAATAATGGCCATAATCATGCACAGCGACAAAACATAATTGATCAAAGTATAAAGTGATACTACAAGTTGAAAACTAAAGGATCATAAAGGCTATGGTGACTTCAGATAGTCATAAGATGGTGTGAGTATGCACCAAGTCGACCCAAATAAAGCATCAAAGGAGAATACCACTATACTATGCTTTAATATGCTAAAACAACACATGATTCATCCAAGGCACATTAAGCAATCTCAATTGTTTATAACAAGTCATGCTAAAACAAATAATACTAAGCATAAATCCAAAACAATATCAAACATGGCATGACAAAGCATAGGCCACAGTCAAAAACGAGCTCTTTTTACCACATAAGCATGAACTTTCCTACTCTTTTCCAAAACCAAACCAAACTATTTGCAAACCAATGTATGAAAGAGGGGGTCCAACCAATTTATTCAGATAACTAAGCAAACCAAGAAAACTAAAAACCAAAACAAAAACAAAAAATAAGACGCTCCAAGAACAACACAATTGTGCATGAAACTATAAAAATGAAGCGTTTGGAAGAAACCTGGGATTTTTATTGATGAAGAAGGGGATTCCTTGGGTATCCCCAAGCTTTGACGCTTGTACTTCTTGGATATTTCTTGGGGTGACACGCGTGGCATCCCCAAGCTTGAGCTTTAGTCCATCCTTCATCTCATTACTCATTCCTTCCATACACCTGAACTTTTTCCTTCATACAAAACTTCACACAATCTTTATTAGTAAGATTAGTGCACTCAAAATAATAAGTCTTTAGGTTCCGTTCCAACACCAATAAACTTCCATTAGAACACTAGACTGAAGTACTTCCCTCAAAAAGCTCAATTCCCCAAAAGAACTCAAAAAGGAACCAACAAGAAGCAAATGCAGAAAATGGCAGAAATCTGTCAAAACAGACCAGCAGGTAAAGACGAATTTTTTCGAAAACCTTCTATTGCTCAAATCAAAAAGTGTTGAACTATCGAAAGTTAGATAACAACCTGTGGCAGAAGCACAAAAATTCATGCCTCAAAAATACGTTCAAAGATTTTACACGAATTTTTACGGTGAAGCACAGAAATCTGTTTCAGGACAGCAACTTTCCCAATCATTACTTCTCTCTCTTTAGAGGTTACTCTTGGCACAAAAAGCAAATAAAAAGGATAATGAGCGGTTATTACTGAAGTAATAACTTCCAAGACTCATCTAAAACTTTTGGGTTATCTCCCAATAAGTACTTTTATTTAATGCCTTTAAGTTAGGCATGATAGTTTGAGAAGATGCTCATATAAGAAATATGAATTGAAGTAAAAGAGAGCATTAAGAAGCAAATTCAAAACACATTTAAGTCTAACCCACTTCCTATGCATAGGAATCTTGTTAATAAACAAGTCATGAAAGCACAAAGAAACAAGCATAGGAAAGCAAAACAAGTGCAACTTCAAGATTTTCAACATAAAGAGGGGAAATGTAATATTATTGAGACACATAAAACCATGTTTCCCTCTCTCATAATAACTTTTAGTAGCATCATGAATAAAAGTAACAATATAACTATCACAAGAAACACTCTTATCATGAGCCACATGCATAAAATGATTATTACTCTCCACACAAGCATAGTCATTCTTATTAATTGTAGTGGGAGCAAATTCAACAAAATAGCTATCATTATTATTCTCATCACCATAATCATAAAATATAGGAGGCATATTGTAATCATTAATTTTCTCCTCAACAGTAGGTGGACTGAAAATACCATATTCATCATTATAATCATCATATATTGGAGGTTTTGTATCATCATAAGCAATAGAATAGCTATCTTCCAAAGCTGGGGAACTAAAAAGATCATTTTCATAAAAACTAGCTTCCCCAAGCTTAGAATTTTCCATAGCATTAGCAATAATGGTGTCCAAAGAATTCATACTAAGAACATTTCTATTAGCCTGCAAATAAAGTTCCATAGGTTTTTTAATTTTCTCTTCAAACACTTGATGTCCTAACTCAATGATAAATACTATAAAGCTCTCTAATTTCGTTATCGAACTCAGAGAGGAAGTGGTCAAAGGTATCCCCTCTCAAGCAACCCTGCAATCAAGATACAAGAAGTCTCTTGTGTCCACAACACACCCAATACACTTGTCAGGTGTATAGGTGCACTAGTTCGACGAAGAGATAGTGAAATACAAGTGGTAACGGTGACAGAAGATAGCTTGATGGCGTGGAAAAGACTAAAGTAAAACTGAAATAAAGATGGAAGCAAGCAAACATGTAACAGATCTAGTTGCAAACGGTGTATCAATGCTTAGAAACAAGGCCTAGGGATCATACTTTCACTAGTGAACACTCTCATATAAATATATTATCTTCATGATACTACTCTTAACTACTCTCCGGTTGGACACTCTAATCGATGGTAGGGCTATAACAGCACACCTCAAAGTTCATCTTTCCCATCTAGAAAACCCCACACTATCACCTTGAGCACTAGATGAGTCCAACAAACACCACAATTTCATAAAGACATCCAACTCCAAATATAACTCATCACAAGTATTTGTAATCTCTAGCCTAAGTGCCACCATGGTGTGCACGCTGTCACTTTCACACACATGGGGAGATCAGAGATCTATTAAACCACTTGAGTAGCAAGGTAGATCTATAGATTACAAGCTCATGATCACAATATGATCATGCATAGAGAGAGAGATGAACACATAGCTACCAGTAGAACTCTTAGCCTCGAGAGATAACTACTCCCTCGTCATCATGGGAATCAGCAATGGTGATGGAGATGGTGGTGGAGATCGATGGAGATGGCTCCGGGGGCACTTCCCCGTCCCGGCATGGTGCCGGAACATAGACTTTCTGTCCCCCGAATCTCCCCTTTGGTGGCGGCGGAGCATCGGAACTTTTCGTGGATTTCTGATTGACTCTTTAGGGTTTTGGTATCGGGAGGCTCTTATAGGCGAAGGAGACAAGGTCGGTGGCCGGCCAGGGGGCCCACACCACCTGGTGGCGCGGCCAGGGCTAGCCCGCGCCTAGGGGGTGTGACCAGGCCTTGGCCCTCCTCCATCTCGTATTCTGGCTCCGTGAGTCTTCTGGTAAAATAGGAACTTTGGCTTTTGTCCCGTCCAATTCTGTGAATATTCATTTTCTGACTTTCCTGGAACCAAAAACAGCAGAAAACGGCAACTGGCACTGTGGCATCTTGTTAATAGGTTAGTCCAAGCAATCATATGAAAAGTACTCCAAAGTGTGGACAAAACATAAGAAAGTAGATAAAACCAAGCATGGAACATCAAAAATTATAGATACATTTGCAATGTATCAAGGATCCCGAGGAAACATGGCATTATAAACAATGTCCAGTGATCTGTGGCAGCACTCGACAAACTACTCCAACTCTGATAGGCGGTCCTAAAGCAGCGCCACAGCATAAGCACGACAATGATTGGTCCAAAAATCTACCTTAGAAGTTCGGGAGGTAGACACGAGAGCTTGCATTTGGTTGTGCAGACATTGGATTTTCTCCCTCTCGCACAATCGAATGCCTACAAATTAGGGAGAAAACATTGACTTCCCACAAAAACCAGTAGGAGCAGCATAGAAAAGAAGAATAGGACTTACACAACAACTTCTCACTTGCCCTGGAAATTTCTTCCAAGAAAAAAGCTTCACGATCAAGGGCCTGGCGTGTTTTAGATTGGGCAACATCCACCATTGACTGAACAACCCGAAGTTTTCCTTCAAGTTTTTTCACTTGTTCAATTTTTTCAGCGTACAACGGTGGATCCAGCGTACACACAATGTCGGTATTGGTTGCGCCCACTACAAATGAAGATGGAATTGCATCCGATAATTACGCGGACCTAAAAGGAGCCGAAGATTCATTAAAAATCTGGCAAGACACGAAAGATACGAAACGTTCAGCATACAAAAACAAACGCATACGCATATATTCAATAGTTGATTTCTTGTAAAAAGGAAGCAAAAGGCAGCTGGATAAGTTAAAGGTTCATTATAGTGACGGCAAGGGAGACACAATAGAACTATAAAACAAAGCATATGAATCCGTTTTCTCCAGAAACAAAGTAGCACTAGCAGAAGGAGCACTAGCTACAGGAGCGGCTAGAGTAGCCAAAGAAGGAGTGTCTGTCGCAGAAGGGGCAGCCAGCTTCTCCGAGCCTGAGCCTAGGCCCAAAAGCAGCCAAGAATACTTTCTGGCCCTCCTAACATAAGGCTTTAGGTTAACTTCTTGGCCATTGGAGGTGACTGGGACAGAGGAGCTAACCTTCTCCCAGTCGACCTTCTCGAGGTGTGCCATCGCCAGTGCCATTGAAGTTTCGGCACCACTCTTCGACTGCATCAGGCTATAACCAACAAGGGGGTTGGGGTCAGCACCGAACACAACGACAAGATCATTCAAGTTGTTCGGCACCTCCTTGGTTGGAAAAATTTCGGCATGAAGGCTTTTGAAGGCACGGTGGGAGCAGACAAGAAGGTTGCGCCCATGGATGTTGTTGGCCTCCAAGGTGCTAACAACATCCGACAAAGGATCAACCTTTTTGCCTTTGTGCAGCGTTAGGTTTTGGCCAGTCAATTCTGAAAATAAAAAAGGAAAAGATTGATGACCAAACAAAAGAAATGAAATAAAGCCATACAAGACAAAAAAACTTACGGGTAAGAGAAGCATTAAGGGCCTCTAGGCGCTCCCGAAGATTTTTATCTCGAACAGCGGCTTGCTTGGCCACTTCTTCGACATCGGGTTTTGCCTTCTGCTTGACCTCCTCCAAAGCTTCCTCAGCAGCATGAAGTTTGACCTCCAGATCATCGGCACGCTTCATCGCCTAGTCCGAATAACTCCAGATTCCTTGGCAGCAGCTGCGCGAATAAATCATGAAAAGTGGAGAAGGAAAATTCACAAAGCAATCCCGAAGATGAACATGGCATACCCTTCAGTTCTTTGGCTTCATCGCGTATTTTTATAAAGCGAGAGGCCATGTCAACCATCTGGCGCATCAAAGGCTGAAGAAGAACATCACAACAAGGGATATTAGAAAAAATAAAAAGAAGCTACGGGCAGAAAAATTCTGATGTATAGAGTGACTTACATCTTTCATATCCACATAAACAGGATTTTCAGATATCGCCACACTTTTACCAGCCATTTTCTCCCTTTTTTGCAGTGGCGGACTTGACAAAGTGGCAACATCTTTCTAGATAATCTTCTCCACAGAAGACGCGAGTTTTTCCTTTGGCTCTGTCAATGGTGTAGGTGATATCTTTGCAGAACAGGCAACAGATGAACGAAGAGGAGAGGCGGGAGGGTCTTCATCATCATCACTTCAAAAGAAAAAACCACAAATTGGAAAAAGCATCAGCAACAAAATACCCGATAAAGCAGTAAAGAAGTAGTAAAACACTTACGAAGATACATCCTGCACAAAGCGGAACAAATTCATCTAGGCAGGAACAGCCGAAACCGGAGCAGCATCGAAGTGTTCGGAAGCAGTTGATGCATCCAAGTTTTCCCCCTTTTCTGCAGCATAAGAGAGCTTCCTCTTATCACCAGCATGCTGCACACGAAAATCTCCAGAGCGAGCTGACGGAAGGGATTGCATTTTTGATGAATTATCAGAAGCAGAAAAATCCATCTCATCATCCGTGGCAGTCCCAGTCACAGGGAGATCGTCGGATGCGGAAGGATGGACAGGAGGCTCACAGCTTCCAGGGAGAGGAGGAAGTGATCTCAAGTGATCAAAGTCCTACACAAACAGAATACATGGAAAAAGCGCCAGTTATTGATAGAGTAAAAAAATCATCCGCAAAAAGGGAGGAAAGATGGATGTAAAGGGAATTTACCTTGGGAAGACTGTTCTTCTTTCCATAGGGCTACCCGAGACAGTTGGAAGTAACCGGGCTTTTCTTGGTAAGGGTGGTGAAGTTTCGCACCCTCTTCTCATACACCTTGAGGGTAAGGTCTTTCGGTGAAATCCTCATCGAAACCTTTTTCCCAGTGTACGCCCACATACTAGAAAGCAGGGCCTGAAGTGGTTGGACACGGATCCACAAAAAATATGCCAGGATCTGGAGACCCGACAATTCCTTGCCAACTTCGTGCCGCAGTTTCAAAATGTGATCAATATATGGCTGGATTTCCGCCATTTCTTCGGCAAAAGGACGTTGATACCAGGAGTCAAGTTTGTGACAAGGTTTCTTAGGATCAAAGGGGGCTAAACTGAAAGACTGGCCTTCAAGTGGTTGATCCTGGATATAAAACTACTTGAACTTGCAGCCTTGGACATAATCAGTGATCTTAAAATCAAAATATTCTACGTCGGAGCGAACAGAGAAAATGTCACCACCAACGTCATGGACAATGGTGTTAGTGGCGTTACATCGAACATAAAAGAAATGCTTCCACAAGCCCCAATGGGGATGAATCACGAGAAAGCACTCACAGAGAGTGAAAAAACAAGCAACATGGAGGATAGAGTTAGGCGTGCAGCTGTATCAGCTCACGCCATAGTCAGAAATAAGACCACGAAGAAATTCATGGACAGGAAGAGAAAGGCCGCGGAAAAGAAAGGAGAGAAACATTACTCTCTAGCCAGGCTCGGGGATGGGAGCAACTTTGTCTCCAGGGAGCTTGAAGGTACCCTCCTCCAGATGGCCGGAGTTCCGCACCTCATGGAGATCCCGCACCGTGCACTTGGAAGGAGCCCATCCAACGGCCTCTTCCTAGTGGCCTTTGCGGCCGCAGTGGAAGTCCCTGCCTTACATTTTCCCATGGCGGCGAAAGAGAGACACAAGCACAAAGAAGGAGTTCATAAGGGGGAAAGAGCGCAAGGAAGAAGATGGAGCAAAGGAAGGTGAGGTAAAACAGTAAAACAAATCTCTTTCCCTTATAAAGAGAAAAGGCATGAAGTTCGGACTGTTCGATGCAAAATCGAACCGACAGAAGATCATACGGTGGTGACACGTGTTAAAGGGATTCCGTAAAGGAAAAAACCTAAAGGAGTTATTGCCGCGGTAAAAACGGGAGGACAGCGCGTGACGCCTTGATCTTCGCGCGGAGTGGGGACGTGCAGTCAAAAAACTCTGCTGAATATGCTATCATGCATCATCATTACTACTGCATGACCCCACGTCCGAAACGTCCCGTCAGGACGTGTCTTCTGAAAATCAACAACATAAAATACGTTATTACTGACATCACAACAAAGACATTGCAGAATTTGCAGCTCGCTATAAGAGATATGACCCGAAGAAATTAAAATTAGAGTAGAAGTAAATTCCTCCAGGAGAAGATTTGAGACTACAATCGAATATACAATATTGCGACTGTAGCCTCGGGGCTACTCCTATCGGGAGCACTGGTCGTGCACCCAACAAAATCTATAGAAACACTGGCGCCGTAAATCCAAGTTTTCGAGCCTATGTTCTGATACATACATCCGAACATAACCTCGGGGGCTACTCCTATCAGGAGTGTTGGCGCGCACCTGATAAAGAAAGACAAATGAAAAATTCTTCAACAGATACTCCTATCTGGAGCAGTTACAAAAAACAAAAGGTTCTTCAGCCGCCAAAAAGCAAAAAAATCTCGGATCGCACTCGACACGACAAAAATCTGAATGCCATGTTCAAAAACATGAAGGTACGACCCCAGGATTCATCATGTGTACCCTCGTAATCGAACAAGAATGCGCTCTACCAGTAAAATATCCATATCAATGATACGATGAAAAATCACGATGGACGCGTTGGGTACCCAATAAAATAGAAACTGGAATTCAGTATTCGATAAGACCTTATCGGCTCGAACTGAATTACGCTAGTAGTAAATTCCGAATTCAAGCCCGGGGACTTGAATTTGATGTAGGACAACCTGCTCTAATTTGCGTCTCAGCTTCCGGTCAACCTCCCATGCCTCTAATCGAAGCTCGTAGCCATCACTGTCGCATCATCCTTCTCGCACGACGGAGCGCGTCCCATCGGGCGATCCTGGCCGGCGACCGGCCTCGGGCAATTGCGTGCTACCGCGGACCCCAGGCAGGGTAGCCCTAGCACATCAGTTCAATGACCACACTCTCATGGCCACCGTGCTGGGCGTCCGTCCTGCCGTGTCACCGACAGAGTTGCTTTCGGCTTTCAGGTCTCATTTTGGGATCAGATGAAATGAGGTCAAGATTGAGGTATGTGTGCCGCCATTCGATTTTTTTGTCTGGTTCGAGCATAGCTCAGACACCGAGCGTGTTCTGCATTCTTCCCGTTATTTCGAGTGCTGCGGGGAGAAAATGAGCTTCATGTGTTGGCATCGCGCTTGTGGGTGGGACGATCGCTTGGGGCAGCTTTGTTTCTTCTCCAAACTTGGCTTTGACGGCCTCCCATTGGATGCTTGGGAGCCGGAGGCCGTCAAGTAGGTCGTCAGTAGCCTTGGTGGTGAGCTGGTGGAAATCGTGCCACCAAGCGACAGATGGGTCATCGAGGTAAAGTCATGGCTGAAAGATCCTGACGCCGTTCCTAAGATGTACGAGGTGCAGATTCCAAGCAGGGCAGGGCGACAGCATTGCTGGAAGCACCCGGTCATCATCCACCTAGAGGAGGTTTTGGAATTGGTACATGGCATTCAGGGCCCCTAAGAGGCTGCCAGAAAGCATCCTCGTCGCCTGCAGTGTTGGCCTAGAAGGATCGATGGCACAGGACCACCACCGTTTCGCGACGGTGCATATAGTTTCGATGGGGGAACTGGGCTTGGACAAGCTGGTGGTTCTGATTTCCCACGAGTGAAGACAGAGCTCTAGTGAATTGTCGTGGTATGTGTGGCTAATGAATTTGTAGTATTGAGAGCGTAGCAGGAAGTTAGCATCGACTAAAAATGTGTAATAGTTTGAATCGATGTAGTACGTGTGGGTAATGAACTTGAAGTAGTATGTGTGTGTAATAGTTTGAATCGATGTAGTATGTGTGGGTAATGAATTTGATGTAGTGTGTGTGTGTAATAGTTTGAATCGATGTAGTTGAACACCGTGTTTTATAATTTCTGTGAATAACCAAGGATAACCTCATGAAAAGAGGGTGGTCTGGCAATGAGCAATGTCAATTATGTGGATGCCAGGAAATTGTAGTCCATCTCTTCTTCAAGTACAAGGTGGCTATATTTGTAACACACTGAACTGCAGGACCATTTTGCAGACAAAACAAGACAGGGGAAAAACGGTTTACAGCATAGACAGCAGACGCAAAATCTATAATCTGGGATAAAAAATGTCAGTTAACTAGATTTAACCACGACTAGTAATTGAAGGAAATAGATACTTGATAGTATTTGCTTACAACAGTAGTACTTCCATACAAAAGCGTATTATACCTGCACAAAAGTGGGCTAAACTTCCTACTAGTTTATAGAACAATTCGTCAACATTTCATCTACAAAAGCCATTCTTCAGTCTGAACTTAACTATTCTACACTGAAGAAACTACAGATCTCCACCAGAAAAGTTGGCTGGCCAATTGCCTTGAGAGGAGATAAGTTTTTTGATCATTTAACTCAAACTAATCTATTGCCTTCCCGCAAAACTACAAGAAATCTGCATCGTTCATGCATGACTGTTTTGCACGCGCTAGTCCCGGTTCAGTTGGACCATCCGCGCCGCTGCAACGATTTCTTCCAAACTGAAATTCGGCATCTTCTTCTTGAGATCATAGGTCCATGTGAACTGGAACCTGAATTTCGGCGTTGAGCTGATGCCTGCTGTCGGCTCTGGCTGTCGAACAATCCAGCATGCTGAGTGTAGACGCTTGGTCGCCGCCACGGTACGGCCTCCGACGGTGCATTGGATGGAGCGTCTTTGACGCAGACGGCGTGTTCCCAGCCTCCCCACTGTGGTAAGGTAGCCCGCGCCAAAGCATGGACGCGAGAGTTCCTAAACCTTGGCGCTGCCCTGTTCGAGGGTGTGTAGCCTCGGAGGCGTGCTCTCAAGAAAGATTTGATACGTACCTTGTTCCCACTGCCTAGAGCATGCCGTAATGTCGCCGCGCAATTTCTCCACATCGCTCTCTATGCCACTATGTACCGTCGAATTGTAGCAACACCATAAGAAACAGGGGATGACGACATGGCGTGTTTTCTTTTTTTAAAGGGCATCAGAAATAGGGGATGACGACGTGGCATGTTTTCTGACTGGTGGGCCCACCTCTCCACCTTCGAAGGTGCGCATCCTACCAACACATTATTGTGCAATTTTCCATGTGGAACCTGAATTTCGGCCCTGAGATGATGCCCGCCGCTGGCTCCGGCTGTCGAACACAGAGAATTCTAAAAGAAGCTACTAAAAATAAATACTTTGAATTCTGAAAGTACTAAAATTAAATACATTACGATTTTGTCTGAAAGGTAATACGCATACTGCTGATCGAAATAATATAAATACAGTACAAATTTCTACTTCGAAAAATAGACCTGAAAATGCTAGCAAATAACCTAGGATGAATATAGGATTCATTCCCCCTATATTTTTCATCGTCGTCTGCTCCAGCATGCTGCAACACATGTTCAGAGAACTCTCTCTATCTGCAATGTGCTGCCAGTATCTCGTCCAAAGGGTATGGCCTCGGTGTATGTTCCAGTTTTAAGCCATATGTCATTGTTGGTTCCTCTTCCCAGGCTTGAACCTCCTGATCGTACAGTCTAATATAATTCATGTAGTATAAGCAACCGGGTTTGACTGTGGGGTGGAACCTGGTGTCAATGGGGATAGACCGATGGTAATCAACGAAGAGGGCACGACTTCCAATGTCACCAACGGCCTCGAGAGAGCGGTTCTCCGTGTCCACCCGGTACAACACCAGTTGCCATTTAGCGAAATCCCCGTTCAACACAAGAAGAAGATCACCATCTGACTCAACTAGGTAAAATCTGTAGCCTCCGCGTACCTACTCAAAGACTGGAGCTGAAATTATTTTGGCCATCGTGACAGTGCTCGCGTGCTGCTCTAACTGGATGTTGGTCGACGTGATGTCTCCATTCTCAAGTAATGCATATACTTCCCCTCGGAATACCGTCATGCAGACAAGAAGCGCATCAGGAGGTGGCGAATACAATGCTTCTCCAAATGATTCATTGATTTGCCCTGTTGGGGTGCTCTCGTCGGCCCATGCAATATGATCTAGATAATCTTTGTAAATGAATAGCACCATCAGGGACTTCATCACGACGACAGATTGTAGAAGATTAGATGGTATGTGTGCTTGAAACTTAGTGTTAGACTTATGAGTGATTGGATTCATAAGCCGAATCTAGTACAGCTCCACCCTCTGAGCAAGCACGATGACGCCACGAGAAACACCGACGAAGTAGAATCTTTTGGAAGAAGAGGGCATCAGTTAGCACTAAGATCTTTACAATGGAAAATACCAATAAATATCGAATGTGAATGTGAACCTGCGATCGATGTCCATTAGATTTGTCCTAAAGCAATGACCAGTGGCAAGGTTGAGGAAGGTGAAGTTTCCAACGCCTTGAAGTGTGTGATCTATCATGATCCAGTTGTTGAGATGGAATTCGGGCACCTTTAAAGTGCGGCGCCAATCGGTGCAGACTTCCCGACAAGCAGCATAGGTGTCAACGTACTCCTCTTTCTCCAGCAAGTAGTCAGTGATCTTGCAAAGTGGGTCGGCCGGGAGATCGGACCAGTTCCTCTTCATCTGGCTACTGGCCATGGCTTACATGTGGGAATGTTTTGATCAAGGAAGAAAGAATAACTACCACTGCAAGGACAAGAAGAAGAGGAGAACAAACGAGGGAGACAAAGCCGAACTGCCACTGCGAGGAGATGAGGAGACGAGGGAGAAGAAGCGGAACTACCACTTCAAGTTTGGATCAACGGGCTTTTTTCGGAACTAGCGCGTGAACTAGCCATGCAATGCATGCAAGTTTTGATCAAACAGACAGACATGTGGGACCGTCTAAAAAATTCTGTGAAGTGCTACCATGCATAGTGCGCTGACAGGTGGCATGTTTTCTGACTGGCGGGCCTGCCTCCTCCACCTTCGACGGCGCGCATCCCAGGTTCGAGGGCTGGTGCCGCCCACCAACACATTATTGTGCAATTATCTATGTTTTGTCGCAACCAACACCACTCCGCTTCGCTCCTCTGCTCCTGTCGCCACCACTCCGTTCAGTCGTGCACCGCTCTCGTCGTCCCCTTGGGTCGTCGTCCTCCCGCCCTCCGCTCCCTGCCATCCCCTCACGTTCCCTCCCCTCCCCTCCCTGTCCTATCTCCTTGCTGCCATCCACCACCTAGGCGCATCTGGAAATGAAAACCGAGAGTCGGCCGTTGGGTTAGGCGCCCAACGACGTTGGTGATTCGGATCCCGCTCGGAGATGGATCCTGCGAGGCTTGAGAACACAGAGATGGGTCCTGCGCGGCTGGAGAGGACGAAATCTCCTTCAAGTCTGGAGAGCACAGAGGAGAACGAAACAGGGGAAGTGGAAGCGGGGTGCAGAGCTTCGGAGGTATGGAGCCCGGAGAAGGTTTCGTGCATCCACATTGAAGGGTAGGAACTGTGATTCCTTTTCTGCGTACCCCAATTAGCGTTTCTAGTCCCGTGGTGATGGCAAGGATATGTGTTGGTAACCGCATGACGTCTGTACAGCTTTTCCTTGAGCATGATGCTTTGTCAAGCGAGCATGAAGACACTAAAATGTGTGGTGGTGCGGATGATGATGAGAAAGCATATCCAGACGTGGCTGCTAACCCTGATAGGATGGAGAGTAGGGAATATTTGGTTGATTTGAACTTTGAGCCTGACTATGAGACTGATGAGGAAGAGGAATGTGAAGATGTGGAAATGGGAAGTAGATACAATGACGATGATGAGGACAGGCCAGTGATACACTTTGACAGGGACAATCCTACAATTGATGAGGGATTGTCTTTGAGAATACGGAGGACTACAGATATGCAGTTGGAACCTATGCAATAAAAGTTGGGTTCGAATTTATCATTGAAAAGAGCGGCCAAAAGAGATTTAGTGTGCATTTTAGGGAAAGTAATGTGTGTAAATGGAGATTACATGCATCTCCAATGCGGGGTGGACACCCATTTCAGGTTGCAATAGCTACATTTAGTTTCAGTCTTTCTCATATTTATTCTGCTGATAATTAGCTCTGAATTATTTGGATTCTTATCGAATGCAGATCAAAGTAAACACGAAGAAACACAACTTCTCTCATACTTCTTTAAGTGATAAAATTAGACCGGTGACTACCAAGTGGATTGCTGCTACTGTACTTGACTGGGTGAGGCAGGATCATCACATTGGACCTGCTAAACTCAGAGCAAATATTAGCAAAAAGTTTAACGCTCTAATTCCTTACCACAGAGTCTTTGATGGGAAGGAGATGGCTCTAGACTTCATTCAAGGTAAGTGGAATGAAAGTTTTCACATGTTGTATAGTTTGAAAGCTCATGTAGAGAAAACATCACCTGGTAGAGTTTTTGACATTGATTAGGAGGTTGTGAAAGGAAGAGAAAAGGTCTCGAGGGGGGTCAGGTATAAGCAGGCAGATAAGAAATGCTTCAGGATATGTTTTGTCTGCCTGAAGGCATGCTGGAAGGGGTTCCTAGACGGCTGCAGGCCATACTTGGCAATAGGCGCAACTTCTTTAACATAGAAGTTCAGGGACATGTTGCTTCTTCTTGTGCTTTCGACGTATATAATTGGCTTCTACTTGTAGCTTATGCTGTTCTTGAGGGTGAATCAAATGAAAAGTGGACATGGTTCATGCAGAGACTACGGGCAGTAATTGGTCACCGTGAAGGCTTGGTGATACACACCGGTGCATGCAAGGGTCTTGAGAATGTTGTTGATGCCGTGTTTCCTGGGGTTGGGCATAGGGAATGCATGTGGCACCTCGCTACTAACTTCACAAAGAAGTTCAAAGGAAAGATCTTTGAAGAGGACTTGTGGCGATCAGCATAAACATACACCCCTAGCACGCATGCTACTTACTTGCAGAACATGTATGTAGTGCCAAAGGTGAAAAATACCTTGAAGAACATCACACCAAGCTATGAGCCAGAAGCAAGTTTGGTGAGTTAAGCAAGGTGGATTTTGTATGCAATAATTTGGCAGAGAGTTTCAATGATAAAATTTCGGGCATGAAGACACTTGGAATTGTTATTTCGATGGATGCAATAAGATAGTGTGTAATGGTGAAGATAGATTTAAGGCAAAGAATTTGTGCAAGAAATATTTTAGGCCATAAAATAGTTCCAAAGGTGGTTATGTTACTGAATGCAAGAACCAGGGCAATGAGAACGATAAAGACGAGAATGGTCAGAAGTTCTAGAACATTGGCTGAGGTTTATGCAGAATACAAGCATGGAAGTGAACTGAGGTACATTGTAGACATTGTAAACAAGACTTGTTCATGCAGGCAATGGCACATTACTGGTCTTCCATGTCACCATGCAATTTACTTCGTCTTAAAGCTTAGAGGTTACAAAGCTGAAATAGAGAACTATGTCAACAACTATTTCTCCGTGGACAAGTTTACTGCAACTTATGCAGAAAAGATACCACCTATGGCTGATGAAAATGATTGGAAGATTGTCGATCCAGGATTCAAACTTCAACCACCAGTTCTTAGGAGGCCACCTGGGAGCCCTAGAAAGCTAAGGATCAAAGCCTCCACCGATAAAGGTTCAAGGCTAGGAGCTAGGAAAAGGAAATGCAAACGTTGTGGTGGATTCAGCCATATCAAGAGGTTGTGCAAAAACCCAGTTACACATGATCTTGTCCCTGTTGACACCCCTGTGGCAGAAAATGAGGCTTCTCAGCCAGAACTGGAGGAAGAGCAGCGCGAAGACGAAGAACTTGAGGAATTGCAGCAGGTGGAGGAAAACGGTGATGAGCACTCGGAGGAAAACGTATGTAAGCTACCAATTTCTGAAGAAGTGGAGGTGCCGGCGAGAAAAGGGTGTGAAAAGAAACAAAAGGGTAAGCGGAACGGGGAGGAAAGGTAAAATAATGGTGGTGTATTAGAATATGAAGAAGTTGCAGGGGTGATTGAGGATGTTCTTGAGGATCTTTTGTCTAACTGCAGGAGAAATAATAAATCCCTCCCAATTTCATATTTGTACGATTATCCAGATGAAAGGTAAGTTTAAAAATTGTTTTATTTGCCATTTTATCATTTTTTATATCCTCATCAAGTGTTGCTTAATGCAGCGTGGGCTAGAAGACTAATAAGAGGAGCAAAAAGATGCAGGCACAGTAACGTCGTATGTTGAATTATATCATTGAAACTAAACTAGTTGTGTCGTCTTTATTTATATCTGGCGCGTGCAACGTGTCTGTGATGGGTCCTGTGGACCAGATTATAATTTTTTTAATATTATTACATAATTTTTTACCTGCGTATGGACGCATCTACTAGTTCCCATCTCCCTTAGATTCCCATCTCCTCTAGCGCACCCCAGAATTATGGAGAATATCATTTTGCAGCCCGAAAGTTGGGGTGGATAGGCAACGCGGTACCCAAGTTGATTTTTATCACCGTGATTCGAAAAGTTGGGGCGCCAATTGCTGAGAGGGGTCTTTCGAGTGAATGATGGCCAAACCAAATATTTTCAAATCGCGCCCGTTAAGTCAGGATATTCCGTTACACCAGTTCCTGCTGTGCCCCTCCTTCGCCGGTCACTCTTCTTAGCCACCCTGCACGTGTCGTAGAGGCAAATCCATTACTGTACTTTCCTAACTCTCGACACTGGATCTTGCTGCGGCGGCGGCGGTGGTCCCTTTTCTTCCCTTCCCCGACCCTAAATCTGCCGGCGGCGGAGGACCATTTTTCTCCCTCCCCCGACACTGAATCTGGCGGCGGTGGCTCAGCATGTCTTGCAAGGCAAAGGTTGTAGCTACGTCGCCGACTGAAAAGGGTCCGTCGGGGCCCAAGTCTGGGGCTCAACGCGTAGCTGCAGCGAGGTCTTTAGCCCCGGTTAGCGAGGAGGCCAGCAAGGATTCTGCTCCCAAGGTACCTACGAGCAGCGGGTTGAAGAGAAAAGCAAGGCCGGCAGCGGATTGTTCAGCTCCGGTGCGCGGATGCAGCACTCAGATCTCGAAGAAAAAAACCTAGGAGAAGAGCGAGAGGTGAATTTTTCTTATCTGTGCCTTATCTTGCAAGTAGATTAGTTACGGCATAATAGAATTGAATGAACTAAAATGTTCCCCTTTTTAATCAAATTAGGCATAGTTTTGATACAAGTGACCTATATGAGTTCACAGTTCATGTTTGGCAGTACACTGCAAAGCTTGATTTTGGTTGCGAGAGGGTTGTGTTCGGGCAAGATGTGCATCTGCTTGTGAATTGCAAAGAGGCTGTGTCTATTTCGCAGCTGGTAGATATGCTTGCCACTAGAATTCCCTAGGGTTCTAGATAGAGGACAAAATTGGTGTGGCGCAACATGAATGATACCTATCAGCAAATTGAGCACTCCCATGAGCTTCAGATGGTTTGGGAGTGTTGTGCAGCTGATCGTAAGGTGAAAGTTGAAGCGATGATTGATGATATGTATGTAGATGCTAGAGATCTTGCCGCCAGAGCTTCTGCTCCTAGAGAATACGGACCAATAGATGCTGATCTGGATAAGTTCAGTATACGCATAGAGGTGGATTCATACATGGCAAAACTTGATGAGGGAGTTAATAAGCCAGTTTCGTCATGTACTATGGAGATCACTGTCGATTCAAAAAACATAACTCTTGATGAAATGAGAGAGATGATCGGTAAGGAAATCACTATTGGCCCTAAGCAGATGGGCAAAATCCGGTGGTGGCATCATAAGAAGCAGAAATTCATAGATGTTTTGGATACTGAAGATCTTATGCAGATTATGCGGCGAAAGAAGTGAACCAGGAAGGTGTTCTTCCTTGGTACCATTTCTGATGTTGTTGAACATGTTATAGTGGATGTAGATGCCCCTGTAGTGGCTGAACAGAATGAGGTGGTCGACGTTGATGAGATCTGATGAGAGCTGCTACCTTGGGCTTGTCATATGGACCGTGGGGTTCCCCTGCCTGTATTTGTAATATTGACTGCTATTGCATTTAGAGTGTGCTTCTGTGATTATGTTTGTTGAGAGATTGCGATATAATGTTGTGCGAGCTGTTGAGATTTTCGGACATGTCACTCACTGAAACCATCGTTGTTATAATAAGACATAAGTACATTGTAGTTGACATGATTATGTTTCTTAATATGATATACCGTACTTGTATTAGTTATTATGTTTGTTGGGACATTGTAATGTAATGTTTTGTGAAACCATGACTGGACTAGTGATGCATATACATTGTAGTTGACTTGATTATGTTTCTTGAGATGATGTACTGTACTTGTTTCTGATATTTTGTTTGTTGAGAGACTATAATGTAATGTTTTGCGAAACCATGACAGGACAAGTGATGTGTAAGTACCTTGTAGTCGACATGATTTTGTTTCTTGAGTTGATGTAATATACTTGTTTCTGTGATTATGTTTGTTGACATATTGTAATGTGATGTTTTGTGAAACCATGTTGTGGTTATGTTTGTTGGGAGATTATAATGTAATATTTTGTGAAACCATGACTGAAGAAGTGATGCATAAGTACCTTGTAGTTGACATGATTTTATTTCTTTGGATGATGTAATATACTGGTATGTTTTCGTTAGGCAATGAAATTGGGATGTAGGTAGTGCAGGTTTAATATTTGAAATGAGAATGTGTGAAGAGAATCCATATCAGGCAGAAGACAGTAATCTAGGGAAAGGGCATGGTATCCATTAAATTATTGTAACATGCCAATTTAGTCATCATTGCAGCGGTAGAAGCGTTGCTCTCTCTCTCTCTCTCTCTCTCTCTCTCTCTCTCTCTCTCTCTCTCTCTCTCTCTCTCTCTCTCTCTCTCTCTCTCTCTCTCTCTCGCCGTCGCCGTCGCATTCGCCATGCTGTCCTTGAACGACGAGGACGACCAGTCGAGCAGCGACAGCCTTCTCTCCGACATCGAGTATTCCTTCCATGGTGTGAGTTCCTCTGTTTTCTTGGGCTAGGGTTAGGCAATGGTAAATCACTCAATCTGATCCCGACCAGATGTGCATGCAATTGTGTTCGATTTCAGCTGTGCGTTTACCTATAGGTACCAAGGACGATCTACGACTCCGAATGGGAGGGCCTAGACCTCGATGGAGAAGTGCCATGTGACCATGGGCTAAAACTGAGGAGATATGTTGCATTCGAAGGCAGTAACACTGGGAGAAGGTTTTTGGGATGTACAAATCAGGTTTGTTTACAATATGTGCAACTGTGACACGAAGTAAAATGTATCGTGCATGTTCATAACACTATAGTGTGTGTTTTTTTAGGTTGGCCCGATGTGTAAAGCAGTAGAGTGGGTGGATCTTGAGTGGCCAGATACACTTAAGAAATGTTTGGCATAGTTATGGGAGATGTATGAGTTGGAAAGGTCGGGGAGATTTACTGATGTAAGTGATGTAGCTGAAAAAAATTATAAGCTGTCGGTACGAAATAAGGAGCTGGAACAAGAAATCGAGAATTTGTAGCCAAAGCTAATTGACGGAATCGATGGGAGCTTGGTTGTTTCAACTGCAAAGAAGCTTCAGGATAGTCACAGGTTGCTGATTCATAATGCAGAAAAGGAGAGGGATCAACTCAGGGAAGACAAGAAGAAGCTAGAGTGCTGCATTGCGGATCTGTTGAAGGAACTGAAGAAGGCGCGTGAGGGTGAACAAGGACAAACTATAGAGGATAAAGGAAATTCGAGATGAATAATTTATGTTGTACCAATGCCTAAAACTAGTTAATTGTAAGACTTGCAGTTGCGCTTTCCGAACTAAGCCAAACTCAATCCTCGAGCAAACTAATTTCGGACGAACACACATATCGTGCATAGAGTTATGTTCACGCTTACAAAATCACCACTGCAGAGGATAAACCAGGCAATTCAGTACTAAATAGACATATGTTGTGTTCAAGCGAGCCTGGCCCGAAGCTGCCTGTTTTCCTCCCTAAGATTGGCCAGCTCCTTCAGTACTATGTCGTGCTTCAGCTGTAGGTTCCAGCGCTCCGTCACATGGCAGAGAATTTTGTCCGTAGCCATACAATTTTCCTTCAAGATCCCTTTCATGATCTCCGTCTGCTTCCTAGCCGAGGCACGACCTTCACTGTGTAGCTTCGCCCATTCGGCGTTTAACTCCTTCAGTTTCTGGCACTTGTCAGAAAGGACCGTGAATTCAGCGTGCAGTTGGTCAAAGGTGTAGCATCCCATCTGTCTAACATCTGTAATGCTACATGGTCTAATAATAAAATGCTACCTTCCTACATATAATTTTTGCATCATAATTATATCATGCTCATATCATCATGCCACATTGCATTTGAGCATCATATTAAAACCCTTTTCGTTGGTTCTTCTCCTCATATTGCACTTGCCTTAGTAATTGTATTTGCCTCTTCATATATTGTATTTGGTTATTGATATATTGTTTAATGCCCAAGTTGAGTTGGGGGCATATCTTTTCCAAACTCCACCACCTTTCTTTGGTTCTATCCATAATTTCCACCATCCCAAATAATATGAGACCATGTTCTTCTTTTGACTTTTAAATCTAGCTCATAAATAATTGAGAATGGTTCCTTCTACCCTCTTCATGTTCCCATACAATGGCTATACTTGTTTTCACAATATGGTGTATGGTAGCATGCTTGCCCACCTTTGTATACCATGTGAAGTGGAGAGATCCTCTCACATGTGGTTTGTTGAATTAGGATCACGTTTGAATTATGGTGTGGCTAGATGATAATAATAGTGGTAGCTCAACACTAGTATAAGCCAAATTCTTATTCATGCATGGTCATGATCCAAATAAATCATATGAGCGTAAAAGATTCCATAAATATTCTTTCTTTGGTTTTAAATCAAATGTTGGAGGTTGGGAGTAACCATGGCATATACCATGTATGGCGGATTTCAGCACTATTTAGGAAGTATTTGATGCGTCCATATATGATCCATACAAAAGTTGCCATCTTCGCTCCCTAACCATCTCCTTTGATGTTCTCAACTTCTCAATCTGTCCCTGTATGAGTGCATTCAATGCTGATCCAAAATCCTTCATCCATTTCGAATTCTGGGCAAAGTTTCAAAACGCAGTAGGCAGATATGCAAGAACAGCAGGTTTCGAAAATTCAGTTAACATCTTTGGGTAATAGAGCAGCAGCAGTCTCATGTTCAGGCCATAGCAGCAGCTCAATGCCAGCAGCAGGCTGGCCACGTCCAGCCTCGTGGCCCAGCAAGTCCGTCTCGACCCTCTCTTTTGCCTCCACCAGCGGTCCAGGCCAACCAGACTGCTAGACGGGTCTCTTCTCTGTCGTCTTCCTCCATACCGAGCAGAGCATCCACCCGACCGAGCCGCTGTGCGCTACCTTTACTCTGACCCGGCGCCCAGCGACCGCAACCACCTCGTCTTCCTCTTTATCCCCAAGCCGAGGAGCCCTGTGAACCCTAGGCCCCTCCTTCCCTACCACCGCCATGTTTTGCCGCTCAGCAAGCTCGCGGCCTAGATGAACCACGCCGTCCTGGACCGCGAGGCTGCACCAAGGGTTCTGCCTCACCTTCCTCTTCGACCATCTGCACGAGGCACGGAGGAGGTGCCCCAGGGACAACGCGATCATCCCCACCACCACCGTGTACGCACCGGCCACCGCGCACAGCTCCTTCCTCTTCGGCGCGTTCTTCGCCTCACGAATCCGGACCACCTCGCCGTCTTGAACCACCTCGGTGAGCTCCTCCGGTCTCGCTCTCTCCCCTCTAGCCTCTCCCTACCGCTCCGTACACCGCGTGTGCGGAAGCAGCAGCGACAGCAGCAGAAGACGCGTGCAGTACCCTCGCCGATGTCCACCGTATGCGCTTAAACCGGTGCGCCGAGCTTGGCCTCGACCCCTGCAACCCCATGGACAACTTCCTGTGCACACGTGTTGTTCCTGCCGGCCGCGCGCTCGCCGGTCGCGGCAACCGCCGCTCGCCAGACGTGCAGCAACAGCAAGATGCGCCTGTAGCCTCACCAAACCCTTGGTTCCTCGGAATATCTAGGTCGCTACAGCCACTCTCAGGACGAACTCATTGAACCAAATATCTAGCCCTTTATCCCCTCTTCAAATCGACTATCTACACGCCCAGATCCGTCCATAGATGAGCTCAAAATCATCCGCGGAAGCTAGTAGAAACGATGCATCTCGCTGGCGCTTTTCAGACAGTTTTCGTCAGTTTTGCTGTATAGGAAACCACCTGTTCGTCGTCAATTTTCGGGCTCCACAGTGCTC
This sequence comes from Avena eriantha, assembly GCA_910589775.1. Lineage (NCBI taxonomy): Eukaryota > Viridiplantae > Streptophyta > Magnoliopsida > Poales > Poaceae > Avena > Avena eriantha. Next base: position 399,278,236 of record OU342741.1, read on the forward strand.
CACCGGAGAAACCCCGTACATGGAAGTTGTAGTCCTCTCTTTATTCGCCAACTTTGTTTTTTGTGCCATCTCCAAATTCTCATCGGTTCCGTCACAATCTTCATCCAAAGTTCGTTCCAGCTAGTCGTTTTCGCGAGTGTCCTTCAGTTTGGTCAGTCCCAGGCTGTTTGCCTTTTTGCAGAACCCCCCCCCCCCCCTCGGAGTTGGTCGAGCACGCGCAGGTCCCTTCCCCCCGGCCAGCTGTCACACCCCCGTTGGCCGCGCGCTAGGTGGCCCTGCAGTCTCTGTCCCACCGTCAGTGACTGTGGGTGTTGTACCCCCGAGTGAGAAAAGTTTCCCCCGCGGCTGCTGTGTCAGCTGGCGCTGACTCAGCGCCTGGCCCACACATCTGTGTCTGCGGCTAGCTATGCCTCAGTACGAAAAGTCCCAGCACCTTTTATGCTAATAAAAATAAATCCACGAAATTGTTTTTATGTTTGATATCCAGAAATTAATAACTTTATTTTTGTAATTCCAAATAATACAAATAATATATGTTTTTGAATCAGAAAAATATGAGGATTTCAAATATGCCATCCAAAATAATGTTTGACTAATTTAAATTTTCGAGATGATTAAATTTGCAATAAATGCTTTTCCTCAATGATTTAATAACTTTAATTCTATAACTCCAAATTTGACAAATAATATGTCTAAATCGATCAGCGCGACGAGCCTGTCCTAACTACGCATTTCACGATATGAATTGAAGCATGCATGATATAAATATTAAATAATCAGAACTGTTTATGGTAATAAAACTTGGCCAAATAATTAATAAAATGATTTATTCTTGTTCCCACACCTCACCCTTACCATGCTATATTATTGCCATGTAATTTGTGCATCATTCATCATGGCATGCTTGGTTGCTTGTTGCATTTTATTTATATGCTTGTGCACTTTATTTATGTTGGTCCTTGTTTGTTTGGTTCTTCTTTCGAATAGACGCCGAGCAGGGTAATTATCAGGAATCCCAGGAGTACTACCCAGATCCATCTCTCACTTCAACTGAGCTACCAGGCAAGCACTACAACATGCTTGCATACATATACTACCTATTGCTTCTATCTTATTCTTGCATCATGGAGTCGCGATTGCATTAAATTGAATCCCAAGTACGGCATAGCCTTTACTTTTAAACCCCACCGAGCTTGGTCCTCCATCCCATGAGCCACTACTACAGGAGTTGTTTGAGCCAAGCGAGTCGTAGAAAAGCATGTGTAGGGTATGTGAGTGTCTGATGGTTAACGAGGTACCTAAACAACTTAACCTGAGTAGTAATGGGATAACTAATGAAAGAGGCACCGGTGCGCAATATCTGTTATTTGTTTTTTCATGCTCACTTGTGTCCCGTAGGACCCCGAGTACTTGATACCTGTTCCTTGACTATCGCACTATCCGCATATGGGACCATGAATCCCCTTAGCTAGAGCTCGATTCATTTCTTATTTCTTGGGGCCACAAAGTAGTTTGGGGCTTTATTACTAGCCTATTCCTATGCCATGCTTTACTGCTTTATTTAAGATTGTGCGTGGAGCACCTGTACTATTTTGGATCGTGCCACGTTTTCGCGGTATCGACAAGCCCAGTCACACTTTCGGGTTCCCAGTCGTTTACAACCGTCGTCACAAACCCTGGGTCGGTTCCGGAGCCGGCCAACTTTGTTGCGGGTAGCTTAGTGGGGTGGCCCCCTGAAATATTTTATGAATCCTGTGATTGTTTTGTCGTGAAAGCCTCGTTGGGTTTTGATTTGGTTTTTCCGAGGTTGATCGTGTGTGTGTTTCTATTTGTGCACCCCTGCAGGGTAAATCTTTCTGAAAGCCGTGTCCGCGGTTATGGACGACTTGGAGCACAGTTTCTCGATCATAGACAAGTATAACTAAAGTACCATCTTTAATTTGACTAAATATCTGAATAGTAATTAGTGCAATACTCACAGAATGATTGATAAAACTGCCAATGGGTGGGTTGTTCGTCCGCTTTCTCGTGGGTAAGCGAGAAGGAGGATGGACCTATTACTTGATACTGTTATAACTATTAGTTTTAATTAACGGACATCCGTCTATCATTGGTTAGGCGGATGGTTAGCGAGTATCTATAGACTTGTTAGTTATTATCTTTTGCTGCAATTGCGTCAACCCAGGTATATGTCCCCTTTAGAGGCATAAAGACTTGCTGAGTACCCCTAGGGTCTCACACGATAAATTGTTTGATTCAGATGAACAGGTGTATTCGCAAGATGGATACTGGGTGGAGGAAACAGATGATGTTGGCAACGACCACTCGGTGTAGAGATTCCGGGGATGGGGATCCGTGAGATCTGTGGGCGGGATGTGCTTATTTATGTGGCATCTTATGCCGATTTGCTTCTTATCCGTACTCGGATCTTGTTTCCCGCTTCCGCTTGATACTCTGTTGATTGATGTATGAAGAGCTATCCTAAACTATTAACTCCATCTAGGATATTTGGATCTTGCCGTATGGCGTTGCAATATTTCTATTTCTTTTAGATGGTATGGCTCTGAGAACTGTTGTAAGGTAGCTTGCATACATACTCACTTGTGTATGTATTTGATCTCTTCGCCTGTCGCCTACGCCGCTCGCTCTTGTCCCGATGTTCTTGGAAGTGGTTAGGGCGGTCGACGGGCCTACACGTGGGTGGCCCTGGGCCCCCGCTGTAAAATCCCTTATCCAGTTTTGGTTCATCCAGGCTTGAACTTAGAGCATAGGGTCCGAGGTTGTTACAATTGGTATCAGAGCCATTCCGCCCTTCAGGGTCTCAGCCAAAATGGTCGTTGTCAGTCTAGCAAATATTTTGGTAACTATGTATACTAGGGAAAAACAAAATGCGAGAGTAGGAAAGCTTCCATTTTTCTTCTTACCCACCCACCCACCGTTCTGGTAAGGAAGTGTAACGTTTTCAATCCTCTTCTAAAAATTCAAACTAGGATTCACGTGTTCTGGGTTTCGTAGTACCATAGGTTGTGTGAGTGTGTGTGTGTGTGTGGGTAATTCTTTGTCTATCTGTTGCATCCAACTTGTTGTCGCTATCTGCCTTTTGGTTATCAACTATTGGTACATTCCATACCGACAGGCTTTTCTAAACCGACGCGATCTATCTGATTCGTTGTAAACCGACACGATCTGTCTTACTCTTTGTTATCCGACGCTATCTTGTTAGGGGTGTTTGTCTTCCATAGATGCTAATCTTTAGGTTCATCTTAAGAGGAAGAGAGTTGGGATATGTGTTTTACTTATTCATGTGCGGAGTAATGCTTTGAGTGCGGGATGGAGTCGCGACCATACCACTACTTTTGACATTCGCTCTTGTATATTGAATTGGTAGAGTGCTAATCTTGATCTCGTTAAGTGGTTTTGCGCATATAGTGGTATTTAATGCCGAAAATTGCGGATTTTTTTCTTTGATAGCTTTGTGTACCACTCTCCTTGTTCAGTCGTGTGCGATATGCTTACTATCTTCTAGGTGCTTTGGACTTTGTTGATATTTTAATATCACCTTAGCAAATTGTATCCTTTAATCTTGGTTAATTCCATTTTGGTACTATTTTGGATTATTATTATTCTCCATTATGGTACTGACTTGAGTTTATATCAATCACAGGATGGCACCACCACGGCGCGCTAAGGATGACATACCACCTGAACTGGGGGCTTTGTTGGCAAGTATTGCTAATGCCTTGGGAACAATGCAACAGAACCAGCAACGCTTTGAAGAAAGTGTCAGGAGGAATGAGTTTGCCCCGCTACCTCCACCTCCTAAGCGAGGAGACATCAAGGACTTTCTGAAGTTTAACCCGTGCCACTTTGAGGTGTCTGATCAGCCACTGGATGCTGATGATTGGCTTCGTGACATGTCAAGGTTGCTGATGACTGCTGATGTTCCTGAACAAGAATGGGTAAAATGCGCCACTCAACTTCTGAAGGAAGACGCAACTCTATGGTGGGAGAATTACCTGAAGGCAAACCACTCTGGTTTTCAGCCTACTTGGGAGCAGTTCGCTGGGCCTTCAAAGAGCAATACCTGTCAGAAATTGTCATGGAGAGAATGAAGGAGGTGTCTCTCAACCTCAAGCAGGGCAATGACAATGTCGATACCTATATCAGAAGCTTCATGAACCTTTCTCGGTATGGTGGTGATGAGATATCTGATGACAAGAAGAAACAAAAGAGGTTCAGGCAAGGGCTCAATGCATCTATCAAATATGCAATCACTCGTGCAAGGCCGGGGTCTTTTCTGGAACTCCAACATACAGCTCTACAGGAAGAAGCCAGTAGGCAAGTGTTCGAGGAGTCCAAGAAACACAGTCGTGACGCAGCAAGCTCTTCAGCTATGACAGCTCCTTCTAAGCGCCGCGTGTGGGTTCCTAATACCACACCGCCGCTCCCGGCTCCACCAAGACCTCCAAGCTACGCGGCAAGGCCACCAAACTCCTTCAATGCTTCTCCTAGGGGCTACAACCACAACTACCCTAGAGCGCCTGGTGGAGTCCCTGGCTACTCTACTCCGCGTCCGTTTGGTGCTTGCTACACTTGCGGGAGCACTGGGCATCAGCAATGGAATTGTCCTATGAACAACAAAGCTCTTCCTCCTCCACCTCCAAGACCTACTTCGACTACGGCGGCTCGCGCACCTGCACCACGGGCTCTCAACATCAACACCAAGCCCGGGTCCACTGTTGCTCGTGCCAACTGTGTCAACGTCGCTCAAGCCGAGCATGCACCTGGAGTTGTGATGGGTATGCTTCCTGTTAACTCAGTTCCTGCACGAGTTTTATTTGATTCTGGTGCATCCCATTCCTTCGTGTCATACAAGTTTGCAGAGAATAATGGGTTACCTTCGGATGCTTTACCAACTCGCCTCATGGTGCAATCTCCTGGATCAAACATGAGGGCTTCTAAAATCAGTCACGGCAATCAAATTGAGATTGGTGGTTCTTCATTCCCGGCTTCCTTAATCATTCTGGGCAATTCTGACATCGATGTTATCTTGGGCATGGATTGGTTAACAGCAAATGCAGCTGTGATTGATTGTGCTGAACGCTCGGTTTCTCTGAAAATTCTCGAAGGCCGTATAGTCTATTCTCCAAGTCTGACTCCTGCAATTCAGCTTTTCTCTTTGTCTGCTATGAATGATGATGCTATGGATGCTATTCAAAGTGTTCCGGTGGTCCGTGAGTTCCCAAATGTTTTTCCTAAAGAGTTACCAGGTATGCCTCCTGATCGAGAGGTCGAGTTTGTGATTGAGCTTGAAACGGGTACCGCTCCTATCTCCAAGCGTCCTTATAAAATGGGTCCTGCTAAGTTGGTTGAACTCAAATGTCAGCTTGATGAACAAGACAAGTTGGGTTTCATTCAGCATAGCACTTCCTCTTGGGGCAGCCCAAGAATCTTTGTGAAGAAGCGAGACCGGACTGATAGACTTTGTGTTGACTATCGAGCTCTCAATGCTAAAACCATCAAGAATAAATATCCCCTTCCACAGATTAATGATCTCTTCGATCAGCTAGCTGGAGCTGTGGTATTCTCTAAGCTTGACTTGAGAAGTGGATATCATCAAATCAACATTCGCAAGGAAGATGTTTCCAAAACAGCTTTCACCACCCGCTATGGCCTGTACGAGTACACGGTCATGTCCTTCGGTCTCACCAACGCACCTGCCACCTTCTCGAGGCTTATGAACTCGGTTTTCATGGAGTATCTTGATAAGTTCGTCGTGGTCTATCTGGATGACATTCTAGTCTATTCTAAGTCAAAGGAAGAACATGAAGAACACCTTTGGTGTGTCCTAAACAAGCTTCGTGAGAACCGCCTGTATGCAAAGTTCTCCAAGTGTGAATTTTGGCTTCCTGAAGTCACCTATCTTGGTCACGTCATCTCTGCTAAGGGCATTGCCGTCAACCCAGAAACTGTTCGGACAATTGTTGAGTGGCTTCCACCCAAAAATGTCAAAGAAGTCCGGAGTTTCCTTGGTTTGGCTAGTTATTGCCGTCCCTTCGTTCAGAACTTCTCCAAGATTGCGAAGCCTCTTACCGATCTCCTCAAGAAAGGCAAGAAATACCTTTGGTCTCCTGCATGTCAAGCTAGCTTTGAGACACTCAAAGAGAAGCTCACTTCCACACCAGTATTGATTCCTCCAGATACATCAAAGCCTTTCCAAATCTTTTGTGACGCCTCATTGCAAGGACTGGGTGCGGTCCTCATGCAAGAAAAGCAAGTCGTTGCTTATGCTTCCTGTCAGTTGAAAACTCATGAGCTCAACTATCCAACACATGATCTTGAACTTGCAGCAGTTGTCTTCGCTCTAAAAGTATGGAGGCACTACTTGCTTGAAAATCGTTGTGAGATCTTTTCTGACCACAAAAGCCTGAAGTACATCTTCACACAACCTGATCTCAACCTTCGCCAAAGGAGATGGATTGAAACCATCAATGACTTCGATCTCACCATCAACTACACTCCTGGCAAAGCTAATGTCATGGCCGATGCTGTCAGCCGAAAAACTTATGTCAATAACCTCATGTTGGAAGAACAACAACCTCTCTTGTGTGAGGAATTCCGCCAACTCAACCTTGAGATTGTGCATCAAGGGTATCTTCTGAATCTTCTGGCAACCCCTCTCTCAGAAGAAAAGATTCGTGCTAGTCAGCGAGGTGATGCTTACACCAAAAACATCATTTCTAATATTCTGCTGCCGAGGTATGAGTCCTTCCACGTCGATGATCAAGGAGCTCTATTCTTTGAACACCGGATGTTCGTTCCGAACGACCCGGGTTTGAGAGAGCAAGTTCTTAAGGAGGCGCATGATTATGTTCTTTCTATCCATCCTGGCAGCACAAAGATGTACATGGACTTGAAAACACAGTATTGGTGGCCTGGGTTGAAACAATGCTATGCCAAGTATGTCTCCGAGTGCGATGTCTGCCGCAGAGTTAAAGCTGTCCATCAGAAACCTTCCGGTCTTCTACAGCCATTGAAGCCTCTGGAATGGAAATGGGAGAAAGTAGAGATAGACTTCATAACTGGTTTTCCAAGGTCACAGAAGGGCAACAATGCAATCTTTGTTGTCATTGACAGGCTCTCAAAAGTGGCTCACTTCTTTCCCGTCAAGGAAACAATTTCTACAATTCAGTTGGCTGAGCTCTATATCAACAGAATTGTCTCTCTGTATGGGGTTCCTCTCGAGATCAGTTCAGACCGTGGAAGCATCTTCACTTCCAAGTTCTGGGGAAGTTTCCAAAATGCTTCAACACATCTTACCACCCTCAGTCACAAGGGCAGGTTGAAAGGATCAATCAGATTCTGGAAGATATGCTCTGTGCTTGCGTCATCTCTTTTGGCATGAAGTGGGAAGAATGCCTTCCTTATGCTGAGTTCTCTTACAACAATAGCTTCCAGAAGAGTCTAAAGATGGCACCATTTGAGGTTCTCCATGGCCGCAAATGCAGAACTCCGATTGGTTGGTCGGGCGCAGGTGAAAGAACATTGTTTTGCCCCGACATTGTAACTCAAGCGCAGGAGAAGGTTCACGTCATTCTCGAAAACCTGAAGGTTGCTCAAAGTCGCAAGAAGAGCAACTACGACAGAAAGCACACAGACATGGAGTATGTCCCTGGTGATCTCGTTTACCTTCGTGTCACTCCCATGAGAGGCACGCACCGTTTTGGTATCAAAGGGAAGCTGGCTCCTAGATACATCGGTCCTTTCAAAGTTCGTGGAAGAAGAGGAGAAGTCGCTTATGCTCTTGAGCTCCCTGAAAAACTCAAGGTCCATGATGTTTTCCATATCTCTCAACTCAAGAAGTACTTCAAGGATCCCGGCAGGACCGTGGACCATGAGCTCATCAATCTCCAAGAAGACCTGTCTTATCAAGAACACCCCGCAAAAATCCTAGAAGTCGCAGAAAGGAAGACTCGCAACAAGTCTATCAAGTTCTGCAAGGTGCAGTGGTCGCACCATTTCGTTGATGAAGCCACTTGGGAACGCGAGGATGAGCTCCGTGCCAAGTATCCTACCCTCTCCGTGTCTTCTTCTTCTTCCTAGAATCTCGGGGCGAGATTCCTGTTTAGTGGGGGAGAGTTGTAGCATCCCATCTATCTAACATATGTAATGCTACATGGTCTAATAATAAAATGCTACCTTCCTACATATAATTGTTGCATCATAATTATGTCATCCTCATGTCATCATGCCACATTGCATTTGAGCATCATATTAAAACCCTTTTCGTTGGTTCTTCTCCTCATATTGCACTTGCCTTAGTAATTGTATTTGCCTCTTCATATATTGTATTTGGTTATTGATATATTGTTTAATGCCTAAGTTGAGTTGGGGGCATATCTTTTCCAAACTCCACCACCTTTCTTTGGTTCTATCCATAATTTCCACCATCCCAAATAATATGAGCCCATGTTCTTCTTTTGACTTTTAAATCTAGCTCATAAATAATTGAAAATGGTTCCTTCTACCCTCTTCATGTTCCCATACAATGGCTATACTTGTTTTCACAATATGGTGTATGGTAGCATGCTTGCCCACCTTTGTATACCATGTGAAGTGGAGAGATCCTCTCACATGTGGTTTGTTGAATTAGGATCACGTTTGAATTATGGTATGGCTAGATGATAATAATAGTGGTACCTCCACACTAGTATAGGCCACATTCTTATTCATGCATGGTCATGATCCAAATAAATCATATGAGCGTAAAAGCTTCCATAAATATTCTTTCTTTGGTTTAAATCAAATGTTGGAGGTTGGGAGTAACCATGGCATATACCATCTATGGCGGATTTCAGCACTATTTAGGAAGTATTTGATGTGTCCATGTATGATCCATACAAAACTTGCCATCTTTGCTCCCTAACCATCTCCTTTGATGTTCTCAACTTCTCAATCTGTCCCTGTTCGAGTGCATTCAATGCTGATCCAAAATCCTTCATCCATTTCAAATTCTAGGCAAAGTTTCAAAACGCAGCAGGCAGATATGCAAGAAAAGCAGGTTTCAAAAATTCAGTTAACATCTTCGGGTAATAGAGCAGCAGCAGTTTCATGTTCAGGCCACAGCAGCAGCTCAACGCCAGCAGCAGGCTGGCCAGGTCTAGCCTCGCGGCCCAGCAAGTCCGTCTCGACCCTCTCTTTTGCCTCCACCACTGGTCCAGGCCAACCAGACCTAGATGGGTCTCTTCTCTGTCGTCTTCCTGCATACCGAGCAGAGCATCCACCTGACCGAGCCGCTGTGCACTACCTTTACTCTGACCCGGCGCCCAACGAACGTAACCACCTCGTCCTCCTCTTTATCCCCAAGCCGAGGAGCCCTGTGAACCCTAGGCCCCTCCTTCCCTACCACCGCCATGTTTCGCCGCTCAGCAAGCTCGCGGCCCAGATGAACTACGCCGTCCTGGACCGCGAGGCTACACCAAGGGTTCTGCCTCACCTTCCTCTTCGACCATCTGCACGAGGCACGGAGGAGGTGCCCCAGGGACGATGCGATCATCCCCACCACCACCGTGTACACACCGGCCACCGCGCACAGCTCCTTCCTCTTCGGCGCGTTCTCCGCCTCGTGAATCCAGACCACCTCGCCGTCTTGAACCACCTCGGTGAGCTCCTCCGGCATCGCTCTCTCCCCTCTAGCCTCTCCCTGCCGTGCCGTACACCGCGTGTGCGGAAGCAGCAGCGACAGCAGCAGAACCCGCGTGCAGTACCCTCGCCGATGTCCACCATACGCGCTTCCACCGGTGCGCCGAGCTTGGCCTCGACCCCCGCAACCCCATGGACAATTTCATGTGCGCACGCGTTGTTCCTGCCGGCCACGCGCTCGCTGTCCGCGGCAACCGCTGCTCGCCAGACGTGCAGCAATAGCAAGACGCGCTTGTAGCCTCACCAAACCCTTGGTTCCTCAGAATATCTAGGTCGCTACAGCCACTCTCAGGACGAACTCGTTGAACCAAATATCTAGCCCTTTATCCCCTCTTCAAAATGACTACCTACACGCCCAGATCCGTCCATAGATGAGCTCGGAATCATCCGCGGAAGCTAGTAGAAACGATGCATCTCGCTGGCGCTTTTCGGACAGTTTTCGTCAGTTTTGCTGTATAGGAAACCACCTGTTCGTCGTCAATTTCTGGGCTCCACAGTGCTCCACCGGAGAAACCCCATACATGGAAGTTGTAGTCCTCTCTTTATTCGCCAACTTTGTTTTTTGTGCCATCTCCAAATTCCCATCGGTTCCGTCACAATCTTCATCCAAAGTTCGTTCCAGCTAGTCGTTTTCGCGAGTGTCCTTCAGTTTCGTCAGTCCCAGGGAGTCGTAGAATAGCATGTGTAGTGTATGTGAGTGTCTGATGGTTAACGAGGTACCTAAACAACTTAACCTGAGTAGTAATGGGATAACTAATGAAAGAGGTACCGGTGGGCAATATCTGTTATTTGGTTTTTCATGCTCACTTGTGTCCCGTAGGACCCCAAGTACTTGATACATGTTCCTTGACTACCGCACTATCCGCATATGGGACCATGAATCCCCTTAGCTAGAGCTCGATTCATTTCTTATTTCTTGGGGCCACAAAGTAGTTTGGGGCTTTATTACTATCCTGTACCTATGCCATGCTTTACTGCTTTATTTAAGATTGTGCGTGGAGCACCTGTACTGTTTTGGATATTGCCACGTTTTCGCGGTATCGACAAGCCTAGTCACACTTTCGGGTTCCCAGTCGTTTACAGCCGTCGTCACAAACCCTGGGTCCATTCCGGAGCCGGCCAACTTCATTGCGGGTAGCTTAGTGGGGTGGCCCCCTAAAATATTTTATGAATCCTGTGATTGCTTTGTCGTGAAAGCCTCGTTGGGTTTTGATTTGGTTTTTCCGAGGTTGATCGTGTGGGTGTTGCTATTTGTGCACCCCTGCAGGGTAAATCTTTCTGAAAGCCGTGTCCACGGTTATGGACGACTTGGAGCACAGTTTCTCGATCATAGACAAGTATAGCTAAAGTACCATCTTTAGTTTGACTAAATATCTGACTAGTAATTAGTGCAATACTCACGGAATGATTGATAAAACTGCCAACGGGTGGGTTGTTCGTCCGCTTTCTCGTGGGTAAGCGAGAAGGAGGATGGATCTGTTACTAGATACTGTTATAACTGTTGGTTTTAATTAACGGACATCCGTCTATTATTGGTTAGGCGGATGGTTAGCGAGTATCTATAGACTTGTTAGTTATTATCTTTTGCTGCAATTGCGTCACCCCAGGTATATGTCCCCTTTAGAGGCATAAAGACTTGCTGAGTACCCCTAGGCTCTCACACGATAAATTGTTTGATTCAGATGAATAGGTGTATTCGCAAGATGGATACTGGGTGGAGGAAACAGATGATGTTGGCAACGACCACTCGGTGTAGAGATTCTGGGGATGGGGATCTGTTAGATCTGTGGGCGGGATGTGCTTATTTATGTGGCATCTTATGCCGATTTGCTTCTTATCCGTACTTGGATCTTGTTTCTCGCTTCCGCTTGATACTCTGTTGATTGATGTATGAGGAGCTATCCTAAACTATTAACTCCATCTAGGATATTTGGATCTTGCCGTATGGCGTTGCAATATTTCTATTTCTTTTAGATGGTATGGCTCTGAGAACTGTTGTAAGGTAGCTTGCATACATACTGACTTGTGTATGTATTTGATCTCTTCGCCTATCGCCTACGCCGCTCGCTCTTGTCCCGATGTTCTTGAAGTGGTTAGGGCGGTCGACAGGCCTACACGTGGGTGGCCCTGGGCCCCCGCTGTAAAATCCCTTATCCACTTTTGGTCCATCCAGGCTTGAACTTAGAGCGTAGGGTAGGTTGTTAGAAAAGGCCAGTTTCTGGGAATTCCGCTTCTCCCTTTGGATTGCTATCTTGTCATTTAGCCAGGTCGCCAGGTCCTGGTCGATCTTTCGCCTCTTTCCCTGCAACAAAAATACATGGTATGGTTTGTTCAGTTCACCAGGACAAGCTGGTTAGTTTGCATAATTAACTGAATCGACTAGTGGCACTGTCATAATTTCAAGGAAGAAGCAATCTAGGACTAATCAACATTTTATGAATCGACTAGTGGCACTGTCATAATTTCAATTTCGAAGACAAATAAGATTTATCAGCATTTTAGTGTGATGTGGGTTTTCCCAATATCACCAAATAGTAGTGGGAGAGTGGCAAACTCATAATGCAGAAACCCATGTCCAGATACATATGGAAAGAGAACATGGTGTCCATTCATGAACATGAACACCAACACATGTCCAGATAGATAAGGAGTTGCCCTAGGATTCTTATTGCACCCTATAATGGAAAGCAAACATGGGCATTGCTCCCTGAACCCTAAACATACAAAAGGAGAGGAGGACAAACTGGTATTCGTGTCCCCGCTAACGGGAATCAGACTTGGGCATTGCTCCGGTACGCCTCCAGACATGCCCTTAGCTCCTCGTTCTCTTTTCGAACACCCTCGAGTACGGTGATCCCTCTGCTCATGTCCGTCTTCATCTCCTTGACTACATCCAGGCAACGGTTCCTGTCATGGTAGGCTCGGATGGTAGCCTTGGTTTCCTCGACGCATCCTCTGAGTGCCTCGCTGACTTCGTCCTGCAAGAGAATGCACCTTTCCACGAGATTCTTCTTCTCCTCCGTGAGCTCGTTGATTAGCTTGATGGCCTGTTCTTGCCTGATCAAGTTACGGTCGAGCACTTTCTGCAGCCTAACGACGTCACGTGCAAAATCTAGCGAGATCTCCTTCTGCACAGATAATTGCTTGTGTAGGCTCTCATTAGCTTGGGTGAGGGAGCGTGCAAGCTCATGTTGGTTGGCAATCTTGGAACTGATCGCGGACACCTTCTCACGGTACTCGGCCTTCGATCGCTGCATTGTTCATGTTAATTGAAATAGAAATTCTACAATTACACTCCATGTCCCAGGTGAATACTAATACAGATAAAAAAATCCCCGTTGAATCTATTGTACGCAGTGTTAAAAAATGGACCTGGAGATCTATTCATGACCACGATAAACTAATCCTAATCTCAAAAAATCCATAGTGAATCTATGAACAACGGTATTAAGGAAAGACCAAGAGATCCAGTCATATTCATGAAAACAAATACAATTCGCAAAAGAAGAAGAAAAACCAATGCGGGGCGGACAACATCTAAGAATCCACATCATAACTCGGAGAAATAACAGCGTGGAGATTTGCAACCTTGCTGAGACATGGAACGAGGCCGAACGGGTCCTGCAACACCTCCGTCGTGGTGGATTCAGGCTCCACGGCTGACCTGTAATACGTAGAAGAGGAAGAGCCAGAAGAAGAAGAAAAACAAGAAGAAGCTGATTAAGATCATGATGGAGAGGGAGAGGGAGAAGAAGTAGAATAAGGAGACCGTACCGGAAGGAGCCCTCGCCTGCTAGAACATTTGGCGCCATTGTCGAAGGAGATTGGGCATCGATGAGAGGGTGGGCTTGAGCAGCTGGTAGAGAAAGAAGTGTCTCGCGGCGATTTCTCTCCCTTTTCTCCGCGAGGATCGTCGACCGGCCTCTCCCCCTCCTCAGTGGAGCCATGGCTTACAGGGTGAGTGTGGCGGAGGCAGGAGGAAGGATATAGTGATTATTAGTGTGGGAGAAGAGTAAAGAGTACATGCCGTGGTCCAGTAGTACTAGTACTAATATACAAGACCACCGTGTACGGTCTACCTTCTCAAAGAAGCCAGGGAGGCAGGGGTAGGGAATCGATGGGACTTGACTTTATTGCGACGGACACTTCAATGGTCTTCGGCGCCACCCAAAATCCAGTATATAATAAGGGGAGTGTGAGCCGGGTGGTCGTCACGGGAATCGGCGCGCACATCCCGCGTGCGTGTGTCACGTGTTGATGGGGCAATGACACGCGCAACTGCTGCACGATTACGTCGGCACGTCGAACACCGTCAAACTCCACGTGACAGGCACGCACATGATATTTACGAGTCTAGAATACGCTGTGCCACTTTAGTTGTGATCAAATTATGTTCAGTGCGCGAGATATTACTTCTTTTTTTGATAATCGACAAATGCACACATGGACACGATGCATGAAACCGCTGCTTGTCCTTGATCATACCGGCACCCCACTATGTGTACCCACCATCGACCATTCGGAGCAACTACCTCGAGCACGATGCCCCCTCGCCGTGGCAATGGAAGGTCCAAGCCGTCCACTAACCGTCCTGCGTCCTCGGCTCTTCACTGCATCGTCCATGCTCGCGAGTCGCATGCCGAGGCAGCACATCGTGTCCGACCGCGCTAGGATCCATCGACATCAGCACTCGAGGACACCGCGACATCGAAGCTCGTACCGGCCAAGCAGGAGGAGTATGGGGTACCTGCAGCGTCGGACGAGCGCAAAGTAGCAGCCATGACGGGGGCGCGTGTTGCCCCGGCGAGTACGGACAAGAAGAGGAACGAGAAGAAGACCAGGAAGAAGAGAGGAGATAGCTATTTGGATGAGTCCGACTCGGCCAACGAGGAGGCGTTCATCGGTCCGTTGGAGGCAGGAGCAGAGGAGAGTGACGTGGACCCGTGGGACTATGAAGAGGAGGAGGAGGAGGACTCCGACGAGGAGATATCGTGCTTATTCGAGGAAGGGGGCGGTGTCGAGTCGTCAGAGGAGGGCACCGACGGTGGCGATGGCGGGGACCATGGCGTTGACGAAGACGAGGACGAACCGGAAGACGAAGACGATGGCTTCTTCGAAATATGATCATTTATTTTATTTATTTTAGTTAGACAGATGGATTTTCACTTGTTTATGGGGGTTTAGTACCGGTGGCATGGATAGAGAGGTGGCACGGATTGACCATGCATAAAAAAAGTGGAGAAGGGAGGGGTTATCCTCCCCGTTGGATCACATGGGATCAACGGTTGGTGGAGACGATCCGCGTGACATCTCTGTCAGCCAATCAGGGCATAGCACCCAGAGTGAGCACATGTTTGGGATGTCCACACGTTTGGGCTTTTGTGAGATTTGTGAGAGAGAGAGAGGGAAAATCTCTTTTCACAATCCTCCTATGGAGCCACCCATACCATTCAAATGTCATTGCATTTGTGCTCTTTTCACAATCCACCCATGGATCCACCAGTGTCATTTTGCATGTGTGTTCTTTTTAGTAACAACAACCAGAGTCATTTTGCATGTGTGATCTCTTCACATACCACCTATGGATCCACCAATGTCATTGCATGTGTGTTCTTTTCACTAACAACAACCAGAGTCATTACATGTGTGTTCTTTTCACATACCACATATGGATCACCAGTGTCATTTCATGTGTGTTCTCTTCACAATCCACCTATGGATCCACCAGTGTCATTGCATGTGTGTTCTTTTTAGTAACAACAACCAGAGTCATTTTGCATGTGTATTCTTTTCACAAACCACCTATGGATCCACCAGTGTCATTGCATGTGTGTTCTCTTCACAATCCACCCATGGATCCACCAGTGTCATTGCATGTGTGTTCTTTTTAGTAACAACAACCGGAGTCATTTTGCATGTGTGATCTCTTCACATACCACCTATGGATCCACCAGTGTCATTGCATGTGTGTTCTTTTTATTAACAACAACCAGAGTCAGTGAAATGTGTGTTCTTCTCACATACCACCTATGGATCCACCAGTGTCATTGCATCTGTGTTCATTTCACTAACAACAACCAGAGTCATTGCATGTGTGTTCTTTTCACATACCACATATGGATACACCAGTGTGATTGAAATGTGTGTTCTCTAGAGAGACCACACATGGATCCACCAGTGTCATTGCATGTGTGTTCTTTTTAGTAACAACCAGAGTCATTTTGCATGTGTGTTCCTTTCACATACCACATATGGATCCACCAGTGTCATTGCATGTGTGTTCTTTTCACAATCCACCCATGGGTCCACCGGTGACATTGCATGTGTGTTATTTTTAGTAACAACCAGAGTCATTTTGCATGTGTCTTGTTTTCACATACCACCTATGGATCCACTCAGTCATTGCATGTGTGTTCTTTTCACAATCCACCCATGGATCCACCGGTGTCATTGCATGTGTGTTCTTTTCACTAACAACAACAAGAGTCATTGCATGTGTGTTCTTTTCACATACCACCTATGGATCCACCAGTGTCATTGCATGTGTGTTCTCTTCACAATCCACCTATGGATCCACCAGTGTCATTGCATGTGTGTTCTTTTTAGTAACAACAACTAGTGTCATTGCATGTGTGTTCTCTTCAGAGACCACACATGGATCCACCAGTGTCATTGCATGTGTGTTCTTTTTACTAACAACAAGAAGAGTCATTGAAATGTGTGCTCTCTTCCGAGACCACACATGGATCCACCAGTGTCATTGCATGTGTGTTCTTTTCACTAACAACAACCAGAGTCATTGCATGTGTGTTCTTTTCACATACCACATATGGATCCACCAGTGTCATTGCATGTGTGCTCTTTTCACAATCCACCCATGGATCCACCAGTGTCATTGCATGTGTGTTCTTTTTAGTAACAACAACCAGATTCATTTGGCATGTGTGTTCTTTTCACATACCACCTGTGGATCCACCGGTGTCATTGAAATGTGTATTATTTTCAACTATAGCCGTTGGCCACAAACAATCGGGACGCAGAACTAACCAACAACCGCTCTGGGCTTCTAGAAGACCCGATCCCCGATTGTTAGGCGCCGTTGGATCGGGGTGCATGGACGATAGTGATGTCCTTCGCGAGGGCGATCCGCGAGAAGTCTGTTCTACGAACTGATTGGCCGTGGCAACTACGCTTGGCCTACGTCCTTGCCTTTATCCCCTTAACCTCGGGGCCGAACATCAGATCATGTTCCTTCATCGCCATGGAGAGGGAGAGGCCCAAACTCAGATTGCACGAGGCTCAGATGTTCGCCCACTACGGCATACTCGCGCCACCGTTAGCGAGGGTTCCGACCGGCTTCGAGCTCAGCTACGCCGGGGTTCCTGTCGCGCCGCTCTTGCGCGACAACGCGTTGGCGAGGCAGATCAAGGAGCGCCGCCGCCAGCTGTCGGAGCGGAAGAGGGCAATGGCGCGGTACTCGCGTACGAGCGCGTACTGGTGAAAGTTGTTCAAGAAGGAGCGGGCTGCGTTGATTGAGCTGTGCGGAACCCACCGGCGGGAGATCCACCCGGATCTGCGCAACCCCAAAGGGAAGCAGTGCTTTTGGGCAGTGCCTGGGCGAACGACCTCCACCGTTATCGATGCAGCACGCCGTGAAGAATCCATGAGGAGGAGGAACGCTTCCGGGAACATCGGCATCGATTCTGACATGGAGGAGGCTGGCGGCGACGCGGATACCGTCGTCATGATGGAGACTGCAGGAGCGTCATAGTCGATTAGGGCCACTTAAGCATAAATTAAATCTATGTACGGTATCTTAATGCGCTCTTTGGATCTGGGTCACCTAAGTCATGGTCGATTATCGTCATAATCTATATATGTTGGCCATGTTTTAGTTGTCTTTGTCTTTGAAACTAGTCGATCGAAACTCATCCGATCTTGAAAATAAAGTTCGCGCGTTCCCTGGCATATTTGATGGGACAATACGCTGACTCTGCTCCTAGCACTTGATGGCACAGCCGTAATTTGGAGTGCGCCTGAGGAGAAGGGACCGAGTGTGTTGTAATACTGTACTACTCCTATCCAGATATAACTGACTTAGTTTTTTTAGATATTTAATAAATGTTTCTATATCCAAAACATGTCTAGATACATGTTTTAGGTTTCTCTGTCTTTCAAACTAATCAAAACTCGTCAAATTCTGAACAAACAAAGTCATTGAGTTCACACCTGATGGGACAATACGCTGACTCTGCTACTTGATGGCACAACCATAATTTTGGAGTGCGCCAGAGGAGATGGGAATGCAAGGGAGATGGGAACTAGTAGCCGCGTCCAAACGCAGGTAAAAAAATAATGTAATAATATTTAAAAAAAATGTAATCTGGTCCACATGACCCCATCATAGACACGTTGCACGCGCCAGATATAAATAAAGACGACATGGCTAGTTTAGTTTCAATGATACAATTCAACATAGGACGTTACTGTGCCTGCATCTTTCTGCTCCTCTTATTAGTCCGCTAGCCCACGCTGCATTAAGCATCAGCTGATGAGGATAAAAAATGATAGAATGGCAAATAAAACAATTTTTAAGCTTACCTTTCATCCGGAGAATCGTACAAAGATGAAATTGGTAGGGATTTATTATTTCTCCTGCAGTTAGCCGAAAGAACCTCAAGAACATTCTCAATCACCCCTACAACTTCTTCATATTCTAATACACCTCCATTATTTGCTCTTTCCTGCCCGTTCCGCTTACCCTTTTGTTTATTTTCACACCCTTTTCTCGCTGGCACCTCCACTTCTTCATAAATTGGCTGCTTACGTACGTTTTCCTCTGAGTGTTCATCACTGTCTTCGCGCTGCTCTTCCGTCAGTTCTAGCTGAGAAGCCACATTTTCTGCCACCGGGGTGTGAACAGGGACAATAGCATGTGTAACTGGGTTTTTGCACAACCTCTTGATATGGCCGAATCCGCCACAACGTCCGCATTTCCTTTTCCTAGTACCAAGCCTTGGACCTTTATCGGTGGAGGCTACGATCCTTAGCTTTCTAGGCCTCCCAGGTGGCCTCCTAAGAACTGGTGGTGGAAGTTTGAACCCTAGATCGACAATCTCCCAATCATTTTCATCGGCCATAGGTGGTACATTTTCTGCATAAGTTGCAGCAAACTTGTCCACGGAGAAATAGTTGTCGACATAGTTCTCTATTTCAGCTCTGTTACCTCTTAGCTTTAAGATGAAGTAAATTGCATGGTGACATGGCAGACCAGTAATCTGCCACTGCCTGCATGAACAAGTCTTGTTTCCAATGTCTATAGTGTACCTCTGTTCACTTCCACGCTTGTATTCTGCATAAACCTCACCCAATGTTCTGGATCTTCTGACCACCCTCATCTTTATCGTTCTCATTGCCCTGGTTCTTGCATTCAGTAACATAACCACCTTTGGAACTATTTTATGGCCTAAAAAATTTCTTGCACAAATTCTTTGCCTTAAATCTATCTTCACCATTATGCACTGTCTTATTGCATCCAACAAAATAATAATTCCAAGTGTCTTCATGCCCAAAATCTTATCATTGAAACTCTGCCAAATTATTGCATATAAAATCCACCTTGCTTAACTCACCAAACTTGCTTCTGGCCCATAGCTTGGTGTGATGTTCCTCAAGGTATTTTTTCACCTTTGGAAATACATACATGTTCTGCAAGTAAGTAGCATGCGTGCTTGGGATATATGTGTATGCTGATCGCCACAAGTCCTCTTCAAAGATCTTTCCTTCGAACTTCTTCGTGAAGTTAGTAGCGAGGTGCCGCATGCATTCCCTATGCTCAACCCCAAGAAACAAAGCATCAACAGCATTCTCAAGACCCTCGGATTCACCGGTGTGTATCACCAAGCCTTCAGGGTGACCAATTACTTCCCATAGTCTCTGCATGAACCATGTCCAGCTTTCATTTGATTCACCCTCAAGAACAGCATAAGGTATGGGTAGAAGCCAATTATGCGCGTCCAAAGCACAAGCAGAAGCAACATGTCCCCTGAACTTCCCTGTTAAAGAAGTTGCACCTATTGCCAAGTATGGCCTGCAGCCGTCTAGGAACCCCTTGCAGCATGCCTTTAGGCAGACAAAACATCTCCTGAAGCATATCTTATCTCCCTGCTTATACCTGACCCCCCTTAAGACCTTCTCTCTCCCTTTCACAACCTC
Source organism: Avena eriantha (assembly GCA_910589775.1). Classification (NCBI taxonomy): domain Eukaryota; kingdom Viridiplantae; phylum Streptophyta; class Magnoliopsida; order Poales; family Poaceae; genus Avena; species Avena eriantha. Next base: position 399,298,153 of record OU342741.1, read on the forward strand.
GTAATCGATGTCAACAACACTACCAGGTGATGTTTTCTCTACCTAAGCTTTGAAACTATACAACATATGAAAACTGTCATTCCACTTGCCTTGAATGAAGTCTAGAGCCATCTCCTTCCCATCAAAGACTCTGTGATAAGGAATCAGAATGTTAAACTTTTTGCTAATCTTTGCTCTAAGTTCAGTTGGTCCAATGTTATGATCCTGCCTCACCCAGTCAAGTACAGTAGCAGCAATCCACTTGGTAGTCGCCGGTCTAATTTTACCACTTAAAGAAGTATTAGGGCAGTTTTGTTCCTTCGTGTTTACTTTGATCTGCATTCGATAAGAATCCAAATAATTCAGAGCTAGTTATTAGCAGAATAAATATGAGAAGGACTGAAACTAAATGTAGCTATTGCAACCTGAAATGGGTGTCCACCCCGCATTGGAGATGCATGTAATCTCCATTTACACACATTACTTTCCCTACAGTGCACCCTAAATCTCTTCTGGTCGCTCTTTTCAATGATAAATTCGAACCCAACTCTGATTGCATAGGTTGCAACTGCATATCTGGAGTCCTCCACATTATCAAAGACAGTCCCCTCATCAATTGTAGGATTGTCCCTGTCAAAGTGTATCACAGGGCTGTCCACGTCTTCATCGTCGTATCTACATCACATTTCCACATCTTCACATTCCTCTTCCTCATTAGTCGCATAGTCAGGCTCAAAGTTCGAATCAACCAAATATTCCCTACTCTCCATCCTATCAGGGTTAGCAGCCACGTCTGGATATGCTTTCTCATCATCATCCGCACCGCCACATGTTTCAGTGCCTTCATGCTCGCTTGACAAAGCATCATGCTCAAGGACAAGCTATACAGACGTCCTGCGGTTACCAACCCATATCCTTGGCATCGCCACGGGACTATAAATGCTAATTGGGGTATGCAGATAAGGAATCACAGTTCTTACCTTTCAATGTGGACGCACGACACCTTCTCCGGGCTCCATACCTCCAAAGCTCTGCACCCCGCTACCTCTCCCCCTGTTTTGTTGTCCTCTGTGCTCTCCAGACTTGAAGGAGATTCCGTGCTCTCCAATCGTGCAGGACCCATATCCGTGCTCTCAAGCCTCGCAGGATCCATCTCCGAGCGTGATCCGGATCACCAGCGTCGTTGGGCCCCTAACCTAACGGCCGACTCTCGGTTTTCGTTTTTAGACGCGCCTGGGCGGTGGGCGGCGGCAAGGAGACAGGGCAGGGAGGGGAGGGGACGTGAGGGGATGGCAGGGAGGGGAGGGCGGGAGGACGATGACCCAAGGGGACAACGAGAGCGGTGCACGACTAAGCCGAGTGGCGGCGGTAGGGGCAGAGGAGAGGAGCGGAGCGGAGCTGGTTGCGACAAAGCATGGAAAATTGCACAATAATGTGTTGGTGGGCGGCACCAGCCCTCGAACCTGGGACGCGCGCCATCGTGGGTGGGGGAGGCGGGCCCACCTGTCAGAAAACATGCCACCTGTCAGCGCACTATGCATGGGGAGTGCTTCACGGAATTTTTAGCAGGTCCCACATGTCAGTCTGTTTGATCAAAACTTGCATGCAGTGCATGGCTGGTCCACGCGCTAGTTCAGGAAAAAAGCCCGTTGATCCAAACTTGAATTGGTAGTTCCGCTTCTTCTCTCCCATCTCATCGTCTCCTCGCAGTAGTAGTTCCGCTTCGTCTCCCTCGTCGGTTATCCTCTTCTTCTTCTCCTCACGGTGGTGGTTCTTCTTTCTTCCTCGATCAAAACATTCCCACACGTAAGCCATGTCCAGTAGCCGGATGAGGAGGAACTGGGCCGATCTCCCGGCCGACACACTTCGCAAGATCACCGACTATTTGCTGGAGAAAGAGGAGTACATCGACACCTATGCTGCTTGTCGGGAAGTCTGCACCGATTGGCGCCGCACTTTAAAGGTGCCCGAATTCCATCTCAACAACTGGATCATGATAGATAACACACTTCCAGACGTTGGCGACTTCACCTTCCTCAACCTCACCACTGGTCGTTGCTTCAGGACAAATCTAATGGACGTCCATCGCAGGTTCACATTCACATCTGATATTTATTGGTATTTGCCATTGTAAACATCTTAGTACTAACTGATGCCCTCTTCTTCCAAAAGATTCTACTTCGTCGGTGTTTCTCATGGCGTCATCGTGCTTGCTCAGAGGGTGGAGTGATACATTGCAAATGTATCTATAATTTTTGATGCTCCATGCTTGGTTTTATCTACTTTCTTATGTTTTGTCCACACTTTGGAGTACTTTTCATATGATTTCTTGGACTAACATATTAACAAGATGCCACAGTGCCAGTTGCCTGTTTTCTGCTGTTTTTGGTTCCAGGAAGTCAGAAAATCAATATTCTCAGAATTGGACGGGACAAAAGCCAAAGTTCCTATTTTACGAGACGGAAGAGGGCCAAGGCCTGGCCACACCCCCCAGGCGCGGGCTAGCCTTACCCGCGCCACCAGGTGGTGTGGGGCCACCTGGCACCCCGTCGGTCTCCCCTCTCGCCTATAAGAGCCTCCCGATACCAAAACCCTAAAACATCAAGCCTCCAGCCACGAAAAGTTCCGCAGCACCGCCGCCACCGAAAAGGAGATTCGGGGGACAGAAAGTCTCTGTTCCGGCACCCTGTCGGGATGGGGAAGTGCCCTCGGAGCCATCTCCATCGATCTCCACCACCATCTCCATCAACATTGTTGATTCCCATGATGAGGAGGGAGTAGTTCTTCCTCGAGGCTAAGGGTTCTACCGGTAGCTATGTGTTCATCTCTCTATCTATGCATGATCTTGTTGTGGTCATGAGCTTTGTAATCAAGTAGATCTACCTTGCTACTCAAGTGATTTATTAGATCTCTGCTCTCCCCATGTGTGTGAAAGTGACAGCGTGCTCACCATGGTGGCACTTAGGCTAAAGATTACAAATACTTGTTATGAGTTATATTTGGAGTTGGATGTTTCTATGAAATTGTGGTGTTTGTTGGACTCATCTAGTACTCAAGGTGACAGTGTGGGGTTTTCTAGATGGGAAAGGCTTACTTTGAGGTGTGTTGTTATAGCCCTACCATCGATTAGAGTGTTCAATCAAAGAGTAGTTAAGAGTAGTATCATAAAGAGAAGATATTTATATGAGAGTGTTCACTAGTGAAAGTATGATCCCTAGGCCTTGTTTCTAAGCATTGAAACACCTTTTGCTACTAGATCTGTTACATGTTTGCTTGCTTCCTTCTTTATTTCAGTTTTACTTTAGCCTTTTCCACGCCATCAAGTTATTTTCTAGCACTGTTACCACTTATAATTATCCATACCACTTGTATTTCACTATCTCTTCGCCGAACTAGTGCACCTATACACCTGACAAGTGTATTGGGTGTGTTGGGGACATAAGAGACTTCTTGTATCTTGATTGCAGGATTGCTTGAGAGGGAATTTCTTTGACCACTTCCTCCCTGAGTTCGATAAACCTTGGGTGATCCACTTAAGGGAAAACTTCTTGCTGTTCTACAAACCTCTGCACTTGGAGGCCCAACAACTGTCTACAAGAATAGAAGTGCGTAGACATCAAGCTATTTTCTGGCGCCGTTGCCGGGGAGGAAAGGTAAAAGGTATTCAGACCGGAGGATTAAAGAAGAAGAACCTCCCACGGCAAACGCCTATTTTCTGGTGTGAGTACTCGAAGTTATTTCCTTTATATTCTGCAATTTTGTCTTTTTGTTTCTTGTTTTCACTAGTTAGGCTTAATGGAAAACAACAACAAAATTAGAGAGCTTTATAGTATTTATCTTGAGTTAGGACATGAAGTGTTTGAAGAGAAAATTAAAAAACCTATGGAACTTTATTTGCATGCTAATAGCAATGTTGTTAGTATGAACTCTTTGGACACCATTATTTCTAATGCTATGGAAAAGTCTAAGCTTTGGGAAGCTAGTTTTTATGAAAATGATCTTTTTTGATCCCCAGCTTTGGAAGATAGCTATTCTATTGCTTATGATGATACCAAACCTCCAATATATGATGATTACAATGATGAATATGATATTTTTAGTCCACCTACTATTGAGTATAAACTAATGATTACAATATTCCTCCTATATTTGATGATTATGGTGATGAGAATAATAATGATAGCTATTTTGTTGAATTTGCTCCCACTATAGTTAATAAGAATGACTATGCTTATGTGGAGAGTAATAATTATTATATGCATGTGGCTCATGATAAGAATGTTTCATGTGATAGTTATATTGTTAATTTTATTCATGATGCTACTGGAACTTATTATGAGAGAGGGAAACATGGTTTTATGCATCTCAATAATATTAAGTTTCCCCTCTCTATGTTGAAAATTTTGAAGTTGCACTTGTTTTGCTTTCCTATGCTTGTTGCTTTGTGCTTTCATGACTCGTTTCTTTTCAAGATTCCTATGCATAGGAAGTGGGTTAGACTTAAATTTGTTTTGAATTTGCTTCTTGATGCTCTCTTTTACTTCAATTCCTATTTCTTATGTGAGCATCTTCTCAAACTATCAAGCCTAACTTAAAGGCATTAAAGAAAATTACTTATTGGGAGATAACCCAAAAGTTTTAGATGAGTCTTGGAAATTATTACCTCTATAATAACCGCTCCTTATCATTTTTATTTCCTTTCCGTGCCAAGAGTAACCTCTAATGAGAGAGAAGTAATGATTGGGAAAGTTGCTGTCCCGAAACAGATTTTTGTGCTTCACCGTAAAAATTCCTGAGAGAGCTATGTACGTCGGATTGAGCTGTAATGTTTTGTACTTCTGCCCCATATTGTTATCTAACTTTCGTTAGGTCAACACTTTATGATTTGAGCAACAGAAGGTCTTCGAAAAAATTCGTCTTTACCTGCTGGTCTGTTTTGACAGATTTCTGCCATTTTCTGCATTTGCTTTTTGTTAGTTCCTTCTTGAGTTCCTTTGGGGAATTGAGCTTTTTGAGGGAAGTGCTACAGTATCTAGTGTTCTAATGGAAGTTTATTGGTGTTAGAACTGAACCTTGAGACTTATTTATCTTGAGTACACTAATGTTGCTAATGAGATTGTGTGAAGTTTTGTATGAAGGAAAAATTTCAGGTGTATGGAAGGAATGAGTAATGAGATGAAGGATGGACTAAAGCTCAAGCTTGGGGATGCCACGCGTGTCACCCCAAGAAATATCCAAGAAGTACGAGCGTCAAAGCTTGGGGATGCCCAAGGCATCCCCTTCTTCATCAATAAAAATCCCAGGTTTCTTCCAAACGCTTCATTTTTTGTTTCATGCACAGTTGTGTTTTTCTTGGAGCGTCTTCTTTTTCGTTTTCATTTTAGTTTTTAGTTTGCTTGGTTTGCTTAGTTTGCTGAATAAATTGGTTGGACCCCCTCTTTCATACTTTGGTTTGCAAATAGTTTGGTTTGGTTTGGAAAAGAGTAGGAAAGTTCATACTTATGTGGTAAACAGAGCTCGTTTTTTACTGTGGCCTATGCTTTGTCATGCCATGCTCGATATTGTTTTGGCTTTATGCTTAGTATTCTTTGCTGTAGCATGACTTGTTATAAACAATTGAGATTGCTTAATGTGCCTTGGATGAATCATGCGTTGTTTTAGCATATTAAAGCATAGTATAGTGGTATTATCCTTTGATGCTTTATTTGGGTTGACTTGGCGCATGCTCACACCATGTTATGACTATCTCAAGTCACCATAGCCTTTATGATCCTTTAGTTTTCAACTTGTAGTATCATTTTATGCTTTGATCAATGATGTTTTGTCGCTCTGCATGATTATGGCCATTATTGCTCTCTTAGTTTGTCGCTCCCAGTCTTTTGCTAGCCTCCACAACCAAGTATGAGTTCCACTCATGCATCCAACTCCCTAAACCAAGTTATTCCAAAGAGTCCACCATACCTACCTACTAGCTTATGCTATTCCAAGTATATTCATGCTTTTGTTTACCTTCCACTTGTTATGAGAAAACTAGTGATTAAAGCTCTCACGAACTTGATGGCATACTTTACTTTATTGCCTCTAATAAACTTGAACCATTGGGTCCTTCTTTGTTGTGTATATGCTTGCGCTTTATAAGTTGAAATTAGCAAAACCATGTTTCATGGGGAACGCTTTCAACATTGCACTTGTACTTTGTACCCCAATGTTCTTTTGCTTACGGATCCCGGCGGTGTGAAATAAAAGTGGAACTTGTAAGATCATGGAGTTTGTATGTGTGTTAGAGAAACGCCTAGGCCGCTAGCCTACGCCATGCCTAATCATGGTGGAAACTTGCAGCATCACCATAATGAGCACTCTATGAAGCATCCTCAATAAAAAACTATGCAAATAGCAAATAAAAAGATCGCTGAGATGCTCATTGTCTGCTTGCCTTGTCATTTTGATTATGGGAAAGCTCCCGTATCATGTGCAAGGGGTACCCGTTGGCGGTTCTTAATGATACACATGTACTTACAATGACAAGAGCTTACTCGTGACTGAAGTTGAGTAGCATGAGGGTCGGTCTTCGTAAGTAAGGGGCATGAGATTTCGGTTTATAACTTGTCAAGCATATCCCCTTAGTTGTGTCACTTTAACCTTAATCACCTTAAAGATGCTTATGATAGGGGCAATGAGAGCTGAAAGCTATAAGTACCATAATTTTTGGAAGCTCTTTATGAGACTGGAATCCCTACTTCCTTTTACAAAGGCCTTTCTTCCACCATTACATTGAGTCTGCACCTTCTATCTTTATGCACCTACTTTGAGAGCATAGTGGCCATTCTTAGTTCTATGTGCATTGTCACAAGACTAGTTGATTGATGCATAACTTGATATTGCTTGTTTTGAACTATTTGTATCTAGTCACTCTTATGAACTTTGAAGGTGTCCTATGCATTTATATTTGCTACTATATGAGGGACAACCTGAATACCACTATGCTATGTTTTCTTTATGTGAAACAAACAAACGTCTTGCAAAGCATTGTTATTCATGAATCTTTTGTTTGTGCCTTTTCATGTTGCAACATAGTTTCTTTGTCTTACTGCCAGAACTTTGTCTTCCATGCTATGATCCCAGCTATCAATGTTTTACAAACACTTTGATCAAGTCTTTGATGGTGCATGTCACCTCAAAAATTATTCTTTCTTTTTATCACTTACCTACTCGAGGACGAGCAGGAGTTAAGCTTGGGGATGTTGATACATTGCAAATGTATCTATAATTTTTGATGCTCCATGCTTGGTTTTATCTACTTTCTTATGTTTTGTCCACACTTTGGAGTACTTTTCATATGATTTCTTGGACTAACGTATTAACAAGAAGCCACAGTGCCAGTTGCCTGTTTTCTGCTGTTTTTGGTTCTAGGAAGTCAAAAAATCAATATTCTCGGAATTGGACGCGACAAAAGCCAAAGTTCCTATTTTACCGGAAGACTCACGGAACCAGAATACGAGACGGAGGAGGGCCAGGGCCTGGCCACACCCCCCTAGGCGCGGGCTAGCCTTACCCGCGCCACCAGGTGGTGTGGGGCCCCCTAGCCCCCCCTCGGTCTCCCCTCTCGCCTATAAGAGCCTCCCGATACCAAAACCCTAAAACATCAAGCCTCTAGCCATGAAATGTTCCGCAGCGCCGCCGCCACGGAAAAGGAGATTCGGGGGACAGAAAGTCTCTATTCCCGCACCCTGACGGGACAGGGAAGTGCTCCTGGAGCCATCTCCATCGATCTCCACCACCATCTCCATCAACATTGCTGATTCCCATGATGAGGAGGGAGTAGTTCTTCCTCGAGGCTAAGGGTTCTACCGGTAGCTATGTGTTCATCTCTCTATCTATGCGTGATCTTGTTGTGGTCATGAGCTTTGTAATCAAGTAGATCTACCTTGCTACTCAAGTGCTTTATTAGATCTCTGCTCTCCCCATGTGTGTGAAAGTGACAGCGTGCTCACCATGGTGGCACTTAGGCTAGAGATTACAAATACTTGTTATGAGTTATATTTGGAGTTGGATGTTTTTATGAAATTTTGGGGTTTGTTGGACTCATCTAGTACTCAAGGTGACAGTGTGGGGTTTTCTAGATGGGAAAGGCTTACTTTGAGGTGTGCTGTTAGCCCTACCATCGATTAGAGTGTTCAACCGGAGAGTAGTTAAGAGTAGTATCATAAATAGAAGATATTTATATGAGAGTGTTCACTAGTGAAAGTATGATCCCTAGGCCTTGTTTCTAAGCATTGAAATACCTTTTTCTACTAGATCTGTTACATGTTTGCTTGCTTCCTTCTTTATTTCTGTTTTACTTTAGTCTTTTCCACGCCATCAAGTTATTTTCTAGCACTGTTACCACTTATAATTATCCATACCACTTGTATTTCACTATCTCTTCGCCGAACTAGTGCACCTATACACCTGACAAGTGTATTGGGTGTGTTGGGGACACAAGAGACTTCTTGTATCTTGATTGCAGGATTGCTTGAGAGGGAATTCCTTTGACCACTTCCTCCCTGAGTTCGATAAACCTTGGGTGATCCACTTAAGGGAAAACTTGTTGTTGTTCTACAAACCTCTACACTTGGAGGCCCAACAACTGTCTACAAGAATATAAGTGCGTAGACATCATGGATCCATACCAGATTCGGCTTCTGAACCCAATCACTCACAAGTCTAACTGAGTTTCAAGCACACATACCATCTGATCTTTTGCAATCTGTCATCGTGACGAAGTCCCCGACGATGGTGTTCGTTTGCACTGATTATCCAGATCATATTGCATGGGCCGATGAGAGCACCCCAACGGGGCAAATCAATGGATCATTTGGAGAAGGATTGTATTCGCCACCTCCTGATACGCTTCTGGTCTGCATGACGGCATTCCGAGGGGAAGTATATGCATTACTTGAGAATGGAGACATCTTGTCGACCAACATCCAGTTAGAGCAGCGCGCGAGCACTGTCACTATGGGCAAAATAATTTCGGCCCCAGTCTTTGAACAGGTACACGGAACCTACAAATTTTACCTTGTGGAGTCAGATGGTGATCTGCTTCTTGTGTTGAACGGGGATTTTGCCAAAGGGCAATTGGTGTTGTACCAGGTGGACACGGAGAACCGCTCTCTCGAGGCCGTCGGCGACATTGGAAGTCGTGCCCTCTTCGTTGGTTGCAATCGGTCTATCTCCATTGACACCAGGTTACACCCCACGGTCAAACCCGGTTGCATATACTACAGGAATTTTATCAGACTGTACGATCATGAGGTTCAAGCCTAGGAAGAGGAACCAACAATGGTAATGTATGGCTTAAGTCTGGAACATACACCGATGCCTTACCCTCTATACGAGATACTGGCAGCACACTGCAGACGGAGAGAGTTCTCTGAACATGTGTTGCAGCACGCGGGAGCCAACGACGACGAAATATATAGGGGAGAATGAATCATATATTCATCCTAGGTTATTTGCTAGCATTTTCAGGTCTATTTTTCGAATTAGAAATTTGTACTGTATTTATATTATTTCGATGATCAGAATGCATATTACCTTTTAGACAAAATTGTAATGTATTCAAATTTAATACTTCCAGAATTCAAAATATTTTTTTTAGTAGTTCTTTCAGAATTCTCTGTGTTCGATATAGGCATCAGCTCAGCGCCGGAATTCAGGTCCCACATGGAAAATTGCATAATAATGTGTTGGTGGGCGGCACCACCCCTCGAACCTGGGATGCGCGCCGTCGAAGGTGGAGGGGGCGGGCCCGCCAGTCAGAAAACATGCCACGTCGGCATCCCCTGTTTCTGATGCCCTTTAAAAAAAATAAAACACGCCACGTCGTTATCCCTTGTTTCTGATGGTGTTGCTACACTCGACGGTACATGGTGGCATATGAATAATATCGTATAAACATAAGGGCACAGTCGTCAACATTTCTAAAATGAAACCCGGTCCCGTCTCCTACCTGTCCTGGTACATTTCCCAATGAGGTAGATAGCCACGACCGATCTTTTTAATACGTTTGCACTCTTATGTTGAGAAGGGAAATAAAGATTGAGCTATTAATGCAACGAGTGTCAAATTATTACCCTCTAAGGAAATGGGAAATGGTTATTTTCACGCGTGCCCGTAGTCCAAACCTACTGTCAGTCTTTCACTCCCCTTCTCCGACTAACCACAGTTCACCTTGCGCAGCTCCTCTGCGCCGCACCAACTAGGGTAACATGGCCTCGCCTAAGCCGCCGCCGCCGCGACAGCTGCCGAAACTGGGGTATTTAGCCCCTCTAAGGCAGGCCATGAAGCTCTACTTCAAGGCCGGTCTCCCATTACCCTGCCAGGCGGTTGATTTCCCCGAATGTGCCGAATCGGCCGCGGCGGCGACTGCGCCGTCATCGGCGCCAGATGCGGCAAGCAGGGCCAAGAGAACGATGTGGAGAAATTGCACGGAAGCATTACAGCATGCTCTAGGCAATGGGAACAAGGTACGTATCAAATCGTTTATGAGAGCATGCCGCCGCCGAGGGTACACACCCTCGAACAGGGCAGCGCCAAGGTCTAGGAACTCTCGCGTCCACGCTTCGGCGCGGCCTACCTTACCTCAGTGGGGTAGGCTGGGAGCACGCCGTCTGCGGTAGAGACGCTCCATCCTACGCACCGTCGAAGGACGTACCATGGCGGCAACCAAGCGTCTACACTCAACATGCTGGATTGTTCGACAGCCGGAGCCAGCGGTGGGCATCAGCTCAGCCTCGGAATTAAGTTTCGATTTCACATGGACCTACGATCCCGGGAAGGAGATGTCGAATTTCAGTTTCAAGAAATCTTTGCAGCGGCACGGATGGTCCAAGTGAACCGGGACCGGCGCACGCAAATCGCTCGTGCATGAACGATGCAGATTTCTTGTAGTTTGGCGGGAAGTCAATAGATCGGTTTGGGTTAAATGATCAAAGAACTTATGTTCTCTCAAGGCAATTGGCCAGCCAACTTTTCTGGTGGAGATCTGTAGTTTCTTTAGTGTAGAATAGTTAAGTTCAGACTGAAGAATGGCTTTTGTAGATGAAATGCTGACGAATTGTTCTATAAACTAGTAGGAAGTTTAGCCTACTTTTGTGCAGGTATAAGACCCTTTTGTATGGAAGTACTACTATTGTAAGCAAATACTATAAAGTACCTATTTCCTTCAATTACTAGTCATGGTTCAATCCAGTTAACTGGCATCTTTTTATCCCAGACTACAGATTTTGCGTCTGCTGTCTGTGTTGTAAACCATTTTTTCCTTTGTCTTGTGTTGCCTGCAAAATGGTCCTGCAGTTCAACGTGTTACAAATGTAGCTACCTTGTACTCCCTCCGTTTCAAAATATAAGATGTTTTAGCTTTGTGAATGAAGTGTATCTAGTCCCCTTTTAGTATGTAGGTTCATCTAGGTTTAGAAAGCACCATCACTAAAAGATGTCTAGATACGCTCCATTCACAAAGATAAAACATCTTATATTTTGAGACAGAGGGAGTACTTGAAGAGGAGATGGACTACATTTTCCTGGCATCCATAGAATTGACATTGCTCATTGCCAGACCACCCTCTTTTCATGAGGTTGTCCTTGGTTATTCACAGAAATTATAAAGCACGGTGTTCAACTACATCGATTCAAACTATTACATGCACACAAACTACATCAAATTCATTACCCACACATACTACATCGATTCAAACTATTACACACACATACTACTTCAAACTATTACACACACGTACTACACCGATTCAAACTATTACACATTTTTAGTCGATGCTAACTTCCTGCTATGCTCTCCATACTACAAATTCATTAGCCACACATACCACGACAATTCACTAGAGCTCTGTCTTCCCTCGAGGGAAATCAGAACCACCAGCTCGTCCAAGCCCGGTCCCCCCACCGAAACTGTGTGCCCCGTCACAAAACGGTGGCGGTCCTGTGCCATCGATCCTTCCAGGCCAACACTGCAGGCGACAAGGGCGCTTTCTAGCAGCCTCTTCGGGGCCCTGAATGCCATGTACCGAGTCCAGAACCTCCTCCAGGTGGATGATGACCGGGTGCTTCCAGCAAAGCTATCGCCCTGCCCTGCTTGGAATCTGCACCTCGTACATCTTAGGAACGGCGTCAGGATCTTTCAGCCATGCCTTTACCTCGATGACCCATCTATCACTCGGTGGCACGATTTCCACCAGCGCACCGCCAAGGCTACTGACGACCTGCTTGAGGGCCTCCAGCTCCCAAGCATCCAATGGGAGGCCGTCAAAGCCGAGTTGGAGAAGAAACGAAGCTGCCCCAAGCGATCGTCCCACCCACAGGCACGATGCCAACGCATGAAGCTCATTTTCTCCCCGCAGCACTTGAAAGAACGGGAAGAATGCAGAACACACTCGGTGTCTGAGCTGTGCTCGAACCGGACAAAAAAATCGAATGGCGGCGCGCATACCTCAATGTTGACCTCATTTCGTCTGATCCCAAAACGAGACCTGAAAGCTGACAGCAACTCTGCCGGCGACACGGCGGGACGGACGCCCAACACGGTGGCCATGAGAGCATGGTCGTCGAACTGATGTGCCAGGGCTACCATGCCTGGGGTGCGCGGCAACACGCAACTTCCCAGGCCGGTCACCGGCCTGGATCGCTCGACGGGACGCGCTCCGCCGTGCGAGAAGGACTAGCCAGAGGCGAGATATTAGTCTGGGGACGCGAAGCTCCGACACGGCAGACGATGCAACGGCGACTGGTACGAGCTTCGATTAGAGGCGTGGGAGGTTGACCGGACATGGCGGAGACGCAAATTAGAGCAAGTGCGAGCTCCGATCTGAGACGAGCAGCCGGAGCTGAGCAAATGTTATGGGGAGGGGAGCAGGGGATAAGACCAGAGCAGAGCAAAGAAATAGATCTCGTCCGCTTAGGGATCTGGTCCACGCAGGGGTAAGCTAGTCCACGACCGCAAAAGATAACGGGTAATACTGACATGGCGGGTCAAGAAGAGTTGACCTAATGGCGGTATTTGAGTTCAACCGTTTTTCGTCTGGTTCAAACAACTGTTTGGCCGTTAGATTTGTATTCACCCCCACTTGGCCCTTCTGGACAATTGGCGAAGCTACTATGGCCCCTCCGCGCGATTGATGGCAACTCGGGTACCACGGTGCGCTCACCCACCAACTTTGGTACCACAAACGAACATTCCCAGAATTATGGCTATGTCATCAAGTAGCAGAGTCAGCGTATTGTCCCATCAGATGTGAATGCAATGACTTTGTTTGTTCAGAATTTGACGAATTTTGATTAGTTTGAAAGACAAAGAAACCTAAAACATGTATCTAGACATGTTTTGGGTATAGACACATTTAAATATCTAAAAAAAGCTAAGTCAGTTATATCTGGACAGGAGTAGTACACTATTACAACACGCTCGACCCTTCTCCTCTAGCGCACTCCAAATTATGGTTGTGCCATCAAGTGCTGGGAGCAGATTCAGTGTATTGTCCCATCCGATATACCAAGAACACGCGAACTTTATTTTCAGGATCGGACGAGTTTTGACTAGTTTCAAAGACAACTAAAACATGGCCAACATATATAGATTATGACGATAATCTACTATGACTCAAGTGACCCAGATCCAAAGAGGGCATTAAGATACCGTACTTAGATTTAATTCATGCTTAAGTGGCCCTAATTGACTATGACGCTCCCGTAGTCTCCATCATCGACGATGTTGTCTACGTCGCCATTAGCCTCCTCTATGTCAAAATCGGTGCCGGCATTCTCGGCAGCGTTCCTCCTCCTCATGGATTCTTCACGGTGCGCCACATTGATAACGGTGGAGGTCGTATGCCCAGGCACTGCCCAGAAGTGCTGCCTCCCTTCGGGGTTGCGCAGATCTGGGTGGATCTCCCGCCGGTGGGTTCCACACAGCTCAATCAATGCAACCCACTCCTTCTTGAACAGCTTTCGCTAGTACGTGCTCATGCGCGAGTACCGTGCCATTGCCCGCTTCCGCTCTGGCAGCTGGCGGTGGCGCTCCTCGATCTACGTCGCCAACACGTTGTCGCGCAAGAGCGGCACGACAAGAACCCAGCGTAAGTGAGCTCAAAACCGGCCGGAAGCTTCGCGAACGGCGGCGCGAGTATGTCGTAGTGGGTGAACATCTGAGCCTCGTGCAAGCTGAGTTTGGGCCTCTCCATCTCCATGGTGATGAAGGAACATGATCTGAGATTTGGCCCCGAGGTTAAGGGGAGAAGGGCAAGGATGTAGGCCCAGCGTGGTTGCCACTGCCAATCAGTTCGCAGAACAGACTTCACGCGGATCGCCATCACAAAGGACATCCTAATCGTCCACGCACCCCGCTCCAACGGCGCCTAACAATCGGGGATTGATGGCTCAATGCACGGCGCCCAGAAAAATGCTTGATGGTGGTGTTGATGTAGAGCTCGTTGGGAACCCCAAGAGGAAGGTATGATGAGCACAGCAGCAAGTTTCCCTCAGTTATGAAACCAATGTTTAATCGAACCAGTAGGAGCAAGGAAACACCCCAAAGGTGTTACTAGCTGAGCTTTGGCAGGCCACACTAGCGGTGCTAGTAGCAACGTGGAGACCTGCACAACACAACCACAAAACTTTGTCCCCAACTTGCGATGAGGTTTTCAATCTCACCGTGTTTTGCGGAAAACAAAGGATTAAACGTATCGAATGGAAAGAAGTAAAATTTTGCAGAAAGTAAACACAAAGCAGTAAAAGATTGTAGATTGAATATAAAATACAAGGACTGGGATCCATAGTTCACTAGAGGTGGCTCTCCTTAGATAGATAACATGCTGGGTGAACAAATTACAGCGGGGAAATTGACAAACACCGAGAAAGCAATACATGCATATACTAATCATCTTGACTCCTTTGAGACTTGATTGGGCATTACAACATTATACATAGACCGCTATCCAACTACATCTATGACTAATAATCCACCTTCAGGTTATCATCCGAACCCCCTCCAGTATTAAGTTGCAAGTAACAGATTATTGCTTTATGAACTGCGTGTAAAGTAAACAATACGATTGTTCTATGAACAAAGGATTGTTGTTTTCTCCCTAGTAGCAACAGAACATCTAGTACCTTAGAGATTTATGTCACTTCCCCAGATTACTAGAGGCATGAACCCACTATCGAGCATAAATACTAACTCTTGGAGTTGCTAGCATCTACTTGGCCAAGATAGCTACTAACAACAAAAAGCATGCAAGATCACAAATAACAAAGACATGATAGAATCAATAATGAATCTGAAATAGCATCTCAATATCCATCAGATCCCCGCAAACACAACATGTATGGTACAAATAGATGATCTTGATCATGAACGGAGCTCACAAGATCTAGACATGAAAGCACAAAGGAGGAGAACCAGCCATCTAGCTACTACATGGATCCGTAGTCCAAGGATGAACTACTCACGCATCACACCAGAGGCTTGCATGGTGATGAACAAGGCCTCCAGGGTGAATTCCCCTCTCCGGCAGGGTGCCGGGAAGAGCTTCAGATCCCTCCCGATCTAGGGATGGAGATGACGGCGGCTACAGACTCTTTCGTCGATTTTTTGATTGGGCCCTTAGGGTTTTCATCCCGAGGACAATATATAGTCGGAAGGGGAGGCCGAGGGGGTGCCGGGAGCGGCCACACCACCCCCTGGCGCAAGCCAGGCCTGGTCGCGCGTCCAGGTGGTGTGGTGGCCCCCTGGCCCCTCTCCGTCTCGTATTCTGGCACTTGATGACATCTGGAAAAATAGGCACTTTGGCTTTTGTCCCATCCAATTCCGAGTATATTCATTTTCTGACTTTCCTAGAACCAAAAACAGCAGAAAACAGGCAGCTGGCATTGTGGCTCTTGTTAATAGGTTAGTCCAAGAAATCATATGAAAAGTACTCCAAAGTTGGAACAAAACATAAGAAAGTGGATAAAACCAAGCATGGAACATCAAAAATTATAGATAAATTTGCAATGTATCAACATACCCAAGCTTAACTTCTGCTCGTCCTCGAGTAGGTAAGGGATAAAAAGAAAGAATAATTTTTGAGGTGACATGCACCATCAAAGACTTGATCAAAGTATTTGCAAAACATTCAAAGCTGGGATCATAGTACTTCAATCATAACATGAAAGACAAAGTTCTAGCAATAAGACAAAGAAACTATGATGCAACATGAAAAGGCACAAACAAAAGATTCATGAATAACAATGCTTTGCAAGACGTTTGTTTGTTTCACATAAAGAAAACATAGCATAATAGCATTCAGCTTGTCCCTCAATAGAGTAGCAAATATAAATGCATAGGACACCTTCAAAGTTCATAAGAGTGACTAGATACAATAGTTTAAAACAAGCAATATCAAGTTATGCATCAGTCAACTAGTCTTGGGACAATGCACATAGAACTAAGAATGGCCACTATGCTCTCAAAGTAGGTGCATAAAGATAGAAGGTGGAGACTCAATATAATGGTGGAAGAAAGGCCTAAAAGGAAGTAGGGATTCAAGTCTCATAAAGACCTTCCAAAAATTATGATACTTATAGCTTTCATCTCTCATTGCCCCTATCATAAGCATCTTGAAGTGATTAAGGTTAAAGTGAACAAACTATGGTGTAAATGCTTGACGAAGTATAAGTCAGAAATCTCATGTCCCTTGTATACGAGGGCCGCTCCTCATGCTACTCAAGTTTAGTCACCGGTAAGTTCTTGTCATTGTAAGTACATGTGTATCATAGAGAACCGCCAACGGGGTACCCCTTGCCCGATGATACAGAAGAATCCCCATATCAAAATGACAAGGCAAGTAGACAACGAGCATCTCAGCATTTTTCTTATTTACCATGGGAATATGGTGCTTTTTTATCTCTTTCCTCTTTTCATAGTATCATTTTTTCTCTTTTCTTTTTTTCTCAATATAGGACTCTTTTTTTATAAGAAGTATGCTTCATAGACAGCTCATTATGGTTACGCTGCAGGTTTCCACCATGTCAGCATGGATTAGACCAGCGGCCCAGTCGTTTCTCTAACACATATACATAACTCCATGGACTTACAAGCTCCCCTTTCATTTCACACCGACGACATCCATATACAAAAGAGCATGACATCAACTAGATACAAGTACCAAGTGCAATGTTGAAAGCGTTCCCCACAAAAGCATGGTTCTGCTAATTCCCAACAAATAAGTGCAAGCATATAAAACATAGACGACACAATGGTTCAAGTTTATTAAGGGCAAGAAAATTAAAGTGTGCCATCAAGTTCGTGAGAGCTTTAATCACTAGTTTTCTCTTAACAAGTTTAATTTGGAAGGTAAACAAAAGCATGAATATACTTGGAATAGCATAAGCTAGTAGGTAGGTATGGTGGACTCTTTGGAATAACTTGGTTTAGGGAGTTGGATGCATGAGTGGAACTCCTACTTGGTTGTGAAAACTAAAGGATCATAAAGGCTATGGTGACTTGAGATAGTCATAACATGGTGTGAGCATGCGCCAAGTCAACCCAAATAAATCATCAAAGGAGAATACCACTATACTATGCTTTAATATGCTAAAACAACGCATGATTCATCCAAGGCACATTAAGAAATCTCAAATTTTTATAACAAGTCATGCTACAGCAAAGAGTACTAAGCATAAAGCCAAAACAATATCAAGCATGGCATGACAAAGCATAGGCCACAGTCAAAACAAGCTCTTTTTACCACATAAGCATGAACTTTCCTACTCTTTTCCAAACCAAACCAAACTATTTGCAAACCAAATGTATGAAAGAGGGGTCCAACCAATTTATTCAGAAAACTAAGCAAACCAAGAAAACGAAAAACCAAAACAAAAAAGAAGACGCTCCAAGAACAACACAACTGTGCATGAAACAAAAAATGAAGCGTTTGGAACAAACTTGGGATTTTTATTGATGAAGAAGGGGATGCCTTGGGCATCCCCAAGATTTGACGCTTGTACTTCTTGGATATTTCTTGGGGTGACACGCGTGGCATCCCCAAGCTTGAGCCTTAGTCCATCCTTCATCTCATTACTCATTCCTTCCATACACCTGAAAATTTTCCTTCATACAAAACTTCACACAATCTTTATTAGCAACATTAGTGCACTCAAGATAAAAGGTCTTAAGGTTCAGTTCTAACACCAAATAAACTTCCATTAGAACACTAGCTACTGTAGCACTTCCCTCAAAAATCTCAATTCCCCAAAAAGAACTCAAAAAGGAACCAACAAGAAGCAAATGCAGAAAATGGCAGAAATCTGTCAAAACAGACCAGCAGGTAAAGACGAATTTTTTGAAGACATTGTGTTGTTAAAATCAAAAAGTGTTGAACTAAAGAAAGTTAGATAACAACCTGGGACAGAAGCACAAAAATTCACGCCTCAAAAGGACGTTCAGAGATTTTACACGAATTTTTACGGTGAAGCACAGAAATCTGTTTCGGGACAACAACTTTCCTAATCATTACTTCTCTCTCATTAGAGGTTACTCTTGGCACAAAAAGCAAATAAAAAGGATAAGGAGAGGTTATTACAGGGGTAATAACTTCCAAGACTCATCTAAAACTTTTGGGTTATCTCCTAATAAGTACTTTTCTTTAACGCCTTTAAGTTAGGCATAAGAAGCAAAGAAAGAATCAAGTGTTCTCAAATGAAGAAGCATTAAGATCAATACCAGAAATATTTTCGAAAAGGCAAGGTATATCGTCCAAGTAAGTTCTAGAGGATCCTCTCTCAATACTCTTAGGTTCACTATTCTCATCAAAAGGTTTTGCAGGAACAATCCAATCAAGATTCTTTTCTATGGCATCATGTATTGCTACTAGTTTAAAGGGTGTTGGTATCTTAGGTTCCTCCCCATTAGGTTCGGTTTTGTTCATATTTTCTCGTGTACCAACAACATCTACACATGAGCCTAGCATATTGAAACGTTCAAAGACTTTCCTAGCTTCCTTGGCAACATCATAGAACTCCTTAAACAAAGTTGCTAGAATAAAATCCCTCTTTTCAGGGTCTTCAATTTCTTTAAGCTTAAGAAACATTACTTGCATTACGGGGTTGAGATGAACAAACCTAGCTTCTAACATGTGAATTAAAGAAGCTGCAGCAATCTCATAATTTGGAGCAAGTTCTGCAAGGGATCTATCCTCAGTATCTTCATGTTTGCTAACATGATTAAAGAATTCTTCAATATTATCTTTCCCAATTATAGAACCACTACCTATTGAAAGGTCTTTCAGGGTGAATTTGGGGATCAACATGCTGAGCTAAGGAAGGGGTGACAGCTAAAGCAGACTTAATTTTTTTGTGTTTTTGAAAAGAAAGCAAACTAGTAAAACTAATTTTTTTGTGTGTTTTTGTTAAAGAAACAAGCAAACAAAGCAAAAAGAAACTAAGCAAAACAAAAATAACAAAGTAAAGAGATTGGTTATGAGGGACTCCCCTTGTGAAGATGTCCTTGACTCCCCGGCAACGGCGCTAGAAAAATGCTTGATGGCTCAATGCATGGCGCCCAGAAAAATGCTTGATGGCGGTGTTGATGTAGAGCTTGTTGGGAACCCCAAGAGGAAGGTATGATGAGCACAGCAGCAAGTTTCCCTCAGTTATGAAACCAAGGTTTAATCGAACAAATTACAGCGGGGCAATTGACAAACACCGAGAAAGCAAGACATGCATATACTAATCATCTTGACTCCTTTGAGACTTGATTGGGCATTACAACATTATACATAGACCGCCATCCGACTGCATCTATGACTAATAATCCACCTTCAGGTTATCATCCGAACCCCCTACAGTATTAAGTTACAAGCAACAGATTATTGCTTTATGCACTGCGCGTAAAGTAAACAATACGATTGTTCTATGAACAAAGGATTGTTGTTTTCTCCCTAGTAGCAACAGAACATCTAGTACCTTAGAGATTTCAGTCACTTCCCCAGATTACCAGAGGCATGAACCCACTATCGAGCATAAATACTAACTCTTGGAGTTGCTAGCATCTACTTGGCCAAGATAGCTACTAACAACGGAAAGCATGCAAGATCACAAATAACAAAGACATGATAGAATCAATAATCAATCTGAAATAGCATCTCAGTATCCATCGGATCCCCGGAAAGACAACATGTATGCATACAAATAGATGATCTTGATCATGACCGGAGATCACAAGATCTAGACATGAAAGCACAAAGGAGGAGAACCAGCCATCTAGCTACTACATGGATCCGTAATCCAAGGATGAACTACTCACGCATCACACCGGATGCTTGCATGGTGATGAAGAAGGCCTCCAGGGTGAATTCCCCTCTCCGGCAGGGGGCCGGGAAGAGCTTCAGATCCCTCCCGATCTAGGGATGGAGATGACGCGGCTACAGACTCTTTCGTGGATTTTTTGATCGGGCCCTTAGGGTTTTTGTCCCGAGCGCAATATATAGTCGGAAGGGGAGGCTAAGGGGGTGCCGGGAGTGGCCACACCACCCCCTGGCACGGGTCAGGCCTGGCTACACGGCCAGGTGGTGTGGTGGCCCCCTGGCCCCTCTCCGTCTCGTATTCTGGCACTTGATGACATCCGGAAAAATAGGCACTTTAGCTTTTGTCCCCTCCAATTCCAAGAATATTCATTTTCTGACTTTCCTGGAACCAAAAACAGCAGAAAACAGGCAGCTGACACTATGGCTCTTGTTAATAGGTTAGTCCAAGAAATCATCTGAAAAGTACTCCAAAGTTGGAACAAAACACAAGAAAGTGGATAAAACCAAGCATGGAACATCAAAAATTATAGATACATTTGCAATGTATGAGGGATCGGGTCTTCTAGAACCCCGGAGCGGTTGCTGGTTAGCTCTGCATCCCGATTGTTTGTGGCCAATGGCTATCATTGAAAATAATACACATTTCAATGACAATGGTGGATCCATATGTGGTTAATGAAAAGAACAAACATGTAATGACTCTAGTTGTGGTTAATGAGAAGAACACACATGCAATGACACTAGTGGATCCATATGTGGTTAATGAAAATAACACACATGCAATGACTCTAGCTGTGGTTAATGAAAATAACACACATGCAATGACACTGGTGGATCCATAGGTGGATTGTTAAAAAACATACATGCAATGACTCTAGTTGTTGTTAATAATAAGAACACACATGCAATGACATTGGTGGATCCATATGTGGTCTCTGAAAAGAACAGACATGCAATGACTCTAGTGGATCCATATGTGGTCTGTGAAAATAATAGTCATGAAATGACTCCAGATGTGGTCTCTGAAAAAAACACACATTTCAATGACACTGGTGGATCCATATGTGGTATCTGAAAAGAACAGACATGCAATGACACTGGTGGATCCATATGTGGTCTCTGAAAAGAATAGACATGCAATAACACTGGTGGATCCATATGTGGTCTGTGAAAAGATCACACATGCAATGACACTAGATGTGGTTAATGAAAGAATACACATTTCAATGACAATGGTGGTTCCATATGTGGTTTGTGAAAAGAACACACATGCAATGACTCTCGCTGTGGTTAATGAGAAGAACACACATGCAATAAAAATGGTGGATCCATATGTGGATTTTGAAAATAACAAACATGCAATGACTCCAGTTGTTGTTAATAAAAAGAACACACATGCAATGACACTGGTGGATCCATATGTGGTCAGTGAGAAGAATATACATGAAATGGCTCCAGATGTGGTTAATGAAAGAATACACATTTCGATGACAATGGTGGTTCCATATGTGGTTTGTAAAAAGAATAGACATGAAATGACTCTAGCTATGGTTAATGAGAAGAACACACATGCAATGACACTGGTGGGTCCATAGGTGGATTGTGAAAAGAACACACATGCAATGAACTCTAGTTGTTGTTAAAAAAAGAACACACATGAAATGACACTAGTGGTCCATAGGTGGATTGTGAAAAGAACACACATGCATTGAACTCTGGTGGATCCATATGCAATGACACTAGTGGATCGATGTGTCGTCTCTAAAAAGAACACAGTTTTCAATGACACGGGTGGATCCATATTTGGTTTGTGAAAAGAACATACATCAGTGACTATAGCTGTGGTTAATGAGAAGAACACACATGCAATGAAACTAGTGGATCCATATGTGGTTGATGAAAATAACACACATGCAATAACTCTATCTGTGTTTAATGAAATGAACACACATGCAATGACACTAGTGGATCCATAGGTGGATTGTGAAAAGAACACACATGCAATGACTCTAGTTATTGTTAATAATAAGAACACACATGCAATGACACTGGTGGATCCATATGTGGTCTCTGAAAAGAACAAACATGCAATGACTCTGGTGGATCCATATGTGGTCTGTGAGAAGAATACACATTTCAATGTGTGTTAATGAAAGAATACACATTTCACTGACAATGGTGGTTTCATATGTGGTTTGTGATAAGAACACACATGCAATGACTCTAACTATGGTTAATGAAAAGAGAACACATTTCAATGACAATGGTGGTTCCATATGTGGTTTGTGAAAAGAACACACATTGAATGACTCTAGCTGTGGTTAATGAGAAGAACACATATTTCAATGACACTGGTGGATCCATGTGTGGCCTCTTAAAAGAGCACATATTTCAATGACACTGGTGGATCCATGTGTGGTCTCTGAAAAGAGTAGACATTTCAATGACACTGGTGGATCCATATGTGGTTTGTGAAAAGAACATACATCCAGTGACTCTAGTTGTGGTTAATGAGAAGAACACACATGCAATGACACTAGTGGATCCATATGTGGTTAATGAAAATAACACACATGCAATGACTCTACTTGTGGTTAATAAAAAGAACACACATGCAATAAAACTGGTGGATCCATAGGTGGATTGTGAAAAGAACACACATGCAATGACTCTAGTTGTTGTTAATAATAAGAACACACATGCAATGACATTGGTGGATCCATATGTGGTCTCTAAAAAGAATAGACATTCAATGACTCTGGTGGATCCATATTTGGTCTGTGAGAAGAATACACATTTCAATGACAATGGTGGTTCCATATGTGGTTTGTGAGAAGAACACACATGCAATGACTCTAACTGTGGTTAATGAAAAGGACACACATTTCAATGACAATGGGGGTTCCATATGTGGTTTGTGAAAAGAACACACATGCA
The DNA here is from genome assembly GCA_910589775.1 of Avena eriantha. Taxonomy (NCBI): domain Eukaryota; kingdom Viridiplantae; phylum Streptophyta; class Magnoliopsida; order Poales; family Poaceae; genus Avena; species Avena eriantha. The sequence goes on from OU342741.1 coordinate 399,321,405, forward strand.
ATGACTCTAGGTGTGGTTAATGAGAAGAAAACATATTTCAATGACACGGGTGGATCCATGTGTGGTCTCTGAAAATAACACACATTTCAATGACACTGGTGGATCCATATGTGGTTTGTGAAAAGAACATACATCCAGTGACTCTAGTTGTGGTTAATGAGAAGAACACACATGCAATGACACTAGTGGATCCATATGTGGTTAATGAAAATAACACACATGCAATGAATCTACTTGTGGTTAATAAAAAGAACACACATGCAATAAAACTGGTGGATCCATAGGTGGATTGTGAAAAGAACACACATGCAATGACTCTAGTTGTTGTTAATAATAAGAACACACATGCAATGACATTGGTGGATCCATATGTGGTCTCTCAAAAGAACAGACATGCAATGACTCTGGTGGATCCATATTTGGTCTGTGAGAAGAATACACATTTCAATGACAATGGTGGTTCCATATGTGGTTTGTGAGAAGAACACACATGCAATGACTCTAATTGTGGTTAATGAAAAGGACACACATTTCAATGACAATGGGGGTTCCATATGTGGTTTGTGAAAAGAACACACATGCAATGACTCTAGGTGTGGTTAATGAGAAGAAAACATATTTCAATGACACTGGTGGATCCATGTGTGGTCTCTGAAAATAACACACATTTCAATGACACTGGTGGATCCATATGTGGTTTGTGAAAAGAACATACATCAATGACTCTAGCTGTGGTTAATGAGAAGAACACACATGCAATGACACTAGTGGATCCATATGTGGTTAATGAAAATAACACATATGCAATGACTCTAGATGTGGTTAATGAAAAGAACACACATGCAATGACACTGGTGCATCCATAGGTGGATTGTGAAAAGAACACACATGCAATGACTCTAATTGTTGTTAATAATAAGAACACACATGCAATGACACTGGTGGATCCATATGTGGTCTCTGAAAAGAACAGACATGCAATGACTCTGGTGGATCCATATGTGGTATGTGAGAAGAATACACATTTCAATGTGTGTTAATGAAAGAATACACATTTCAATGACAATGGTGGATCCATATGTGGTTTGTGAGAATTACACACATGCAATGAATCTAGCTGTGGTTAATGAAAATAACACACATTTCAATGACAATGGTGGTTCCATATGTGGTTTGTGAAAAGAACACACATGCAATGACTATAGCTGTGGTTAATGAGAAGAACACAAATTTCAATGACACTGGTGGATCCATATGTAGTCTTTGAAAAGATCACACATTTCAATGACACTGGTGGATCCATATGTGTTCTGTGAAAAGATCACACATGCAATGACACTAGATGTGGTTAATGAAAGAATACACATTTCAATGACAATGGTGGTTCCATATGTGGTTTGTGAAAAGAACACACATGCAATGACTCTCGCTGTGGTTAATGAGAAGAACACACATGCAATAAAAATGGTGGATCCATATGTGGATTTTGAAAATAACAAACATGCAATGACTCCAGTTGTTGTTAATAAAAAGAACACACATGCAATGACACTGGTGGATCCATATGTGGTCTCTGAAAAGAACAGACATGCAATGACTCTAGTGCATCCATATGTGGCCTCTGAGAAGAATACACATTTCAATGTGTGTTAATGAAAGAATACACATTTCAATGACACTGGTGGATCCATTTATGGTCTCTGAAATGAACAGACATCCAATGACTTTGGTGGATCCAAATGTGGTCTGTGAAAAGAACACATATGCAATGACACTAGATGTGGTGAATGCAAGAATACACATTTCAGTGACAATGGTGGTTCCATATGTGGTTTGTGAGAAGAACACAGATGCAATGACTCTAGTTATGGTTGATGAAAAGAACATACATTTCAATGACAATGGTGGTTCCATACGTGGTTTGTGAAAATAACAAACATGCAATGACACTGGTGGATCCATATGAGGTATGTGAGAAGAATATACATGAAATGACTCTATATGTGGTTAATGAAAGAGCCGCACCATTATACAAACTCCTGAAGAAGACCAAGGATTTTGTCTGGACTGACAAAGCTGATGCTGCACTACAAGATCTGAAAAGAGTACTCTCATCTTCTCCTATCCTCACAGCGCCGGAACCTCAGGAACCGATGTTGCTTTACATTGCTACGACAAATAAGGTTGTCAGTATCGTCATGGTGGTGGAGAGACCAGAGGAAAATCAGGAACACCTGGTGCAGCGTCCGACGTACTTTGTTAGCGAGGTCTTGACAGAGTCCAAACTGCGGTATCCGCATTACCAAAAAATTTCTTACGGTGTTTTTCTAGCATCTCGTAAGCTAAGACATTATTTTCAGGAGCATCCAATTACCGTGGTAAGCAAAGCTCCCATGAGAGATATAATCAATAATAGCGATGCCACTGGACGCGTCGCCAAATGGGGAATAGAGCTCTCAGCTTTCGACATTGAGTATAAACCTCGGACAGCAATCAAATCCCAGATCCTTGCTGACTTTGTCGCTGATTGGACAGAGACCAAGGAGAACATGGTCCCCCCTGAGTCGGAATATTGGACCCTCTTTTTCGATGGGTGTAAGGCTCGAGGGGGCTCGGGGGCTGGCGTGGTGCTCAAATCACCCCAAGGAGATAAACTTTTATACGTGTTGCAGATCCACTTCACAGCGACAAACAACATTGCCGAGTATGAAGCACTGCTGCATGGAATCCGGATTGCTAAGGATATTGGCATCCGACGTTTGATGTGTTACGGAGATTCGGATCTTGTTGCTCAGCAAGTCTCGGATATTTGTAATGCAAATAAGCACATGGCAGCATATAAAGCTGTCATGGATGATCTATCTAAATCGTTCGAGGGGTATGAAGTTCAACACAACCCTCGAGCAGAAAATGAGGAAGCAGATGCACTATCTCGAATAGGCTCTGTGCGGAAAGAGGTCCCGGATGGCGCATTTTTAGAGCACCTCAAAGTTCCCTCAATAAAGGGAGTAGATGAGGAATATCTGACCAAATCCGACTCACCTTTTAGAGCACCTCAAAGTTCCCTCAATAAAGGGAGTAGATGAGGAATATCCGACCAAATCCGACCAATAAAGAACACACATTTCAATGACACTGGTGGATCTATATGTGGTTTGTGAAAAGAACATACATCCGGTGACTCTAGTTGTTGTTAATGAGAAGAACACACGTGCAATGACACTAGTGGATCCATATGTGGTTCATGAAAAGAACACACATGCAATGACTCTAGCTATGGTTAATGAAAAGAACACAGATGCAATAAAACTGGTGGATCCATAGGTGGATTGTGAAAAGAACACACATGCAATGACTCTAGTTGTTGTTAATAAAAAGAACACACATGCAATGACACTAGTGGATCCATAGGTGGATTGTGAAAATAACACACATGCATTGAACTCTGGTGGATCCATATGCAATGACACTGGTGGATCCATGTGTGGTCTATGAAAAGAACACACATTTCAACGATACTGGTGGATCCATATGTGGTTTGTGAAAATAACATACATCCAGTGACTCTAGTTGTGGTTAATGAGAAGAACACACGTGCAATGACACTAGTGGATCCATATGTGGTTAATGAAAATAACACACTGCTTACTCAATATGTTGAGCTCGTTGGGGAACTCCAAGAGGAAGGTATGATGAGTATAGCAACAAGTTTTCCCTCAGTTATGAAACCAAGGTACCAGTAGGAGCAACGAAACACCTCGAAGGTGTTGTTTCCAACTTGGAATCCTGCACAACCCAATCACAGAACTTTGCCCCAACTTACAGTGAGGTTGTCAATCTCACCAGTTTTGCTGAAAACAAAGGATTAAACGTATTGTGTGGAATATAGTAATTGCTTATAGAAAGTAAATAGAAAACTGTAAATAGTAGATTGTAGATTGATGGTAAAAGAAAGGACCGGGGTCCATAGTTCACTAGTGGTGATTCTCCTTAAGATAGATGACATGTTAGGTGAACAAATTACAGTGGGGCAATTGACAAACATCGAGAAAGCATACATGCATATACTAATCATCTTGACTCCTATGAGATTTGATAGGGCATTACAACATTATACATAGACCGTAATCAAACTGCATCCATGACTAATAATCCACCTTCAGGTTATCATCCGAACCCCCTCCAGTATTAAGTTTCAAGCAACAGATAATTGCATTAAGTATTGTGTGTAAAGTAAACAATACTATTGTTCTATGAACAAAGGATTGTTGTTTTCTCCCTAGTAGCAACATCACATCTAGTGCCTTAGAGATTTTTGTCTCTTCCCCAAATTACTAGAGGCATGAACCCACTATCGAGCATAAATACTCCTTCTTGGAGTTGCTAGCATCTACTCGACCAAGATAGCTACTAACAACGGAGAGCATGCAAGATCACAAATAACAAAGACATGATAGAATTAATAATCAATCTAAAATAGCATCTCAATATCCATTGGATCCCCACAAACACAACATGTAAGATTACAAATAGATGATCTTAATCATGAATGGAGCTCACAAGATCTAGACATGGTAGCACAAAGGAGAAGAACCAACCATCTAGCTACTACATGGACCCGTAGTACAGGGATGAACTACTCACGCATCACACCGGAGGCAGGCATGGTGATGAAGAAGGCCTCTAGGGTGAATTCTCCCCTCCGGCAGGGTGCCAGGAAGAGCTTCAGATCCCTCTCGATGTACGGATGGAGATGACAGTGGCTATAGACTCTTTGGTGGAATTTTGATAGGGTACTTAGGGTTTATGTATCGGAGGCTTATTATAGGCGAAAGGGGAGGACGAGGATGTGCCCTAGGCGGCCACACCACCCCTAGCGCGGGCTAGGGCTGGCCGTGTGGCCAGGTGGTGTGGCCGGCCCCTGGCCCCGCTCCGTATTGTCTTCTGGCTCCGTGTCCCCCTCGGTGAAATATTGACTTTGGCTTTTGTCCCGTCCAATTCCGAGAATATTCATTTTCTGGCTTTCCTAGAACCAAAAACAGTAGAAAACAGGCAGCTGGCACTGTGGCATCTTGTTAATAGGTTAGTCCAAGAAAGTGTATAAAAATACTCTAAAGTGTGGACAAAACATAAGAATGTAGATATAAAACAAGCTGGAACATCAAAAATGGTAGATACGTTTGCAACGTATCAACCTCCCCAAGCTTAACTCCTGCTCGTCCTCGAGTAGGTAAGTGATAAAAAGAAAGAATAATTTTTGAGGTGACATGCACCATGACAATCTTGATCAAAGTATTTGTAGAACATTGATAGCTGGGATCATATTACTTTAACATAGCATGAAAGATATAATTCTAACAATAAGACATAGCAACTATGTTGTAACATGAAAAGGTACAAACAAAATATTCATGAATAACAATGCTTCGCAAGACGTTTGTTTGTTTCACATAAAGAAACCATAATGAGAATGGTATTCATCTTGTCCCTCATAGTGTAGCAAATCATAAATGCAGAGGACACCTTCAAAGTTCATAAGGGTGACTAGATACAAATAGTTTAAGAACAAGCAATATCAAAGTTATGCATCAATCAACAAGTCTTGGGACAATGCACATTAAACTAAGAGTGGCCACTATGCTCTCTTAATAGGTGCATAAAGATAGAAGATGGAGACTCAACATAAAAGTAAAAGAAAGGCCTTCATAGAAGGAAGCAGGGATTCAGTCTCATAAAGAGCTTCCAAAAATTATGGTACTTATTAGCTTTCAGCTCTCATTGCCCCTATCATCAACATCTTGAAGTGATTAAGGTTAAAGTGAACAAACTATGGAGTATATGCTTGACAAAGTATAAGTTGGCAATCTCATGTCCCTTGAATACGAGGGTCGCTCCTCATCCTACTCAAGTTTAGTTACCAGTAAGTTCTTGTCATAGTAAGTACATGTGTATCATAGAGAACCGCCAACGGGGTACCCCTTGCCCGATGATATGGAAGAATGCCCATATAAAAATGACAAGGCAAGTAGGAAATAAGCATCTCAACAATCTTCTTATTTACCATGGGAAAATGGTGCTTTTTCTCTCTTTCCTATTTTCTCATCTTTTTTTTCTTTTTCTCAATCTCTATCTCTTTTTTATAAGAAGAATGCTTCATAGATTGCTCATTATGGTTACGCTGCAGGTTTCCACCATGATTAGGCATGGATTAGACCAGCGGCCCAGGCGTTTCTATAACACACATACATAACTCCATGGACTTACAAGCTCCCCTTTCATTTCACACCGATGACATCCATAAACAAAAGAGCATGATATCAATTGGGTACAATGTAGAAGTGCAATGTTGAAAGCGTTCCCCATGACAGCATGGTTCTGCTAATCCCCAACGTATAAGTGCAAGCATATACAACACAGATGACACAATGGTTCAAGTTTATTAGGGGCAAGAAAAGTAAAGTGCGCCATCAAGTTCGTTAGAGCTTTAATCAGTAATTTTCTCATAACAAGTTTAATTCGGAAGGTAGATAAAAACATGAATATACTTGGAATAACAAATGCTAATGGGTAGGTATGGTAGACTATTTGGAATAACTTGGTTTTATTTGGAGTTGGATGCATGAGTGGAACTCATACTTGGTTATGGAGGCTAGCAAAAGACTAGGAGCGACCAACTAAGAGAGCAATAATGGCCATAATCATGCAAAGTGACAAAACTTCATTAATTAAAGCATAAAGTGATATTACAAGTTGAAAACTAAAGGATCATAGAGGCTATGGTGACTTGGAATAGTCTTAACATGGTGTGAGCATGCTCCAAGTAAACCCAAATAATGCATCAAAGGAGAATACCACAATACTATGCTTTAATATGCTAAAACAATGCATGATTCTTTTAAGGCACATTAAGAAATCTCAATTGTTTATAAAAATGTCATGCTATAGAAATAATAAATAAGCATAAAGCCAAAACAATATCAAGAATGACATGGAAAAGCATAGGCCACAGTCAAAAAAAGCTCTTTTTACCACTTAAGCATGAACTTTCCTACTCTTTTCCAATCCAAACCAATCTTATTTGAAAACTAATGCATGTATGAGGGGGTCCAACCAATTTATTCAAGCAAACTAAGAAAACCAAGCAAACAAAAACCAAAAACAAAAACAAATACGCTCCAAGAACATCACAACTGTGCATGAAACAATAAAAAATGAAGTGTTTGGAAGAAACCTGGAATTTTTGTTGGTGAAGAAGGGGATGCCTTGGGCATCCCCAAGCTTTGACGCTTGTACTTCTTGGATATTTCTTGGGGTGACAAGGGTGGCATCCCAAAGCTTGATATTTACTCCATTCTTCATCTCATTTCATCATTCTTTCCCTACACCTGAAATTTCAGCTTCATACAAAACTTCACACAATCTTCATTAGCAACATTAGTGTACTCAATATAATAAGTCTTTTGGTTCAGTTTCAACACAAGTAAAACTTCAATTAAAACACAAGCTACTGTAGTACTTCCCTCAAAAGGCTCAATTTCCCCAAAAATAACCCAAAAAGGAATCAACAAGAAGCAAATGTAAATAATGGCAGAAATCTGTCAAAACAAAGTAGCAGGTAAAAACCAATTTTTTCGAAGACCTTCTGTTTCTCAAATAGAAAAGTGTTACACTTACGAAAGTTGGATAACAACCTGGGGCATAAGAACAAAAGGTTATAGCTCATACCGACGTACAGAGATTTTTCACGAATTTTTACAGTGAAACACAGAAATTTGTTTCGGGACAGCAACTTTCCCAAGCATTACTTCTCTCTCATTAGAGGTTACTCTTGGCACAAAAACCACATAAAAATGATAAGGAGAGGTTATTACTGAAGCAATAACTTCCAATACTCAACTAAAACTTTTGGGCTATCTCCCAATAAGTACTTTTCTTTAACGCCTTTAAGTTAGGCATAAGAAGCAAGAAAAGAATCAAGTATTCTCAAATGAAGAAGCATTAAGAGGAAATTTTGTTTTAATAGGAGAGGAAAAAGGAATCTTCTCTCTATTCTTAGGGAAGTGTTCTATACCTTTCTTTAGTGGGAGTTGATATTTAATGGTGCCTTCTTTCATATCAATAATGGCACCAACAGTTCTACGAAAAGGTCTTCCCAAAGTAATAGGACAAGAAGTATTGCATTCAACATCCAAAACATAGAAATCAACGGGGACATAGGCATTGTTAACCATAATAAGAACATCATTAATACTCCCCATGAGTTTATTTTTAGCATTATCATGAAGTGGGAAATTTAAATAGCAATCTTCCAATGGTGGAAAATCAAGCATTTCATAAATCTTTCTAGGCATAATAGAAACACTACTATCAAGATCACATAAATATTTGAGATCAAAATCATTCACTTTCATATTAATGATGGGTTCCCAACCATCTTCTAATTTCATAGGAATAGAAGCTTTATGTTTCATCTTTTCTTCTTTAATTTTTATGAGAGCATTAGTAATGTGTTTTGTAAAGGCCATATTCATAGCACTAGCATTAGGACTTTTAGCAAGCTTTTGTAGGAATATAATAACTTCAGACATATTGCAACCATCAAGATCAAAATCATAATTATCATCTAAAGTAGTGGAGCTATTGTTTCCCATATTTCGAAGAATTCCACCATTTTTATTAGAAAAGGTTCCATTGGGTTTACTAGCTTCAGCATTAGTGGTAGTGATAGTAGAAATACTAATATTTCTCGTAATTTCATCTTCTCTTTCCCACTTAGCATGCAATTCAGTTAATAGTCTAACATTTTCATCAGCTCTAACTTGTATGGCATTAGTAGCACCAAAGGGATTTTCAATGGTTTCAGGTTTAGCAGCCATTTTATTAATCAAAGATGATTATGCTTCAGACAAGGATGCTATATTTCTTTCAGCATCAGAGAGTTTTTCCTTAATAGTTTTATTGAAAGAAGTTTGTTTACTAATAAAATCTTTAAGCACGACTTCAAGTTTAGAGGGTGCACTCCTATTATTGTTATAGGAATTTCCATAAGAATTACCATTATTGGGAGGATATGGCCTGTAGTTATTATTACCAAAATTATTCCTGTAGGCATTGTTGCTAAAATTATTATTTCTTATAAAGTTCACATCAACTTGCTCTTCTTGAGCAACCAAAGAAGCTAAGGGAACATGATTTGGATCAATATGAGCTTTCCCATTAACAAGCATAGGCATAATAACATCAATTTTATCACTCAAGGAGGAGGTTTCCTCAACAGAATTTACCTTCTTACCTTGTGGAGCTCTCTCAGTGTGCCATTCAGAATAGTTCACCATCATATTAACAAGAATCTTTGTTGCAGCACCCAAAGTAATGGTCATAAAGGTACCTCCAGTAGCAGAATCCAGTAGATTTCTTGAAGAATAATTCAGTCCTGCATAAAAGGTTTGGATAATCATCCAAGCAGTCAGTCCATGAGCGGGACAATTCTTTACCAAAGATTTCATTCTTTCCCAAGCTTGAGCAACATGTTCATTATCATATTGTTTAAATTTCATTATTTCACTTCTCCTAGATATAAGCTTAGCAGGAGGATAGTATTTTCCAATGAAAGCATCTTTGCATTTAGTCCAAGAATCAATACTATTTCTAGTTAGGGATTACAACCATTCTTTAGCTTTTCCTCTCAAAGAGAAAGGAAACAATTTAAGCTTAATAATATCTCCATCTATATCCCTATGCTTTTTCATCTCACAAAGTTCAACAAAGTTATTAAGATGAGTAGCAGCATCTTCAATACCAATACTAGAAAATTGTTCTCTCATAACAAGATTGAGTAAAGTAGGTTTAATTTCAAAGAAAGTAGCTTCAGGAATAGGTGGAGCAATAGGTGTGCACATGAAATCATTGTTGTTGGTGCTAGTGAAGTCACACAACTTAGTGTTTTCAAGAGTAGTCATTTTTTTGTGTTTTTAATATAGAACGCAAACTAGTAAAACTAATTTTTTTTGTGTTTTTGATAAAGAAACAAGCAAACAAAGCAAAAATAAACTAAGCAAAATGACAATAACAAAGTAAAGAGATTGGTTATGAGGGACTCCCCTTGTGAAGATGTCCTTGACTCCCTGGCAACGGCGCCAAAAAAAGTCTTTGATGGCGCGTGGTTGACGTGGGAGCTTCTTCTTCTTCAGTCCCTGGCAACGGCGCCAGAAAAAGTCTTGCTTACTCAATATGTTGAGCTCGTTGGGGAACCCCAGGAGGAAGGTATGATGAGTATAGCAACAAGTTTTCCCTCAGTTATGAAACCAAGGTTATCGAACCAGTAGGAGCAAGGAAACACCTCCAAGGTGTTGTTTCCAACTTGGAATCCTGCACAACACAATCACAGAACTTTGCCCCCAACTTATAGTGAGGTTGTCAATCTCACCGGTTTTGCTGAAAACAAAGGATTAAACGTATTGTGTGGAATATAGTAATTGCTTGCAGAAAGTAAACAAAAACAGTAAATAGTAGATTGTAGATTGATGGTAAAAGAAAGGCCCAGGGTCAATAGTTCACTAGTGGTGATTCTCCTTAAGATAGATGACATGTTGGGTGAACAAATTACAGTGGGGCCATTGACAAACATCGAGAAACAATACATGCATATACTAATCATCTTGACTCCTGATGTCTACACACTTCTATTCTTGTAGACACTTGTTGGGCCTCCAAGTGCAGAGGTTTGTAGAACAGCAGCAAGTTTTCCCTTAAGTGATTACCCAAGGTTTATCGAACTCATGGAGGAAGTGGTCAAAGGTATTCCCTCTCAAGCAACCCTGCAATCAAGATACAAGAAGTCTCTTGTTTCCCCAACACACCCAATACACTTGTCAGGTGTATAGGTGCACTAGTTCGGCGAAGAGATAGTGAAATACAAGTGGTATGGATAATTATAAGTGGTAACGGCGCCAGAAAATAGCTTGATGGCGTGGAAAAGACTAAAGGCAAACTAAAATAAAGAAGGAAGCAAGCAAACATGTAACAGATCTAATTGCAAACGGTTTATCAATGCTTAGAAACAAGGCCTAGGGATCATACTTTCACTAGTGAACACTCTCATATAAACATCTTCTCTTTATGATACTACTCTTAACTACTCTCCGGTTGAACACTCTAATCGATGGTAGGGCTATAACAACACACCTCAAAGTAAGCCTTTCCCATCTAGAAACCCCACATTGTCACCTTGAGTACTAGATGAGTCCAACAAACACCACAATTTCATAAAGACATCCAACTCCAAGTATAACTCATAACAAGTATTTGTAATCTCTAGTCTAAGTGCCACCATGGTGTCCACGCTGTCACTTTCACACACATGGGGAGAACAGAGATCTATTAAAGCACTTGAGTAGAAAGGTAGATCTATAGATTACAAGCTCATGATCTCAATAAGATCATGCATAGAGAGAGATATGAACACATAGCTACCGGTAGAACCCTTAGCCTCGAGAGAGAACTACTCCCTCCTCATCATGGGAATCAGCAACGGTGATGGAGATGGCTCCGGGGGCACTTCCCCGTCCTGGCAGGGTGCCGGAACAGAGACTTTCTGTCCCCCGAATCTCCCCTTTGGTGGCGGTGGCACAGCGGAACTTTTCGTGCATTTTTGATTGACAATCTAGGGTTTTTGCCTCAGGGGAGATATATAGGCGAAAGAGGCAAGGTCGGTGGCCGGCCAGGGGGCCCACACCATGCCCTGGCGCGGCCAAGGAGGACCCGCGCCTAAGGGTGGTGTGGCCACCCTGTGGCCCCTCTCCGGCTCTCCTTCTAGCTCCGTGAGTCTTCCGATAAAATATCAACGTTGGCTTTTGTCCCGTCCAATTCTGAGAATATTGATTTTCTGACTTTCCTGGAACCAAAAACAGCAGAAAACAGGCAACTGGCACTATGGCTCTTGTTAATAGGTTAGTCCAAGAAATCATATGAAAAATACTCCAAAGTGTGGACAAAACATAAGAAAGTAGATAAAACCAAGCATGGAACATCAAAAATTATAGATACATTTGCAATGTATCAACATCCCTAAGCTTAACTCCTGCTCGTCCTCGAGTAGGTAAGTGATAAAAGGAAAGAATAATTTTTGAGGTGACATGCACCATCATAAACTTGATGAAAGTATTTGTAAAACATTGATAGCTGGGATCATAGTACTTCAATCATAACATGAAAGACAAAGTTCTAGCAATAAGACAAAGAAACTATGATGCAACATAAAAGGGCACAAACAAAAGATTCATGAATAACAATGCTTTGCAAGACGTTTGTTTGTTTCACATAAACAAAACATAGCATAATAGTATTCAGCTTGTCCCTCATAGAGTAGCAAATATAAATGCATAGGACACCTTCAAAGTTCATAAGAGTGACTAGATACAAATAGTTTAAAACAAGCAATATCAAGTTATGCATCAATCAACTAGTCTTGGGACAATGCACATAGAACTAAGAATGGCCACTATGCTCTCAAAGTAGGTGCATAAAGGTAGAAGATGGAGACTCAATATAATGGTGGAAGAAAGGCCTTTGTAAAAGGAAGTAGGGATTCAAGTCTCATAAAGAGCTTCCAAAAATTATGGTACTTATAGCTTTCAACTCTCATTGCCCCTATCATAAGCATCTTCAAGTGATTAAGGTTAAAGTGAACAAACTATGGTGTACATGCTTGACGAAGTATAAGTTAGGAATCTCATGTCCCTTGTATACGAGGGGCACTCCTCATGCTACTCAAGTTTAGTCACTGGTAAGTTCTTGTCATTGTAAATACATGTGTATCATAGAGAACCGCCAATGGGGTACCCCTTGCCCGATGATACGGAAGAATCCCCATATCAAAATGACAAGGCAAGCAGACAACGAGCATCTTAGCAATATTCTTATTTACCATGGGAATATGGTGCTTTTTTCTCACTTTCCTCTTTTCATAATCTCTTTTTTTTCTCTTTTCTCTTTTTTCTCAATATAGGACTCTTTTTTTATAAGAAGAATGCTTCATAGACAGCTCATTATGGTTACGCTGCAGGTTTCCACCATGTCAGCATGGATTAGACCAGTGGCCCAGACATTGCTCTAACACATATACATAACTCCATGGACTTACAAGCTCCCCTTTCATTTCACACTAACGACATCCATATACAAAAGAGCATGATATCAACTAGGTACAAGTACCAAGTGCAATGTTGAAAGCGTTCCCCATGAAAGCATGGTTCTGCTAATTCCCGACAAATAAGTGCAAGCATATACAACATAGACGACACAATGGTTAAAGTTTATTAAGGGCAAGAAAAGTAAAGTGTGCCATCAAGTTCATGATAGCTTTAATCACTAGTTTTCTCATAAAAAGTGGAAGGTAAACAAAAGCATGAATATACTTGGAATAGCATAAGCTAGTAGGTAGGTATGGTGGACTCTTTGGAATAACTTGGTTTAGGGAGTTGGATGCATGAGTGGAACTCATACTTGGTTGTGGAGGCTAGCAAAAGACTGGGAGCGACAAACTAAGAGAGCAATAATGGCCATAATCATGCAGAGCGACAAAACATCATTGACCAAAGCATAAAGTGATACTACAAATTGAAAACTAAAGGATCATATAGGCTATGGTGACTTGAGATAGTCATAACATGGTGTGAGCATGTGCCAAGGCAACCCAAATAAAGCATCAAAGGAGAATACCACAATACTATGCTTTAATATGCTAAAACAACGCATGATCCTTCCAAGGCACATTAAGCAATCTCAATTGTTTATAACATGTCATGCTACAGCAAAGAATACTAAGCATAAAGCCAAAACAATATCAAGCATGGCATGACAGAGCATAGGCCACAGTCAAAAACGAGCTCTTTTTACCACATAAGCATGAACTTTCCTACTCTTTTCCAATCCAAACCAAACTATTTGAAAACCAATGTATAGAATAGGAGGTCCAACCAATTTATTCAGAAAACTAAGCAAACAAAAGCAAAGAAAAACCAAAATGAAAACGAAAAAGAAGACGCTCCAAGAACAACACAATTGTGCATGAAACAATAAAAATGAAGCGTTTGGAAGAAACCTAGGATTTTTATTGATGAAGAGGGGGATGCCTTGGTTTTATTGAGGGACTTCTATTCTTGTAGAACAGCTGCTGTTAGGATTTTTATTGAGGGAAAACTTGCTGCTGTTCTACAAGAATACACATTTCAATGACAATGGTGGTTCCATATGTGGTTTGTGAAAAGAACACACATGCAATGACTCTAGCTGTTGTTAAGGAGAAGAACACACATGCACTGACAATGGTGGATCCATATGTGGATTGTGAACATATCAAACATGTAATGATTCTAGTTGTTGTTAATAATAAGAAAACACATGCAATGACACTGGTGGATCCATATGTGGCCTGTGAGAAGAATATACATGAAATGACTAGATGTGGTTAATGAAAGAATACACATTTCAATGACAATGGTGGTTCCATATGTGGTTTGTGAAAAGAACAGACATGAAATGACTCAAGCTGTGGTTAATGAGAAGAACACACATGCAATGACACTGGTGGGTCCATAGGTGGATCTTGAAAAGAACACACATGCAATCAACTCTAGTTGTTGTTAATAATAATAACACACATTCAATGACACTAGTGGATCCATAGGTGGATTGTGAAAAGAACACACATGCATTGAACTGTGGTGGATCCATATGGAATGACACTGGTGGATCCATGTGTGGTCTCCGAAAAGAACACACATTTCAATGACACTGGTGGATCCATATGTGGTTTGTGAAAAGAACATACATCTAGTGACTCTAGCTGTGGTTACTCAGAATAACACACATGCAATGACACTAGTGGATCCATATGTGGTAAATGAAAAGAACACACATGCAATGACTCTAGCTGTGGTTAATGAAAAGAACACACATGCAATGACACTGGTGGATCCATAGGTGGATTGTGAAAAGAACACACATGCAATGACTCTAGTTGTTGTTAATAGTTAGAACACACATGCAATGACACTGGTGGATCCATAAGTGGTCTCTGAAAAGAACAGACATGCAATGACTCCGGTGGATCCATATGTGGTCTGTGAGAAGAATACACATTTCAATGACACTAGATGTGGTTAATGAAAGAATAAACATTTCAATGATAATGATGGTTCCATATGTGGTTTGTGAGAAGAACACACATGTAATGACTCTAGATGTGGTTGATGAAAAGAACACACATTTCAATGACAATGGTGGTTCCATATGTGGTTTGTGAAAAGAACACACATGCAATGACTTTAGCTGTGGTTAATGAGAAGAACACACATGCAATGACACTGGTGGGTCCATATGTGGTCTCTAAAACGAACAGACATGCAATGACACTGGTGGAGTGATACATTGCAAATGTATCTATAATTTTTGATGTTCCATGCTTGGTTTTATCCACTTTCTTGTGTTTTGTTCCAACTTTGGAGTACTTTTATTATGATTTCTTGGACTAACTTATTAACAAGAGCCACAGTGCCAGCTGCCTGTTTTCTGCTGTTTTTCGTTCCAGGAAAGTCAGAAAATGAATATTCTCGGAATTGGACGGGACAACAGCCAAAGTGCCTATTTTTCCGGAAGGGATCAAGTGACAGAATACGAGACGGAGAGGGGCCAGGGGCCGGCACCACCTGGCCATGCGGCCAGGCTTGGCCTGCGCTAGGGGGTGGTCTGGCCGACCCTTGCACCCCCTCGGCCTCTCCTTCCGCCTATAAGTTGCCCTCGAGACGAAAACCCTAAGTACCCGATCATAAATCCACGAAAGAGTCTGTAGCCGTTGTCATCTCTGTCCCTAGATCGGGGGGATCTAAAGCTCTTCCCGGCACCCTGCCGGAGAGGGGAATTCACCCCGGAGGCCTTCTTCATCACCATGCAAGCCTCCGGTGTGATGCGTGAGTAGTTCATCCTTGGACTACGGATCCATGTAGTAGCTAGATGGCTGGTTTCTCCTCCTTTGTGCTTTCATGTTTAGATCTTGTGAGCTCCGTTCATGATCAAGATCATCTATTTGTAATTCATACATGTTGTGTTTGCGGGGATCCGATGGATATTGAGATGCTATTTCAGATTGATTATTGATTCTATCATGTCTTTGTTATTTGTGATCTTGCATGCTTTCCGTTGTTAGTAGCTATCTTGGCCAAGTAGATGCTAGCAACTCCAAGAGTTAGTATTTATGCTCGATAGTGGGTTCATGCCTCGGGTAATCTGGGGAAGTGACAGAAATCTCTAAGGTACTAGATGTGTTGTTGCTACTAGGGAGAAAACAACGATCTTTTGTTCATAGAACAATCGTATTGTTTACTTTACACGCAGTTCGTAAAGCAATAATCTGTTGCTTGCAACTTAATACTGGAGGAGGTTCGAATGATAACCTGAAGGTGGATTATTAGTCATAGATGCAGTTGGATGGCGGTCTATGAATAATGTTGTAATGCCCAATCAAGTCTCAAAGGAGTCAAGATGATTAGTATATGCATGTATTGCTTTCTTGGTGTTTGTCAATTGCCCCGTTGTAATTTGTTATCTATCTAGTGAACTATGGATCCGAGTCCTTGTCTTTTATATTCAATCTACAATCTTTTACTGCTTTGTGTTTACTTTCTACAAACTTTTACTTCTTTCCATTCGATACGTTTAATCCTTTGTTTTTCGCAAAACACGGTGAGATTGAAAACCTCATCGCAAGTTGGGGACAAAGTTCTGCGGTTGTGTTGTGCAGGTCTCCACGTTGCTACTAGCACCGGTAGTGCGCCCTGCCAAAGCTCAGCTAGTAACACATTTGGGGTGTTTCCTTGCTCCTACTGGTTCGATTAAACCTTGGTTTCATAACTGAGGGAAACTTGATGTTGTGCTCATCATACCTTCCTCTTGGGGTTCCCAACAAGCTCTACATCAACACCACCATCAAGCATTTTTCTGGGCGCCGTGCATTGAGCCATCATGGAGCCATATGTGGTTGATACATTGCAAATGTATCTATAATTTTTGATGTTCCATGCTTGGTTTTATCCACTTTCTTGTGTTCTGTCCACACTTTGGAGTACTTTTCATATGATTTCTTGGAATTGGACGGGACAAAAGCCAAAGTTACTATTTTCCCGGAAGACTCACGGAGCCAGAAGGAGAGTCGGAGAGGGGCCACAGGGTGGCCACACCCCCCTAGGCACGGGTCCACCTAGGCCGCGCCAGGGCATGGTGTGGGCCCCATGGCTGGCCACTGACCTTGCCTCCTTCGCCTATAAGAGCCTCCCGATACCAAAACCCTAAATCGTCAACCAGAAATCCATGAAAAGTTCCGCAGCGCCGCCGCCACCGAAGGGGAGATTCGGGGACAGAAAGTCTCTGTTCCGGCACCCTGCCGGGACGGGGAAGTGCCCCCGGAGCAATCTCCATCGATCTCCACCGCCATCTCCATCACCATTGCTGATTCACATGATGAGGAGGGAGTAGTTCTCTCTCGAGGCTAAGGGTTCTACCGGTAGCTATTTGTTCATCTCTCTCTCTATGCATGATCTTATTGAGATCATGAGCTTGTAATCTATAGATCTACCTTGCTACTCAAGTGCTTTAATAGATCTCTGCTCTCCCCATGTGTGTGAAAGTGACAGCGTGCACACCATGGTGGCACTTAGGCTAGAGATTACAAATACTTGTTATGAGTTATATTTAGAGTTGGATATCTTTATGAAATTGTGGTGTTTGTTGGACTCATCTAGTACTCAAGGTGACAATGTGGGGTTTTCTATATGGGAAAGACTTACTTTGAGGTGTGTTGTTATAGCCCTACCATCGATTAGAGTGTCCAACAGGAGAGTAGTTAAGAGTAGTATCATAAAGAGAATATATTTATATGAGAGTGTTCACTAGTGAAAGTATGATCCCTAGGCCTTGTTTCTTAGCACTAAAACACCGTTTGCTACTAGTTCTGTTACATGTTTGCTTGCTGCCATCTTTATTTCAGTTTGCTTTTAGTCTCTTCCACGCCATCAAGTTATTTTCTATCACTGTTACCACTTATAATTGTAAATACCACTTGTATTTCACTATCTCTTCGCCGAACTAGTGCACCTATACACCTGACAAGTGTATTGGGTGTGTTGGGGACACAAGAGACTTCTTGTATCTTGATTGCAGGGTTGCTTGAGAGGGAATACCTTTGACCACTTCCTCCCTGAGTTCGATAAACCTTGGGTGATCCACTTAAGGGAAAACTTGTTGTTGTTCTACAAACCTCTGCACTTGGAGGCCCAACAACTATCTACAAGAATAGAAGTGCGTAGACATCAAGCTATTTTCTGGCGCCGTTGCCGGGGAGGTAAGGTAAAAGCTATTCACACTGGAGGATTAAACAAGAAGAACCTCCCACGGCAAACGCCTATTTTCTGGCATCGTTGCCGGGGAGGTAAGGTAAAAGGTACTCACATCCTCCAGTGTGAGTGCTCGGAGTTATTTCCTTTAGATTCTGCAATTTTGTCTTTTTGTTTCTTGTTTTCACTAGTTAGGCTTAATGCAAAACAACAACAAAATTAGAGAGATTTATAGTATTTATCTTGAGTTAGGACATGAAGTGTTTGAAGAGAAAATTTAAAAACCTATAGAACTTTATTTGCATGCTAATAGCAATGTTGTTAGTATGAATTCTTTGGACACCGTTATTGCTAATGCTATGGAAAAGTCTAATCTTGGGGAAGCTAGTTTTGATGAGCATGATATTTTTAGTCCCCCAAGCATGGAGGAGAAAGTTTACTTTGATGATATTATGCCTCCAATATATGATGATTACAATGATGAATATGATATTTTCAGTCCACCTACTATTGAGAAGAAAATTAATTATGATTACAATATGCCTCCTATATTTGATGATTATGGTGATGAGAATAATAATGATAGCTATTTTGTTGAATTTGCTCCCACTACAATCAATAAGAATGACTATGTTTATGTGGGGAGTATTAATTCTTTTATGCCTGTGGCGCATGATAAGAATGTTTCGTGTGATAGTTATATTGTTAGTTTTATTCATGATGCTATTGAAAGTTATTATGAGAGAGGGAAACATGGTTTTATGTGTCTCAACAATATTAAGTTTCCCCTCTTTATGTTGAAAATTTTGAAGTTGCACTTGTTTTGCTTTCCTATACTTGTTGATTTGTGTTGTCATGACTTATTTCTTTACAAGATTATGTTGCATAGGAAGTGGGTTAGACTTAAATGTGTTCTGAATTTTCTTCTTGATGCTCTCTTTTACTTCAATTGAAATTTCTTATGTGAGCATCTTCTCAAACTATCATGCCTAACTTAAAGGCGTTAAAGAAAAGTACTTATTGGGAGATAACCCAAAAGTTTTAGATGAGTCTTAGAAGTTGTTACCTCTGTAATAACCACTCCTTATCCTTTTTATTTGCTTTTTGTGCCAAGAGTAACCTCTAATGAGAGAGAAGTAATGATTGGGAAAGTTGTTTTAGCATATTAAAGCATAGTATAGTTGTATTCTCCTTTGATGCTTTATTTGGGCTGACTTGGCGCATGCTCACACCATGTTATAACTATCTCAAGTCACCATAGCCTTTATGACCCTTTAGTTTTCAACTTGTAGTATCACTTTATGCTTTGAACATTGATGTTTTGTCGCTCTGCATGATTATGGCCATTATTGCTCTCTTAGTTTGTCGCTCCCAGTCTTTTGCTAGCCTCCACAACCAAGTATGAGTTCCACTCATGCATCCAACTCCCTAAACCAAGTTATTCCAAAGAGTCCACCATACCTACCTACTAGCTTATGCTATTCCAAGTATATTCATGCTTTTGTTTACCTTCCACTTGTTATGAGAAAACTAGTGATTAAATCTCTCATGAACTTGAAGGCACACTTTACTTTTCTTGCCCTTAATAAACTTGAACCATTGTGTCGTTTATGTTGTATATGCTTGCACTTATTCGTTGGGAATTACCAGAACCATGCTTTCATGGGGAACGCTTTCAACATTGCACTTGGTACATGTACCTAGTTGATATCATGCTCTTTTGTATATGGATGTCATCGGTGTGAAATGAAAGGGGAGCATGTAAGTCCATGGAGTTATGCATATGTGTTAGAGAAACGCCTGGGCCGCTGATCTAATCCATGCTGACATGGTGGAAACCTACAACGTAACCATAATGAGCTGTCTATGAAGCATTCTTCTTATAAAAAAAGAGTCCGATATTGAGAAAAAAGAGAAAAAAAAGAGATTATGAAAAGAGGAAATAGAGAAAAAAGCACCATATTCCCATGGTAAATAAGAAGATTGCTGAGATGCTTGTTGTCTGCTTGCCTTGTCATTTTGATATGGGGATTCTTCCGTATCATCGGGCAAGGGGTACCCCGTTGGCGGTTCTCTATGATACACATGTACTTACGATGACAAGAACTTACCGGTGACTAAACTTGAGTAGCATGAGGAGCGGCCCTCGTATTCAAGGGACATGAGATTTCTAACTTATACTTTGTCAAGCATGTACACCATAGTTTGTTCACTTTAACCTTAATCACTTTAAGATGCTTACGATAGGGGCAATGAGAGCTGAAACCTATAAGTACCATAATTTTTGGAAGCTCTTTATGAGACTTGAATCCCTACTTCCTTTTACAAAAGGCCTTTCTTCCACCATTATATTGAGTCTCCACCTTCTATCTTTATGCACTTACTTTGAGAGCATAGTGGCCATTCTTAGTTCTATGTGCATTGTCCCAAGACTAGTTGATTGATGCATACTTTGATATTGCTTGTTTTAAACTATTGTATCTAGTCACTCTTATGAACTTTGAAGGTGTCCTATGCATTTATATTTGCTACTCTATTGAGGGACAAGCTGAATACTATTATGCTATGTTTTCTTTATGTGAAACAAACAAACGTCTTGCAAAGCATTGTTATTCATGAATCTTTTGTTTGTGCCTTTTCATGTTGCATCATAGTTTCTTTGCTTATTTCTAGAACTTTGTCTTTCATGTTATGATTGAAGTACTATGATCCCAGCTTTGAATATTTTGCAAATACTTTGATCAAGTCTTTGATGGTGCATGTCACCTCAAAAATTATTCTTTCTTTTTATCACTTACCTACTCGAGGACGAGCAGGATTTAAGCTTGGGGATGTTGATACATTGCAAATGTATCTATAATTTTTGATGCTCCATGCTTGGTTTTATCCACTTTCTTGTGTTTTGTCCACACTTTGGAGTACTTTTCATATGATTTCTTGGACTAACGTATTAAGAAGAGCCACAGTGCCAGTTGCCTGTTTTCTGCGGTTTTTGGTTCCAGGAAAGTCAGAAAATGAATATTCTTGGAATTGGACGGGACAAAAGCCAAAGTTACTATTTTCCCGGAAGATTCATGGAGCCAGAAGGAGATTCGGAGAGGGGCCACAGGGTGGCCACACCCCCCCTAGGCGCAGGTCCACCTAGGCCACGCCATGGCATGGTGTGGGCCCCCTGGCTGGCCACCGACCTTGCCTCCTTCGCCTATAAGAGCCTCCCGATACCAAAACCCTAAATCGTCAATCAGAAATCCACGAAAAGTTCTGCAGCGCCGCCGCCACCGAAGGGGAGATTCGGGGGACAGAAAGTCTCTGTTCTGGCACCCTGCCGGGACGGGAAGTGCCCCCGGAGCCATCTCCATCGATCTCCACCGCCATCTCCATCACCATTGCTGATTCCCATGATGAGGAGGGAGTATTTCTCTCTCGAGGCTAAGGGTTCTACTGGTAGCTATGTGTTCATCTCTCTCTCTCTATGCATGATCTTATTGAGATCATGAGCTTGGAATCTATAGATCTACCTCGCTACTCAAGTGCTCTAATAGATCTCTACTCTCCCCATGTGTGTGAAAGTGACAGCGTGCACACCATGGTGGAACTTAGGCTAGAGATTACAAATACTTGTTATGAGTTATATTTGGAGTTGGATGTCTTTATGAAATTGTGGTGTTTGTTGGACTCATCTAGTACTCAAGGTGACAGTGTGGGGTTTTCTAGATGGGAAAGGCTTACTTTGAGGTGTGTTTTTATAGCCCTTCCATCAATTAGAGTGTCCAACCGGAGAGTAGTTAAGAGTAGTATCATAAAGAGAATATATTTATATGAGAGTGTTCACTAGTGAAAGTATGATCCCTAGGCCTTGTTTCTTAGCACTGAAACACCGTTTGCTACTAGATATGTTACATGTTTGCTTGCTGCCATCTTTATTTCAGTTTGCTTTTAGTCTCTTCCACGCCATCGAGTTATTTTATATCACCATTACCACTTATAATTGTCCATACCACTTGTATTTCACTATCTTGTAGCCAAAGTAGTGCACCTATACACCCGACAAGTGTATTAGGTGTGTTGGGGACACAAGAGACTTCTTGTATCTTCATTGCAGGGTTGCTTGAGAGGGAATACCTTTGACCACTTCCTCCCTGAGTTCGATAAACCTTGGGTGATCCACTTAAGGAAAAACTTGCTGCTGTTCTACAAACCTCTACACTTGGAGGCCCAACAACTCTCTACAAGAATAGAAGTGCGTAGACATTAGTGGTCTATGAAAAGTACAAACATGCAATGACACTAGATGTGGTTAATGAAAGAATACACATTAGTCATAGATACTGGAGGGGGTTCGGATGATAACCTGAAGGTGGATTATTAGTCATAGATGCAGTTGGATGGCAATCTATGTATAATGGTGTAATGCCCAATCAAGTCTCAAATGAGTCAAGATGATTAGTATATGCATGTATTGCTTTCTCGGTGTTTGTCAATTGCCCCACTGTAATTTGTTCACCCAGCATGTTATCTATCTAAGGAGAGCCACCTCTAGTGAACTATGGATCCCAGTCATTTTTCTTTACATACAATCTACAACTATTTACTGCTTTGTGTTTACTTTCTGCAAACTTTTACTTCTTTCCTTCGATACGTTTTGTAACACCCTCGAATCGACCCTATGCAAGTTTTAGCCCTTTCCGCCAAACCCGCATAGAAACGATTCAAGGACGCCCACCGGGCACTTTCATGCGGGTGGAAAACGAAGTAATACCATGACACAATAGTCCTCGATGGAACCCACAGAACAAATTTATATACAGCACGACTCCAAGAGTCAAGAATACAGATATACACTACAAAGATCCAAATCACCTTGAAAACTATACAACGTCCAAGTACGGACAAGATGCAAATGGGGCTAAGAGGCCTGAAGAATAACCAATGGCGTCCATAACCCTGCCCAGGCCAAGCCAGAAGGGTAACCCTGCTAACGACGTCGATCTCAAACCTGCTAAAACAAAAGGGGTGCCGACAAAGGGAAAAGGAAAAAAAAGGAGCGTCAGTACTGAGGCCAGTACACGGCGAGGCTAGAATTCGGTGGCTCTTGCCTACATAGGTATGGTGGACTGAAGCGGCAGCGCAGCATCACTAAACAACCTATAGAGACTCAGTAAAACTAGCGGCTATTAGAGAGAAAGACCTATTTGGATCCAACCTGATACTAACACCAAACATACCCATCCTGGTATTTCCCCCTCGAGACCAAACGAGGAAGTCGGACCAAGGAACTCACACTGTGGGCAGTTTTACTCATTCCCTTATAGTTGCAGCATTTACTAGTCAGATTTATAGCATGAGTCATCCTGATAGCATAAGTAGTGGGCAGTTTTAGTTAACATTCCGTTGTAGTTAGAACATTTACTAGTCAGATATAATTGTCCTGAGGAATCCCAAAACCCAGCAGTTGTTGGCACTTTTATCACATTCCATTGGAGTTGCAATACTTACTAGGCAGGTATAGTATGACACAGATCACCACAGATCCACCAGTTGTTGGCATTTTTAATATCCATTCCGTTATAGTTGAATCTGATTACTAGTCACATATTAAGTCAAATTTATAGCACTACTTTAGTTATGCTTATCTATGATCGAGATACTGTTCTCCAAGTCGTCCATAACCGCGGACACGGCTTTCAGAAAGATTTACCCTGCAGGGGTGCACAAATAGCAACACACACTCGATCAACCTCGGAAAAACCAACTTAAAACCCAACGAGGCTTTCACGACAAACCAATCACAGGATTCATAAAATATTTTAGGGGGCCACCCCACTAAGCTACCCGCCACGAAGTTGGCCGGCTCCGGAACGGACCCAGGGTTTGTGTGGATGGCTGTAAACGACTAGGAACCCGAAAGTGTGACTGGGCTTGTCGATACAGCGAAAACTTGTCACGATCCTAAACAGTACAGGTTCTCCACGCACAATCTTAAATAAAGCAGTAAAGCATGGCATAAGTACAGGATAGTAATGAATCCCCAAACAACTTTGTGGCCCCAAGAAATAGAAATGAATCAAGCTCTGGCTGAGGGGGGTCCATAAGGCCTCCCGGATGTGGATAGTGCGAAAAAATCAAGGAACAGGTATCAAGTACTCGGGGTCCTACGGGACACAAGTGAGCGTGGAAGAACCAAATAACATATATTGCCCACTGATGCCTCTGCATTAGTTATATCTAGCATTTTAATAGTTGTATTTAAAGTCATGATCATCTCCACCATAAATATCTACCAGCATTCCAACAACTGTGGTCCTCGACAACATGAGATCGCACCTGAGCAAGCAACTACGACTTGCAAGGCCAGCTATCTACCAAACAACAGGTATTAGGAGGTGTCCATGGCAATATAGAGGTTGCACGGGATATAACTGGTGCATGGAAACTAAAGCATCGCGACACAGATAGCAATTGATCAACAGGAGGAAATAAAGACTATAAATGCCAAATAGGTAGAAGGGGAGAGATGCTCGCCTGGGAAAACACTGCCGACGGATCATATCCGAAGAACTTGTCGATACTCGTATCAACTCATCGTCCTAATCCGCGAAGAAGCAAACACTAGAAGAAACACCGGATGCAATATTTAATACTACGGCAAAGATCTGGCATGGTTTATGATATGATGCATGACATGGCACAGATGCGGTGCAATTAGACAGTATTAAGCGGAACCAGGGTCCCGATATTTAATTAGACGGTTCAAGTTATTTAGATACCCCGCAATTAAATGCTGGATTAACAAGGCGAAATAGGGCATCGGTTCGCTACACAAATTTAAATGGAGTCCGGAATAAGACAACAATATTCCACATATAGACTCCATATTTAATTATGAGGTGAATCGGCATAATGCACCCAAACCACAGACAGGTATGCATGCAGGAAACATTTAATATGCGACAGTTGATAATGTCAAATTATAAAAATAGGGGCTTAGGGGCACACATCTGGGTTTGGAAGATCTTGGGTTCTGGGGGTTTGGGTCTCAGGGTTCGACGGGGACCGGGATCGGAGGTCGAAGGACTTGGTCTAGCGTCGGAGGATCATCGGATTCGCCCTGGTCGGTGTCAATCTTGTCGTCGCGAAGATCTTGTCGGGTCCGCACCATCGAGTCGGTCTTGGCGTTCGGGATGAAGAGCTTGGCGTTCCATGTTGGCGACCTTGGCGTCCGGGTTCTCAGGCATCGGATCCGGGAAGGAGTACTTGTCACATCTGTGGTCTTCGGGTCGAGGTGCTCGAGTGTCGGTGTCGGGCTCGGTTCAGACTTGTCACGGTGTCGATCTCGGCCAAATATCTCGAGCAAGCGGGCAACGGCTTCGCGAAGATCTTGATGTTCCGTGTCATCGAATCGGTGGAGATCTTGTTCGAGGTCAGGGTCACGAAAGATCATGTTGGCCTTGCCGATAGTTAGGGTGGCTTTGGCGGGCAGATGGAAGCGCACAGGAAGGAAAATGTCCAACCGCTAGCACTTAGCAGGTAGCAGCTAGCCAAAAGCCTACATGCTGGCAAGAAGAACACGAGCTGCAAAACAGAGAGCTAAGCGTGCGTTACAAAACAGCAACCACGCACACTTGCTGCACATGCAGCTAGCGATGCCATCCCACAGGGCTGCAAAAACCAACTCCAGGCGGCGCACGAGAAGGCTCGAGGAGGTGCGTCGCGCTCGGGAGCACGGCAGGAGGTCAGGCGGAAGGACGGCGACAAGCTCCCTGACGGGGTGGCCGGGCTCGAGGTGGACGCCGAGGGCGCAGCGGCTCGGGTCCGGGCCGGGCTGCTGGACCGCGCCGGCGGCACAGGGAGGACAGCATAGGCGGGACGATGAGCGCGCGGCGGCGGGGCACAGCGGTAGAGGACGCCAGGTCGAAGGAAACTATAGCGAGGAAAACTAGGCGAACGGCGGCGCAGGTGAGGTTGCCGGGGCGGCGGTCGGCTGGGGTCGACGGAGAGGTGCAGGCCGGCGTACCGAGTTGGAGAGGAAGGGCTCGACGGGTGGAGGCAGGGAGAAGCTCCGTGGCAGGGTCGGCCCGTGGACGAGGCGACGCAGGCCGAAGAAGGCGCGGTCGAGGGCCCTACAGGGGCCGGAGGCGCCACGACGCGCGGCCGGCTCCGGTGGCGGCATGTGGAGGGAGGCGCCGGCGCTCGAGGAAGGGGTCGGCGTTACGGGGTAGCAGAGGGGCGGCAGAGGCCAGCGGTGGTCTCTGGGGCCGGCCGGGACGAGCGAGGGCGAGGCGGAGAGGCGGCGAGCTTGCCGGAGGAGAGCTCGATGCGGAGGAGATGGCGACTGGTGGCGGCGAGGTGCTGTGGGGAGGAGGAAATCGATGGGGGGTAGGTGGAGAAGGAGGCCGCGGTTGGTGGGAGTGAGGTGGGGACAGGTGGGGCCAAGCTGGTCGGGCGGGCGGACCAGGTGGCGACGGGGTGCGTGCGACGCAGGGTGGCCAAGCGGGTGGATCGAGGGAGGCAGGAGGGCATCAGGTGGGGTGGGTGCACGCGGTGGGGTGGGGAGAAAGCGTCCGTGTGTTGTGAGGGTGTGCATGGCTAGGAGGAAAAGGTGGAGGGGTGCGGTGAGGTGGCGCGCTGCGAGTGGAGGGAGTGAGGTGGAGGGCTGGTGGCTGGCGACCAGGTGGAGTGGGGAGGCGTGCGGCTGGGCGGGAAAAAGCGAAGAGAGGCGGGAGTGTGGCGGCGGCTGAGGAAAAAAGGAGAGAAAGAGGGATTAGGGTAGCCGGTTAGGGTAGGGTTGACTGGGTATTTAGACTAGGGTTTGGAGGTTGCCGACCGGGCTTTCGGGCCTGGCGGGCTGCGTCCTAAAAACAACTTAAATATTTATTATTTGAAAACGGGGCTTTTGCGAACCGTATTTAGACAAACCAAAATATTCCGGAGATCCAGGTTTTCATTTGAATTAAAGACGGCGTCGACTTCGACATCGAGCTCGGGAGCCGCGCCCATTGCAAGTTCAGCGAGGCTCATCCCTGAGCTAAGAATGTTCATGCCCGTCGTTTTGATCATAATTTGAAATGGGCATAAAATTTTTAAAAGATACAAACAATATAAAACCTCCGCGTAGTGTCATATTACATGACATAGTTACAAGGAAAAATATTAAACTTTGTATATTGATTGCATCTCAAAAAAACCTTCTTAGAAATGAGATATCATTTTCGATGTTTCATGGTTTTCAGGCCAAATGACCAATGTTATGGCTACAATCGTGGTATAGTTTGTGATAATTTGTCCATATGGTGCACACATGTGCATCATGTGATGGTAAACAATATTGTAGGAGGAAGCTTTCATTTTGTCGCATCAAAAAGCCATTTTCTATTTTTCGAGTGTCAAAAGGGGGTGTTTTGTGAAGCAACCACCAAATGAAAGTTTCAAAATGGTACCACCCCATTTTTTAAAATACTAGGCCACCTTGCATGGATAATGTTCCAACCGGGGTATCTTAAACCTTTCGTTCCACCCCTCAAGAAAAAGACAAATTTCTACTGAATCGGTAGGAAGTTGGTCAGATTTAAACTATACGTACATGATCTGATGCTCATAATTTTTTGAAAAAAATCATTTTCAGTTTCAAAATATGCTATTTCATCAGTGATCCATTGCAAGTTTAGCGAGGCTCAGCCGCGAGCTATGAACCTTCGTGCCCGCCAGTTTGACCATAATTTGAGACGGGCATACGCAAATCAAAAACGATCCAAACAACGTAAAACCTTCACTTGGTGTCATAGTATGTGACATAGTTACGAGGAAAAACATCAAACTTAATATATTGATTGCATCTCAAAAAACCTTCTCAAAAATGAGCTATCATGTTCGAAGTTTAATGACTTTCAAGCCAAACGACAATGTTAGGGCTAAAACCACTGCATAATTTGTGATAATGTGCCCATATTGTGCACGCATGTGCATCTTGGGATGACGAAGAATGTTGTAGGAGGAAGTTTTCCTTTTCGTCGCACCAAAAAGTTATTTTCCATTTATCGAGTGCCAAAAATGGAGTGTTTTGTGAAATAGGCACCAAATGAAAGTTTCAAAATAGTACCACCCTATTTTTAAAAAATACTAGACCACCTTACATGGAGAATGTCCCAACCGGGGTACCTTAAACCTTTCTTCCACCCCTTATAAAAAAGACAAATTCATGTCGAATTGGTAGGAAGTGAGTCATATTTGAACTACATGTACATGATCTAATGCTCATGAATTTTTTTGGAAAAATCATTTTTAGGTTCACAATATGCTATTCATCAGAGATCCACTGCAAGTTTACGAGGCTCAGCCCCGAGCTAAGAATCTTCATCCTCGCCATTTTAACCATAATTTGAAACGTGCATAAGAAATTCAAAAACGATCCAAACAATGTAAAACCTTCGCTTCATGTCATATTATGTGACATAATTATAAGGAAAAAATATCAAACTTGGTATATTGATTGCATCTCAAAATAATCTTCTAAAAAATGAGCTATCATGTTCGAAGTTTAATGACTTTCAGGCCAAACGACAATGTTAGGACTGGAATCACTACATAGTTTGTGATAATGTGTTCATATTGTGCACGCATGTGCATCTTGGAATGGCGAAGAATGTTGCAGGAGAAAGTTTTCCAAAGAGGCACACGACACAATGTTGTATGCATGTATTTTTAATCAATTAATCCTATCACTCACATTGAATGGAATGAGATGATTGTGACGTCCGAAGAAGACAATTTTAGTGGTGATATTTCAATCGCAAAAGTCATACACTCGATTCGAAAGTATTACTATAAGATCATGAGAAAACACCATTATATGCAACCACACAAACACCGACCTCTGTCACGTGTAAGAATCATGAACTGGCAGTTTCATTATTAGATTATAAGTCGGTTTGGCTTTTGCTTGTAACATAAGTTAGGGTTTTCCCAGCCGGACACATATATATACCCTTTATAATCTCTCAAACAATATCAATGATTATGAGACAATTATATTTCTACATGGTATCAGATTAGTTCGATCCTAGGGCATGACCCAACCACCCAACCGTCGTTGCCGCCGCCCGGCTACTTCGAGCGGTGTGCCGCCCTCGCCGCCTCCAAACAAGCTTCTACCGCGGCCACCTCCGCCTCCACCGCGGCCTCTCCATCCTCTACTCATTATCTTGCCCCAACAATCTCCACCACCATCCACTATGCCGATACTATCTCCGATGTTAGACCGTTTATTCCAATCACCTTAGATCTACCAAAAAACAACTACTACCATTGGCATCATCTCTTCGAAGTTCATCTAGGCCGATGCAATCTTCTCGGCCACCTTGACGCCAACTCTATCCCCCAGCCCCGGATCCTTGCTGGGTGAAGGACGACCTCGCCATCATCCAATGGATCTACCAAAGGGTGTCCACCGAGATCTTTAATCTCGTCTTCCGCGAGGCCTCCAACACTGCCGCGCTCTGGGCGGCCCTTCGTCAACTCTTGATAACATCGATGCTCGCGTCAACACCCTCCACACCGAGCTCCGCAACACCGTTGAAATCAACTCTCAAGTGGGGGTCTACTGTCAGCGGCTCAAGTCTCTCGCCGAAGAGCTCCGTGAACTCGGCGGCCCCATCGATGATCGTCAACTCATCAATGTCCTCCTCGTTAGGCTCAGTGAATGTTTTGAGAAGCAAGCCTCCTTCATCCCCATGATGCGGCCACGACCCTCCTTCACCGAGGTTCGCTCTATGCTACAATGGGCCGATCGCGCCATCACCAACAAGGAGTCTTGCCCCAAGTTTTTGCGGCCATCTTGCGACCGCCCGTACCTTCCCCAACTGCGCCACCTCCTCCGACATCGGTGCAACCGCCTCCCGGTTTGTGATAACTTCAAGTGCACAGATTGTTTGTAGCTAGTTTCGAAATAAAGATACCGATCCCATAGGGAGCAGGAGTCTAAAGTCTAATAACTCTTGATATAAATATTACAATAGAAATTCTAAATAAAGTTCTAAGTGACAAGATAAAATGCGAGTATTACGTAAAAAGGTGTTTTTGCGTTTTTGGTATAAGAGCAAAAATAAGTAAAGTAAAACAACTAAATACAGAAAGTAAGTATCGTGTATGTAAGAGAGATTTGAACTACAATAGGGAAAAGGTGTTCTCAGGGAGTAGCGGATTCACCACTAGCATTATAAGGAGCTAAGGTAATGATTATTATCATGAACATTCTCAACTATGTATGTGTGGGAGGAACTCCGTATTTGGACAAATAGGCAGCAACCGTTGCTCACATCATCCTCATAACCACAGCAGTCAGCAATCGACATCAATCAAATTACTGGGCTATTAAGGGACTTAATCCCGTAGGACGTATCTATTGGGGATATGCTATATGGGTATCCTCATAGCATGTCACCAATCCGCCTAAACCGGGTGGACCATAGTTGGTAGCAAGGCTTATGGCCTACTGGGTGGCCCAGTTAGACGGATCCTGAAGGGAGGCCCATGCCAGATAAAGGAAGGCTAAGCAGGAGTCACCGACATACTCGGATCCTTGGAGTACAAGACACGAAAGACTAGTTAGTATTAGTGTAGGACTCTTTACCTTGTCTGGCAAGGACCTTTCCCTATAAACCCTAGGTCTTGTCGTCTTTATAAGCCGGCTTGCGGGAGCCTTTAGGGCACCAGAGAGAAGATAGCCTAGATTGTTGCATATAACACACAACATCTCACACAACGAACCTATCTCTGTAACTCGGCGTATTGCCATTATAGTGATTTATAGCAGGAGTAGAGTTCCACCATCGTTCTGGGACTTGAACCTGGGTAAGCTGTGTTACCTCGTACCTGCCAACTCCCCGCCTTACCCCACGTCTCTAAACACGCACTGTGTGGACCCCTCCATGGCGTACTCATCGGCAATACCATGACAGTTGGCGCCCACCGTGGCGCAAGAGGCACTTCGAGCACTACACAGGGCGAGGTCCAATCTCTTCACGGGAATCGGCGATACCATAGCCAGCAGTCGCGTTCTCTTCTCCGGCAACATCCTGATCGTCCCTCCAGATGAGTTCTGGGTGTCGATGAAGACAAACCCCACGCGTTGCTCCGTCATCCCCTTCAGAGACATCCACATCTTCATCGGCGAAACTCACTCGGGTCCTAGCTCCCAGGAAGTCGAAAGTTCGTCAAGCCTCGCACGACCGCCTATGAGCAGGACACGTTCGTGGAAGGATCTGTCCCATACCTCTCCTTGGAGTATGGTGGCTCGGATCAGGATATTTCAAGGCCCACCCAAACCGCCCCTGTGAAGGATATAAAGGTGGAAGGACCCCGCAATCCGCTTGGCTTTCCTGAGCATTAGAGATGCGTAGGTCTCACTTTGTCGGTGTAGTCACCATCTTCGATCTAGCTAGATGCGTTCAGAGGGATGGAGAACCTCCCCATGAATACCTCGCCAGATGTATGAGGGTAACCCTAGAGGGCGACCGCACCGACGAGTTCGTCTACCACTTCGTGGAAGGGCTCACACCCGAAACACTCCTCCGGCATACCCTCCGAAGGCGGCAGGCCGCAGGCCCTCTCACCCTTGGTGAGATGGTTACCCTCCGGCATACCCTCCGAAGGAATACACGAATGCCAATGAAGAGGCCGTAATGGAAATCGCCGTAGTAGCCGGAGGAGGAAACAACAACGATGGCCTGCCTCCACACCCTCCACATCCGCCATCACCAACACCGAAGCCAACTCCGACTCCGTCCTTGACGCACTATACGTCGACATCAATTTGGATGGCGGTGGCTCGGATGCTAACTCAGAGGAATACGATGTTGTTATGAGGGAGATCGAGCAGGATATCGAGAAGGAGGAGCACGCCGAGAAGACCAACACTTCCCACCAGGTGCTAGTCGCCATTGGGAGTGTGATGGAAGAAGACGGATAGGAACCGGAACGTGAGAGAGCTCCGCCCACGCCAGCGGTTACTAGAGCAGCAGCAGCTAAGAAAGCCGCTGAGCTATGGCTCCGGCCAAAGCTATGCCTCCTTCGGTTATTCACCTGCTACCAGCACAGGAACTCACCACGACCCTTAGTATAGCCCGACAATTAAATCAGCCGCCAATGCCACCGTCAACGTCTGCAGCTGGCAACCCATTGGCTACTCCCACCGACAAAGCAATCTACGATGCACTCCTCGTTGACCCAATCACCGTCGCCCATATCCGGAGCATTATTGATCTTGATGAGAAGCGTGCGGTAGGCGGAGGCCAAGTGCATCGCGGAGTAGGACGCTAAGCTGGACGAATACATGGCTAAGGCGCAACAATCCATTAAGGCGGCAAGAGCTATGGAGGCTGAGTACAAGCAGTTGTTGTTAAAGCAAAGGCAAAGAAAGTGCCAGCTCACGTCGTCGAATATCCCGGCATTCGGCGAAGGTTGGGGTATGACGGATCTAAGTTGACAAAAGCCACCCCTTACATTGATTCCGAGGAGAGGCAAGTCATGCCAACTCCCACCATCAACACTGTCGTCGCCAAGACCCTCCTGGAGTAGGACAGGTCGCCAGAAGCAGTTGCTCAGGTGTACGACCTCGTCGCTAAGGCATGCAAGCAACAAGAAAAGGCTGCCTCATAGAGGCTTGAGTCCAACCCGGAGCTTTTCCAGTCAACCCTGAACAACCGTAGAAGGCCGAAATCTCCCCGTGACGAGGGATCCCACACAGGCTCTATAGAGCGAAGACGGAGAGAGGCACGCAACAGGACTGATGCAATCCCCACATCCTTCGATCACGGAGAAAAGGCTCATCCTCATTGATCGCCACCTCCACCACCATCTCGGCGTCACGAGGAACCAGAGCCGCGCCACCATACAAGCATGCCACCTCTAAGGCGGTCCCAGCCCAGCGTCGTTATACGCGATCAGGACGAGCAGCCTCGGCATGCCAGAGAGCACAGTGACATTGAAGGACACAGGAGCAGGTCCCATAAGGAACCGCCACGTCTGACAAGCAACCGTGACAGGCGTGAAGATTCACAGGAGAGTCATAGCAAGAAGGATAACCCACCGGAAAAGGGAAGCAGCCAGGGCCATATGACGCACGTTCGCGGCTAGACAAGATCCAAGAGGCTCAGGAGCTCCCATACCTTGGGCCACATTGTTTTGGACCAGTAATACAGGCCACAACTTACCCCAAGGGCCTCCGGATAGACAAGACCATCAAGCCCTACAATGGCACTGTCAGGCCAGCAACGTGGTTGCAGGACTACAGCGAAGCAATTCACATCGCAGGGGGAAACCCCAATGTCGCCATCAAGTACCTCCCACTCATGTTGACCGACACCGCGTGGCAATGGATTGATGACTTACCGGATTAATCAATATGCAATTGGTTGGACATGCATGAAGCGTTCACCAAGAATTTTGAGGGCACGTACAAACGTCCCTGCACTGTCGGAGATCTGCAGCGGTGTGTACAAGAAAAGGATGAAACCTCTCGTGCCTACCTCTCTCGCTGGCTGGATATGAAAAATTCCTC
Source organism: Avena eriantha (assembly GCA_910589775.1). Lineage (NCBI taxonomy): Eukaryota > Viridiplantae > Streptophyta > Magnoliopsida > Poales > Poaceae > Avena > Avena eriantha. The sequence goes on from OU342741.1 coordinate 399,355,344, forward strand.
CGCAGGGGTGCATGATCAAACCGCCATGGCCGTTTTGTCAATGGTCTGGAAAAGGGAACTTTGCTCCGCCATAAGTTGAAGCGCAATCAAGACAACAATGAGCTCACCCTCAACGCAATGATCGCCATGGCTAGCGAGTTTGCTGCTGCTGATGACGACGCACGTGGGTCACTGCCGGCAATAGCAATCCCTACCAGGCCAGAAAAAACAACAATAACAAGCGGAAAAATCCGCCCGAAGAAAAGCAAGTAGCCAACATGGTCGCCGCAACATTCACTGGAAGAGGCAAAGGCGAACAGCGTGGACATGGCCGGGGGGCTAGCAGTGGGCAGCAAAGGAGTGACACTACACCCTCAGCGCCCCGCATTCCCCAAACATACAAAGAGTACCATGATATGCCATGTTTCGTCCATCTCGACGCAAATGGCAAAGCCACCCACACCAACCGCCAATGCAAGTTTGTCAATGATCTCAAGGAGGACCCTGAGTCTGGCTACAAGCGAAGTCGGAAAAACAGACCCCGCGGAAAGGGCATAGGGAAGAAGAAGGAGGAAGAACCCAAGGAATCAAGTGATATGGACGAAAACGTGGACCCAAAATCTTCCGACAAGGGAGAGGATAAAGGGAAAAATCCCTTCGAAAAGAAGGCTCCATGTTACCACACCTTTCTTGGCACCCCAACCGTCCAGGCCCAGAAAACCTCTCTGAGGATACTGATGGCTACCCTCCCTCCGGTTCCCAGTACGTCAGGTGGTCGGAAGTTCCAATTACTTGGGATAGAAAAGATCATCCAGAACTCATCCCAACAGAGAACCAGTATGCCATGGTCATCAACCCTTTGATTGATGGCACGAAGTTCACCAAATGCCTCGTGGACAGTGGAAGCAGCATCAACATCATGTACCTTGATACACTGCACAAGATGAACTTGACGGAGACCCAGCTAAGGAAGAGCAACACCGTGTTCCATGGGGTTGTCCCTAGCCGATAAGCAAATTCCCTGGGTTGCATCACCCTTTCGGTCGCTTTTGGCGATGTAAACAATTATCGCCAAGAACGCAAGACCTTTGAAGTGGTGCCTTTCAAGAGCGTGTACCATGTCATCTTCGAACGCAACATCTTCCAATCTTTCCTCGCAAGGCCATGCTTTGTCTACAACAAACTCAAGATTCCTAGACCAAATGGCGTCATCACCGTTGACGGAAGCTTCACCATGGCACGGGAGTGCGAGCTCAGTGAGGCCGCCTTCACTGAATCAGTCCTCTACGGTGAGGAGTTCAAGGAGATCCAGAACCAGGTCGATGCCTCGGAGATGCTGGCTTCGAAGAAGCAGATCACTATTACCGAACCCGCCTTCAAGGCTGCCATGAAGACCAAGCAAGTGGAACTTGTCGAAGGAGATTCCTGCAAGACCGCCGCCATTGGCACGGACCTGGATCCTAAATAGGAAAGCGCGCTCGTCGAGTTCCTCCGTGAGAATAGGGACATCTTTGCCTAGCAACCTGCCGACATGAAAGGTGTACCTAGGGAACTTGCCGAGCATAGCTTGAATATTGATCCTAATGCCAAACTGGTGAAGCAACCTCTACGATGCTTTGGTGACAAAAGACGAAGGGCTATAGGCAAAGAAATAGCTAGGTTACTTAAGGATGGCTTTATTCGAGAAGTTATTCACACCTGATGGGTGGCAAATCCTATATTTGTCCCCAAAATGGGAACCAATGCATTAAGAATGTGCGTTGATTACACCGGCTTGAACAAAGCGTGTCTGAATGATCCGTTTTCTTTGCCTCGCATTGACCAAGTCATTGACTCGACGACTGGCTTGGAACTTCCGTGTTTTCTCGATGCCTATTCAGGATACCACCAGACCCGGATGCTAAAGTCGGACCAATTGGCCACTTCGTTCACCACACCCTATGTCATGTATTTCTACGTAACGATGCCCTTTGGGTTGAAAAACACTGATGCTACGTACCAACGGATGATGGAACATTGCCTACACAACCAAATAGGTCGCTACATACACTCTTACATGGACAACATCGCGGTAATGTCAAAGAAATCAAATGATCTTATCACCGACTTGCAGGAAACCTTTGACAATCTCCGGAAATACAACATGATTCTTAACCCCAAGAAGTGCGTCTTCGGGGTACCCTCCAGCAAACTATTCGGTTTCATCGTTTCGCATCGCGGAATCGAGGTGAACCCGGGGAAAATCAACGCCATCCTCGACATCAAACGCCCGACATGCCTGAAGGACATACAAAGGCTCACAGGATGCGTTGCAATAGTAAGATGGTTCATCAGCCGACTTGGGGAGAAGGCTATGCCTCTCTACAAGTTTCTCAAGAAGGCGGACAAATTCACATGGACAGATGAAGCTGACGTAGCACTTCAGGAGTTGAAGAGAATAGTCTCCTCCCCACCAATACTTGCAGCACCGGTGCCAAAGGAGCCTATGTTAGTTTACATGGCGACAACCAACCGAGTAATCATCATCGTCATCGTGGTGGAGCGCAAGGAACCAACATACGAATACGGAGTTCAGCGGCCCGTTACTATGTAAGAGAGGTCTTGACGAAATCCAAGCAGTGTTACCCCACTACCAAAAGATAGCTTATGGAGTTTTGCTCACTTTGCGTAAACTAAGGCATTATTTCCAGGAGCACCCTATCACAGTAGTAAGCAAAGCTCCACTGTCCGACATCATCAACAACAGCGACGCTACAGGAAGAGTGGCAAAGTGGGGCATTGAACTTACCGCCTTTGAAATCACCTACAAAAGATGCGACGCTATCAAATCACAAGCATTGGCGGACTTTCTCGCAAATTGGACAGAACTGCCAGAAGACACTCCAGTGCCAGAGCCAGAGTATTGGGTCATGCACTTTGACGGATCGAAGCTACTCAATGGATCGGGGGATGGTGTATTATTACAATAACCAACAGGGGAAAAGTTGCAATACGTCCCGCAGATCCACTTCAATGCTACCAACAACATGGCGGAGTATGAGGCCCTCATTCACGGACTTCGCGTAGCCAAGGATATTAGCATCAAGCGCATAGTTTGATGTGGAGATTCCGACTTGGTTGCCCAGCAAGTAGCTGGCACCTGGAACGTGTGGAACGCTATGATGGCGGCATATCGAGACGAAGTAGACGGAATAGCCAAGTGCTTCAACGGCTACGAAGTCAAGTACGTCAAAAGGGAGGAGAATGAGGCGGCAGATCTGTTGTCAAAGCTTGGATCAGCTCGTCGACCAATTCCGCCACGCGTTTTCCTGGAACATTTACGGGCTCCATCCGTGAAGGGAGCGGACCCCGACAACCCGGATAGAGTGGACTCATTTGTTAATGCAGTAAGAGTGAACTCTCTAGCTTGGACGGAACCGTTCATGGACTATCTACAAGACAGAACTTTGCCCGCCGATGAAGTCGAAAGCCGGCAAATAGTACGCAGAGAAAAATGCTACGCCATCATTGACGGCCAGCTATACAAAATAAGTACCACAGGAGTTTTCCTTCGGTGCGTCTCCCAGCAGCAAGGTATTGAAATCCTTAGAGAAATACATCTCGGAGATTGCAGGCATCATGCCGCTCCCCAACCATTGGTGGCTAAGGCCTTCCAACAAGGATTCTACTGGATAACTGCCAAGGTAGACTCCGACAAGTAGGTACAAACATGCCTTGGGTGTCAGTTTTATGCAAGGCAACCAAGTGTTCCAGCTGAAGAATTATGAACAATACCAATAACTTAGCCGTTTGCAATCTAGGGGCTGGATATGGTGGGACCTTTGCAGACAACACCCTGTGGATTCACACTCTTGCTAGTTGCAGAGGATAAATTCACAAAATGGATTGAATCTAAACCCATTAGAAAGCTTGATGGGGCAACAACCCTAAAAAATTTCCAGGATCTAGTGGTGAGATTTTGTCTCCCACATAGCATCATCATCGAGAATGGTAGAAATTTATCTCTCGGAGAAGTTGAGCAGTACTGTCATGAAAAAGGCATCCGCCTTGACCTAGCATCTATGGCACATCCACAGTCAAATGGGAAAGTTGAAAGGGCCAATGGACTAATTATGCACGGAATCAAGCCACGCTTAGAGGCACCACTAATGTAGAGCAGCTAGAGCCTGGGCGGAGGAATTGCCATCTGTCTTATGGAGTTTAAGCACAACACCCAATAGATCCACCAGCTTGACTCCTTTCTTCATGGTTTATGGAACAGAAGCAATCCTCCCATCCGACATCCTCCACGATGCACCAAGAGTTTCCGCCTACAAGGAGGATGACGCTGAAGAATCCAGACGACTATCTATGGACCTACTTGAAGAAGAGCACGTGATGGCATGCCAGAGATCCACCATCTACCAGTAGAAGCTACGAGGCTACCATAGTCGCCGCGTAAAGCATCGCTCGTTTAAAGAGGGGGATTTGGTGCTTAGACTCAAGCAGGAGAAATCACACAAACTATCCCCGCCTGGGAAGGACCGTTCGTCATAAGCAAAGCATTGCTCAATGGTTCCTATTACCTCGTCGATATTCACGAGTTGAAAGATAGGCCAAAAAATCGCAAGCGCAAGCAACGTGACTCCAATGATGATTACCCAGAAACAGATCAGCCATGGAACATAGCACAACTACGTCCCTTTTACACTTAGCACATTTATATTATGTAATAAGTTTCTTATATGATCAATGAAATAAAGCATTTGGTTCACTCATATTTTCTGAGTCTTTTACCTCCTTTAGTTGTTCATTTTTGGATCATATAAACCCTTTATTTATAAGTTTACATTTGCACTTGTGAAAATTCTGCCTACGGGCGTTAGCTTAAGTTTTCTGGTCTACACGTTTTTTGAAGTTTTTATGTGGATTCTGGAGTAGTGACTTTTCAGCACTCAAAGCTAGCGATTTTGCTCTTGGGTTCTTGATGGTGCTATTAAGCATCATCACCTAAGAGCATAGTTCTGTGTTGCGAGTCTTTCGTCTCACGAAAGGTCAAGCATACGAACCAGAATAATGGATAAGCCAGCACTTGCTTAAAAAATATACACATGTTGGAAACAGATAAGTTGCAGGAAACTTGAGTATAAGGTTTTCCACCTTAGCAAAACATAAGTTTTTCCGCATACACTTTGCAGAGGTACATTTAATACAACATTGTTTTTATGGCTCTGCTGCAGGGGGGCTTCGTGGTGGCATCATCAGGAGAGCCAGGCCGAGAGAGCTCGTCAAATTTGGAGGGAGATGGGCTAGACTCGGACGATGCCATGTCTTCGTCAAGGATCTCGGCAGGCATGAAGACATCTGAGTTGACCATCTTGGCGATCCTGGTGTCGAAGCCGGCAAGGGAATTCCAAATAGCATTGCTATCGATTACCCTTCCTTCCTCATCCATCTTGGGAAAGCCGGAGGTCACCAGGTCGATGTCGGTGTTGTCATAGTGCGCCTTGACCAGAGACAGCGACATCCTAGCACCAGACCGCATGCAAGAGGCCTTCCAGTCCTTGACCTTCTCAGGAGCTCGGCACAGGATATCTGCATACTTGGTCGTTGAGTCTGCCACCTTGATGTTAATCCCTAGAGGCTGGGGTATCTCCTTGGCCTGGGTGATGGCGGTGCTGACGAAGTTGCCGGCAAGAATCATGCGTTCCTTGGGATCCGGAGCACCCTCACCCAAGTTGGCTAGGACAATGGGAGCTATGGTTTGTACAAGAATAAGGACCATTAGCACACACAAATTGAATGATTATCCAAAAGTACAGAAATGACCAAGATGGAGAAAGGTTACCGAAGATGCTCATTTCTGCTTGCTTGTATGTCTCCGCCAAGACATCACGCTCCTTCTGGACTGTCTTGTACACCTCAAGGTTCCTAGCATTCTGCTCTTTGGCAGCCTGGTTCTATTCCTTGAGCTGTGCAATCTTGTCTTTGAGGCACTGCATCTCAGCGTTAGCTGACTCTTGCAACACCTTCGTCGCTTCCTAATGGCCCTTGACAGCATCAGCCATGTCCTTCTTCAGAATTTTGTTTTCATCATCGAGCTCCTAGATATGCTTGGATTGCTCGACGATACTCTTGGCCTTGGCAATGGATTCTATAAGACGGAAATCATAAAGTGCTATAAGAAGACAGGAGAAATGATTCAATGAGAAAAGCAAGGAGTTGTTGTAGGAAACAGACTCTGGCTATTTTTGATCTGTTGCTTCAGGAAGTTGGTTTTACCCTGTTCAAGGTCTAGTTCCTTCCGCATAGCAGCAAACCTCTCATTGGTAGCTATCCTCCGTTTATTCTCATTCTGCACAAGATATTAACATGCTTAGTTTCTCTAGAGCATCTAGTCGCAACTATTCAAGTTTCAACTAAGCGCTCGGGGGCTACAGTATAATATTTTAAAATAAGCTAGTTTCTCTAGAGCATCTAGTCAGAACTTTCTAGTTTCTACTAAATGCTCGGGGGCAGCAGTTTTGGGATACTAAACGGACCTCCCCAGATGGTAATCTTAAAGTGGCCGCTTAGTTCTTTAGAGCACTCAGGCCAAAACTATTGATTGTTTGCCTAAGAGCTTGGGGCTACAGTGGGATACATTACAAATCAAAAGAAGTGAAGTTCAAAAGACTTAAGAAGGCAATGACCTTAAGATTGTTGGCCAGATGAGCATAAGAATCATGGAAGGTCCGGGCATTTTTATAAATTGCGTTGGCCTGCAAGATGAGGTCATCCAAGCACAACGTCAGAGGAGTCGCAGCCAATGGATAAGTTGAAGTCGGAGGCATAGATGATGCCCTAGCCATCTCTTGCATCTTCAAGACAGAGGATGGCTCAGAGGCTCCCGCCTAGATTGCTGCTTCCACATCCACCTCTTCCACCACTTGTTTCCCTTTCTCGATGGCATCCTTAGCCGGAGCTTCAGCCACTTTAGAGGAAGTGCTCTCCTACGACGCCTAGCCTCTGGGAGCAATGTCTGCCTCAACAGAGCCTAAGATATCAAGGATTGGATTGACATCTATCTCCATGGCGGAGATCTCAGGGATGAAGGCCCAGCGGGGCAAATAGAAGGCTTGGCGACAGGAGTAGGAGGAGTAGTAGCGGGAGAGGGCTTGGTGGCCATGTCCCTGGTCAACATGTCATGAATCCTTTTTAACCCTCCAGCATCTCTAGAGGATCGCTTCAAGCTAACACCGGCTTTCCTCCTGAAATGTACAAAGTATAAGTACAAGAGTTGAAAAAAAGGTATGAGCTGAAAAATACAAGACGGAGAATGAAAGTACTTACTCCACAACAGGAGCCTTGGTGAGGGGAATGTCAGTGGATTTCTTCTTTTTCTCCGCCTCTAAAGCGATAGTGGATAGTTTGGAGACTCCACTCTCCGATTTCTTCTTCTTGGCCTTGGCAGCAGTGTTAGAGGTGGAGCTCTTCCACTTTCGTGTTGCCAGAGCTGGTTGATCCTTCGAGGCATCGTCGTCGGACACCACCTGGATATCCTTCAGCATGGGATCATAAACCTGGGAGGCCATTTGATCCATTGCCAAGGTTGCCAGCTAGGATATAGAGGAGTGTTAGATTGGCAACTTCAAGTCGGAATAACCTTAGAGCATGTAACAAGAAACAAAGGAAACAGAAGCTACCTCTGGGCACTTGCCGCAATCGAACATGTCGTAGGTGATCTTGAAGCCCCGCTTTTTGTACGTCACCTTGACGATGTCCTTTAGCCGGAGCTTGGTGGAGTCAGTAGAGAAGTTATCCCGCGAAATTCGCATGGGATCCCTCCTGTCTTGAGTGTATTTACACATCAACTCGGTGTGGTGCTGTAGAGGCTAGATCCGCCTAACGAACCAGCACATGGCCAGATCCAAGCTCGTCAGACCTTCGTCTATGAGCCATTCAATCCACCTTATGGCGCGATTGGCTTCGTCATCGGAGGGAAGGGAGGCTAGGGTCCGCCATGCGGGCACTTTGGTGGTAGCTCCATCGACGAAGTCCGGATAAGTCTCAAGGCTGTCAGGCAGAGGGATATCTGGCCCGTAGAAATACGTGCACTGCCAGTTCTTGCGGGACTCATGCCCTACGATGTCGGGGAAGCGCTGGCTAGGCCGGATCTTGAAGCTAATGGTTCTGTAGATCCGCAATTCGTCCTTGGACTCTACGGACTCTCTCTTGATAGTAAAGAAGTACACGAACAGATCTAACCTAGGTTTTATGCCTAGGAATCCTTCGCACAGAGCTACAAAGTTACTAAGGACTAGAATGTTGTTGGGAGAGAGATTGTGGGGGAGTACCCGGAAGTGCCGGAGGACGTCCAAGAAGAAGTCGGAGACTGGCAGGCTTACGCCACGTACCAGCTGAGATTTGAGGTACACCTTCTCTCCGGCTTGGGGAGAAGGGACCACCTCGCCGGCTGGCGCCACCCACCAGACTAACTCCTTTGCCACGGGAAGATACCCCTCGGCGACCAGATCCTGCAGATCTTTGGAGGAGAGATCAGAGCCTCTCCACACCCCCTTATGGGAGTCGTTTTCTTCTTCTACAGCTTCGGGCGCCGCTTGTTCTTGGTCGTCGCCGGTGGTTTCCACCACGGCGTTGACAGGGATGACCACCCCCTCCGGCGGGATGACCACCCCCTCCGGCGGGACGGTCACTCCCTAGGATGGATCCAGAGTAGCCTCGGGGTCGCCTCCGTTGAGGGGATGGAGCTGCTGGAGGCCATTACGACGGGGAGAAGGTGGATGAAAGAAGGGCTCTGGTTAGGGTTCTCGCAGAAAAGCTCGAACGGTCGCGCGGCTGGACGAAGACGAAGACTAGAAAGCGAATGCGGGTAAAAGAGAAATAAATTGACCGTGGTGAAAATATATAGGCCCCGTGTCAAGATTCATGCAAAGAGATCTAATGGATGGAACATTGCCGACGTGGAAGTGATCGTACACGGTAATTTCGCCACGTCCTCCGTCTTTTGCCACTCCGCCGTTTTGGATTTTGCGCACCTGAAAATAGCTGATGATTAATTCTATGTTTCTGTGAGTTTCGAGGTAGCATAGGCTATACCCTATGTAATCCTCCTGACTGTTGTAGTGAAAGTTCACGTCCAAAGATTCCGTTGAAGACAGGAAGTGTCCGACTCTGGAAACAAAGACTCAAGGAATCTCCGGCTACATTGCAAAGCCGAAAGGATTGCAGGGTTCTTTGGGAGACCTTTAAGATATTGCTTGACGAATTGTCGGCATCACTTAGACGGGACATTTGGAGATCAACGAGCAAGACGATGCAAGATTTCAAAGTCCTCCGGGGGCTACTGTTGGGGATATGCTATATGGGTATCCTCATAGCATATCACCAATCTGCCTAAGCCGGATGGCCCATAGTTGGTAGCAAGGATTATGGCCTGCTGAGCGGCCCAGTTAGACGGATCCTGGAGGGAGGCCCATGTCGGATAAAGGAAGGCTATGCAGGAGTCACCGACATACTCGGAGCCTTGGAGTGCAAGACACGAAAGACTAGTTCGTATTAGTGTAGGACTCCTTACCTTGTCGGGCAAGGAACTTTCCCTGTAAACCCTAGGTCTTGGCACCTTTATAAGTGTAGCATCCCAATTGTCTAACAATTGTAATGCTACATGGTTTAGTAATATAATGGCTACTTCCTACATATAATTGTTGCATCATAATTATGCCATGCTCATGTCATCATGCCACCTTGCATTTGAGCATCATATAAAACCCTTTTTCCATTTGGTTCTTCTCTCATGTGCATTATTAATTGTATTTGGCTCTTGATAAATGCTTGATGCCCAAATTGAGTTGGGGGCATATCTTTTATTCCTCTCCACCACTTTTCTTTGGTCACCACCTTATTTTTTCCACCATCCTATTACCCATGAGCTTGTATTTTTCCTTTGATATTTATTCTAGCTCATGTGGGTGGGATGGATCCAATTCTATTTTCTTTAGTTTGGCTCTACTCCATATTTTGGGGATGCATGTTTATAATGCCATGATGTATTATTATTGTTGACACAAGAATAAAACATGGCAATGAATTATCATGCATGGGCCATGCATATTTGTTTCCACCTCTTTCTTTTCTCTCTTTTAATGTCATTTGGTTTTGGATGAGTTGAATCAACCCTAAATCATTCTTTTTCTCTCTTCCACCCTCACTCTCCTTATCCATCACCCAAACCCCAACCTTTTGCTTGCTCTTTATTTTTGTTCATGCTCAAAACCCTAACCTAGCTCTTTTCTCTTTTCCTCTCTCTTCAAACCCTAACCACCCTAGCTCTAACCCCCTCCCTAACCTGAGCCTACCTCTCTAGCTAACCCTAGCTACACCGGACCTTCCCTCCCCTTTCTTTCTTCCTCCCTGCCATGCAGGCCCCACCCACCAAACCCTCTCTCTCCAGCCCCAGGTCGAAGCCTCCCTCTAACCTAGCCGAGGCTAACCCGAGCCTCCCCTCTCCTTCTCCCTTTCTCTCTCTGCCACCAAAGGGCCACCGACCCTGTCCCTCCTGAACCGTGCCCTGGCCCACCTGGCAGTCCTACCCGTGCCTGCACTGGCCGTCCACACCGAGCACATGCTCGAGGGAGGAAAAGGTGGCCGAAGCCACCTTTATCCCTAACCCTCTCCCCCACGGCATCCTCCTCCCTCTCCCTCGCTTTAGCCACCTCCCCACGTCTCTGCCTCGCCAGATCTACCCCAGGCCAGGCCCTTCCTCCCCAGTTACACCCCGGCTTCCTTTTCTCCTTCCACTCCGGCGTACACCGTCAGCCTCCACCTCCCCTTCCCGTACAAGCCGGTGGCATGGCGAACGTGGTTGTCGAGGAAGATCGCGCTGCTCCTCCACATCGCCCTGTACCCGCCGACGTGGAGGAGAAGCCCCAGGACCACCAGCACACCGTCGCTCCGCCACAAACCCTAGCCCCGGGAGCATCTGCTTCCTCGCCGTTCCGACGAACCCCAGGCCGATCCACCTCCATCAACCTCCCCTCGGTGAGTTCCTCGTCCTAACGGACATCTCCATTGTCGCCGTCACGGTCTGTGCTCGCCGGAGTTTTCGTCGAACGCCCTCTGTGCACGGCAGCTGCTGCCGTCTGTTCGCCGACACGCCTCATAGAGGCTTAGCTAGGCCCCGTCCACTCTTCTGATACCATCCCACACCCAGCCGCACTGGTTACCGCCTCCGCGTGCGAGCCCCGCGTCGCGGGTTCGATCCTCCGCACCGCAACGACCACTGCCACGCACGGATCTGACCGTCAGACAGTGGAGAAGATCCACAGTGCCACCCCCTTTTGCAAAATGCCCCCTCTTTTTATCTCTCGCTCAACCCGCGGTACTCGCGAGCCCACCTGCCAGCCGCTGTGTACATTTTACAAAAAGGCACCCCGGTTTTCGTAAACCTCAACCCGCGCTCCAGCCGTACCCACCTGTCAGCCTCTGCGGGCTCAGCCACTGGCACGTGGGCCCCTAACCACCGGCCCCACCTGTCAATCGCAGAGGCTAGGTAAAGCCGCGGTGAGAAAAGCCTTTTCTGTGCGCGTGTTGTCCCAGTTGGCAGCTGACCCACCCGTCAGTGACTGGGTCTGTAGCTGGCTGAGTAGCAAATGTTTTCTGCTTTTCTGTTTTTATTTAAACTTTTCCAGAAATTGTTTAAATTCAAATTCAAATCTATTTTTAAATAACTTTAATATTATAAATCCAAATAATAGAAATGATATATGTTTTGGAATCAGAAAAATGTGAGGAATTAAAATATGTAATTCAAAATGTTGTTTGAACACTTTAAAATTTCGAGATGATTAAAATTACAACAAAATGCCCTTTTCTTAATAAATTAATAACTTTAAATCTACAACTCCAAATTTGTCAAATAATATGTCTAAATCAATCAGCGCGACGAGCCCGTTCTATCTATGCATTCCTTGTTCTGAATTGAAGCATGCATCATGTCATTATTAAAAATCAGAACTGTTTATGGCAATAAAACTTGGTTAAATAATTAATAAAATGCTTTATTCTTGTACCACACCTCACCCTTGCCATGCTACTTTAATGCCATGTAAATTGAGCATCATTCATCATGGCATGCTTGTTTGCTTGTCGCATTTTAATTCATATGCTTGTGCACCTTATTTATGTTGGCCCTTGTTTGTTTGGTTCTTCTTCGAATAGACGCCCAACAGGAGAATTACCAGGAATCACAGGAGTTCTACCCAGATCCATCTCTCGCTTCAACTGAGCTGCCAGGCAAGCACTACCACATGCTTGCATACATATAGTACCTATTGCCTCTATCTTATTCTTGCATCATTGAGTCGCGATTGCATTAAATTGAATCCCAAGTACTGCATAGCCTTTACTTTAAAACCCCACCGAAGCTTGTTCCTCCATCCCATGAGCCATTACTACAGGAGTTGTTTGAGCCATGCGAGTCGTAGAAAAGCATGTGTAGGGTATGTGAGTGTCTGATGAATAACGAGGTACCTAAACAACATAACCTGAGTAGTAATGGGATAACTAATGAAAGAGGCACCGGTGAGCAATATCTGCTATTTGGGTTTTCATGCTCACCTGACTATTCGCACTATACACATCCGGGAGGCCTTATGGACCCCCCTGAACTAGAGCTTGATTCATTCTTATTTCTTGGGGCCACAATTAGTTTGGGGCTTTATTACTATCCTGTACTTATGCCATGTTACTGCTTTATTTAAGATTGTGCGAGGAGCACCTGTACTGTTTTGGATCGCGCCATGTTTTCGCGGTATCGACAAGCCCAGTCACATTTTTGGGTTCCCAGTCGTTTACAGCCGTCGTCGCAAACCCTGGGTCCGTTTCGGAGCCAGCCAACTTTGTTGCGGGTAGCTTATTGGGGTGACCCCCTGAAATATTTCTGAATCCTGTGATCGTTTTGTCGTGAATGCCTCGTTGGGTTTTGAGTTGGTTTTTCCGAGGTTGATCGAGTGTGTGTTGCTATTTGTGCACCCCTGCAGGGTAAATCTTTCTGAAAGCCGTGTCCGCGGTTATGGACGACTTGGAGCATAGTTTCTCGATCATAGACAAGTCTAACTAAAGTACCGCTTTTCAATTGACTAAGTACCTGACTAGTAAATAGTATAATACTCATGGAATGGTTAATAAAACTGCCAACGGATGGGGGTTGTTCGTCCGCTTCCTCGTTGGTAAACGAGGAGGAGGATGGATCTGTTAATTATACTGTTATAACTGTTGTTCTTAATTCACGGACATCTGTCTATCATTGGTTAGGCGGATGGTTAGTGAGTATCTATAGACTTGTTAGTTAATATCTTTTGCTGCAATTGCGTCACCCCAGGTTGTGTCCCCTTTAGTGGCATAAAGACTTGCTGAGTACCCCTAGGGTCTCACACGATAAATTGTTTGATTCAGATGAACATGTGTACTCGCAAGATGGATACTGGGTGGAGGAGACGGATGAGGCAATGATCACTCCGTGTAGAGATTCCGGGAACGGGGATCCGTGAGATCTGTGGGCGGGATGTGTTTATTTATGTGGCATCTTATGCCGATTTGCTTCTTATCCGTACTCGGATCTTGTTTTACGCTTCCGCCTGATAATCTGATGTTTGATGTATGAGGAGCTATCCTGAAATATTATCTCTATCTAGGATATTTGAATCTTGCCGTATGGCGTTGCAATATTTCTATTTCTTTTAGATGGAATGGCTCTGAGAACTGTTGTATGTGGCTTGCATACATACTCACTTGTGTATGTAGTTGATCCCTTCGCCTACCGATTACGCCGCTCGTTCTTGTCCCGATGCTCTGAAAGTGGTTAGGACGGCCGAAAGGTCTACCGTGAGTGGCCCCAGGCCCCACCGTACTATTTTAACCACTTTCGTTCATCCAGGCATGTAACTAAGAGCGTAATTCACCGAGGTAGTTACAATAAGACGGCCTGCAGGAGCCTTTAGGGCACCAGAGAGAAGGTAACCTAGATTGCTACATACAACACGCAACACCTCGCACAGCGAACATATCTCTGTAACTCGAAGTATTGCCATTATAGTGATTTATAGCAGGAGTAGAGTTCCGCCACCGTTGTGGGACTTGAACCTGGGTAAGTTGTGTACCTCGTACCTGCCAACTCTCCGCCTTACCCCACGTCTCTAAACACGCACTATGAGGACCCCTCCATGGTGTACTCGTCGGCAATACCATGACAGTATCCCCTGGCATGGATAGTGCTCTGTGAGTTTCCTCGGTTCCCTAGTTGATACGTAAGGGGTGCCAATAGCTTTATAGTCACTGTAAGTGCTAACACACCTCCTTCTACCAACAAGTAGTTCCCTCCATTAAGTCCCAATGAGAGGCAAATAGTGAGAGGTCGACTTCTCTCAACATCAAGATGAAGACAAGCTAACACATGGTCATAGTGATGAATATCATAATAAACTTTATCTTATTTCAATCTCATACTAGGGTTTCTCTATCTCCCCAAGAAGTAATGATCTAGACAGACATGGAGGTAATTAACATCATGGCAATAACAATGGAATATATCATAGATGAATAGTACTTGTATAAATCCACAACGAGTACGGAAATTACAACAAGATCTAGACAAGATGTAGATGGGATGGATGAATATGGTGGTGATGCAGTTGTTGATGATGAAGATCAATGCCTTAGCCTCCCGGATCTGCGCAGGGCAAAGATGGATCCCCGGTGGACGAGTTCCCCCTCTAGATGCCTTCTAGAGGTGAGGTTTCGGCGATTTCTGGGTGTTCTGTATGCCGTCTCTCTGATCTAGTTGCACAGGGTGAATCTATTTGAGGAGACGGTGGCAGTGCCAACTATACGGCAGGAACTATACGGGCAGAAAATTTATTTTTGCCGTATAGTTGGTCGTTAAACCGTCTGTAAGTCTTGTTTGCTTCAGGTTTTCTTCGCGTATTATTGATATCTCCCAAGTAAGCTATTTACGTTGTTTTGACTCCTTTTCCCCTCAGTACAACTGCTCCAAGAATTGTGTCCAATGTATCCATCATCTGTTCTAATCCTAGAGAAAATAGACATAAAATGTGCACGCGAGCACTGTAAAATACCAAGATCCTACATATACAATGCAAAATAACAAAATAAAACATGATGCAAATATGCACTCATAAATTTCCGCAACCTTAGACTCTTGCTCGTCCTGAGCAAGTTTAGCTTAATGGATGTGATCCTCATATTCATGAAGCTGAGTCGATAAAATAAATGAGGCAGTTGCAGCATGTGTTTATCATATATGATATATAGTAATAAGTTCATGAATAGTACCTTACTCGAACCATCTGAATAGTATTAGTAGGCTTCCACACCTTAGTGATCAACAGTTCACAAAAGATGAATCTCAACATAATGTAAAAGTATCCGGTTCAGCTGAATGAGTTAGCGAGGTAGTCCCAAGTGTTTTAGGATTAACATATTCACTTGGGATTCAAAACCTCAAAAGTGTCTCTTCGTCATACTACAATATAGTGGTGTATGCCTATTTGCTCTTTGCACATTCTCTCTTTTTATTCTATCTTTTCTTCTCTTTTGTGTATATGCTCACACTTTTGTTTAAGTGTTGTGCAAATGAGCTAGCCATACATTCCACTTCATGTAGGAATTCAAAGTTTAACGATCTCAATTATCAAATTCCAATTGTATATGAAGCATTTTTATGACTTGAAAATTCTACCTCGCCTTGTTCTCACTCTATTTGGATAACACTTTTATTTTCCTTTGTTCAAGGTTTCTTTTTCAATTTAACTGCATAGATAATTTTCTTTGTAAATCAAACCATAGACTTACAACATATTGATCAAATTATCTTTATATGTTCCATTAATACCAATGGTGTGGATGACTCCCATTGCTATCATCAAGTGCAAGTTAAATTATACTCAAGCAATTCATATATCCAATAAGACAAGCACAAACTCAAAATTGCTCCATATATAATAATAAACTCAGAATTTCATATAAGGGGTCGACTATTCCTAAAGGGAATTCTAATGATGCAAACTTTATTTCTAGTTTGAACTAATGCAAGACTAAAATAGTAATGTAAAATTTATAAGATAGATTACAAGGTCTTAAAGATCTCCCCAAGCTTGGAATCAAGTCATGCGGGATCAAATAATCCCTTGCGATTATTTGATACCGTGATTATTGTAGATTACTGTGGCGCCATGGCATGTAATACCGCGGTGCGTAGCTTCTTATTGGTATCCTCCAGAGAAGTGATGCGGCTGTAGCACCTGCGCAAATCAGATTGTAGAGTGTCCACTCTATCTGCTGATGGCCCAAATTATATCGAGCTTGTTGGGGAACCCCAAGAGGAAGGTATGATGAGCACATCAGCAAGTTTTCCCTCAGTTATGAAACCAAGGTTTATCGAACCAGTAGGAGCAAGTAAACACCTCCAAGGTGTTGCTAGCTGGACTTTGGCAGGGCGCACTACCGGTTCCAGCATCGACATGGAGACCTGCACACTACAACCATAGAACATTGCCCCCAACTTGCGATGAGGTTGTCAATCTCACCGTTTTTGCTGAAAACAAAGGATTAAACATATGGAAGAAAGTAAAAGCTTGCAGAAAGTAAAGAGAAAACAGTAAACAGTTGTAGATTGATTGTAAAAGAAAGGACCAGGGTCCATAGTTCACTAGTGGTGGCTCTCCTTAAGATAGATAACATGTTGGGTGAACAAATTATAGCGGGGCAATTGACAAACATCGAGAAAGCATACATGAATATACTAATCATCTTGACTCCTTTGAGATTTGATTGGGCATTACAACATTATACATAGAGCTTAATCCAACTGCATCTATGACTAATAATCCACCTTCGGGTTATCATCCGAACCCCCTCCAGTATTAAGTTGCAAGCAACAGATACTTGCATTAAGCATTGCGTGTAAAGTAAACAATACGATTGTTCTATGAACAAAGGATTGTTGTTTTCTCCCTAGTAGCAACAACACATCTAGTACCTTAGAGATTCCTGTCACTTCCCTAGATTACTAGAGGCATGAACCCAGTATCGAGCATAAATACTAACTCTTGGAGTTGCTAGCATCTACTTGGCCAAGATAGCTACTAACAACGGAAAGCATGCAAGATCACAAATAACAAAGACATGATAGAATCAATAATCAATCTGAAATAGCATCTCAATATCCATCGTATCCCCGCAAACACAACGTGTAGAATTACAAATAGATGATCTTGATCATGAACGAAGCTCACAAGATCTAAACATGATAGCACAAAGGAGAAGAACCAGCCATCTAGCTACTACATGGACCCGTAGTCCCAGGATGAACTACTCACGCATCACACCGAAGGCTTGCATGGTGATGAAGAAGTCCTCCAGGGTGAATTCCCCTCTCCGGCAGGGTGCCGGGAAGAGCTTCGGATCCCTCCCGATCTAGGGACAGAGACGACGGCGGCTACAGACTCTTTCTTGGAATTTTGATCGGGTTCTTAGTGCTTCTGTATCGGAGGCATCTTATAGTTGGAAGGGGACGCTGAGGGGCTGCCTGGGGCGGCCACACCACCCTCTGGCACGGGCCAGGCTTGGCCGCGCGGCCAGGTGGTGGACGGCCCCCTGGCCCCTCTCCGTCTCGTATTCTGGCTTTGTGTCCCCCTTGGTGAAAAACTGACTTTGGCTTTTGTCCCGTCCAATTCCGAGAATATTTATTTTCTGACTTTCCTGGAACCAAAAACAGCAGAAAACAGGCAGCTGGCACTATGGCATCTTGTTAATAGGTTAGTCCAAGAAAGTATATGAAAATACTCCAAATTTGGAACAAAACATAAGAAAGTAGATAAAAACCAAGCAAGGAACATCAAAAATTATGGATACGTTAGCAACGTATCAACATCCCCAAGCTTAACTCCTGCTCGTCCTCGAGTAGGTAAGTGATAAAAAGAAAGAATAATTTTTGAGGTGACATGCACCATCATAAACTTGATCAAAGTATTTGTAAAATATTGAAAGCTAGGATCATAGTACTTCAACATAGCATGAAAGTTAAAGTTCTAGCAATAAGACATAGCAACTATGTTGCAACATGAAAAGGCACAAACAAAAGATTCATGAATAACAATGCTTTGCAAGACGTTTGTTTGTTTCACATAAAGAAAACTTAGCATAGTGGCATTCAGCTTGTCCCTCATAGAGTAGCAAACATAAATGCATAAGACACCTTCAAAGTTCATAAGAGTGACTAGATACTAGTAGTTTAAGAACAAGCAATATCAAGTTATGCATCAATCAACAAGTGTTGGGACAATGCACATAGAACTAAGAATGGCCACTATGCTCTCAAAGTAGGTGCATAAGGGTAGAAGGTGGAGACTCAACATAAAAGTAAAAGAAAGGCCTTCATAGAAGGAAGTAGAGATTCAAGTTTCATAAATATCTTCCAAAAATTATGGTACTTGTTAGCTTTCAGCTCTCATTGCCCCTATCATAAGCATCTTGAAGTGATTAAGGTTAAAGTGACACAACTAAGAGGATATGCTTGACAAGTTATAAGCCGAAATATCATGCCCCTTACTTACAAAGGGATTTTCAATAGTTTTAGGTTTAGCAGCCATTTTATTAAAAGGCGATTGTGCTTCAGCCAAAGATGCTATATTTCTTTCAGCATTAGAGAGTTTTTCCTCAATAGTTTTATTGAAAGCAGTTTGTTTACTAATAAAATCTTTAAGCATAACTTCAAGTTTAGAGGGAGAACTCCTATTATTGTTGTAGGAATTTCCATAAGCATTACCATTATTGGGAGGATAAGGCCTATAGTTATTATTACCATAATTATTCCTGTAGGCATTGTTGCTAAAATTGTTATTTCTTATGAAGTTCACAACAACTTGCTCTTCTTGAGCAACCAAAGAAGCTAAAGGAACATGATTTGGATTAATATGAGCTTTCCCATTAACAAGCATAGACATAATAAAATCAATTTTATCACTCAAGGAGGAGGTTTCTTCAACATATTTTATCTTCTTACCTTGCGGAGCTCTCTCGGTGTGCCATTCAGAAAAATTAACCATCATATTATCCAAAAGCTTCATTGCAGCACCCAAAGTAATTGTCATAAAGGTACCTCTAGCAGCAGAATCCAATAGATTTCTTGAAGAATAGTTCAATCCTGCATAAAAGGTTTGGATAATCATCCAAGCAGTTAGTCCATGAGTGGGACAATTCTTTACCAAAGATTTCATTCTTTCCCAAGCTTGACCAACATGTTCATTATCAAATTGTTTAAACTTCATTATTTCACTTCTCATAGATATAATCTTAGCAGGAGGATAGTATTTTCCAATGAAAGCATCTTTGCATTTAGTCCAAGAATCAATAATATTCCTAGTTAAGGAATTCAACCATTCTTTAGCTTTTCCTCTCAAAGAGAAAGGAAACAATTTAAGCTTAATAATATCTCCATCTATATCCCTATGATTTTGCATCTCACAAAGTTATTTAGATGAGCAGTAGCATCTTCATTACCAATACTAAAAAATTGTTCCCTCTAACAAGATTGAGTAAAGCAGGTTTAATTTCAAAGAAATTAGCTTCAGGAACAGGTGGAGCAATAGGTGTGCACATGAAATCATTGTTGTTGGTGCTAGTGAAGTCACACAACTTAGTGTTTTCAAGAGTAGTCATTTTTTGTGTTTTTGATAAAGAACCAAGCAAACAAAGCAAAAAAAAGACTAAGCAAAAAAAAACAACAAAGTAAAGAGATTGGTTATGAGGGACTCCCCTTGTGAAGATGTCCTTGACTCCCCGGCAACGGCGCCAGAAAATATGCTTGATGGCCCAAATTATATTGAGCTCGTTGGGGAACCCCAAGAGGAAGGTATGATGAGCACAACAACAAGTTTTCCCTCAGTTATGAAACCAAGGTTTATCGAACCAGTAGGAGCAAGGAAACACCTCCAAGGTGTTGCTAGCTGGACTTTGGCAGGGCGCAATACCGGTGCCAGCAGCGACGTGGAGACCTGCACAACACAACCACAGAACTTTGCCCCCAACTTGCGATGAGGTTGTCAATCTCACCGGTTTTGCTGAAAACAAAAGATTAAACGTATCAGGTGGAAGAAAGTAAAAGCTTGCAGAAAGTAAAGAGAAAAAAGTAAACAGTTGTAGATTGATTGTAAAAGAAAGGACCAGGGTCCATAGTTCACTAGTGGTGGCTCTCCTTAAGATAGATAACATGTTGGATGAACAAATTACAGTGGGGCAATTGAGAAACATCGAGAAAGCATACATGAATATACTAATCATCTTGACTCCTTTGAGATTTGATTGGGCATTACAACATTATACATAGAGCTTAATCCAACTGCATCTATGACTAATAATCCACCTTCGGGTTATCATCCGAACCCCCTCCAGTATTAAGTTGCAAGCAACAGATACTTGCATTACGCATTGCGTGTAAAGTAAACAATACGATTGTTCTATGAACAAAGGATTGTTGTTTTCTCCCTAGTAGCAACAACACATCTAGTACCTTAGATATTCCTGTCACTTCCCTAGATTACTAGAGGCATGAACCCACTATCAAGCATAAATACTAACTCTTGGAGTTGCTAGCATCTACTTGGCCAAGATAGCTACTAACAACGGAAAGCATGCAAGATCACAAATAACAAAGACATGATAGAATCAATAATCAATCTGAAATAGCATCTCAATATCCATCGGATCCCCGCAAACACAACATGTGTGATTACAAATAGATGATCTTGATCATGAACGAAGCTCACAAGATCTAAACATGATAGCACAAAGGAGAAGAACCAGCCATCTAGCTACTACATGGACCCGTAGTCCAAGGATGAACTACTCATGCATCACACCGGAGGCTTGCATGGTGATGAAGAAGGCCTCCAGGGTGAATTCCCCTCTCCGGTAGGGTGCCAGGAAGAGCTTCAGATCCCTCCAGATCTAGGGACAGAGACGACGGCTGCTACAGAATCTTTCATGCAATTTTGATCGAGTTCTTAGGGTTTCTATATCGGATGCATATTATAGTCGGAAGGGGAGACTGAGGGGGTGCCTGGGGCGGCCACACCACCCCCTAGCGTAGGCCAAGCTTGGCCGCGCGGCTAGGTGGTGTGGTAGCCCCCTGGCCCCTCTCCGTCTTGTATTATGGCTCCATGTCCCCCTTGGTGAAAAAATAACTTTGGCTTTTGTCCCGTCCAATTCCGAGAATATTCATTTTCTAACTTTCCTAGAACCAAAACAGCAGAAAACAGGCAGCTGGCACTGTGGCATCTTGTTAATAGGTTAGTCCAAGAAAGTATATGAAAATACTCCAATGTTGGAACAAAACATAAGAAAGTATATAAAAACAAAGAATGGAACATTAAAAATTATGGATACGTTAGAAACGTATCATCTGCGAGCTTAGTCACCAATGGGAGGAGATCATCCTTCTTCTCTATCTCCTTGAGACGATGGCAGACTTCGACGCGATGAAGTAGCTCCTTCTTCTGATATCTCCAGTGCTCGCACATGATCCTTGGTCTTGGGAATAGCTTCTTCTTCCTCATCCATAATTGATGGATCGGGGAAGTGGAAACCATACCTCCACTCTTCTTGAGGCCTTACCCTCATACGAGCACCAATGGTAGGCTTTGAGAGTGGCTCCTTCGCTCCCTTGCTAGCACCTGCACCAATATTAGATAATTCCTTACGCTTGTGCGATCTAGGGTTTGTGGCGATGAACTTGACCGTCTCCATGCGCCCTGTTCCATGTGGCTTGTGACCTTCTCTCTCTTCTTGGGCTCTCTTCATTGCCGCCCAATTGATCCTCGGGGGATCATAGACATCACGATAGCTGTAGACATCAACCACATCATCATCAGAATCGTTGTTGTAGAAGCTTGGCTCGACGTACTCCTTGTACCCCGGGCTAAACCTCTCCACCTCCTCGTCATCGTCCTCCATGGACGGGCTGCTAGAGAGGTCCTTGGAAGGAGCAATGAGCCCCAAGGGTTTCCCACGGCCTGGGACGGGATATCACATTGCTAGATTGGTTCCTGGAGATTATGATTAGAGCGAGAGACAATGGAAGTATATAAGGGGGGTCAGAGGTCGGTAAAACTCGTGAGAAACACCAAATTCTCGCCTAAGAAAAGAATCTTAACGAAACAGGGAAAGAAATCACGGATTTGGAAGAGTCCTGTCGTGTAACAACCAACTATACAGGCGCGGCCCATATAGCTCCGACCGTATAGTTGGTTACAGGCAGATGTTTCCAAATATCTCGAGTCCAGGTCGGTTAGTTATGACTCAGAATCGACAATAATGTTTTTTTAGATAACAAAAACAAAAAGGGAAATAAAAAAATGGCTGGTAGTTTAACGACCAACTATACGGTCGAAATATTGGCTTCGGTCATATAGTTGCGACCGTATAGATACAGACACCAAAAATCGAAAGTGTCTGAGAGTTTAACGACCAACAATACATCCAACATCTTTATTTCCTGCCTCTGCATAATATGTAACTCAAATTCTTGAAGTAAAAGAGTCCAACGGATCAGTCTTGGCTTATGGTCTTTCCTCTCAAGGATTTCTTTTAAACCATCACGATCTATATGAACTCTCACTTTTGTTGGATTCGCAGCATAGAAAACAAAAAATTCCTATGATGAGAACTATACGCCAAGATTTATCTACTAGATATAAAGCAACGGGTGGATATACATCCTTAGAGAACTTACCCTCGAATACAACAAAGTTCTGTTAACGAGTTGGAACTCGTGGATGATGCAGTCGTACGCTTGCCGATCTCAAGATCGTGTGGAAGTCCTAGCGCCGCAAATCAGCAGCACATCCATCCTCGCACACACGTTCAAGCCACCGGACAACCTCCACCTCCTCGCTCTAGCGAATCGGCGGATGCAGCAACTCCTTCCAGACGCAAGGCCACCCGGAACACGTATCTCGCTAATCCGAGACCATGGGGGATTATATCTAGAGGGGGAGAGAGATCCTTCACGAGGAGGTGTGCTTTGTGAGGGAGGAGAGGGGGGCTTTTATAGGAGAGGGGGGCTCCTCCCCTCCCATGGCCGGCGGCCAAGGGGGTGCCCCCACCTCTTCCTCATTCATGTGGTGGAAGCTCCACTCACATCAATTCAAGCTCCACCCAAAGTTCCACTCACATGCATTAAATTTCCACCAAATTTAATGCAACTCTCATTTAATCAAAATCTTTTATTTATTTTATTCATAATTTTTTATTACTTTAATTAACAAACATTCACATAAAACCCCTTGCAACATTTCAATATCACATGCAGAACCAGTTTCTGCAATTTCACCCAAAACAATTCTGGTTTCCATCGAAATAATTCCAGCACTTTGCAGTTCTTTCGTCTGAAACATATGTGCTCCAAAATGGTGTTCGGCAACCCTTAAGTATGTCACCCTACGGTTCGCGAATAATGCATACATGATTGAGACCCTTCTCAAATCAATAATCAGAAGCAGGACCCGGAGATCCATACTGACTCCTACACATTCAACGATGACTTATGTGATCGTGAGAACCTTTAACGCTAGTAACTTAATCCCTTTGTCTCATGATATAATACATGTCTGAGATTCGATCATCGGTATCCGAACACTTAGTTTGATCTCGTTACCGACATGCACTCTTTTCTCGTTCCCGTGATATAACATTCTAGTGATCACATCACTTGCTTGCAAGCTATCTTAATGTGATATCACCGAGAGGGCCCAGAGTATATCTCTCCATCATCGGGATTGACAAATTGCACTCTTGATCCATCAGCCTCAACATAACAACTTTGTAGCACTGAACCCATCTTTATTCAACGGTTTAGATATTTTAGAGAAATTTCTAATAAACCTTCTATAAAAACCCACATGACCAAGGAAACTTCTTATACCTTTAATATCCCTAGGTTGTGGCATTCTCTCTATGGCCTCAACCTTAGCTCTATCCACTTCAATTCCCTTACCTGATACCTTATGTCCAAGGACTATACCTTCTTTGACCATAAAATGGCACTTCTCCCAGTTTGGAACAAGATTGGTTTTGTTGCAATGCTGCAAAACGATTTTGAGATTATGCAAGCAAATAGTAAACAAATTTCCATAGACAGAAAAGTCATCCATAAATACTTCCATTATCAGTTCTATAAAATCCACAAAAATAGCAGTCATGCATCTTTGAAAATTAGCTGGAGCATTACATAAACCAAAAGGCATACGTCGGTAACCATGTAAACCATAAGGACTAATGAAAGTTTTTTTTAAGTTTTTCATCCGAATGAACAGCTATTTGAGAAAAACTAGAGTATTCATCCAAGTAGCAAAAATGAGTGTGGTTTGCTAAGCTTTCTAAAGTTTGATCTATGAACAGTAAAGGATAGTGATCTTTCCTAGTTTATTTATTTCATTTCCTGAAGTCTATGCACATCCTATGCCCAACAATAGTTCTAGTAGGTATCAATTCATTGTTTTCATTAGGAACAACAGTAAAACTTCCCTTCTTAGGGACACAATGAATAGGACTTACCCATTTAGTTTCTTTAACGGGATAGATTATACCTGCGTCTAGTAGGTGTACAATTTCTTTCCTTACCACTTCCTTCATTTCAGGCTTCAATCTTCTATTAAATTCCGCAACTAGTTTAGCACCTTCTTCCATGAATATTCGATGGACGGTTATCATAGGACTAGTGCCCTTCAAATCATCCATTCTGTACCCAAAGGCATTGCGATGCTCCGTGAGTATTTTCATGAGTTCTTCATGTTCTTCTCCTGAAAGTTTAGAACTAATAATAACAGGAAATTTATTTGTATCATCTAAAAATTTGTATTTCAGATTAGCTGGTAGAGTCTTCAACTCTAGAGGTGGTAATTCCTCGCCCCCTCTCTTTTCTGGCTCTTCAGAAGCCTCGTCAGTTGGAGGCCCTATAATGGGAAGTGAATCGAGTTCATCTTCTAGTTCTCCTAGGGACTTGTCCTCCATAAAAATTTCTTCATAATTTGATTCTTCATTTATTTCTTCTTCTTGATTACTAAATAAAAGAGCTGCCATTTCCTTGATAGTTTTCTCTTTCTCTTCTTGTATTTGTGGAGGTCTGTCTTTAAATTTGGAAAAGTGGAATTCTTTTTCCACTCCCCCAAGCTTAAGAGACATAATCTCCTTTTTTGAAATCAACATAGGCACCTACATCACTCAAAAAGTTTCTTCCAAATATAATTTGGCAAAGAGTGTTAGCTGGCATATCAACAACTACAAAATCGATAGGAACGTTTTTGTTGTCGATTGTGACAGTTGCATCTTAACCTACTCCCATTGGAATTCTAAGATTTGTATTAGCTAACATGATTGTCATATCAGTATTTTCAATTGTAGCCGGTTCTATTTCTTATTTTATTTCTAAATAGAAATCATAAGATATTACATTAACTTCGGTACCAAGATCATATAAACCATAATGCGAGGTTTCCTCAAATATGCAGGGAAGAATAGGCTTACCCACATATTTTACCTTTATTTTACCTTCAACCAATATGGAAGTCTCTTCACCAAGTTCAACTATGTTACAATGTGCGTACATAGCCATAATTGCTTCCTTGGTTACCTCTTCATCTTTGGTTTCTTCCAGATGTTCCACCACTTCTGGCATACTTTCCTCTTCCTTCTTTTCCTGTACTGCTTTGACCTGTTCATATTCAAAAATATTCTTATATGCAGTGTTAGGGAAAGGTATCTCATATGTTGGTTCTAGGGAGGCCAGTGTTGCTTTAACTTCCCTTTTCTTCTCAGGTTTGGGTGGTGGATCATATTTGACCAAACCCTCTTTTGGAGCTTTGATGTGTTCTGTAAAAGCTTTAACAACTTGCAACACAAGATCTGAATCCAAATAAAGTTCTTTAGATAATTCTTTAACATGGCCCTTTTTATTATAATCATGAATAAAATCATGATCTATTTCTACGACCCCTTCACTTGCTAGACCAAAATTCCATGAAACTCTATGATCGCGAATTCTATAAAGTAAAGCCCAAGCTTTAGTTATAGGAGGATTCATAAAGGCTCCTCCATGAAAGAGTCTAGTTCAATTTTATTAGGTTCGATTAAACCGCCATAACAGATATGCAATAAATACCATTCATGCAAATCATGATGAGGACATAGGCGAAGTAAATCTTTAAATCTGATATAAGCTCTTACTAGTCCTTCATTAGAATGGTTCCTCCAAGTCATTATAAGATGCCTGATTTCAAAATATTTTGATAATGGATAATATTTTGCTAGAAATTCACAAGCTAGATTATCCCAAGTAGTAGTTGCTTCTAGGGGTAGAGATCTTTACCATGAGAGAGCTATACTAGTCAAAGTCTGACTAAAAAGTTTAACCCTTACCTCATCAACAGTATATCCCGTCAATTGAAAAAGGCCACAGATATCTTTGAAACATGCAATATGCTCATATGGATCAGGATCTTCTTCATCTCCAGTAAATTGCTTCTTGTGTAAAATATCAAGTAGTAGAGGATTTATTTCAAACCCCCTTGTCTTCTCATTAGAGTTATATCTTTTATAAATATCATAGGGCTTCCAAAAGTGGCTGAGTGGGTTAGCACTAGTCATACACTCAAACTCCATCATGTTGGTGGAAACCTGTAACTCAAAACAAAACTTAGCAAGACAAAAATAAATAAGCAAAAACTAAAATACCTACAACGCTTAGCTCCCTGACAACGGCGCCAGAAAATAGCTTGATGACTGCAAGTGCATAGATCGTTTGTACCTAGTTTCGAAATAAAGATATTGATCCCACAGGGAGCTGGAGTCTGAAGTCTAATAACTCTTGAAATAAATATTACAATAGAAATGCTAAATAAAGTTCTAAGTGACAAGATAAAATGTGAATATTACGTAAAAAGGTGTTTTTGAGTTTTTGGTATAAGAGCAACAATAAGTAAAGTAAAACAACTGAATACAGAAAGTAAGTATCGTGTATGTAAGAGAGATTGGAACCGCAATAGGGAAAATGTGTTCTCAGGGAGTAGCGGATTCACCACTAGCATTATAAGGAGCTAAGGTAATGATTATTATCATGAACATTCTCAACTATGTATGTGTGGGAGGAACTCCGTATTTGGACAAATAGGCAGCAACCGCTGCTCACATAATCCTCATAACCACAATAGTCAGCAATCGACATCAATCGAATTACTGTGCTATTAAGGGACTTAATCCTGTAGGATGTATCCCATGGCATGGATAGTGTTCCGTGAGTTTCCTCGCTTCCCAAGTTGATACGTACGGGGTGCCAACAGCTTTATAGTCACTGTAAGTGCTAACACACGTCCGTCTACCAACAAGTAGTTCCCTCCATCAAGTCCCCATGAGAGGAAATTATTGAGAGGTCGACTTCTCTCAACATCAAGATGAAGACAATCTAACACATGGTCATAGCGATGAATATCATAATAAACTTTATCTTATTTCAATCTCATACTAGGGTTTCTCCATCTCCCCAAGATCTAATGATCTACTCAGACATGGAGGCAATCAACATCATGGCAATAACAATGGAATCTATCATAGATGAATAGTACTTGTATAAATCCACAACGAGTACGGAAATTACAACAAGATCTAGACAAGATGTAGATGGGATGGATGAAGATGGTGGTGATGCAGCAGTTGATGATGAAGATCGATGCCTTAGCCTCCCGGATCTGCGCAGACTGGATCCCCGTAGACGAGTTCCCCCTCTAGATGCCATCTGGAGGTGAGGTTTCAGCAATCTCTGGGTGTTCTGTATGTCGTCTTTCTGATCCACTTGCACGAGGTGAAACTATTTGAGGAGGCGGTGGCGGCGCCAACTATACAGCAGGAACTATATGGCCAGAAAATATATTCCCACCGTATAGGTTGTCGTTAAACTGTTTGTAAGCGTTGTTTGCTTTGGGTTTTCTTCTGGTATTATTGATATCTCCCAAATAAGCGATTTATAGTGTTTTTGACTCTTTTTCTCCTTAGTACAACTGCTCCAAGAATTGTGTCCAATGTATCCATCATATGTCCCGATCCTAGTGAAAACAGACATAAAATGTGCGCACGAGCGCCGGAAAATACCAAGATCCTACATCTACAAAGCAAAATAACAACATAAAACATGATCCAAATATGCACTTATCAGTTGGCGCCCTAGTACTAACTACGCGACATCAGGCCAATGTACTGACCTCCACGATCTTCATCAGCACCGTCGGCTCCGGCTCCTCCAAGTGGCGCCCCACCTTCGGCTCCTGCGCCTCCAGCGTCGCCCATCTGGCACCTTCCACATGACCCATGGATAGGACTCGTGTAGGCCTGGTCCATGACTTAGGCTGCCCCCTCTCCGATTGGCGCTCCACCGGCCTACTTCAGCTCCTGGATGCCAGGCATGCGCCCTCACACTGGCTCTCCTGGACTACTCGGATCTCGTACACCATCACAGGCCTACGTTGTTGCACCATCCTACTACTACGGCGCCCCGTCACCAACAAACTACAACACCTCAGTAGGTGGCCACTATCCGATGTACCAACTATCGCCACCACCGATCACGCCAACACTTCCATCTCCACCGACTCCGTGTCCTGCAACAATGCCAATCTAGGACCAAGCTGCTTTCCTCCAGTCCATGAACAACTTTGCTGCTCAAGGAAACTCGGGTATGGATTGGATTTTCGACTCCGGTGCTTCTAGTCACATGTCTTCTTCGCATAATATGCTATCATCATGCACTTCTTTGCCTTTTTATTCTATTACTCTTGGATATGGTTCTTTGATTCATATTCACTGTGTTGGTCAAACCCATATTCCTTCCACTTCTGAACCCATCCTCCTTCGAGATGTTCTTGGCGCACCTGCTCTCATCAAAAACTTAATTTCTTTCCGTCAATTTACTCGTGATAACCTTGTCTCCATAAAAGTTGACTCTTTTGGTTTGTCTATAAAGGATTACCTGACCAAGGCGAAGATCGCATGTTTCAATAGTTCCAGATATCTATATTCCATCAGCGGTGCTTCATGTATGGGTTCGTGTATGAAAACAATACATTTTACCCTACACCCAGAACCCCTGTTCCCAAGACCTATCTATTAGTAATGTAGTAACGGGAGGGGCTTTTCACGAACTTACCCTTGAAGAACAAAAATCATTGTCAATGCTCAGGAGAGCATGGTTGATGTAGATGAGCCGAAGCCGACCTCAAGGTAGTGATGAAGTCACGTGGCTCCAATGACTCCTAGTGCCTCAAATGTTGCACCTCGTAGGGAGTTACATGCATCCGGTGCCTGGAAATGACTCCCGCTTCCCCGATCCAGCATCAGTTGCGGAAGTAGAGCTCCTAGATCCGAATCCCGCAGCGCGATGGCGCTCCATGGTGAAGAAGACTCTCGTTCGCGTAGTCCGAACTTGGGACCATAGTCACGGAAGAGAGAGAAAATGAGAATATCAATCAGAGTTCTCCCCAAAAGTGAGGAAACCTTTATTGAATATTGTGTGTATTTATTTGGTCAAAATACCCCACTATATATAGGGGGAGGGGAGGCACTCCCTCCCTCAAAGTCCCGGGGTGGGACTAAACAAGGGAGGAGGTGGGGGAAGGCACCGCCGGCCGCCCCACCATGGGCCCCACATGGGCGCCGGCCCATTACCGCCGCTGGCCACCCCTCTGGCCCCACCTAGGGATGCGGCCCCCTCTTGGGCCTTTTCCCCTCTAGGATTTGGCCCATTAAGCCTTTTGACCCTTTAATTGATTTTCTCTTTATTAAATAATTATGAATAAATGATTAAATAAATAATTAACATTCATTCATGTCAACACTCTGATTTTTAATCCCAGATGCCTGTTATGCCATACCTCGCAATCCCAGGATTACCATTTTTGCGAGACGTAACGGATTGGATATCACAGTACATCATCCATTACAAACCATACATAAGGTCTTACACAAATAAGGATATCATGATCCAGTCTTAATACAACAAGCAGCGGAAATAAAAGATAAGCGTAGCGGTGGGGTCCATCTTCAGGGGCACAGGCAATGCTGACGAAGGCAGATAGTCCTAGTTATCATAGCCGTCCTGCTGGCCATCATCTTGATAGTCTCCTTCATAGTCTGGCCATGATAATAGCCAGGGACAAAACCCATGAGTATTGTTTAAGTAATCGCAAACTACCACTAACAAGTATTATATTTCTAAGTTAAAGTGCTAAATCTAAGTTTCACTATAAGGTTAAGTTTGAAACCTAATCCGAGTTCTTAAGCAAAGAAAAATAAAGTAAAGTTCTAGAATCACTTAAGTTGGGAAGCTATTGTCATAAACACAACCCTGTTGTGGTCAAGTCAAAGTTCATCATTCATTTCATAAGTTGTTTGGAAAAAACATCTGACAACGAAACAGTATGGCCATTTCAACTATCCATAACCGCGGACGCGGCTATTCGAATAGTTTGACACTCTGTAGAGGTGGTACACTTTCACCACAAGATTCGATACATCTGTCAGGTATAACCCTGAATCATTATACTTAGTATGCAGATAATCAAACATAGCCTTCCCTTTACACACCCTAGTATAAGCACCTATCCTATGAGCATGGCCTCCCAACCATGACCATCTGTCATCTTGGGCACTGCATAGGTGGACAACATTGAGAGGTAGCCTCAGCTCAAACCTCTCCCCCGAGGGAACTAATACTAATGCATATAAATTTCCAGCTAAGCCTTACCCAATTCAGGTAGTGTGGTTGTACGGTAAATTTGGAATGGTATCGCATCCGAATCCAACCATTAGTTTTATAAAAGGGTCAAGGCTCATGCCTCAATATTTTCATAATCATCAACCATTTGTGTTTTCCAACACATGTCAAAACATCTCAATAGAATGAGTCATCATTCCAAGGTTTTCATAATTCATTTTCACCAAGTGTTCCCATCTAATGTGACTCAAGTTTTTGATCTACTCTAAACTACTAAGTTAAGAGTGTTCACTAAAGTGGAGAAGATGGGTTCAATCTCATGCCATCGAATGACATCTAAAGGTTACCAAAATAGGTCAAGTTTTATACTCTTTATGCTACCTCCAAACAAGTCAAGAACTTTGTGTAAACCAAGGGAGGTAAAACTTGTAAATAAGACTTGGGGTAACTAATAGTCAAAGGGGGTGTGATCAAGGCATGCCTAAGGCATCTTTGCTAAACCATCTAGTCTGATCCTAGCTTGCTAAACATTAAACTTGCAAGTGTTAGCTTGCATTGTTAATGGCGGCTTGCACTTGGATAGTGCTAGCTTGTTAATAGTAGCTTGCCTTGGTTGGTGCAGTGGTTGAAGTTTTCTTCTTCTTCTTCTTGGTAGAACTCCTCCTCCTCGAAAAGCTTGGTCGGTACTATCGGCTATAAAGATATACGGAGTACACAATCACCAAACAATACTTAACTAGGCTAAGTAGCATTCTAAGACACACATTTGATGACCTATTATCATCACAAGCATCACAAGTTTAAATCACTAGTTTCATCTTTTTAATTTAGAAAAGTAATTTCTACTCATTGAAAAATTAACTAAGATTTAATATTCACCACTTAAAATATGGGATCATGTTGACACATGTCATCACCACATATTATAACATGTGGGAATGAGATTTAAAGGTTGGATCATAATTACTTTGGTTTGAGTTCATTATTTAATGATTTAAAGTGACTAGCAATGTCTATATAGCATTATTTTGGTACTAGTCCAAAGTCACTGCATGTAAACATTAATATTATTTCATAGTCAGATAGATATGATGAAATGTGATTTTTGAGAGTTGGAATAAACTCAAAACCTATCTTCGTTGATTTTATAAAAATGTTGCAAGGTGCAAAAGCTTCTGTTTTGTTATTTTTACTAGGAGAGATCTATAACTCTAATTGGATTAAATCCAACGGGCTTGGATATATCATTTCAATACCTTTCAAGCAAAATTGGTTTCATGCTATTTGGATTTGTAAAACTCCCAGAATTGAATTTTAAACTGGTGGATAGAAACTAGATTTAACTTAAAAAGAAAAATCCAATTTTGAATGGCTGGGCTAGCGCAGGAAAGAACATGGGCTGGCCCAGTGGCGCTCCGCGGCGCGGGGCTCAGCTGACAGGGGGGTCCCGCTTGTCAGCGGCATTTAACATGCGAAACGGTACGCGCGCTGTGGACCGTAGGTTTAGAAGGGGGATCTACGGCTGAGAGTCGTCGTCGACGACGAACAAGTCACCGACGAGAGTTTGCCCTAGCGGCTCGGTGGGGGTCTACCGGAGACGTACCAGGGCTCCAGCGACGACGGCGAGGCAGGCAAACAAACTAGAAGACAACGGCGAGGCGAGGCGTGGTTGCGGCGGAGCTTGGGGTGCCCTAAATTGCAGGCGCCCTTCTCCTCCTATTGCAGCGGCTCCGGCTCTAATTCCGGCGAGGCAGAGCTCGAGCGACATCGGCGAGAGGTGGGTGAGGTTTAGTGAGAGGTGGGAAGTGAGTGGGTGTGGAGAAATGGTGCTAGGGAGGCCGGCTTATATAGGCCCGACGGTGAGACCGAACGGTGTGGGCAGGCGACTCCGGCAAGGGCGGCACAGGGGGCTAGCGTCATGGCTTGAGGTAGGGGACGGTGGCCTGTCTCCTGGCAGTGCGCTGAGGCTTAAAGGCACGGCAAGGAGGGCTCTGTGCTGGTCAGGCGCGTCACGCGCTCTGGGCGGCAGAGGCGGCGGGTCTGACGGCGAGCGGTGGCTGGGGTGCGTTGGGCGGCCAGCGGGGGTATCTGGGGTGTCACCTAGGTCATGGCGGAGTGGTAGGCGCGGGCTGCGGCCGAGGGTCGGTCTGTGCACGCGGGGACAAAGCGTGCTCTGCGGGCGGCGTCGGCATGGTCGACCAGCTTCGGGCGCGGCGGTTCCTGGCCATTCCGCTCTCTGTCTCTAGGTTGGGGCTGGTTGGACAGTGGTGGTGGACCACTAGCGAGCGTGTAGACATGGCGAGAGACGCTGGCGGCTGCTGTGGCACGATGTCGCCGGTGGGGGTGCTCAAGGTGCTCGGCCTTAATGGCCATGACCATTTGGTCGTGTGCACAGGGTTTGGCCAGGCTAGCAAAGGGTAGGGTTTGCACTGGGGGAACAAGGGGACAGGGTTAGGCCCAAATGGTGACCAAGACCACTGCTCAAAACAGTGTTTTGAATTTGGCCAGATTTGTGCCCACAAGGTGTTTGATGGAATGGCCGAAAGAGAAAAACTTTTGAATTTTGAGTTCAAATTTTTTGGGTGATCTACACTAGTACTAGGTATTCTCTGGTTGCAAGGGTTTCGAAAGTGGAGCTCAAATATATGGTTTTTGAAATAGGGGTGATCTATGCATATGCATTGAATTCAATTTTCACATGCCATTTAAAATAAGCAAAAGAATGTTTTTAGCAAATCAAAAGGTGTGCCTTGGTACCTCATTATGTGTACTAGCAAGGGGTGCAAAGATCATGAATTGTTTCTGTTAGGAAATGAGTGCTAGGAACACTCAAAGTAGTGTAGTGGATTAAAATGGCCAAGATGACCATTCTTCCTTTTTAATTGTTTTTGATTTGATTTTCTTTGGGAAAAGTTTGGGAATGATGTATATGATGTTTAAATCACCTAAGAAACATTTTACAAGCAATGGATCACAAAACCATGGCAATTCAAATCAATTCCTAATTTAAATGCACATACACATGAATGCCTTTATTTTTAAATTGGAAAAGTTTTTGTTAACCCCAATTTTTATGATTTAGATCTTGATAAGCTTGGATTGAAGTTTTGGGATGTTACAAACCTTCCCTCCTTAAAAAAAATCTCGTCCCAAGATTTGCAAAGAAAACTAGGAACTAAAGAGATCTGGGAACTCTGTCCGGATGTAATCTTCTCGCTCCCAAGTGGCTTCCTCCTCGGTATGGTTGCTCCACTGAATCTTGAGAAACTTGATACTCCTGGTCCTGGTGTTTCTGTAGGCTTCTTCTAAGATACGGACTTCTCTATAGGTCAAGTCATTGTTGATTTCTACAGCTCTGTGATCGATGTTCTTGAAAACTTCGGTCTTCTCGGGCACTTCCAAACATTTGCCAAGTAACGAGATATGGAACACATTGTGGATGGCTGACATCTCTTCAGGCAGTTCTAGTTGATATGATACTTCTCCTCGACGGTTCAGAATTTTGAAGGGTCCGATATATCTGGGGCTAACTTTCCCTTCATACTAAAGCGTTGAGTTCCCTTTAGTGGTGAAACCTTGAGATATACAAAATCTCCGATATTGAAAGTCAGGTCTCTCCTTCTCTTGTCAGCATAACTCTTCTGTCTGGATTGGGCGGTCTTGAGGTGCTCACGGACTTTGTGAACTTTCTCTTCTGCTTCTCGGAGAATGTCGGGTCCAAAGATCTGACTCTCTCCTACTTGCGACCAATTCAAAGGGGTACGACACTTTCTTCCGTATAGGAATTCAAATGGTGCCATCTGCAAACTAGCTTGATAACTGTTGTTATATGAGAATTCTGTGAAAGGCCGGCATTCTTCCCATTTTGATCCGTATTCCAACACACAAGCTCTAAGCATATCCTCTAGGATCTGGTTGACTGTCTCAGTCTGTCCATCAATTTGCGGGTGATACGCGGTACTGAAGTTCAACTTGGTTCCTAATCCTTCCTGAACTTTCTGCCAAAATCTTGAGGTAAACTGAGTTCCTCGATCTGATACTATGGTCTTGGGGGTTCCATGCAGACTAACAATCCTAGCAATGTATAGCTCTGCTAGCTTTGCACTCTGGTAGGTAGTCTTGACAGGTATAAAGTGGGCTACCTTGGACAGTCTATCAACTATGACCCAGATTGAGTCATTTCCCCTACTAGAAGTAGGCAAATCGGTGATAAAGTCCATTCCGACGGAATCCCATTTCCATTCCAGAATCTGTAGTGGTTGTAACAATCCTGCAGGTCTCTGATGCTCTGCTTTGACTCTTTGACAGATGTCACATTTCGCGATGTAGCTTCTGATTTCTCTCTTCATCTTGTGCCACCAAAATTGCTCTTTCAAATCCTGATACATTTTTGTTCCTCCGGGGTGGATAGAATAAAGAGTATCATGAGCTTCCTTCATAATAACTTCCTTCAGCTCCGAATCTGCTGGTACACAGATACGTCCTTTGTACCACAGTACTCCTTCTTCTCCTTCCATGAATCCAGGTACCTTTCATGTACCAATACGACGTTTGATTCTGTCGATACTTTCAATCCCCTTCTAGGCTTCCTTGATTTGGCTAATCAAAGTGGGTTGAAGTTCAATGCTAGCTAAGAATCCTTTGCTAACTAATTCAGTCCTGAACTGCTCCAACTCTTCATACAAACTTGGTTGCTTCTCCTTGATCATGGTGTTTAGCCTACACGGTAATCTGCTAAGAGCATCTGCTACCACATTGGCTTTGCCGGGGTGATAGTGAATGTCAATGTCATAGTCCTTGATTAACTCTATCCATCTCCTTTGTCTCATATTCAGCTCCTTCTGAGTGAAGATATATTTTAAGCTCTTGTGATCTGAGTAAATCTCACAGCGATTGCCCATCAAATAATGATGCCATGTCTTCAATGCTAGAACCACAGCTGCTAGCTCAAGATCATGGGTCAGATAGTTCTGCTCATGCTGCTTCGGTTGTCGAGACAGATACGCGATGACTTTGCCTTCTTGCATCAATACACATCCGAGACCAATCTTGGATGCGTCACAATACACATCAAATGGCTTCTTGATGTCTGGCATGACCAATATTGGGGCTGATATCAATCTCTTCTTCAGCTCCTAAAAACTGGCTTCACATTTGTCTGTCCATTCAAACTTCTTGTCCTTTTACAACAATTGGGTCATGGGTTGGGCGATGCTTGAGAATCCTTCTACGAACTTGCGGTAGTATCCTGCTAATCCGAGAAATGCACGAACTTGGGTTTGAGTGGTTGGGGCTTCCCATTCTTCGACATCTTTGATCTTGGCGGGATCAACAGAGATTCCTCCGACAGACACAATATGTCCTAGGAATCCTCCTTCCTTCAGCCAAAACTCACACTTGCTGAACTTGGCATATAATTGATGCTCTCTTAGGGTTTCTAGGATAACTCTCAGATGTTGCTCATGCTCTTCTTCTAACTTGGAGTAGATAAGAATGTTGTCGATGAACACAACTACAAACTTATCTAGGAAATTCATAAAGATCTTATTCATGAGATTGATGAAATAAGCAGGGGCATTGGTTAATCCAAAAGACATAACCGTATACTCGTATAAACCATAGCGAGTAGTAAAGGCGGTCTTTGGAATATCCGTTGCATGTATCTTAAGTTGGTGATAACCAGTCCTAAGATCAATCTTTGAGAATACTTGGGCTCTGGTCAACTGATCAAATAGATCCTCTATCTTTGGCAAGGGGTACTTGTTCTTGATGGTGACATCATTCAACTTTCTGTAATCTGTGCACAGACGGTTGCCTCCATCTTTCTTGTCGACGAATAACACTGGTGATCTCCATGGCGAAGCGCTTGGTTGAATCAAGCCTTTCTCTAACATGGCATCCAACTGCTTTTTCTAACTCTGATGGGTTCATGCTATAGGGTCTCTGGGCTATGGGTCCGGTTCCGGGGATTAGTTCGATAATGAACTCAATATCCATGTCTGGGGGCATACCTGGCAATTCATCTAGGAATACGTCTGGGTATTCACAGACTACTCTGACTTGGTCTATGGTAGGCAAGGCTACACTGTTGTTGCACTTGAATTGACGGGGTAAGGTTTCAGAGATATGCTCTACTATGACTCCAGAACTACTGGTCATGGTGATGGCTTTCTTAGCACAGTCTATCAGTCCTTTATGCCTTGACATCCAGTCCATACCTAGTACTACTTCCAATCCTTTGGTTCCAAGTACAATTAGGTTGGCATAAAAATCTATCCCATGTATTCTGATAGGTACCGCTTTGCAAATTTTTCTAGCTTTGGTTGTTGAACCGGGGATTTGAACTATCATGACATGCTTCAGGTTGGTTGGGCGAATCTTACTAGTGCATGCAAATTCTTCGGTGACAAATGAATGTGATGCTCCAGAATCAAACAATACTCTTGCTAAAACTGAGTTGACAGAAAACATACCCAGCACTACATATGGCGCTTCCTAGGCTTCTTCTGCGTTCATGTGGAAGAGACGGCCATTGCGGTTCTGAGGGTTCCCTGGGGCAAACCTTCTCCCTGGTTGAACACGACGCTGCTGCTAAGTTGGGGCATTCACATTGGCATTGGCTACAGTCTTCTTGGGACACTCATTGGAGTAGTGCCCTTCACTCCACACTCGAAACAAGTGATCTGGGACTTGTCCTTGACTGCGACAGGCACAGCATTGCTGCCAGTTCTGGGTGCAGTGTTGTTGTTGTTGCTGTTGTTCTTGGGAGGTGCACGATTGAAATTGTTGGCATTACCGGAGTTGTGATTGTTTCCTACGGACTTCACATTGCCTCCGCTATGGTTGGGGTAGCTTGGGCGAGAATTTGGGGGTCGGTTGTTCCTTGGTGCATATCTAGGTGAAGGGTTGGGACGGTACTTCTGGTGACTACTGGATCCAGACTGCTGCATCATACGACGCTTGCGGTTGTCGTTTGTCTGGTTAATCTTCCCTTCCATCTGAATGGCAGAGTCGACTAGCTCTTCGAGATCCTGGAAACGGATGTTGACGAGGATAGTTTGTATCTCATCATGCAGTCCGTTCAGGAATCTCTCCTTCTTCTTGGCCTCCGTGTTGATCTCATCAGGTGCATATCTGGCAAGTGACAGGAATCTGTCATGGTACTCCACCATAGTCATTCTTCCTTGCTTCAATTCACGAAATTCATCTCTCATTCTGTTGACTAGACCTTGTGGCACGTGGGTGCGGCTGAACTTGACTTTGAATGCTTCCCATGTCATCACTTAACCATGGTTCATATTGTGGATGCTATTCCACCAAGCTCTTGCATCTCCCGCCAGATAGTGGGTGGCGAAGAGAACTTTCTCATTTTCATCAACTCCTGCAACTTCGAGGTTGTTTTCCATGGTTTGTAACCAGTCATCCCCATCTAATGGGTTTTCAGAGGTGCTAAAGATTGGGGGATTGGTATTCTGAAAGTTTTTGAGTTTGGATCCCTGGTGATCCTGATTTCCATGCCCTTGGTTGTTGAGAGCCATTTGGGCGATCTGCTGCAATGTTGCTAAGTTGGCTTGGCGCTCTGCCCTGCTTGCTTCACGGTCTGCGATGAGATTCTGCAAGATCTGCAGCATTGGGTCTTGCGACGAGCTGCTCCCTCCTTGGTTTCCACGAGTCATCTGAAGATTGAGATGGATGTAGGGGTAAGAGGGAATTCTAAGGTTCATGGTTTTGGGTTTACAAAGCTAAAACTTTGAGTTCGACTCAGGTTTTATTACATAACTTCATTTTATTCATGCAAGGAAGCACACGATACAACACACACCACAACAATCAAAAGGGAAAACAGATGGTTTGAAGAACCATTCTGTAAGCTACGATACAATGAGACCGATACGTCTCAT
Source organism: Avena eriantha (assembly GCA_910589775.1). NCBI lineage: Eukaryota > Viridiplantae > Streptophyta > Magnoliopsida > Poales > Poaceae > Avena > Avena eriantha. The sequence continues at coordinate 399,394,035 of OU342741.1, forward strand.
GTTACGACGGTGCTCTAGTGCATCTACTCATCGTCGATGAAGTCGGAGTCTTCATCATCAGTGTAGAAGTCCACAACATCCTCCTCCAGAAAGTCATCATCGTTGTTGAGGTAAGAATCCATGTCTCCTTGGATGTCTTCACCCTCATCTTCTTATTCCTTGGTGGCAAGCTGAGCTTCCTGTTCCTTGATGGTCTTCTCGAGGTCGGCCACCTTCTTGCGAAGACGGGTGATGGTGCGATCCTTCTTGGCACGCTGGAGGCGAAGAGACTGGCGGTCCTAGACGAGCAGTGCAAAATTCTGGGCCTTCTGGTCGACAATGGCACGGTTCTAGTTGGCTAACTCCCTGGCATTGTCCAGTTCCTGATGTTTGTCATGCAGCAAGAAGTCAAGATTCTCCACTTGACGCCTCAACTCTGGGTGACTTGGCATCTCCATTGGCATTCCCATGAAGTCACGTCTTGCATAGTGGGCAAAACAAGTTCCTTGGATCTTGTTGACGCTGAGGGCACATAGACGTGCGAGAGCTTCATGCATTGCCCTGGCTAATCCATCTAGCCAGTTGTTCTCTCTTACGGAGAACTGAATTCTTCCAGAAGTTGGTGCTTCAATGCTTCCTCTAAGATCTGCGGTGACTAGCCACTGTAGGTCTCCTCCTAGGGGTCCTGGAAGTTGAGCTCCAAGAAACTCCGGATGTGGGCGTCCTAGTAACTCTGATAGTGAATCCAGATCCCTCTCGAAGATCAGCTGACCTCCATTTCCCAACTGGTAAAACTTGCTGAGCTGAGTCTCCATCTACAAGAATTAAGGATGAGGAAGTTAGTGAAGTGATCAAGTGTGTCAAATTTTTAGTATTAATGTAAGAATTTTGAGGAACATGAATTTTTGAGAAAGAATGAATCCACAAGGATAAGAGAGGAGATAGTTTTTCATAAATATTCACTTTGGTTTTGAAACTAAGTTTTTGTTTGGACGTCCATTCTAACTAGGGTCTCCTATGGTCAGGATGGCTCTGATACCAACTTGTCAACACCCAGATTTTTAATCCCAGATGCCCGTTATGCCATACCTCGCAATCCTAGGATTACCATTTTTGTGAGACATAACGGATTGGATATCATAGTACATCATCCATTACAAACCATACATAAGGTCTTACACAAATAAGGATCTCATGATCCAGTCTTAATACAACAAGCAGTGGAAATAAAAGATAAGTGTAGCGGTGGGGTCCATCTTCAGGGGCACAGGCAATGCTGACGAAGGCAGATAGTCCTAGTTATCATAGCCGTCCTGTTGGCCATCATCTTGATAGTCTCCTTCATAGTCTGGCCATGATAATAGCCAGGGACAAAAGCCATGAGTACTCTTTAAGTACTCGCAAACTACCACTAACAAGTATTATAGTTCTAAGTTAAAGTGCTAAATCTAAGTTTAACTATAAGGTTAAGTTTGAAACCTAAGTTGAGTTCTGAAGCAAAGAAAGATAAAGTAAAGTTCTAGAATCACTTAAGTTGGGAAGCTATTGTCATAAACACAACCCTGTTGTGGTCAAGTCAAAGTTCATCATTCATTTCATAAGTTGTTTGGAAAAAACATCTGACAACGAAACAGTATGGCCATTCCAACTGTCCATAACCGCGGACGCGGCTATTCGAATAGTTTGACACTCTGCAGAGGTGGTACACTTTCACCACAAGATTCGATACATCAGTCAGGGATAACCCTGAATCATCATACTTAGTATACAGATAATCAAACATAGCCTTCCATTTACACACCCTAGTATAAGCACATCTCCTATGAGCATGGCCTCCCAACCATGACCATCTGTCATCGTCGGCACTGCATAGGAGGACAACATTGAGAGGTAGCCTCAGCTCAAACCTCTCCCGCGAGGGAACTAATACTAATGCATATAAATTTCCAGCTAAGCCTTACCCAATTCAGGTAGTGTGGTTGTACGGTAAATTTGGAATGGTATCGCATCTGAATCCAACCATCAGTTTTATAAAAGGGTCAAGGCTCATGCCTCAATATTTTCATCATCATCAACCATTTGTGTTTTTCTACACATGTCAAAACATCTCAATAGAATGACTCATCATTCCAAGGTTTTCATAATTCATTTTCACCAAGTGTTCCCATCTAAAGTGACTCAAGTTTTTGATCTAATCTAAACTACTAAGTTAAGAGTGTTCACTAAAGTGGAGAAGATGGGTTCAATCTCATGACATTGAATGGCATCTAAAGGTTACCTAAATAGGTCAAGTTTTATATTCTTTATGCTACCTTCAAAACAAGTCAAGAACTTTGTGTAAACCAAGGGAGGTAAAACTTGTAAATAAGACTTGGGGTAACTAATAGTCAAAGGGGGTGTGATCAAGGCATGCCTAAGGCATCTTTGCTAAACCATCTAGTCTGATCCTAGCTTGCTAAACATTAAACTTGCAAGTGTTAGCTTGCATTGTTAATGGTGGCTTGCACTTGGATAGTGCTAGCTTGTTAATAGTAGCTTTCCTTGGTTGGTGCAGTGGTTGAAGTTTTCTTCTTCTTCTTCTTCTTGGTAGAACTCCTCCTCCTCGAAAGCTTGGTCGGTACTATCGTCTATAAAGACATATGGAGTACACAATCACCAAACAATACTTAACTAGGCTAAGTAGCATTCTAAGACACATATTTGATGACCTATTATCATCACAAGTTTAAATCACTAGTTTCATCTTTTTAATTTAGAAAAGTAATTTCTACTCATTGAAAATTTAACTAAGATTTAATATTCACCACTTAAAATATGGGATCATGTTGACACATGTCATCACCACATATTATAACATGTGGGAATGAGATTTAAAGGTTGGATCATAATTACTTTGGTTTAAGTTCATTATTCAATGATACAAAGTGACTAGAAATGCCTGTAACATTATTATAGCATTATTTTGGTACTAGTCCAAAGTCACTGCATGTAAACATTAATATTATTTCATATTCAGATAGATATGATGAAATGTGATTTTTCAGAGTTGGAATCAACTCAAAACCTATCTTGGTTGATTTTGTAAAAATGTTGCAAGGTGCAAAAGCTTCTTTTTTGTTATTTTTACTAGAAGAGATCTATAACTCTAATTGGATTAAATCCAACTTGCTTGGATATATCATTTCAATACCTTTCAGGAAAAATTGGTTTCATGCTATTTGGATTTGTAAAACTCCCAGAATTGAATTTTAAACTAGTGGACACAAACTAGATTTAACTTAAAACGAAAAATCCAATTTTGAATGGCTGGGCTAGCACGGGAAAGAACATGGGCCGGCCCAGTGGCGCTCCACGGTGCGGGGCTCAGATGACAGGGGGTCCCGCTTGTCAGCGGCATTTAACACGCGAAACGGTACGCGCGCTGTGGACCGTAGGATTAGAAGGGGGATCTACGGCTGAGAGTCGTCGTCGACGACGAACAGGTCGCCGACGAGAGTTTGCCCTAGCGGCTCGGTGGGGGTCTACCAGAGACATACCAGGGCTCCAGCAACGGCAAGGCGGGCAAATGAACTAGAAGGCGATGGCGAGGCGAGGCGTGGTTGCGGTGGAGCTTGGGGTGCCCTAAATCGCAGGCGCCCTTCTCCTCCTACTCCGGCGGCTCCGGCTCCAATTCCGGCGAGGCAGAGCTCGAGCGGCGTCGGCGAGAGGTGGGTGAGGTTCAGTGAGAGGTTGGGAGTGAGTGGGTGTGGAGAAATGGTGCTGGGGAGGCCGGCTTATAAAGGCCGGACGGTGAGACCGAACGGTGTGGGCAGGCGACTCCGGCGAGGGCGGCACAGGGGGCTAGTGGCGTGGCTCGAGGTAGGGGACGGTGGCCTGTCTCCTGGCGGTGCGATGAGGCATAAAGGCATGGCAAGGCGGGCTCTGTGCTGGTCGGGCGCGTCACGCGCTGTAGGCGGCAGAGGCGGCGGGTCTGACAGCGAGCGGTGGCTGGGGTGCGTTGGGCGGCCAGCGGGGGTGTCTGGGGTGTTCCCTAGGTCATGGCGGAGCGGTAGGCGCGGGATGCGGGCGAGGGGCGGTCTGTGCACGCGGGGACAGAGCGTGCTCTGCCGACAGCGTCGGCATGGTCGACCAGCTCCGGGAGCGGCGGTTCCTGGCCGTTCTGCTCTCTATCTCTAGGTTGGGGCTGGTTGGACGGTGGCAGTGGACCACTGGCGAGCGTGTAGACATGGCGAGAGAGGCTGGCGGCTGCTGTGGCGCGTTGTCGCCGGTGGGGGTGCTCAAGGTGCTCGGCCTTAATATCCATGACCATTTGGTCGTGTGCACAGGGTTTGGCCAGGCTAGCAAAGGGTAGGGTTTGCACTTGGGGAACAAGGGGACAGGGTTAGGCCCAAATGGTGACCAAGATCACTGCTCAAAACAATGTTTTGAATTTGGCCAGATTTGTGCCCACAAGGTGTTTGATGGAATGGCCGAAAGAGAAAAACTTTTGAATTTTGAGTTCAAAATTTGTGGGTGATCTACACTAGTACTAGGTAGTCTCTGGTTGCAAGGGTTTTGAAAGTGGAGCTCAAATAGATGGTTTTTGAAATAGGGGTGATCTATGCATATGCATTGAATTCAATTTTCACATGCCATTTAAAATAAGCAAAAGAATGTTTTTAGCAGATCAAAAGGTGGGCCTTGGTACCTCATTATGTGTACTATCAAGGGGTGAAAAGATCATGAATTGTTTCTGTTAGGAAATGCGTGCTAGGAACACTCAAAGTAGTGTAGTGGATTAAAATTGCCAAGATGACCATTCTTCCTTTTTAATTGTTTTTTATTTGATTTTCTTTGGGAAAAGTTTGGGAATGATGTAGATGATGTTTAAATCACCTAAGAAAAATTTTAAAAACAATGGATCATAGAACCATGCCAATTCAAATCAATTCCTAATTTAAATGCACATACACATGAAAGCCTTTATTTTTAAATTGGAAAAGTTTTTGTTAACCCCAATTTTTATGATTTAGATCTTGATAACCTTGAATTGAAGTTTTGGGATGTTACAATGCACATATTATTCAATCTCTGTGGCTATGGAACACCTTCCACCTCCACTCCGGACATCCTCCGGACTTATCGAAAACCTTCTGGTTTTCTCTCTTCTCTTTCTTCAGTGATTCTACCGATCCTATAAATACTCTCTAAGCATCACCAAGCCCTTAAGCATGATACCCCACGGTTCGGGAACACACCAGACATGGTCGAGGCACTCCCGGACCAATGATCAACAGAGGGATCTAGATGGCCATGTGACCCCTGTGCATTCCACGAAATCTTTCATCGTTTGAACCATGAACGTCGTGTCTTATTCCTTTTGTCTGTCGATACTTGCATTGTCCAAGATATGATCAATGACATCACCATGTTGGCTTCAATCTCGTTACCGACAAATGCTACTTGACTCGTTCTGACAAGTGATATCTCCGTGATGAAATCACACACTGTGCGGCTATTGGATATAACTTCTCCGAGTGGGCTCTCGAGTATCTTTCTGTCACGTGGATGGAAAAATCCCGCTCTTGATGTATAATGCCTCTACTGTTCCTCTGAATACCTAAACACACCTTTATGATCACCGTTTAACCGTGTGATGTTTGATGCTATCAAAGTACCCTCGGGTAATAGTGATTGATATAGTCTCAGTGTCTAAGAAATAGTACACTAGGTCTATTCTAATGATCGTAACTTGAACTTCGTGACATGTGTAACACCCCAGCATTAGATCTTAGAAATAAGCTGAACACAGGTGTGTGGATTGCATTCATGCATAGAAAATCTGGGTAATTTTCGCGCTTTTAAATAAAACTTGTCAAAGAGATTGAAGATTCTCTTAACTTGCTTGAACTGAAGTAGATCATCAAGTTAACTGCGATAAGTTTCAATGTGACCTTTGCTAAAACCTTAACTTTGGGTAATATAATTTGATCTAAGTGTAGATCAAATGTAATAAAACTAAGTCACAACACACTACTTAATAAGGAGTACTAGATCTTCTAGAGACCATTACATGGTATTCCATACCATAACTCAAGGATGAATACTTATTATTCTAAAGATGTTATCAAGGTATTATCTACCACAAACCCTAAACACCAAGTTAAGCATATCACTTAAGTAAAAGAAACTCTATAACTAAATATTGAAACACTTGTTTGCCATAGTTACTCTTACCATGGGTATCATGGTAGTTCTTAAACATTAACTTTTATCACAATTAGAGTAGAAAGGGAAGTCAAGCCAAAACCATCAAACACATACTCTTAATATGATATTAAGAGGTGCCATATCTATTTAACCAAGTCCTAGTATTAATTGATCATCAATATTGGGTGACCAATTCCTGACCTAGAATTTATTGACTCTTAGCTTTGACCTATTATATTGACCTTTCAAATACCTTAAGTAAACTTAATAGGAAGGAAAAACTAGATATGGTTGAGTGTGCCATCATCAATGGAATGTGATTCTTAGCGGGGATCAAACCATCTGATGTTGGAGGAGTTAACTCACTCCTAAGTTAATTAGAAGAAGTATTTAAACCCAAGAGTTTAGATAGTAGTTGAGGAGCCATGATAAAGCTAGTAGTTGTTGTGTATCAAATAGTAATCTTGTTAAGCCAAGTAGATATTAACTCAGAGCAATCTTGCTTAACAAGACAAGCCTATAGTGAGAGTCTAGTGCAAGTCCACTACTTGATTGAGTATAGATCTTGATCAGACAATTAGAAGCCTAAGCATGACCATGTCATTATGTGATGATGGATATGGTGGAGTTAGATGATTTTCTTATTTAGGAAGATGTGATCTTTGTGAATAAGATAAGAAAGATATATAGAGTATATTTAGGAAAGGAATTCCTTATCTCAAAATAAGCTTAGTGAAGTATTGAGGTCCAGATTCTTCAGAAATCTTTAGCTAGCTATACATGCAGCCATGACAAACCCATATCTACTTCATTAATCAAAACCCTAGAATCAAATGGATAGTGAAACCATTTCCTATTCCTAGATAACCATTTAACAATACCACTTGGACAATTAAAGCTTCCAAGATATGAATAGAGAATGAGATGAGTGTTTATAGAAGAAAGCATTGTTCATTTGATTGTCTTGAATCCTAATAAGAACCAAATCTCATAGAATCTTCAAGATCACATTAGGAAAATGTTCTGTGGTAATTTCAAGCTCTACAAATCAAGTAGAATTGGATTTTGAGAAATCACCAATCAGGGAGAACCCTGAGATTCAAATCACCAAATATGGAGGACCATGAAAACTAAATAATCATATTATGAACCACAAAGATTAATCCTTTATAATGTATTTAGATAAATCCCTTATGAAGATAAATAGGAATAAGATTTTGTACACATAAATATTCATCTTAAACCACTACTATTACATTCTTTTAGTGGTAATACAAATCATTTCTATGAGATTTTATTATAAGAAACAAATCTCTAAAACCCTAATTCCTCTTCATATTCTCTAAAGTAAATAATCCTTTATTTAATCATAATGCATGAAAACACCAAACAATAATGTTAAACCAACTAGTTCCATTAATCCAAGTAGAATCCTTGTTGATTCAATGAATGTTGGATATTTGAAACATTAAAAGGGTTTTAATTTAAAAAGTATTCTAAAACAAAAATGAAAACAGAAAAAGGAAAGGAAAGAGAGTAACCATCCAGTGTGGCCCACGGCCCATTTTCTTCTTTGCCTAACGTTCGCCCGCGTGCATCCTTCAGAAGTTCTCGCTCGCTCAGCAACAGCCCACTATAGCCTAGGCCCACGTACCGGTTCGTCGTCGTCTTCCATCGCGCGTCACAAGGAGCTCTCTAGAGCTCGCGCCGCTGTTGGATACCAGTCACCGGCGTCAGCAGAAATCAACCGCCCATATGCTCACCGCCGTTGTCGGGAGGAATAAGAACACCATCGCGATACCCTGTCATCCTCATCCTCTCATTCTCTCGCCACACTCTCTCTTCTCCTCTCTACCCTGAAAAGAGCCGAAACCCTAGCCGGCCAGAGCTGAGCACCGTCGTTGGTAGAAGTCACCCATGACAGCATGGCGTGGTCGAGGAGAAGCACTGTGTTCCCCTCTCCAACCTAGCCTCATCAATGAAGTCAAGGAAGCTCGGAATCGAACGAATTGTCTCTTTCCCTTCCGTCAGAGTTTGCCGGAAAACTTGACCATGCACTCGCCTCCGACCTCGCCGGTCCTTGTCCACCACCGCGTTAGCATCAAGGTGAGCTTGCGCATCTTCCTATGCTTTTATATCGTCCTCTCGCGCTCTAGAACATCTTCACACCATGCGTCTCAGCTGGTCGCCGCAGTAGCTCATCACCGGTGTACTTCCGGTGACCAACTCTGGGTGGCGTGACCACTATAGGATTTCCCATGACCTCCTCTTTCCAGCACAGCAACCCGCACGAGCAGGTGCGCCGTAGATCGCCACCGGCGACCACAAACTGGCGGTGATGGCCGTCCATGTGTTAGCATGACGTCATGCCTACGTCACCGTCGGCCACCTCAGCCATTTGACTGGTCCTTGCCTGGGTGGTTGCCGACGTGGCCAATGGCCCACGGGTCAGTGACTTGGGGTAGAAACAGCCTCGGTATAAAAAGTAATTCTTGTTTAGGAAATAAGTTAAAAAATTATAAATCTGATTATAAATCTTTTCAAGAAATTTCATAAAAAGGATTAAACCTTCTAAATTCAATATCTTTTATTTTACAATTTAGAAAAATATATATAATATATCAAAATGTTCAGAAAAATAAAATCTACAATATAAACATATTATTATAATTACTTTTCCACTTAAATAAAATCATTAGTATTTATTAGTAAATAATCTATTAGAGATAAATCTTAATAAATAGATTCTATTACTTCAATTCATAAAAAAATAAGTATAAAATATCAAAAATTCAAGAAAACAAAAGAAAGACTTATGAATTTGTTTTATATATTTTTCTATCACTTAACTAATATTTATTATTTATTAAGTATTTATAAAGTGTTAAATCTTATAAAAATCATATCTTATTATTTAAAAATCACAAAAATACTTATAATATACCAAAATGATCACAAAAATAAATTCGGCATATCAAAAATGTCAACTCTCACTTTTGAAGTAAAATAAAAGGTAAAGGTTTAAAAAACTTATTTAAACTCTTTTCTTTTATTTTAATTCATTAAAAATATATAAACCTTTACTATTGTTTTTACCATTATTTCTTTAGAGTCTAAAAATGTAATAAAAAGTTAAAATAATGTTTAATTGGAGTTAGCATAAGTCTAATCATTTTAAGTTGTACTTATTAAACTACCATTTAAAATTAACTAAGTTTTACTTTCCAAAAGTGTTTTATTAATTATAACTTCATCAAGATTTGAGTAATAATTCTTTTACAAATTTGGGAGTCCACTTTCAAGACTAAGGAAAGTTTGTAAATATTAAACATGATACCATTTCCATGTTTATAGAGATAAGTGTTACTCCTATATTAAGAAAGTAATTCTATTCACCTCAAATTTAATAAAACACCACCTATCCTATGATTGTTTAATGTAGTAATAATTTCCTCTTTAATAATTTTAGCTAATAAAAGAACCTTAAAGTCTTAACTTTAAGTTTAAATGCTTTTATTTTGGAAAGTACTATTTTCCTCAAAAGTTATTCTTTTAAGAAACATTCAAAATAATCCTTAAACACTTCTTTAAAAGCTCTAACTGATTAACAACCTTGCTTATGGAATCTTTTAGAAACCATAACCATTTGAATGCTTTAGTACTGTATGTTACATGTTGTATTTATTTATCGTTTCACACACTCGCACAATGTTAATAAGAAGCAGAAGCGTGAAGCTGATATAAAAGTGCAACACAGTCCTAAGAACCCATCACCAGTTTCCAAACCCTAGATTAGATATAATTAGTCCGGGGGATTTGCGGTTATCAAATTGCATTACATTAGTGATGCATCATTGCATCTTGTTTCTTTAAACATTAGTCCTTACCGGACCAATGATGCTATTTGCAGAATTTGGATCTTCTATTGTCTTGAAGACTGTGAGTGCCTAATCTTGCAATCACAAAAGGCAAGTTCACAACTTGCTCATGCCCTTTGGTTATTTTCTATCAAATGCTTGTAACTCAAATGTTGTCATCACCTGCATTTCAAAAAGGATAAAAAATACTATTTTCATAATAATATGATTATGAATGATTTACCAAGTGGTAATAATCTATTAATACAGTTCTAGTGGTAAAGGAACATAATATCTAGGACTTAACAACCAATGTCGCCAGTGATTCTAGCGCCGTATAATACGCGTTAACCATGAGAATTGGAATGGGACAGGGAAGTCAGATGTATCTTCTTCCTTTCATATGGAGGAAAGATGACCTTATCGTGACACTGGGATTCCTGGTATGGATCCAACATATGGGTGGGCACCCTTAGGCCCCACGATTTTGGTGTCTAGATTATTTATGAGTGGTTACCGGAGGTATAGTCGGACCTTTTATGGAGATTGCCAGGGGCATCACCAACTCATAGAGTCTTCGGGAACTCACCAGGGTTATAGCTTGCCCTATATGGCGGCTTAAAAGAGGTGTAGTCAGCCCCGAAGGATCGTGCAGACATATGGGGTCGTGGAGAGGGTAGTGATTGGCTTGGATCACCTACTGGGCCCCACATCACGGAATTGTGGACGGGAAAGTACGCCCGGTTGTGCAATAGGGAGTTGGTCTCTCATGGGTAAACCAATGCACCTCTGCAGAGTGTAAGAATTGTGACATGTTACTCCCTGTTCCGGGAAGGAGCTACGAACGCGGCAGGAAAGGAACCCCATGAAGGTTTTGGTCAACCTGTGAAGGCTGTCGGGCATAGTTTTCAGAATAAAAGCAACCATTGAAGAAATGTTTACGAGAACCTGCATTGCCTACGACCTATGGTCTGTGGCTGTAGAGATAGTGCATCATACACTCTTCTTTAGTGAACTTGCTGAGTACGCCCGTACTCAAGCGTATCTTATTAACCCTTGCTAGATTCTAAGCCGTTGAAGACGACGTCAACATCAATTTCTGCTCAAGAAACCATCATCGACAACTCAAGTTCTTCAATAAAGTAAATGAAGTCAACATATACATCAACTGAAGTGAAGATAAAGTGTCGGTTTAGATAGGAGTAGATTCTCTAGCCATAAAACCTATTTCTGTAGAGCATTGCAATAGCAGCAATGGCAAGCCAAATAGTTTAGATTCTAGTCTTAGTTACTAGATAGTTCGGAGTTATTATTTCTGATTCTTCTTTGTAAGCAGTTTCTTTCTCTCTCTTTCACCTAGAATATTCTTTGGATCTCTTGTAAAGAGTCGAGTTGTAATCTATAGTCATGTCTTGGACCTGCTGTGTTTCTGTTGTACCACTCTGAGGGATGTAATACTAGTGAACGGTGTTTCATTGGTGTTATGTCAACGACTATAGTGTACTACATCATGCAGTGGTATGATGGGTCACCGCAACATGATCGGGTCACGATGTTTAGGTTGGGTATTAGTTCATCATATCATTCTCACAATGAGGTGACTCCATTTCCAACTGGCATAAATGCTACATGATCAGGAAACCTTGATCATTTGTTGACCAATGAACCAGTTACTAGAGTATCACCGAGAACTCCTGGTTGTTTATATATCACACGTGTATTGACATTTCCTTTCAATAAAGTTATAGCATGATATAAAACTTAATCATAAACTTTATGAAATATGATAATAATCCTTATTACTATTTGTCTCTAGCGCATATTTCCAATAGTCTCCCACTTGCACTAGAGTACAAATAAACTAGCTGCATTTGTTCTTAATCATTGGCACCATATATCCCGGTACCTTGAACATGCTTGCTCATGGAAGCGGTTGAGTCTAGGCATGTACTTTACAGTCCCAAATCCTTTGCAACTTACTAATGTCACCTTGATTGACATTAATACTTTATCATCACATGATAACATCTTTGTGTATGCATCATAGTCACGACAGCAGAATGTGGCCGGTTTCTAGGAGCCTAGAGTGACTTTAGATCAACCTCATGGGCTTTCTCATGGGAACTGTGCCCTAGGACACACATTCTATGTTAAAGACAAGTTGTAACACCCCAAAACTATTAATCAAGATTTTCAAGTCCTAATCACCCAAATTTAGGGTTAACAAAAAAATATTATTAAATTGAATATGAGTGAATGTGTGATTTGCATTAATATAGGATTGAGTGCAATTGCCATGTTTTATTGCTACAAATGATAAGAAATGGTTTAAAGATGAATACTACATCATCTAGGCCATTTACAAAAAAAATCCAAAAAAAAGAAATCAAATATGAATCAAATTAGCAAATGGTCATTTTGACCAAAGTTAACCACTAGGCCACTTTGAGTGTTCCCAGAAAAGAATTTATAATAGAAGCATTTCCAATTCTTTTCACCCCTTGCTAGACCAAGTAAAAGTGAACCCAAGCCCATTTTACAAACTCATAGAAACTATTTTCAAATCTATTTCAAGGACAATTCAAAAATGAATCAAGTGTATGTACTAAGATCACCCTTTTGCAAAAACCACTCAAATAAATTCACCTTGGCAAACCCAAGCAACCAGAGACTAATTTCCAATTCAAAAATTTCAAATTTAAATTCTTGCGGCCATTAAATCAAACACCTTGCATACACTAATTAAACCACTGCCTAACTTCACTGTTTGAGCAGTGATCACTCGACCACTTGCCCTCTTTACACGCCCCCCCTCTTTGCGGTTGCACCAGTGCACCGCCGCCCAATGCTCACCTCATCGGCCGACCATGGACAGACCACCATAACCAACGCCGCAACCCTCCATGATGTCCATGAGGCACGCCACCGTCCACCGACACCCCCTGTCTAGGCCTTGACCGCAACCAGGCCATGGACCACCAAAAAACTGTCGCGCCCACTTTCTCTGCACCGTGCCGAGAGCGTGCCAGAGCGCCGCACCTGACTAGCTCGCACATACTGCGCTTCGCTCTGTCCGCTCGTGGACACACTCGCCATGACCATAGTCCCCACACTCACCAGACACCCCTGCTCGCCGTCGCGCGACCCGTAGTCCCCATGCGCCATTTCAAACACCGCTGATTCCGCGCAGAGCACCGCCCACGCCCGACCAACCTAGATCGCCCCGTGCCGCGCCTTTAAGCCCGTGATGACCACCAGGGAGCACTGCGTCGCCCCTACCCTCAGCCGCGCCGCTAGCCTCCTGTATCGTCGTCACCGACGAGCCCGAGCCCATGTCGCAATGTCCCTTTGCCGGTGTATAAATAGAAGCCCCCTCCGCCTCCATTCTCCACACCAACACACTCCCCACACCTCACAGAGCCTCCCACACCTCTCCCTGGAGCAAGACGAGCACCAGCCCACCAAAATTTGGTCGAAGCCCACCGCTGTAGAGGAAGAAGGGAGCCGTTGATTGGAGCCACCCCAGGAGCTGCCGTGACCACCATTCGAACCGCCATCGTCGACAACATCATTCACCCCCATCGCCGACCTTAGCTAGAGCCCTGGTGAGCCTCGCACGACCCCCACTGCCACGTTAGGGGAACTTGTTAGTTTGCAAAACCTGAGTCAAACTCAAAGCTTAAAGCTTTTGAAACAAAACCATAAACCTTAGAAATTCCCCCCTTGTCTCATTATCTATCTTAATCTTCAGATGACTCGCGGTAACCCCGGAGGAAGCAGTTCATATCAGGACCCAATGCTGCAGATTCTACAAATGCTAGTTTCCAACCGTGAAGCTAGTAGAGCCGAATGTCAAGCCAACCTAGCCACTCTTCAATAGATAGCTCAGATGGCCCACAATAATCAAGGTCACGAAAACCAGGATCACCATGGATCCAAGCTTAAAAACTTCCAGAATACCAACCCACCTATCTTTAGTAAGTCTGAGGATCCCTTAGATGCTGATGACTGGCTGCAAACCATGGAGAACAACCTAGAGGTCGCAGGAGTTGAAGCCAATGAAAAGGTACTGTTTGCCACCCATTATCTGGCAGGAGATGCAAGACCCTGGTGGAATAGCACATGTACCATGAACGAATGTCAGATGATGACTTGCGAAGCATTCAAGATCAAGTTCATCCGAACCCATGTGCCTCAAGGTTTGGTCACCAAAATGAGGGATGAGTTCAGAGAACTAAAGCAAGGAAGGATGACGGTAGTTGAGTACCGTGAAAAATTTCTGTCCCTAGCTAGATATGCCCCTGATGAGATTAACACAGAAGCAAAGAAGAAGGAAAGGTTCCTGAATGGATTGCATGATGAGATTCAGACTGTGTTAGTCAACATCCATTTTGCAGATCTAGAAGAACTAGTAGAGTCTGCCATCCAGATGGAAGGGAAGATAAACCAAGCCAATGACAACCATAAGCGTCGCATGATGCACCAGCCTGGAACCCACCATACCTAGAAGTATTGCCCCAACCCATTTGCAGGATATGCCCCAAGAAACAACAGACCCCCTATGTCCCGTCCCAACTATCCCAATCGTAGCAAAGGAAACTTGAAGTCTGGAGGAAACCAAAACAACCCCGACAACTCAAATAACTTCAACCGTGCACCGCCCAAGACCAACAACAACAACAACAAAAATACTGCCACAAGGACTGGAAACAATGTTGTGCCTGTCGCAGGAAAGGACAAGTCCCAAATTACTTGCTTTGAATGTGGAGTCAAGGGTCACTCCTCCAACAAGTGCCCCAAGAAGCTAGCTGCAGCCACCAATGTGAATGCACCCGCTCAGCAGCAACGATGTGTTCAGCCTGGAAGGAGATTTGCCCTAGAGAACTTGCTCAACCGCAACGGCCGTCTATTCCACATGAATACTGAAGAAGCTCAGAAAGCGCCAGATGTCGTGATGGGTATGTTTTCTGTTAACTCGGTACTTGCAAGAGTGTTGTTTGATTCTAGAGCATCGCACTTGTTTGTTACAGAAGAATTTGCATCCACTAGTAAGATTCAACCAACAAAATTGAATCATCTTATGATAGTTCAAATACCTGGTTCAACCACCAAAGCTAGAAAAAATTGCAAGGATGTACCTATCAGAATCCATGGCATAGATTTTTATGATAATCTAATAGTACTTGGAACCAAAGGTTTGGAAGTAGTACTAGGAATGGATTGGATGTTGAAACATAAAGGATTGATCGACTGTGCCAAGAAAGCCATAACCATGACCAGTAGCACTGGATTATCTGTAGAGCATATATCTAAAACTTTGCCCCATCAATTCAAGTGCAACAAGAATCTCGCCCAACCAACCCTAGACCAAGTTAGAGTAGTCTGTGAATACCCCGACGTGTTCCCAGATGAATTGCCCGGTATGCCCCTAGATCGGGATATCGAGTTCCTCATTCAACTAATTCCTGGAACTGGACCCATAGCCCAGAGACCTTATAGTATGAACCCATCTGAATTAGTGGAGCCGAAGAAACAACTTGATGCTATGCTGGTGAAAGGTTTGATTCAACCAAGTGCTTCGCCATGGAGATCGCCTGTTTTGTTTGTGGATAAGAAAGATGGAGGTAACCGTTTGTGTATGGATTACCAGAAGCTGAACAATGTCACCATCAAGAACAAGTACCCACTGCCGAAGATAGAAGATCTGTTTGACTATTTGAGTGGTGCCATAGTATTTTCTAAGATTGATCTTGGAACTGGTTATCATCAACTCAAGGTTCGTGCAACGGATATCCCAAAGACCGCCTTTACCACCAGATATGGATTGTATGAGTACACGGTCATGTATTTTGGATTAACCAATGCCCCCACTTATTTCATGAATCTCATGAATAAGATTTTTATGAACTTCCTGAATAAGTTTGTCATTGTTTTTATCGATGACATTCTGATCTATTCCAAGTCAGAAGAAGACCATGAGCTACACCTGAGAACCATCCTTGAAACCCTTAGAGAACATCGGTTGTATGCTAAGTTTAGCAAATGTGAGTTATGGTTAAAGGAAGTAGGATTCCTAGGATATATTGTGTTAGTACGAGGAGTCGTTGTCGATCCCGCCAAGATCAAAGATGTTGAAGCATGGAAAGCCCCAACACTCAAACCCAAGTCCGCGCATTTCTAGGATTAACGGGATATTACCGCAAGTTTGTTGAAGGATTTTCAAGCATCGCAAGACCGATGACCCAGTTGTTGAAGAAAGATAAGAAGTTTGAATGGACGGACAAATGTGAAGCGAGTTTTGAAGAGCTCAAGAAGAGATTGATTTCAGCCCCAATCTTGATTATGCCGGATATCAAGAAGCCTTTTGATGTGTATTGTGATGCATCCAAGATTGGTCTCGGATGTGTGTTGATGCAAGAAGGCAAATTCATAGCATATATGTCCCGACAACTGAAGCAACATGAGCAAAACTATCCTACACATGACCTTGAACTAGCAGTTGTAGTTTTAGCCTTGAAGACCTGGCGTCATTACCTTATGGGTAACCACTATGAGATTTATTTCGATCACAAGAGTCTGAAGTATATCTTCACCCAGAAGGAGCTGAATATGAGGTAAAGGATATGGATAGAGTTAATCAAGGATTATGGCCTTGACATTCACTATCACCCCAGCAAAGCCAATGTGGTAGCGGATGCTCTTAGCAGATTGTCGTGTAGATTAAACACCATGATTAAAGAAGCCCAACCAAGTTTGCATGAAGAGTTGGAGCAATTTAGAATGGAGCTAGTTAACAAAGGATTTTTAGCTAGCATAGAACTTCAGCCCACTTTGATATATCAGATCAAGGAAGCGCAGAAAGGAAATGCATGTATCGACGGAATCAAGCATCGTATCGGTACAGGGAAGGTACCTGGATTCACCGAAGATGAAGAAGGATTTTTGTGGTACAAAGGATGTATCTGTGTGCCAGCCGATTCCGAGCTGAAACAAGTCATCATGCAGGAAGCTCATGATACTCTTTATTCTATCCATCCTGGAGGAACGAAGACGTATCAGGATTTGAAGGAGCAATTTTGGTGGCACAAGATGAAGAGAGAAATCGGAAGCTACATCACCAAGTGTTATATCTATCAGGGAGTCAAGGCGGAACTCCAGCAACCCGCAGGACTTTTGCAACCGTTGCAGATTCTAGAATGGAAATGGGATTATGTCGGAATGGATTTCATCACCAGTTTGCCTACTTCTAGTAGGGGAAATGACTCTATTTGGGTCATAGTTGATGGACTGTCCAAGGTAGCCCATTTTATACATGTCAAGACCCCCTACCAGAGTTCGAAGCTAGCAGAGCTGTACATTGTTAGAATCGGCAGTTTGCATGGAACCCCTAAGACCATAGTATCGGATCGAGGAACCCAGTTTACCTCAAGATTTTGGCAGAAAGTCCAAGAAGGATTAGGAACCAAGCTGAACTTCGGCATAGCTTATCACCCGCAAACCGATGGACAAACTAAAAGAGTCAACCAAATCTTAGAAGATATGTTGAGAGCTTGTGTACTAGAATATGGATCAAAATGGGAAGATTGTTTGCCTTTCGCAGAATTCTCATATAACAACAGCTATCAAGCCAGTTTGCAAATGGCCCCATTTGAATTTCTGTATGGAAGAAAGTTTCGTACCACCCTTGAATTGGTCGCAAGTAGGAGAGAGTCAGATCTTCGGACCCGACATCCTACGAGAAGCCGAAGAGAAAGTTCACAAAGTCCGTGAGCACCTCAAGACCACCCAATCCAGATAGAAGAGTTATGCTGACAAGAGACATCGAGACCTGACCTTCAATGTCGGAGATTTTGTGTATCTCAAAGTCTCACCCTTAAAGGGAATGCAACGTTTTCGTCTGAAAGGAAAGGTCCCCCCCAAGATATATTGGACCCTTCAAGATTTTGAATCGCCAAGGAGAAGTATCATATCAACTAGAACTGCCGAAGGAGATGTCCTCCATACATGATGTGTTCCATATCTCGTTACTTCGCAAATGCCTAGAAGTTCCGTAGAAGACAGAAGTGTTCAAGAACATCGATCACTAAGCCATATATATCAACAAGGATCTGACATATCCTGAAGTACCCATTCGTATTTTGGAAGAAGCCTTCAGAATCACCAGGACCCGGAGTATCAAGTTTCTCAAGATCAAGTGGAGCAACCGTACTGAAGAAGAAGCTACCTGCGAGCGAGAAGATTACATTAGGACTGAGTTTCCAAATCTCTTTAGTTCCTAGTTTTTCTTAAATCTCATGATGAGATTTTCTTATAGGAGGGAAGTTTTGTAATACCCCAAAACTATTAATCAAGATTTTCAAGTCCTAATCACCCAAATTTAGGGTTAAAGAAAACTTTTATTATTAAATTGAATATGAGTGAATGTGTGATTTGCATTAATATAGGATTGAGTGCAATTGCCATGTTTGATTGCTACAAATGATAAGAAATGGTTTAAAGATGAATACTACATCATCCACACCATTTACAAACAAAATCTAAAGAAAAAGAAATCAAATATGAATCAAATAAGCAAATGGTCATTTTGACCAAAGTTAACCACTAGGCCACTTTGAGTGTTCCTAGAAAAGAATTTATAATAGAAACATTTCCAATTCTTTTCACCCCTTGCTAGACCAAGTAAAAGTGAACCCAAGCCCACTTTACAAACTCACAGAAACTATTTTCAAATCTATTTAAAGGACAATTCAAAAATTCTACTTGACTCGTTCTGACAAGTGATATCTCCATGATGAAATCACACGCTGCACGGCTATTGGATATAACTTCTCCGAGTGGGCTCTCGAGTATCTTTCCGTCACACGGATGGAAAATCCCGCTCTTGATGTATAATGCCTCTATTGTTCCTCCGAATACCTGAACACACCTTTATGATCACTGTTTAACCATGTGATGTTTGATGCTATCAAAGTACCCTCAGGTAATAGTGATTGATATAGCCTCACTGTCTAAGAAATAGTACACTGGGTCTATTTCTAATCATCATAACTTGAACTTCAAGACATGATCGGGTCACGATGTTAGGTTGGGTATTTGTTCACCATCTTATTCTCACAATGAGGTGACTCCATTTCCAACTGGCATAAATGCTACATGATCAGGAAACCTTGATCATTTGTTGACCAATGAACCAGTTACTAGAGTATCACCGAGAACTCCTGGTTGTTTATATATCACACGTGTATTGACATTTCCTTTCAATAAAGTTATAGCATGATATAAAACTTAATCATAAACTTTATGAAATATGATAATAATCCTTATTACTATTTGTCTCTAGCGCATATTTCCAATAGTCTCCCACTTGCACTAGAGTACAAATAAACTAGCTGCATTTGTTCTTAATCATTGGCACCATATATCCCGGTACCTTGAACATGGTTGCTCGTGGAAGCGGTTGAGTCTAGGCATGTACTTTACAGTCCCAAATCCTTTGCAACTTACTAATGTCACCTTGATTGACATTAATACTTTATCATCACATGATAACATCTTTGTGTATGCATCATAGTCACGGCAGCAGAATGTGGCCGGTTTCTAGGAGCCTAGAGTGACTTTAGATCAACCTGATGGGCTTTCTCATGGGAACTGTGCCCTAGGACACACATTCTACGTTAAAGACAAACTGTAACACCCCAAAACTATTAATCAAGATTTTCATGTCCTAATCACCCAAATTTAGGGTTAACAAAAACTATTATTTTTAAATTGAATATGAGTGAATGTGTGATTTGCATTAATATAGGATTGAGTGCAATTTCTATGTTCGATTGCTACAAATGATAAGAAATGGTTCAAAGATGAATACTATGTTGGGCCACGCAGAGATAAACAAAACTTTTTCCCTAACGCGGTATTCCCAAGATCCAGCTCAGGTTATAGGCCACGAGATTACCGCTAGACGCGCAGATGCGGAAGTTGATGTAGCGTGTCGAAACAGTGCCAAACGATCCCACAGACAGCCCCCGAAACCCACTGACAGCTACACCAGATCCCACAAACTCCTTCACTAGACCCCCACGAGCTTCCCCGTCTCCAGCGCCGCACGTGCAACGCCTCTACCGATATCCACACATACAGGAAGGAGCTTCGGACAGAGGATTGCTAGATCCTGTCTAGCCCGAAATGGAAGTGGAGAAAGTGACGTCTAGGTCAGGGACTATCCCTTGTCACTCCACTTATATACACTCCTAGTTGGGCTCAACTCTTGAGGCCCATCTAGGCTGTACTCCAATCTCCATATGGATGTAATCCACATGGGCTCCTTACCCTTAAGTGTGTGACCCTGTAGGTTCACGTACACCTAGACACGACATGAGCTATTCCTCCAAGTATCCCGTCATGGCTTTGAGTCCAACTCACTCCCATGAACACTCGGTCTCAATTCGATAGCTGGTAGCGGCCTCTAGCAAGACGTGCCAACTCCCAAGTGTCGTAAAGTCAGAAGACGAACCTTCAATGTGACTTTCATCCAAGTCCCTTTGCCACACGATATATATGTTAAGCTGTAGGCGAGTAGTTGCCATCCCTTTAATAACTTAACTCTCTTCTCGTTCCATGATATGTGATTCACTGGACTAACTCTTCGTCCGACTCCTCAGTTAACACTTAACTGAGTAGCGCATGGCCATGCTTCCGACTCATATCACACGAGAGGGCCCAGAGAATATCTCTCCATTACGGAGGGTCAAATCCCATCTTGGTAATCCACGTCACGCAGCTTGCTTCACAACCAACCCAAACTCTACCTTTATAACTGCCCATTTACGGAACAACGTTTGATAGAACCTAAGTTGGCGATCCACAACTCGGATCATGCAATCACCTCAGGTCAAAGGATTCCATTGCTTGATACTGCAAATGACAACATGCTCGTTGCATATCAACTGTGGGTCAGTCTGACTCGCTAAATTCTTTAGCCGAATCAGTGTAAGTCGGAATAGCATCACCATGCCCATGACAAGTGGAACTGTGTCATCAGCTGACTTGCACATTGGTCTAAGTTGTGTGTCCAGCACAACCTCAACGACCAAGGACAATCTAGTATGAACAATCATGAATATATAGTTCCACAACTGAATCACGTATTCAGTGATACATATCTGATGTTCATACAAGTACAACTTTACTTTATGAATACTTTGGGAAATATCATCAACCATGATTGCCTCTAGGGCATATTCCCAACAGTCTCCCACTTGCACTAGAGTCAATCATCCCGACATCATATGTCTAGGCATCTAATGCCCATGGCTCTTACGTGTGCCTCATACTTAGGCTGTGGAAGCGGCTTTGTCAACAAATCTGCAACGTTTGCATATGTGTGTACCTTGCATAACTTGATATCACCTTGTCCACGAACTGGTGAATCAGGTGGTATTGCATGAGTATATGTTTGTTCTTCTGGTGCTGTCTAGGTTCCTTGGCTTGTGCAATAGCACCATTGTTGTCACCATACACGTCTAACGGATTGGACGAGCCCTGAACCACACCAAGATCAATCAGTAAATTCTTGATCCAAACAGCTTCCTTTGCCGCCTCCGAGGCAGCAATATACTCAGCTTCTATGTAGATGCAGACATAGTCTCTTGCTTGGAACTCTTTCAGCTCACAGCCCCTCCATTCAATACGAACATGTACCCAGATTGCGAATGAGAATCATCAGAGTCAGTAAGGTAACTCGCATCCGTGTAACCCCTTACACTGAGTTCAACCTCACCTCCATAAACTAGGAACACATCCTTAGTCCTTCTCAAGTACTTAAGAATGTTTTTAACTGCTGCCCAGTGGATTTCTCCAGGGCCAGTCTGGTATCTGCTCACAACACTTAGAGCATAGGAAACATCTGGCCTAGTACAAATCATGGCATACATGATGGACCCGACTGCCGAAGCATACGAAATCACACTCATCCTACTTCGCTCATCAGTTGTCGAACGACACTGAGTCTTGCTAAGTCTTATGCCATGGGACATCGGTAAGAACCCCTTCTTAGACGATTCCATGTTGAACTTCTTCAACACTTTGTCCAAATATGTACTTTGGCTCAATCCAATGAGCCGCCTGGATCTATCTCTATAGATCCTGATTCCTAGTATATAAGTTGCCTCACCCAAGTCCTTCATTGAGAAACTCCTTTCCAATGATTCCTTGGTTTCTTGCAACATCTGGACATCATTTCCAATCAATAATATGTCATCCACATATAAGATCAGAAAGTTTAATTTGCTCCCACTAAACTTCTTGTATAAACAAGAATCATGATTACTCTTGATGAAGCCAAACGATTTGACTACCTCATAAAAGAGAATATTCCGACTCCGAGATGCTTGCTTCAATCCATAAATGGATTTCTGAAGTTTGCATACCTTGTTAGCATTAGCCGGATCGACAAAACCCTCGGGATGTATAATATACACGTCCTCGGATAATTTTCCATTAAGGAAAGCCGTTTTGACATCCATCTGCCATATCTCACAGTCAAAATAGGTTGCTATAGCTAACATGATCCGAACTGATTTAAGCATCTCTACGGGTGAGAAAGTCTCATCGTAGTCAACGCCTTGAACCTGCTGGAACCCCTTTGCGACAAGCCATGCTTTATAGATAGTGTTTCCATCCATATCAGTTTTCCTTTTAAAGACCCATTTGCACTCGACGGGCCTTGCACCGTCTGGCAGATCAACCAAGTTCCAAACTTGATTATCATCCATGGACTTTAAATCGGATCTCATGGCTCTAAGCCACGACTTAGAATCAGAACCCACCATCGCTTCCGAATAAGTTGCCGGCTCATCACTATCTAACAACAATACATCATGAACAATTCGCAATATGGCCGATCTTCGTAGTGTAGGTGCAGTTGTCGGCTCAGCTACCACGACTGGCTCAACCTCCAAGGCTTTTGCCAAATCGCTACTGACCGGTTCCTCTCGAACTTCTTCAAGTCGCACCATACTCCCACTGACTTCCTGATTGAGAAACTCTTTCTCAAGGAAGACACCATTCCGAGCGACAAACACTTTGCCCTCTTCTCGGTTGTAGAAGTAGTAACCCAAGGTTTCCCTTGGATAGCCAATGAAAATGCACTTATCCGACTTGGTTGTAAGCATGTCCGACTGAAGTCGCTTGACAAATGCTTCACAACCCCAAATCTTAAGAGAAGACAAACTCGGCTTCTTGCCTGTCCACATCTCATGCGGTGTCTTCTCTACCGATTTTGATGGTACTCTGTTTAGTGTGAACACCGCCATTTCTAGACAATAACCCCAAAATGATAAAGGTAGATCGCTCCGACTCATCATTGATCGTACCATGTCCAACAAGGTCCGATTCCGCCATTCTGAATTCTTTGAACTTTTCAAAGGCTTCCGACTTATGTTTCATCAAGTAGACATATCCATATCTACTCAAATCATAAGTGAAGGTAATGAAGTACTCATAAGCACCCCTGGCTGTCGCGCTCATTGGACCACATACATCACTATGTACTAGTCCCAACAAGTCAGACGCCCTTTGACAACTCCTTGCAAAAGGTGTCTTGGTCATCTTGCCCAGAAGGCAGGATTCGCATGTCTCGAACGACTCCAAGTCGAAAGAAGTTAGGAGTCCATCATCATGGAGCTTCTTCATGTGTTTCAAACTTATATGACCAAGTCGACAGTGCCAAAAGTAAGTCATATTCAGATCATTTGGTTTCAACCTTTTCACATTTATGTTATAGACCGACCCACCATCAAGATTCAAAATAAATAACCCGCTCTAAACGGGTGCAAAGCCGTGAAACATATCATTCAAATATAAAGAACAACCATTGTTCTTAATATTAGACTCATAGCCTTGTCTCATCAAGCATGAGGCAGAAATGATGTTTAGACTAAGCACTAGAACATAATAACAATTATTTAGTTCCATTCAGAATCCTGAAGGTAAATGAAGTTGCATCGTGTCGACTTCTAACGCAACAACTGTTGATTTGTTGCCGACCCGAATGTCAACCTCGCCTCTTGCTACGCCCCTAGTTCTTACCAGTCCCTGCAATGAGTTGCAGATATGAATGACTGATCCGGTATCATATACCCAAGAACTACTGGGTGCATGAACAAGATAAAGGTCTATAACATTGCAAACAAGTGTACCTGAGTTGGAAGTCACACCTCCACTCTTGGCTTTATCCGCCAAATACTTTTTGCAATTCCTCTTCCAGTGGCCATCCGTCTTACAATAGAAGCAAGCGGAACCAGCTGAAGGAGATGACTTAGTCCCTGAGGAAACGCTTGGGATCTCATCCTGAGCATTACCTCCTGACTTAGCCTTATTCTTCTTAGTCCAAGAACTCTTCTTAAACTTAGCCTTATTTTGTACCACCAACACTTGGCTAGTACCTTTCTTGAGATCAACCTTTGCCTGCTTAAGCATCCCATGTAATTCAGTGAGCTTCTTATACATACCATGCATGTTGTAGTTCGATATGAAGTGACCATACACACTAGGAAGAGAGTTCAGAAT
The DNA here is from genome assembly GCA_910589775.1 of Avena eriantha. Classification (NCBI taxonomy): domain Eukaryota; kingdom Viridiplantae; phylum Streptophyta; class Magnoliopsida; order Poales; family Poaceae; genus Avena; species Avena eriantha. The sequence goes on from OU342741.1 coordinate 399,418,628, forward strand.
TATATCTGTAGCGAACTCTTTGTTAATGGGGTAGCCAAGCCTTTCCAGAGACTGCACATAACCAACCATCTTGATTACATGCGGACTCAGTGGATCACCATCCTTAATCTTACAACTCAGCAAAGCTTGAGAGACTTGGTACCTCTCGGTCTTTGCCTGAGCCTGGAACATGCTTTTGAGGCTTTTGATCATATCGTAGGCCTCAACATTCTCTAACTGATGCTACAAGTCCGGTTCCATGTGAGCAAGCATAAGACAGCTGATTTCTATAGACTCATCGCATGTTCTACGATAGGCATTGGTTGCTGCTACACTCGCATTCTCATCCGGCACATCTGGAAGCGGGTTGTCTAGAACATGGTCCCTTTTTTCTTGTTTGAGAACAATTCTCAGATTACGATACCAGTTGGTGAAGTTTGTTCCATTAAGTTTATCTTTCTCTAGGATGGTCCTCAAAGCAAAACTGGATAACTGAGGGAGACTGCTACTAGGTGCCATTATCTACAATAGAAATATGCAAAACACTTAAGACAAGTATTCATAAAAGAGAAAGCGTATTAAACATTTGAATACTTATGCTCCCACTAGAACCAACATCCCTCCGATGGTTACTTAGTGACTCAGGACCCTAAATAAGAAAGCCGACTAGTGAGCTTTAGCATCACCGCTAGTCGTCAAGTGATCTAGGTAGGCAACTCCTTGCCAATCGCATCTCATGCGACTCCTGTTGGTCGGGTGAAATCACATGCCCTGGCTCCCGACCTCCCTCTCCCCGATCCCCACAACCGTTGTGATAGACCCGTCTAGCTTACCAAGTGCTTCCGCTATAAGAGTCCGACTCGAACCCATCTAGTCAAAAAGAATTGGCAGCACCTCAATTTTATGAGCCCACTACCAAGAATGTCCAACTTGTGATGGTGCAGCACTGGCGGGGAGACCGACTAGACCTTCTTTAAGGGATTAAAGTTTAACCACTATCTCATAGAGGTAAAACTAGAGACATAACAATCACACAAAATAATCCAATTAAAATGTGAAATGGTATGGCTCTCTTCATGGTGATCTCCATCTCCATGAACCTGTTCGTCATGCCTTTGGCTGCAGTGTCCTTCAAGTCCTCCAAACATGCTACTCTAGCACTAAGGAATATACAAGAAGATGGCATCTCATGCCGACACGCAGCTCGTTATACAATAACAGTGACAGCTGACAAACCCGTGATACACAGATCACGTATGGATTACACACATCACATGCATATAAGCCATACCATTCACAACTTCCTACAAAAACAAGTTATGCATAGATATGATATCTACCGGCATTGTGAACCTTGCAACGACATCTAATGCGCTACGACAGGGCAAAGCCGGTGGTCCCGCTAGCCGGATAGCGGGCGGGGATCGAAGGGGCAGCACCCCTCGCGGGTGCGGGCAGCACCCGACGATTTTTCCGAAAGATCTAATCTGCATTCCGAACCATGGATTCCTTCATTGGGTAAAACACTTTTACCCAAATCCGATCCCTATGCAGATCTGACCAATCTCATTGATCATCCGCACCTGATCTTCCATGCACCCCTGAGTGCGATTGATCCAATTAATCTTGCACAAAACCGATCTATCTCATAGATCGACCACTGAAACCCTAAGTGGATCACATCCACTACCTCGTGCATATCACATATGCACAAATCTAGAGCCTAAAACCAGAAGCTTTCGCTCTGATACCACTGTTGGGCCACGCGGAGATAAACAATACTTTTTCCCTAATGCGGTACTCCCAAGATCCAGCTCAGGTTATAGGCCACGGGATTACCGCTAGACGAGTAGATGCGGAAGTTGATGTAGCGCGTCGAAGCAGTGCCGAACGATCCCACGGACAGCCCCCGAAACCCACGGACAGCTACACCAGATCCCACGGATAGCCCTCGAAACTCACGGACAGCTACACCGGATCCCACGAATTCCTTCGCCAGATCCCCACGAGCTTCCCCGTCTCCAGCGCCGCACGTGCAACGCCTCTACCGGTATCCACACATATAGGAAGGAGCTTCGGACAGAGGATTGCTAGATCCTGTCTAGCCTAAAATGGAAGTGGAGAAAGTGACGGCTAGGTCAGGGACTATCCCTTGTCACTCCACTTATATACACTCCTAGTTGGGCTCAACTCTTGAGGCCCATCTAGGCTGTACTCCAATCTCCATATGGATCTAATCCACATGGGTCCTTGCCCTTAAGTGTGTGACCCTGTAGGTTCACGTACACCTGGACACAACATGAGATACTCCTCCAAGTATCCCGTTGTAACATCCCAAAACTTAATCCAAGGTTATTAAGATCCAAATCATCAAATATAGAGTTAACAAAAACTTTTCCATTTAAAAATCATTAAGCATTCATATGTGTGTGCATATAATTTAGGAGTTGTTTTAAATTGCCATGTTTGAGTGATCCATTGATTGTAAAATGATTCTAAGGTGAGTTAAACATCATCTAGATCATTCCAAAACAAATCCTAAAGAAAAACAAATCAAAAAGAATAAAATAAACAAATGGTCATTTGTGCCATTTTAATCACAATGCCTACTTTGGCTATTCCTATAACTCAAATCTTAACAGAAACAATTGTGGATGTTTGCACCCCCTGCTAGTACAAGTAGTGATGTACCAAGGCCCACTTTGTTTCATCCCAAAAACTTGCAAACACTAAATTTAAATGACATTTGAAAATTGAATCTAGTGTATGTATCAAGATCACACTTATTCAAAAACCACTCAAATGAACTCCATTTTCAAATCCCAAGCAAACCTAGATGCTTAAGCATGAGATGAAACACTCCACCAAAAATCAGCCCAAAATTAAAAACTTTTGTTCTTGCGGCCATTTGGTCGAATAGGTGGTAGACAGAAATAAACCTGCCTAACTAACACTGCTCCTAGTTAAACCCTTGTCCCCATTTGCACCCTCTCTGCTCTCCTCTGTCCCCCATGAGTCCAACCAAACACCCACCGGCCTACCCCCTTAACCACAACACCAGTAGAGCGCCGCCACTTTGTGGTCACCGCCGGCCAGAAGCGGGCAACGCGCCAGGGACCGTGCCGTGCCAAACTAGCGCGTCCCCTAGCTCCGCCCAACCCTACCGCCGCCCATGGTCCACCCCTCGATCAACCTCAGCCCTTGGACCACTCCCCAGCCTCGCCGCCCTTTCTCTCTACGAGCTAGCTAGAGCGCGATAGCCGCCAGCACGCCACAGACTGCGCCTCGACCACAGACCGTGCAAGCCACTCTGCCTCGACCCCAACACCTCGCCAGACACGGCCGTGCGCCGCCGCGTGACCCACAGTCGCCGAGCGCCGCGTCGAGCACTAGCTCTATCTCCCATGCTCCCGACCACATACCACCGCCCCTAGCCACGCCATTGCGCCGTAGCTGACCGCCAGGGAACTGCCCACCATCCACCCACGCCGGTAGCCCCAGTGCCGTCATCACCGACGAGCTCCGCCCATACCTCTCGTTCTCACCGTCGTTCCTATATAAGCAGGCCTCCCCAGCACGAATTCCTCACACCATTCCACTCCCCTCTCTCCCCTGAACATTTCCCCTCTCTCGCCGGAGCCGCTCGAGCCGTAGTTCGCCGGAATTGCACTGGAGGAGCCCGCTGTAGAGGAGGAGACTCTGCCGTCGATTCCTTCCACCACAGCCCCTGCCGTGACCTTGCCTGAGTCCGCAGTCGTCGTCCAGTTCGATCGCCCGCCTCGCCGCACTAGCTGGAGCCCTGGTACATCCCCAGTAGACCCTCACCAGCCGTTTAGGGTTCGGTCTCACCGGCGATGAGTCTGTCGTCGACGACGACTGTGAGGCGTTGATCCACGTTATAATCGTGTGGCCCAGATCGCTAGATACCGTTTCAGGTTTTAAGAATCGCTGACAAGCGGGACCAACCTGTCAGCCACCCTCTGCGCCGCCGAGCGCCACTGGGCCGGCCCATTTCCTTTCCCGCACTAGCCCACGAATTCAAATATAGGTTTTTCTATTTAAGTTTAAACTCAATTCTATCCCTTAGTTCAAAAATCAATTCAGGAAGATTTACTAAACCAAATTGAGTGATTCCAATTTTGTTGGAAGCCTCTGACAAGATCTATCAAAGCCCATTGGAGTTAATGCATTTAGAGTTAGAGATCTCTCCTAGTAAAAATAACAAGACAGAAGCATTTGCACATTGAAACATTTATATAAAATCAACCCTAATAGCTTTTGACTTGATTCCAACTCTCAAAAATCACATTTAACCATACCTTTCTGAATATGTAATAATATTGAGGTTTGCATGCAGTCACTTTGGACTAATACCAAAATAGTGCTATATAGGCATTTCTAGTCACTTTAAATCATTAAATATTAAACTTAAGCTTATTAAAATGTGATCCAAACTTTAAATCACATTCCCATATGTTAGAATATGTGGTGATGACATGTGTCCACATGATCCCATATTTTAATTGGAGAATATTAAATCTTTGTTAATTTCAATGAGTAGAAATTACTTTTCTTAAATAAAAAGAATGAAGCTAGTTAATAAAACCTTGTGATGCTTGTGATGATAATAGATCATCAAATGTGTGCCTTAGTGTACTAAGTAGCCTAGATTAAGCATTGTTTGGTGATTGTGTATCACGTATGTATTTATAGACAATAGTACCGACCAAGCTTTCGAGGAGGAGGAGTTCTATCAAGAAGAGGAGGAAGAAAACTTCAACCACTGCACCAACCAAGGAAAGCTATTGTTAGCAAGCTATAATCAAGTTAGCTAACCTAAGAAAGATGCATTAGGCATGCTTTGGTTATACCACTTTGACTAGTATCTACCCCAAGTTTTATTTTCAAGCTTTTACTTCCTTTACTTTATCAAAGTCCCTTACTTGTTGAAGGTAGCACAAAAAGTATAAAACTTGACCTATCTAGATAACCTTAGATGCCATTCTATGGCATGAGATTGATCTTAGCATCCCATAGTGATCACTCTTAACCTAGTAGTTTAAAGCCAAACTAGAACTTGAGTCACTTTAGATGGGAATACTTGGTGAAAATGAATTGTCAAAACCTTGGAATGATCTGTCATTCTATTGAGATGTTTTGACATGTGTTGAGAAACACAAATGGTTTATGATCATGAAAATGTTGAGGCATGAGCCTTAGCCCTTTTACAAAACTGATGGTTGGATTCGGATGCGATACCATTCCAATTTTACTGTACAACCACAATACCTGAATTGGGTAAGGCTTAGCCGAAAGTTTATATGCATTAGTATTAGTTCCCTCATAGGAGAGGTTTGAGCTGAGGCTACCTCTCGATGTTGTCCACCTATGTAGTGCCCAAGATGACAGATGGTCATGGTTGGGAGGCCATACTCATAGGAGAGGTGCTTATACTAGGGTGTGTAAAGGAAAGGTTATGTTTGATTATCTGCATACTAAGTATGGTGATTTAGGGTTATCCCTGACAGATGTATTGAATCTTGTGGTGAAAGTGTACCACCTCTGCAGAGTGTCAAACTATTCGAATAGTTGCGTCCGCGGTTATGGATAGTTGGAGTGGCCATACTGTTTCGTTGTCAGATGTTTTCAAAAGGACTTATGAAATGAATGATGAATCCTGACTTGACCACAACAAGGTTGTGACTATGACACTAGCTTCCCAATTTAAGTGATTCTAGAACTTTATTTTATCTTTCTTTGTTTCTGAACTCAGCTTAGGTTTCAAACTTAACTTTACAAGTAAACTTAGAGTTAGCAATCCCACTAGAACTACCTTACTAATTAGTGATAGTTTGTGAGTATTTAAAGAGTACTCATGGCTTTTGTCCCTGGCTATTCCTATGGCCAGACTATGAAGGAGACTACCAAGATGAAGGACAGCAGGACGGCTATGATAACTAGGACTATCTCCCATCGTCAGCATTGCCTGTGACTCTAAAGATGGACCCCACCACTATGCTTATTTATTCCGCTGCTTGTTGTATTAAGACTAGATCATGAGATCCTTTATTCGTGTAAGACCTTATTATGGTTTGTAATGGATGATGTACTGTGATATCTAATCTGTTATGTCTCGCAAAAATGCTAATCCTGGGATTGCGATGTATGACATAACAAGCATCTGGGATTAAAAATCCGGGTGTTAACAAGTTAGTATCAGAGCCATCCTGACCATAGGAGACCCTAGTTAGAATGGACGTCCGAACAAAAACTTAATTTCAAAACCAACTTGAGTATTTATGAAAAACTATTTCCTTCCTTACCCTTGGGAATTTATTCTTTCTCAAAAATTCATGTTCCTCCAATTCTTACATTACTACATAAAATTTGACACACTTGATCACTTCACTAACTTCCTCATCCTTAATTCTTGTAGATGGAGACTCGGTTCAGCAAGTTCTAACAGTTGGGTAACGGAGGCCAACTAATCTTCGAGAGGGATCAGATTCACTGTCTGAGTTATTGGGACGCCCACATCCGGAGTTTATTGGAGCTCAACTTCCTGGACCCCCAGGAGGAGACTTACAATGGCTAGTCACCACTGATCTTCGAGGAAGCATAGAACCACCAACTTCCGGGAGAATCCAGTTCTCCGTAAGAGATAATAACTGGCTAGATGGATTACCTAGGGCAGTGCATGAAGCTCTCACATGTCTATGTGCCCTCAGTGTCAACCAAATCCAAGGAACCCGCTTTGCGCACTATGCAAGGCGTGACTTCATGGGAATGCCAATGGAGATGCCAAGTCACCCGGAGTTGAAGCGTCAAGTGGAGAACCTTGACTTCCTGTTGTACGACAGACAGAAGGAGTTGGACAATGCTAGGGAGTTTGCCAACCACAACCGTGCCATTGTCGACTAGAAGGCCCAGACCTTCTCACTGCTTGTCAAGGACCGTCAGTCTCTTCGCCGCCAGCGCGAAAAGAAGGATCGCACCATCGCCCGTCTTCGCAAGAAGGTGGCCGACCTCGAGAAAACCATCAAGGAGCAAGAAGCTCAACTTGCAGCAAAGGAGGAAGAAGAGGAGGGTGAAGACATCCAAGGAGATATGGATTCTTACCTCCGCAATGATGATGACTTTCTGGAGGAGGATGTTGTGGACTTCTACACCAATGATGAGGACTCCGACTTCATCGATGATGAGTAGATGCACTAGAGCACTGTCGTAGCATGAGATGTATCGGTACCAATGTATCGTAGCTTGCAGAATGGTTCTTAAAACCATCTGTTTTCCTTGTTGTGGTGTGTGTGTGTTTGTATCGTGTGCTTGTTTAAATGAATGAAATGGAGTTAGTTATAAAACCTGAGTCAAACTCAAAGTTTTATCTTTGAAACCAAAACCCTGAACCTTAGAACTTTCCCTCTTACCCCCTTTATCTATCTCAATCTTCAAATGACTCGTGGAAACCCCGGAGGGAGCAGCTCATCGCAGGACCCAATGCTGTACATTATGCAGATGTTAGTTGCAGACCGTGAAGCAAGCAGGGCAGAGTGCCAGGCCAACTTAGAAACACTATAGCAGATAACCCAGATGGCCCAAAACAACCAAGGGCATGGAAATCAGGATCATCAAGGATCCAAGCTAAAAAACTTCTAGAATAACAATCCCCCAATCTTTAGCACTTTAGAGAACCCATTAGATGCTGATGACTGGTTGTAGACAATGGAGAACAATTTGGAAGTAGCCAGAGTTGATGACAACGAGAAAGTTCTCTTTTCCACCCACTACTTGGCAGGAGACGCAAGAGCCTGGTGGAACAGCATCCGCCTGATGAACCATGGTCAAGTGATGACATGGGAAGCCTTCAAAATCAAGTTCAGCCGCACCCACGTGCCGCAGGGACTAGTCACCAGAATGAGGGATGAATTTAGAGAGCTGAAGCAAGGAAGATTGACTGTAGTGGAGTACCGTGATAGATTTTTGCCCTTAGCAAGGTACGCACCTGATGAGATCAACACGGAGGCAAAGAAGAAGGAGAGATTCCTGAACGGACTGCATGATGAGATGCAGACTATACTCGTCAACATCTGCTTCGAGGATCTCGAAGAGCTAGTCGACTCTGCCATTCAGATGGAAGGGAAGATTAACCAGGCAAACGACAACCGCAAACCTCGTATGATGCACCAAGCTGGATCCAGCACTCACCAGAAGTACCATCCCAACCCATCTGCAGGGTACGCACCAAGAAACAACCGACCCCCAATGTCTCGCCCAAGCTACCCCAACCATAGCGGAGGCAATGTGAAGTCCGGAGGAAACAACAACAACCCTGCAACACCAGCAATTTCAACCGTGCACCTCCCAAGAGCAACAACAACAACAACACTGCACCCAGAACTAGAAGCAATGATGTGCCTGTCGCAGCAAAAGACAGTCCTAGATAACTTGTTTCGAGTGTGGAGTGAAGGATCACTATTCCAATGAGTGCCCCAAGAAGATTGTCGCCACTGCAAATTTGAATGCCCCAGCTCAACAGCAGCGTCGTGTTCAACCAGGAAGAAGATTTGCCCCAGGGAACCCTCACAACCGCAACGTCTGTCTCTTCCACATGAACACCGAGGAAGCCCAAGAAGTGCCAGATGTAGTGCTGGGTATGTTTTCTGTCAACTCAGTTTTAGCAAAGGTGTTGTTTTATTTGGGAGCATCGCATTCATTTTTCACCAAAGAATTTGCATGCACTAGTAAGATCCACCCAACCAACTTGAAGCATGTCATGATAGTCCAAATCCCCGGTTCAACTACAGAAGCTAGAAAAAATTGCAAAGCTGTGCCTATCAGAATACATGGGATAGATTTTTATGCTAATCTAATAGTACTTGGAACGAAAGGATTGGAAGTAGTACTAGGAATGGATTGGATGTCAAAGCATAAAGGACTGATAGGCTGTGCTAAGAAAGCCATCACCATGACCAGTAGCTCTGAGTAACAGTAGAGCATATATCTGAAACCTTACCTCGTCAATTCAAGTGCAACAAGAGTCTAGCCATACCCACCATAGACCAAGTCAGAGTAGTCTGTGAATACCCCGACGTATTCCCAGATGAATTGCCCGGCATGCCCCCGGATAGGGATATTGAGTTCATTATCGAACTAATCCCCAGAACCGGACCAATAGCCAAGAGACCCTATAGCATGAACCCCTCAGAGTTAGTAGAGTTGAAGAAGCAGTTGGATGCTATGTTAGCAATAGGCTTGATTCAACCAAGTGCATCGCCATGGAGATCACCAGTGTTATTCGGTCGACAAGAAAGATGGAGGCAACCAGTTGTGCACCGATTATAGAAAGCTGAATGACGTCACCATCAAAAACAAGTACCCACTACCAAAGATAGAGGATCTATTTGATCGGTTGACTGGTGCCTAAGTGTTCTCAAAGATTGATCTTAGGACTGGTTATCACCAACTTAAGATTCGTGCAACGGATATTTCAAAGACCGCCTTTACTACTCGTTATGAGTTATACGAGTATACGGTCATGTCTTTTGGATTAACCAATGCCCCTGCTTATTTCATGAATCTCATGAATAAGATCTTTATGAATTTCCTAGATAAGTTTGTCATTGTGTTTATCGACGATATCCTTATCTAATCCAAGTCAGAAGAAGAGCATGAACAACATCTGAGAATCATCCTAGAAACCCTGAGAAAGCATCGGTTATATGCTAATTCAGCAAATGTGTGTTTTGGCTAAAAGAAGTAGGATTCCTAGGACATATTGTGTATGCCGGAGGAGTCTCTGCTGATCCCGCCAAGATCAAAGATGTCGAAGAATGGGAAGCCCCCACCACTAAAACCCAAGTCCGTGCATTTCTCGGATTGGCGGGATATTACCGCAAGTTCGTAGAAGGATTTTCGAGCATTGCCAGACCCATGACCCAATTGTTGAAGAAGGACAAGAAGTTTGAATGGTCCGACAAATGTGAAGCCAGTTTCCAAGACCTGAAGAAGAGATTGATTTCAGCCCCAATATTGACCGTGCCAGATATCAAGAAGCCGTTTGATGTGTATTGTGATGCATCCAAGATAGGTCTCGGATGTGTATTGATGCAAGAAGGCAAAGTTATTGCATATCTGTCTCGGCAACTGAAGCAACATGAGCAGAACTATCCGACCCATGATCTTGAGTTAGCAGCCGTAGTTTTGGCATTGAAGACATGGCATCATTATCTTATGGGTAATCGCTGTGAGATTTACTCAGATCACAAGAGCTTGAAGTATATTTTCACTCAGAAGGAGCTGAATATGAGGCAAAGGAGATGGATAGAGTTAATCAAGGATTATAACCTTGACATTCACTATCACCCCAGCAAAGCCAATGTGGTAGCGGATGCTCTTAGCAGATTATCGTGTAAGTTAAACACCATGATCAAGGAGAAGCAACCCAGTTTGTATGAGGAGTTGGAGCAGTTTAGAACTGAGCTTGTTAGCAAAGGATTTTTAGCTAGCATTGAACTTCAACCCACTTTGATTAGCCAAATCAAAGAAGCCCAGAAGGGAAATGAAAGTATCAACGGAATCAAACGTCGTATTGGTACAGGAAAGGTACTTGGATTCACTGAAGACGAAGAAGGAGTTCTGTGGTACAAAGGACGTATCTGTGTGCCCGCAGATTCGGAGCTGAAGCAAGTTATCATGCAGGAAGGTCATGATATTGTTTATTCTATCCACCCCGGAGGCACGAAGATGTATCAAGATTTGAAAGAGCAATATTGGTGGCACAAGATGAAGAGAGAAATCGGAAGCTACATCGCCAAGTGTGACATCTGTCAAAGAGTCAAAGCAGAGCATCAGAGACCTGCAGGACTATTGCAACCTTTGCAGATTCCGGAATGGAAATGGGATTCCGTCGGAATGGACTTCATCACCGGTTTGCCTACTTCTAGTAGGGGAAATGACTCAATCTGGGTCATCGTGGACAGACTGTCCAAGGTCGCTCACTTTATACCTATCAAGACGACCTACCAGAGTTTGAAGCTAGTAGAGCTGTATATTGCTAGAATTGTTGGTCTGCATGGAACCCCCAAGACCATAGTATCAGATCAAGGAACCCAATTTACCTCGAGATTTTGGCAGAAAGTCTAGGAAGGATTAGGAACGAAGTTGAACTTCAGCACCGCTTATCACCCGCAAACTGATGGACAGACTGAGAGAGTAAAGCAAATCCTAGAGGATATGTTGAGAGCGTGTGTGTTGGAATACGGATCAAAATGGGAAGACTGCCTGCCTTTCGCAGAATTCTCATATAACAATAGTTATCAAGCTAGTTTGCAAATGGCACCATTTGAGTTCCTATACGGAAGAAAGTGCCGTACCCCTTTGAATTGGTCGCAAGTAGGAGAGAGTCAGATTTTTGGACCCGACGTTCTCCGAGAAGCCGAAGAAAAGGTTCACAAAGTCCGTGAGCACCTCAAGACCGCCCAATCCAGGCAGAAGAGTTATGCTGACAAGAGAAGGAGAGACCTGACTTTCAATGTCGGAGATTTTGTGTATCTCAAGGTTTCGCCATTGAAGGGAACGCAACGCTTTAGTCTGAAAGGAAAGTTAGCCCCCAGTTATATCGGGCCCTTCAAGATTCTGAATTGCCGAGGGGAAGTATCATATCAACTGGAACTGCCAGAAGAGATGTCAGCCATCCACAATGTGTTCCATATCTCGTTACTTCGCAAATGCCTAGAAGTGCCGGAGAAGACCGAAGTTTTCAAGAACATCGATCACTGAGCTGTTGATATCAACAAGGATCTGACGTATCGTGAGGTTCCCATCCGTATCTTGGAAGAAGCTTACAGAACCACCAGGACCAGAAGTATCAAATTTATCAAGATTCAATGGAGCAACCATACTGAAGAGGAAGCCACTTGGGAGCGAGAAGATTACATTAGGAGGGAGTTCCCAGATCTCTTTAGTTCCAAGTTTTCTTTCGTAAATATCGGGACGAGATTTTGTTTAAGGGGAAGGTTTGTAACATCCCAAAACTTAATCCAAGGTTATTAAGATCCAAATCATCAAATTTATAGTTAACAAAAACTTTTCCATTTAAAAATCATTAAGCATTCATATGTGTGTGCATATAATTTAGGAGTTGTTTTAAATTGCCATGTTTGAGTGATCCATTGATTGTAAAATGATTCTAAGGTGAATTAAACATCATTTAGATCATTCCAAAACAAATCTCAAAGAAAAACAAATCAAAAAGAATAAAATAAGCAAATGGTTATTTGTGCCATTTTAATCACCATCCTATAACTCAAATCTTAACAGAAATAATTGTGGATCTTTGCACCCCTTGCTAGTACAAGTAGTGATGTACCAAGGCCCACTTTGTTTCATCCCAAAAACTTGCAAACACTAAATTTAAATGACATTTGAAAATTGAATGTAGTGTATGTATCAAGATCACACTTATTCAAAAACCACTCAAATGAACTCCATTTTCAAATCCCAAGCAAACCTAGATGCTTAGGCATGAGATGGAACACTCCACCAAAAATCAGCCCAAAATTAAAACTTTTGTTCTTGCGGCCATTTGGTCGAACAGGTGGCAGACAGAAGTAAACCTGCCTAACTAACACTGCTCCCTAACTAACCGCGTGACCCACAGTCGCCGAGCGCTGCCACTTTGTGGTCACCGCCGGCCAGAAGCGGGCAACACGGTAGGGACCGTGTCGCGCCAAACCAGCATGTCCCCTAGCTCCGCCCGACCCTACCGCCGCCCATGGTCCACCCCTCGATCAACCTCAGCCCCTGGACCACTCCCCGGCCTCGCCGCCTTTTCTCGCTGCGATCTCGCTAGAGCGCGATAGCCGCCAGCACGCCACAAACCGTGCCTCAACCGCAGACCGCGCAAGCCACTCTGCCTCGACCCCAGCACCCCGCCAGACACGGCCGTGCACCGTCGTGTGACCCACAGTCGCCGAGCGCCGCGTCGAGCACTGGCTCTGTTTCCCACGCTCCCGACCACATACCACCGCCCCTAGCCGTGCCATTGCACCGTAGCTGACCGCCAGGGAACCGCCCACCATCCGCCTACCTCACCCACGTCGGTAGCCCCCTGTGCCGTCATCACCGACGAGCTCCGCCCACACCTCTCGTTCTCACCGTCGTGCCTATATAAGCAGGCCTCCCCAGCACGAATTCCTCACACCATTCTACTCCCCTCTCTCCCCTATACATTTCCCCTCTCTTGCCGAAGCTGCTCGAGCTGTAGTTCGCCGGAATTGCACCGGAGGAGCCCGCTGTAGAGGAGGAGACGCTGCCGTCGATTCCGTCCACGACAACCCCTGCCGTGACCTCGCCTGAGTCCGCCATCGTCGTCCAGTTCGATCGCCCGCCTTGTTGCACTAGCTGGAGCCCTGGTACATCCCCAGTAGACCCTCACCGGCCGTTTAGGGTTCGGTATCACCGGCGACGAGTCCGTCGTCGACGACGACTGTGAGTCGTTGATCCACGTTATAATCGTGTGGCCTAGATCGCTAGATACCGTTTCAGGTTTTAAGACTCGTTGACAAGCGGGACCAACCTGTCAGCCGCCCTCTGCGCCGTTGAGCGCCAGTGGGCCGGCCCATTTCCTTTCCCGCACTAGCCCACGAATTCAAATATAGGTTTTTCTATTTAAGTTTAAACTCAATTCTATCCCTTAGTTCAAAAATCAATTCAGGAAGATTTACTGAACCAAATTGAGTGATTCCAATTTTGTTAGGAAGCTTCTGAAAAGATCTATCCAAGCTCGTTGGAGTTAATTCATTTAGAGTTAGAGATCTCTCCTAGTAAAAATAACAAGACATAAGCATTTGCACATTCGAACATTTTTATAAAATCAACCCTAATAGCTTTTGAGTTGATTCTAACTCTCAAAAATCACATTTAACCATACCTATCTGAATATGTAATAATATTGAGGTTTGCATGCAATGACTTTGGACTAATACCAAAATAGTGCTATATAGGCATTTCTAGTCACTTTAAATCATTAAATATTAAACTTAAACTTATTAAAATGTGATCCAAACTTTAAATCAAATTCCCATATGTTAGAATATGTGGTGATGACATGTGTCCACATGATCCCATATTTTAATTGGAGAATATTAAATCTTAGTTAATTTTAATGAGTAGAAATTACTTTTCTTAAATAAAAAGAATGAAGCTAGTTAATAAAACCTTGTGATGCTTGTGATGATAATAGATCATCAAATGTGTGCCTTAGTGTACTAAGTAGCCTAGATTAAGCATTCTTTGGTGATTGTGTATCCCGTATGTATTTATAGACGATAGTACCGACCAAGCTTTCGAGGAGGAGGAGTTCTATCAAGAAGAGGAGGAAGAAAACTTCAACCACTGCACCAACCAAGACAAGCTATTGTTAGCAAGCTATAATTAAGTTAGCTAACCTAAGCAAGATGCATTAGGCATGCTTTGGTTATACCACTTTGACTAGTATCTACCCCAAGTTTTATTTTCAAGCTTTTACTTCCTTTACTTTACCAAAGTCCCTTACTTGTTGAAGGTAGCACAAAAAGTATAAAACTTGACCTATCTAGATAACCTTAGATTTCATTCTATGGTATGAGATTGATCTTAGCATCCCATATTAGTGATCACTCTTAACCTAGTAGTTTAGAGCTAAACTAGAACTTGTGTCACTTTAAATGGGAATACTTGGTGAAAATGAATTGTGAAAACCTTGGAATGATGAGTAATTCTATTGAGATGTTTTGACATGTGTTGAGAAACACAAATGGTTTATGATGATGAAAATGTTGAGGCATGAGCCTTAGCCCTTTTACAAAACTGATGGTTGGATCCGGATGCGATACCATTCCAATTTTACCGTACAACCACAATACCTGAATTTGGTAAGGCTTAGCCGAAAGTTTATATGCATTAGTATTAGTTCCCTCGCGGGAGAGGTTTGAGCTGAGCCTACCTTTGGATGTTGTCCACCTATGTAGTGCCCAATATGATATATGGTCATGGTTGGGAGGCCATACTCATAGGAGAGGTGCTTATACTAGGGTGTGTAAAGGAAAGGTTATGTTTGATTATCTGCATACTAAGTATGGTGATTTAGGGTTATCCCTGACAGATGTATTGAATCTTGTGGTGAAAGTGTACCACCTCTGCAGAGTGTCAAACAATTCGAATAGCCGCGTCCGCGGTTATGGATAGTTGGAGTGGCCATACTGTTTCGGTGTCAGATGTTTTCAAAAGGACTTATGAAATGAATGATGAATCCTGACTTGACCACAACAGGGTTGTGACTATGACACTGGCTTCCCAATTTAAGTGATTCTAGAACTTTATTTTATCTTTCTTTGTTTTTGAACTCAGCTTAGGTTTCAAACTTAACTTTACAAGTAAACTTAGAGTTTGCAATCCCACTAGAACTACCTTACTTATTAGTGATAGTTTGCGAGTACTTAAAGAGTACTCATGGCTTTTGTCCCTGGCTATTCCTATGGCCATACTATGAAGGAGACTACCAACATGAAGGACAGCAGGACGGCTATGATAACTAGGACTATCTCCCATCGTCAGCATTGCATGTGACTCTGAAGATGGACCCCACCGCTACGCTTATTTATTCCGCTGCTTGTTGTATTAAGACTGGATCATGAGATCCTTTATTCGTGTAAGACCTTATTATGGTTTGTAATGGATGATGTACTGTGATATCCAATCTGTTATGTCTCACAAAAATGGTAATCCTGGGATTGCAATGTAGGACATAACAGGCATCTGGGATTAAAAATCCGGGTGTTGACACCCGTCATGGCTTCGAGTCCAACTCACTCCCATGAACACTCGGTCTCAAGTCGATAGATGGTAGCGGCCTATAGCAAGATATGCCAACTTCCAAGTGTCGTAAAGACAGAAGACGAACCTTTGATGTGACTTTCGTCCAAGTTCCTTTGCCACACAATATATATGTTAAGCTATAGGCGAGTAGTTGCCATCCCTTTAATAGCTTAACTCTCTTATCGTACCATGATATGTGATTCACTGGACTAACTCTTAGTCCGACTCCTCAGTTAACACTTAACTGAGTAGTGCATGGCCATGCTTCTGAATCATATCACACGAGAGGGCCTAGAGAATATCTCTCCATTACGGAGGGGCAAATCCCATCTTGGTAATCCACGTCACGCAGCTTGCTTCACAACCAACCCGAACTCTACCTTTATAACTACCCATTTACGGAACATCGTTTGATAGAACCTAAGTTGGCGATCCACAACTCGAATCATGCAATCACCTCTGGTCAAAGGATTCCATTGCTTGAGACTGCAAATGATAACATGCTCGTTGCATCTCAACTGTGTGTCAGTCCGACTCGCTAAACTCTTTAGCCGAATCAGTGTAAGTCAGAATAGCATCACCATGCCCATGATAAGTGGAACCATGTCATCAGCCGACTTGCACATTGGTCTAAGTTGTGTGTCCAGCACAACCTCAACGACCAAGGACAATCTAGTATGAACAATCATGAATATATAGTTCCACAACTGAATCACGTATTCAGTGATACATATCTGATGTTCATACAAGGACAACTTTATTTTATGAATACTTTGGGAAATATCATCAACCATGATTGCCTCTAGGGCATATTCCCAACATACTACATCATCTAGGCCATTTACAAACAAAATCCAAAGAAAAAGAAATCAAATATGAATCAAATAAGCAAATGGTCATTTTGACCAAAGTTAACCACTAGGCAACTTTGAGTGTTCCTAGAAAAAAATTATAATAGAAACATTTCCAATTGTTTTCACCCTTGCTAGACCAAGTAAAAGTGAACCCAAGCCCACTTTACAAACTCACTGAAACTATTTTCAAATCTATTTAAAGGACAATTCAAAATTGAATCAAGTGTATGTACTAAGATCACCCTTTTGCAAAACCCACTCAAATAAATTCATCTTGGCAAAGCCAAGCAACCAGAGACTACCAAGCATAAGTTTAGATCACTCACCAAATTTCATTCAAAAATTTCAAATTTAAATTCTTGAGGGCCATTAAATCAAACACCTTGCAGACACTAATTAAACCACTGCCTAACTTCACTATTTGAGCAGTGATCACTCGACCACTTGCCCTCTTTACACTCCCCTGGTCTCCCCCTTTGTCTAGCAGCACCAAACATGCGCCCCCTCTTTGTCGTTGCACCAGTGCACCTCCGCCTGATGCTCACCTCACTGGCCGACCATGGACAGAACGCCACAACCAACGCCGCAACTTTCCATGATGTCAAGGAGGCATGCCACCGTCCACCGCCACCCCCTGTCTAGCCCTTGACCGCAGCCAGGCCATGGACCACCAGAAAACTGCCGCACCCACTTTCTCTATGTCGTGCCGAGAGCACGCCAGAGCGTCGCACTCGACCAGCTCGCACAGACCGCGCATCGCTCTCTCCACTCATGGACACACTCGCCATGACCATAGCTAGCTCCTAGACACCCCCGCTTGCTGCCACGCGACCCTTAGTCCCCGGGCACCGTTTCGAACACCGCCGGTTCCGCGCAGAGCACCGCCCGCACTCGACCAACCTAGACCGCCCCGTGACACGCCTTTAAGCCCGTGATGACCACCAGAGAGCACTGTGTCGCCCCCTAGCCGCAGCCGCGCCACTAGCCGCCCGTATCATCGTCACCGTTGATCCCGAGCCCATGCAGAAATGTCCCTTCGCCGGTGTATAAATAGAGGCTCCCTCCGCCTCCATTCTCCACACCAACACACTCCCCACTCCTCACAGAGCCTCCCACACCTCTCCCTGGAGCAAGGTGAGCACCAACCCACACGGAATTTTGCCGGAGCCTGCCGCTGTAGAGGAAGAAGGGAGCCGTTGATTGGAGCCGCCCCAGGAGCTGCCGCGACCACCATTCGAACCGCTGTCGTCGACAACGTCATTTCCTCCCATCTCCGACCCTAGCTGGAGCCCTGGTGAGCCTCGCACGACCCCCACCGCCGCGTTAGGGTTCAGACATCGCCGGAGCTGTTCGTTGCAGACGACGAATGTCAGCCGTTAGATCAAGTTCTAATCGTAGGGCCTAGATTGAAAGATGCCGTTTCGGTTAGATAGAGTCACTAACTAGTGGGATCGTCCTGTCAGCAGCCCGCTGCTCCGTGCTGTGCATATTGGGCCGGCCCGTTTACGTTCCTGCGCAGGCCTGTAGTTTCAAATAGTTATTTTCCATTTTAGTTAAAACCAGTTTCTATCAGTAGATTCAAAAATTAATTCAAAAAGATTAACTAAACCAAATTGCATGATTCCAATTTTGTTATAAAGGTATTCAAATTATCTATCCAAACCCGTTGGATTCAAACCATTTGGAGTTAGAGACCATCTATAGTAAAAATAACAAAACAGAGACTTTTCCAACTTCAAACATTTTTCAAAAATTAGCCATAAATGCTTTTGAGTTGATTCCAACTCTCAAAAATCACATTTGACAAGATATATCTGAATATGTAAAAATATTTAGGTTTACATGCCATGACATTGGACTAGTACCAAAAGAATGCTATATAGGCATTTCTAGTCACCTTAATTCTATTAAATAGTAATTATAAACTTTGTAAAATATGATCAACCCTTTAAATCATATTCCCAAGTATTAGAATATGTGGTCATGACATGTGTCAACATGATCCCATAATTCAATTGGAGAATATTAAATCTTAAGTATTTTCAATGAGTAGAAATTACTTTTCTAAAATAAAATAAATAAGACTAAGTCTTTATTTCATGTGATGTTTGTGATGATGCTAGATCATCAAGTGTGAACCTTAGTTTGCTAAATAGAAGTAGTTAAGTATTGTTTGGTGATTGTGTACCTCATATTAATTTATAGACGCTAGTACCGACCCGGGATGCGAGGAGGAGGAGTACTACGAAGACGAAGAAGAAGAAAACTTTAACCACTACACCAATCAAGGCAAGCTATCACTAATTGCAAGCTAACACTTGAAAGTTTCCTAACTATGCAAGCCATCACTACTAGCAAGCTATTACTTGCAAGCCTAACCCTACAAGTTAACCATGCAAGTTAACACTTGCCCACTTCATCACCTATGCAAGATGCATTAGGCATGCTTTGGTTATACAACTTTGATTATACCAATCCCAAGTTTTACTTGCAAGCTTTATTCAAAGTTCTTTACTTTTAGTTAGTGCTTTCTGAGTTTTGGAACCCTAGTATAGATACCATAAAGAGTATAAAACTAGGCCTAGCTAGTTATACTTAGGTGTCATCAAAAGGCATAACCCTAGAGTTGGATAGTTACACCTTATTTAGCACCCCTCATTAGTGAATACCCTCAACTTTAGTGGCTAGTGCTAAGCATAAAAGTTGATCACTGTAGATGGGAATACTTGGTGAAAATGATTATGAAAACCTTGGAATGCTGATTCATTATATTGAAATGTTTTGACATGTGTTGAGAATCACAATGATTTGATGATGAAAATGTTGAGGCATGATCCTTAGCCCTTTATAAAAACATATGGTTGGGTTCGGATGCGATACTTCCAATTTTAGCGTACAACCACAATACCTGAATTGGGTAGGGCTTATTCGGAAGTTTATATGCCTTAGTATGGGTTCCCTTGCCGAAGAGGTTGAGCTGGGCCTACCTCATGATGAATGTCCACCTATGTCGTGCCCAGGATGGCAGATGGCCATGGCTGGGAGGCCAAGCTCATAGGGGAGGTGCATATACTAGAGTGTGTAATTGAATGGCTATGATTGATTATCAGCATACTAAGTATGATGATTCAGGGTTATCCCTGGCGGCTGTATCGAATTTTGTGGTGAAAGTGTACCAGCTCTGTAGAGTGTCAAACTATTCTAATAACCGCGTCCGCGGTCATGGACAGTTGGAGTGGCCATACTGTTTCGTCGTCAGATGTTTTCAAAATGACTTGTGAATTGAACTATGACTTTGATTTTGAACACCATAGGATTGTGGACATGAAAACTAGGTTCCCACTTAAGTGATTTAGAACATTAAATTTGCTTTCTTTACTTCTCAACTCAGCTTAAGATAAACCTGCCTTTTTGCAAATAAACCTAGAGCTTAAGATTCCTGCTAGAACTACCTTACTTGTTAGTGATAGTTTGCGAGTACTTAAAGAGTACTCATGGCTTTGTCTCTGGCTATTCCCATGGCCAGACTATGAGGATGACTACCTGGATGAAGGATAGCAGGAGGTCTACGACAACTAGGATCATCTCCCATCATCAGCATTTCTTGTGACCTTGAAGATGGAGCCCCTACTATGTTTATTTTCCTTTGCTTGATTTGTATTAAGACTGGATCATGAGATACTTTATTTGTAAGACCTTTATTATGGTTTGTAATGGATGATTTACTGTGGTACAAATTCTGTTATGTCTCGCAAAAATGGGAATCCTGGGATTGCGAGCTATGGCATAACAGGCATCTTGGATTAAAAATCCGGGTGTTGACACGAACTAGTCCCACCATAACAGTAAACAACACTTTAGATGGTACCCTCATCAATTATTATAAATGTAATTATCGAAATCCTAGTGCACAATGTGCGACTTTCGATGTTTTGTTCACCTCGCTTCCTACTTGACTTTAGTTGGTATTATCGATATAGGAGTTTCCAATCTCCTTACAACATAACCCTTTATGCTTTTAAGATATGTCATCCATCATGGATTTGGAAACGTGTCTACAATTCTCAATTAGACACTATGGACAAACTGAACTCAATATTCTGTGGTTCATACTTAATCACGTTTCAAATGTTCCTTCTTGGATCATATATTATGTTAAGTTAGCATCATGGTTTTTTGATGACTGCAAGTGCATAGATCGTTTGTAGCTAGTTTTGATAAATATATCGATCCCACAGGGAGCAGGAGCCTGAAGTCTAATAACTCTTGAATTAAATACTACAATAGAAATGCTAAATAAAGTTCCAAGTAACAAGATAAAATGAGAGTATTGTGTAAAAATGTGTTTTGGGGTTTTCAGTATAAGCGAACAATAACTAAAGTAAAACAACTGAACACGGAAAGTAAGTATCGCGTATGTAAAAGAGATTTGAAACTGCAATGGGAAAAGGCATTCTCAGGGAGTATCGGATACATCACTAGCATTATAAAGAGCTAAGATAAATATTATTATCATGAACATTCTAAACTATGTATGTGTGGGAGGAACTCCACATCTGGACAAATAGGCAGCAACCACTTCTCACATCATCCTCATAACCACATCAGACAGCAATCGGCAGCAATCGAATTACTGTGCTATTAAGGGACTTAATCCCATAGGACGTATCCCATGGCATGGATAGATCTGTGAGTTTCCTTGGCTCACAAGTTGATACGTAAGGGGTGTCAATAGCTTTATAGTCACTATAAGTGATAACACACCTTCGTCTACCAACAAGTAGTTCCCTCCATCAAGTTCCCACTAGAGGCAAATATTGAGAGGTCGACTTCTCCCAGCATCAATATGAAGACAATCTAACACATGGTTACAGCAATGAATATCATAATAAACTTTATCGTATTTCAATCTCATACTAGGGTTTCTCCATCTCCCCAAGAACTAATGATCTACTCAGACATGGAGGCAATCAACATCATGGCAATAACAATGGAATCTATCATAGATGAATAGTACTTGTATAAATCCACAACGAGTATGGAAATTACAACAAGATGTAGACAAGATGTAGATGGGATGGATGGAGATGGTGGTGATGTAGTGGTTGATGATGAAGATCGATGCCTTAGCCTCCTGGATCTGTGTAGGGCAAAGATGGATCCCCGGTGGACGAGTTCCTCCTCCAGATGCCTTCCGGGGGTGAGGTTTTGGCGATTTCTGGTTGTTTTGTGTGTTATCTCTCCAATCCAGTTGCATAGGGTGAAACTATTTGAGGAGGCGGTGGCAACGCCAACTATACGACCGGAAAATTAATTCTCGTTGTATAGTTGGTCATTAAACCTTCCGGATGCCTTGATCGCTTCGGGTTTTCTTCTAGTGTTATTGATATTTTCCAAATAAGCGATTTACGTTGTTTTTTACTCCTTTTCTCCCCAATACAACTGCTCCATGAATTGTGTCCATTGTATCCATCATCTGTCCTGATCCAGGTGAAAATAGACATAAAATGTGCATGCAAACACCGTAAAATACCAAGATCCTACAACTACAGTGTAAAATAATAATATAAAACATGATGCAAATATGCACTCATCAACTTCCCCAAGCTTAGACTCTTGCTCGTCCCGAGCAAGTTTAGCATAATGGATGTGATCGTCATATTCATGAAGTTGAGTCGATAAAATAAATGAGGCAGTTGCAGCATGTGTTTATCATATATGATATATAGGAATAAGTTCATGAATAGTACCTTACTCGAACCATCTGAATAATATTAGCAGGCTTCCACACCTTAGCATTTAACAGTTCACAAAAGATTACTCTCAGTATGATGTAAAAGTATTCAGTTCAACCGAATGAGTTAGCGAGGTAGTCCCAAGTGTTTTTGGATTAACATATTCACTTGGGATTTAAAATCTCAAATGCATCTTTGTCATACTACAATATAGTGGTGTATGCCTATTTGCTCTTTGCACATTCGCTCTTTTTCTTCTCTCTTTTCTTCTTCTTTTATATATATATATATATGCTCACTCTTTTGTTTAAGTGTTGTGCAAAGGAGCTAGCCATACATTCCACTCATGTAGGAATTCAAAGTTTAACGATCTCAATTACCAAATTCCAATTGCATATGAAGCAATCTTTATAGCTTGAATATTCTACCTCGTCTTGTTCTCACTATAATTTGATAGCACTTTTAATTTTCCTTTGTTCAAGGTTTCATTTTCAACTTAACTGATTAGATAATTTTTTCTTTGTAAATCAAACAATGAACTTACAACATATTGACCAAATTATCATTGTATGTTCTATTAATACCAATGGTGTGGAAGACTCCTATTGCTGTCATCAAGTGCAAGTAAAATTATACTCAAGCCATTCATATATCCAATAGGATAAGCACAAACTCAATAATGCTCCATATATGATAATTGATGACTGCAAGTGCACAGATCGTTTGTAGCTAGTTTTGAAATTAAGATATCGATCCCACAGGGAGCAGGAGTCTGAAGTCTAATAACTCTTGAAATAAATATTATAATAGAAATTCTAAATAAAGTTCTAAGGGACAAGATAAAATGCGAGTATTGTGTAAAAGGGTGTTTTTGGGTCTTTGGTATAAGAGCAATGATAAGTAAACTAAAACAAATGAATACAGAAAGTAAGTATCGCGTATGTAAGAGAGATTGGAACTGCAATAGGGAAAAAGCGTTCTCAGGGAGTAGCGGATACACCACTAGCATTATAAAGAGCTAAGATAAAGATTATTATCATGAACATTCTTAACTATGTATGTGTGGGAGGAACTCTGTATTCGGACAAATAGGCAGCAACCATTGCTCACATCATCCTCATAACCATAGCAGTCAGCAATCGACATCAATCGAATTACTGTGCTACTAAGGGACTTGATCCCATAGGATGGATAGTGTTCTGTGAGTTTCCTTTGTTTCCCAAGTTGATACATAAGGAGTGCCAACAGATTTATAGTCACTGTAAGTGCTAACACACCTCCGTCTACCAACAAGTAGTTCCCTCCATCAAGTCCCCATGAGAGGCAAATATTGAGAGGTCGACTTCTCTCAACATCAAGATGAAGACAATCTAACACATGGTCACAGTGATGAATATTATTATCATGAACATTCTAAACTATGTATGTGTGGGGGGAACTCCATATTTGGACAAATAGGCAGCAATCACTTCTCACATCATCCTCATAACCACATCGGACAGCAATCGACGGCAATCGAATTACTGTGCTATTAAGGGACTTAATCCCATAGGACGTATCCCATGGCATGGATAGTGTTCCGTGAGTTTCCTTGGTTCACAAGTTGATACGTAAGGGGTGCCAATAGCTTTATAGTCACTGTAAGTGATAACGCACCTTCGTCTACCAACAAGTAGTTCCCTCCATCAAGTCCCCACAAGAGGCAAATATTGAGAGGTCGACTTCTCCCAGCATCAATATGAAGACAATCTAACACATGGTTACAGCAATGAATGTCATAATAAACTTTATCTTATTTCAATCTCATACTAGGGTTTCTCCATCTCCCCAAGAACTAATGATCTACTCAGACATGGAGGTAATCAACATCATGGCAATAACAATGGAATCTATCATAGATAAATAGCACTTCTATAAATCCACAACGAGTATGGAAATTACAACAAGATCTAGACAAGATGTAGATGGGATGGATGGAGATGGAGGTGATGCAGCGGTGGATGATGATGATCGATGCCTTAGCCTCCCGGATCTGCGCAGGGCAAAGATGGATCCCCAGTGGATGAGTTCCCCCTCCAGATGCCTTCCGGAGGTGAGGTTTCGGCGGTTTCTAGGTGTTTTGTATGTCGTCTCCCTGATCTAGTTGCATGGGGTGAAACTATTTGAGGAGGTGGTGGCGACGCCAACTATACGGCGGGAACCATACGGCCAAAAAAAATATTCCCGCCGTATAGTTGGTCGTTAAACCGTCTGTGTCCTTTGTTCGCTTAGGGTTTTATTCTGGTATTACCGAGAGGTCCCAAATAAGTGATTTACGTTGTTTTTGACTCATTTTCTCCTATGTACAACTTATCCAACAATTGTGTCCATTTGATCCATCATCTGTCCTTATCCTAGTGAAAACAGACATAAAATGTGCGCACGGGCGTCGTAAAATTCCAATATCCTACATCTACAATGCAAAATAATATTGTAAAGCATGATGCAAATATGCACTCATCAACTTCCCCAAGCTTAGACTCTTGCTCGTCCTGAGAAAGTTTAGCTTAATGGATGTGATCCTCATATTCATGGAGCTGAGTCAATAAAATAAATGAGGCAGTTGCAGTATGTGTTTATCATATGCGATCCATAGGAATAAGTTCATGAATAGTACCTTACTCGAACCATCTGAATAGTATTAGCATGCTTCCACACCTTAATGATCAATAGTTCACAAAAGATGAATCTCAACATAATGTAAAAGTATCTGGTTCAACCGAATGAGTTAGCAAGGTAGTTCCAAGTGTTTTAGGATTAACATAATCACTTAGGATTCAAAATCTCAAAAGTGTATCTTTGTCATAGTACAATATAGTGGCATATGCCTATTTTCTCTTTGCACACTCGCTCTCTTTCTTCTTTTTCTTCTCTTTTGTGTATATGCTCACACTTTTGTATAAGTGTTGTGCAAAGGAGTTATCCATACATTCCACTTCATGTAGGAATTCAAAGTTTAATGATCTCAATTATCAAATTCCAATTGTATATGAAGCATTATTATGACTTGAAGATTCTACCTCGACTTGTTCTCAATCTATTTTGATAGCACTTTAATTTTCCTTTGTTCAAGGTTTCTTTTTCAACTTAACTGCATAGATAGTTTTTCTTTTTAAATCAAGCCATATACTCACAACATATTGACCAAATTATCTTTATATGTTCCATTAATACCAATGGTGTCGAAGACCCCTATTGCTATCATCAAGTGCAAGTAAAATTGTACTCAAGCCATTCATATATCCAATAAGACAAACACAAACTCAATATTGCTCCATATATATAATAATAAAATCGGAATTTCAAAAAAGGTACCGACTATTCCTAAAGGGAATCCTAATGATGCAAACTTTATTTCTAGTTTGAACTAATGCAAAACTAAAATAGTAATGTAAAACTTATAAAATAGAGGGATCAAATAATCCCTTGCGATTATTTGATACCGTGATTATTGTAGATCACTGTGGCGCCATGGCATGTAACACCGCAGTTCGTAGCTTCTTATTGGTCTCCTCCAGAGTAGTAATGCGGTTGTAGCACCTCCGCAGATTAGATTGTAGAGTGTCCACTCTATTTGTGAGCTTAGTCACCAATGGGAGAAGATCATCCTTCATCTCTATCTCCTTGAGATGGTGGCGGACTTCAACGCGATGAAGTAGTTCCTGCTTCTGATATATCTCCAGTGCTCGCACGTGATCCTGGGTCATGGGGACAGCTTCTTCTTCCTCATCCATAATTGATGGATCGGGGAAGTGGAAACCATACCTCCACTCTTCTTGAGGCTTCACCCTCATACGAGCACTAATGGTTGCCCTCAAGAGTGGTGCCTTTTCTCCCATGCTAGCACCTTCACCAATATTAGGTAATTCCTTACGCTTATGCGGCCTCGGGTCCGTGGTGATGAATTTGACCGTATCCACACGTCCTTTTCCATGCGGCTTGTGCCTTCTCTCTCTTCTTGAGCTCTCTTCATTGACACCCAGTTGATCTCTAGGGGATCATATACATCATGGCGGATGTAGATGTCAACCACATAATCATTGGAATCATTATTGTAGTATCTTGGCTCGACATACTCCTTGTACCCCGGGCTAAATCTCTCCACCTCCTCATTGTCATACTCCATGGACGGGCTGCTGGAGCGGTCCCTGGAAGGAGCAATGAGCCCCATGGGTTTCCCACTGCTTAGAACGGGATAGCGCATTACTAGATTTGTTCCTAAGGATTATGAATAGAGAGAAACACAAGGGCAGTATATAAAGGGGGTCAGAGGTCGGTAAAACTCGCGCGAAACACCAAATTGTCACCCAAGAAAATAATCTTAACAAAACAGGGAAAGAAATCACGGATTTGGGAGAGTCCTGCCTTGTAACGACCAACTATACGGGCGTGGACCGTATAGCGCCGGCCGTATAGTTGGTTCCTGGCAGATATTTCCAAATATCTCGAGTTCAGGTCAGTTAAGTCACGACTCGGAACCAACAATAACGTTTTTTTGGCAATGCGAAAAGGCAAATGAAAAAGTATCTGGTAGTTTAACGACCAACTATACGGGCGGAGAATTGGCTCTGGTCGTATAGTTGCGACTGTATAGATATAGACACCAAAAATCGAAAAGTGTCTAGGAGTTTAATGACCAACTATACGGCCGGAATTTTGGCTCCGGTCGTATAGTTGCGCCCGTATACGTTGAGACATCTAAAACAATTGCGCAAAGAACATACTGAGAGTTTAACGACCAACTATACGGCGGGAGATTCCTATCCGGTCGTATAGTTCCACCCGTATAGTTGGTAAAACCCTAAAAAAACTTCATAAAAACACAAGGAATTCAAAGGCAAAGTTTTCAAAAGTAAAATTTGTGAAAGCAAATCACTATTTGGATAAAACACTTACCTTGAACTTATCGTTTGCTTATTCGGGGATGAAAAGCTCCTCGAACAACGAAGACTTGTTCTCTTTTGGAGGAATTGACCTTAGTTCATTGAATAATTCTCCTAAGCAAAAATCATCAGGACTAAAGTTCCTCTCAATAAGATTGGTGTCTTGCTAGGAAAACATGGACACTTCATCCAACATTTTTATTTCTTACCTCTGCATAATCTGCAACTCAAATTCTTGAAGTGAAAGAATCCAATGGATCAGTCTCGGCTTATGGTGTTTCCTCTCAAGGAGTTCTTTTAAACCATCACGATCCGTATGAACTCTTACTTTTGCATCAACTATATAAGAATGAAATTTATCACAAGAGAAAAATATAGCAAAAAGTTTCCTTTCTTCCTTAGGGTAATTATTTTGAGCACCATTAAGAGTTCTACTAGCATGATGTATAATATTAAATCTACGACCAACGTGTTGTCCCAGAGTTACTCATACAACATCGTCACTAGCCTCACATATTAAGTCAAAGGTTGTATCCCAGATAGGTGGTTTAATGATAGGAGCACGGGATAAAGCATTTTTGAGTTTATCAAAGGCTTCAAGACATTTATCATCAAAATTAAATCTTACTCCCTTTTGCAGGAGGTTAGTCAAAGGTTTAGATATTCTAGAGCAATTTCTAATGAACCTTCTATAAAACCCCACATGACCAAGGAAACTTCTTATACCTTTAATATCCCTAGGTTGTGGCATTCTCTCTATGGCCTCAACCTTAGCTCTATCCACTTCAATTCCCTTACCTGATACCTTATGTCCAAGGACTATACCTTCTTTGACCATAAAATGGCACTTCTCCCAGTTTAGAACAAGATTAGTTTCTTCGCAACGCTGCAAAACTCTTTTGAGATTATGCAAGCAAATAGTAAACGAAGTTCCATAGACAAAAAAGTCATTCATAAATACTTCCATTATTAGTTCTGTAAAATCCGCAAAAATAGCAGTCATGCATCTTTGAAAAGTAGCTAGAGCATTACATAAACCAAAAGGCATACGTAGGTAACCATGTAAACCATAAGGACTAATGAAAGTTGTTTTAAGTTGGTCATCCGAATGAACAGCTATTTGAGAAAAACCAGAGCATTCGTCCAAGTAGCAAAAATGAGTGTGGTTTGCTAACCTTTCTAAAGTTTGATCTATGAACGGTAAAGGATAGTGATATTTCCTAGTTTCCTTATTTAATTCCCTGAAGTCTATGTACATCCTATGCCCAACAATAGTTCTAGTAGGTATCAATTCATTGTTTTCATTAGGAACAACAGTAAAACCGCCCTTCTTAGGGACACAATGAACATGACTTACCCATTCACTTAATTTAATAGGATAGATTGTACCTGCGTCTAGTAGGCGTACAATTTCTTGTCTTACCACTTCCTTCATTTCGGGCTTCAATCTTTTATTAAATTCCACAACTAGTTTAGCACCTTCTTCCATGAATATTCGATGGACGGTAATCATGGGACTAATGCCCGTCAAATCATCCATTGAGTATCCAAAGGCCTTGCGATGCTCCTTAAGTATTTTCATGAGTTCTTCTTCTTGTCCTGAAAGTTTGGCACTAATAATAACAGGAAACTTATCTGTATCATCTAAAAACCTCTATTTAAGATTATCTGGTAGAGTCTTTAGCTCGGGGGTGGTAATTCATCATCCCCTCTCTTTTCTGGCTCTTCAAAAGCCTCATCAGTTGGAGGCCCCATAATGGGAAGTGAATCGAATTCATCTTCAAGTTCTTCTAGGGACTTGTCCTCCATAACTATTTCTTCATAATTTGAGTCTTCATTTATTTCTTCTTCTTGATTACTAAAGAAAAGAGCTGCCATTTCCTCAGTAGTCTTCTCTTCCTCTTCTTCTTTTATTTGTGGAGGCCTGTCTTTAAATTTGGAAAAGTGGAATTCTTTTTCCGCTCCCCCAAGCTTAAGAGACACAATCTCCTTTTTGAAATCAACTTTGGCACCTACATCACTCAAAAAGTTTCTTCCAAATATAATTGGGCAAAGTGTGTTAGCTGGCATATCAACAACTACAAAATCGATAGGAAAGTTTTTATTGCCGATTGTGACAGTTGCATATTCAACTACTCTCATTGGAATTCTAAGAGTTTTATTGTCTAACATGATTGTCATATCAGTATTTTCAATTGTAGCCGGTTCTATTTCTTCTTCTATTTCTAAATAGAAATCATAAGATATAACATTAACTTCGGTGCCAATATCACATAAACAATAATGCGAGGTTTCTTTAAATATGCAGGGAAGAATAGGCTTACCCACATCTTTACCTTTGTTTTACCTTCAACCAATACGGAAGTCTCTTCATCAAGTTCAACTATGTTACAATGTGCGTATATAGCCATAATTACTTCCTTGGTTACCTCTTCATCTTTGGTCTCTTCCAGATGTTCCACAACTTCTGGCATACTTTCCTCTTCCTTCCTCTCTTGTACTGCTTTGACCTGTTCATATTCAAGAATATGCTTTTGTGCACTGTTAGGAAAAGGCATCTCATGTATTGGTTCTACGGAGGCTAGTGTTGCTTTAACTTCTCTTTTCTTCTCAGGTTCGGGTGGTGGATCATATTTGACCACACGCTCTTTTGGAGCTTTAATATGTTCTGTAAAAGATTTAACAACTTGCAACACAAGATCTGAATCCAAATAAAGTTCTTTAGATAATTCTTTAACATGGCCCTTTTTATTATAGTCATGAATACATTTATGTTCTATTTCTATGCCTCCTTCACTTCCTAGACCAAAATTCCATGAAACTCTATGATTGCGAATTCTATTAAGTAAAGCCCAAGATTTAGTTATAGGAAGATTCATAAATGCTCCTTCCGTGAAAGAGTCTAGTTCAACTTTATTAGGTTCAATTCAAACGCCATAAAAGATATGCAATAAATACCATTCAGGCAAATCATGATGAGGACATACATGTAGT
The DNA here is from genome assembly GCA_910589775.1 of Avena eriantha. NCBI lineage: Eukaryota > Viridiplantae > Streptophyta > Magnoliopsida > Poales > Poaceae > Avena > Avena eriantha. Next base: position 399,448,967 of record OU342741.1, read on the forward strand.
AAATCTTTAAATCTGATATAAGCTCTTAGTAGTCCTTCATTAGAACGGTTCCTCCAAGTCGTTAGAAGATGCCTGATTCCAAAAGATTTTGATAATGGATAATATTTTGCTAGAAATTCACAAGCTAGATTATCCCAAGTAGTAGTGGCTTCAGGGGGTAGAGATCTATACCATGAGAGTGTTGTGCTAGTCAATGTCTGGCTAAAAAGTTTAATCCTTATCTCATCAGCAGTATATCCCATCAATTGAAAAGTGCCACATATATCTTTGAAACATGCAATATGCTCATATGGATCAAGATCTTCTTCATCTCCAGTAAATTGCTTCTAGTGTAGAATACCAAGTAATAGAGGATTTATTTCAAACCCCCTTGTCTTCTCATTGGAGTTATCTCTTTTATAAATATCATAGGGCTTCCCAAAGTGGCTGAGTGGGTTAGCACTAGTCATACGCTCAAACTCCATCATGTTGGTGGAAACCTGTAACTCAAAACAAAACTTAGCAAGAAAAAAATAAATAAGTAAAAACTAAAAGACCTACAGTGCTTAGCTCCCCAGCAACGACGCTAGAAAATAGCTTGATGACTGCAAGTGCACAGATCGTTTGTAGCTAGTTTCGAAATAAAGATATCGATCCCACAGGGAGCAGGAGTCTGAAGTCTAATAACTCTTGAAATAAATATTACAATAGAAATGCTAAATAAAGTTCTAAGTGATAAGATAAAATGGGAGTATTGTGTACAAGGGTGTTTTTGGGTTTTTGGTATAAGAGCAACGATAAGTAAAGTAATACAAATTAATACAAAAACTAAGTATCGCATATGTAAGAGATATTGGAACTGGAATAGGGAAAAGGTGTTCTCGGGGAGTAGGAGATACATCACTAGCATTATAAAGAGCTAAGATAAAGATTATTATCATGAACATTCTTAACTATGTATGTGTGGGAGGAACTTCGTATTTGGACAAATAGGCAGGAACCGCTGCTCACATCATCCTCATAACCATAGCAGTCAGCAATCGACATCAATCGAATTACTGCGCTATTAAGGGACTTGATCCCATAGGATGGATAGTGTTCCGTGAGTTTCCTCGGTTTCCCAAGTTGATACGAAGGAGCGCCAACAGCTTTATAGTCATTGTAAGTGCTAACACACCTCCATATACCAACAAGTAGTTCCCTCCATCAAGTCCCCATGAGAGGCAAATATTGAGAGGTCGACTTCTCTCAACATCAAGATGAAGACAATCTAACACATGGTCACAGTGATGAATATCATAATAGACTTTATCTTACTTCAATCTCATACTAGGGGTTCTCCATCTCCCCAAGAACTAATGATCTACTCAGACATGGAGGAAATCAACATCATGGCAATAACAATGGAATCTATCATAGATGAATAGTACTTGTATAAATCCACAATGAGTACGGAAATTACAACAAGATCTAGACAAGATGTAGATGGGATGGATGGACATGGAGGTGATGCAGCGGTGGATGATGAAGATCGATGCCTTAGCCTCTCGGATCTGTGTAGGGCGAAGATGGATCCCTGGTGGACGAGTTCCCCCTCCAGATGCCTTCCGGAGGTGAGGTTTCGGCGATTTCTGGGTGTTCTATATGTCGTCTCCCTGATCCAGTTGCACGGGGTGAAACTATTTGAGGAGGCGGTGGTGGTGCCAACTATACGGACGGGAAACTTATTCCCGCTATATAGTTGGTCGTTAAACTGTCTGTCTCCTTTGTTCGCTTCGGGTTTTTTCTTCTGGTATTATTGATATTTCCCAAATAACCGATTTACGCTATTTTTGACTCATTTTCTCCTCAATACAACTGCTCCAAGAATTGCATCCATTGGATCTATCATTTGTCCAGATCCTAGTGAAATAGACATAAAATGTGTGCGCTAGCGCCATAAAATACCAAGATCCTACATCTACAATTCAAAATAATAGTGTAAAACATGATGCAAATATGCACTCATCAATAATAAACTCGGAATTTCATAAAAGGGATCGACTATTCCTGAAGGGAGTTCTAATGATGCAACTTTATTTCTAATTTGAACTAATGCAAAACTAAAATAGTAATGTAAAACATATAAGATAGATTACAAGGTCTTAAAAACCTCCCCAAGCTTGGAATCAAGCCAGGTGGGATCAAATAATCCCTTGCGATTATTTGATACCGTGATTATTGTAGTCACTATGGCACCATGGCACGCGATATGTTTTCTTCATGGGCAGCATGAGACAGAGGGATTGATAACCTCGAATTCTTTAACACGCAGCTTGTAGAAAAGATTATTCCTCTCCAGCACTTTCACTTGTTCTTTAATGAGCTCATTGTTATCTTGAAGGGTTTGTATCACCTTAAGACTCATAGAAAACCTGATTCGCTTGTCTACTTAATATCTTTATCAAGTTCATCAAGATAAAATCGCAGCAACCGAAGATGTTTGGGTGTCCCTGGTGTCTCCTTGTCCATCTCTTCAATCTTCAGCTCGAGGGCTTTCAACTCCCTCTTCCGGCGTTCATTGTCAGTGTCGAGGAACTCCATAGGGACGATCTTGATCTCCTTGCCTTGCTCGCTATTGCTCCCGATCTCCATAGGAACTTCTCTTCTTGGCTTCTATCCCTTGGTTGCGTGTCCTCACGTATGAATAAGAGGTAGATTCGTTTCTGGAGATTATGATTAGAGAGAGACACAATGGCAGTATATAAGAAGGGTCAAAGGTAGGTAAAACTCGCTAGAAACACCAAATTAACGCCCAAGAAAAGAATCTTAATGAAACAGGGAAAGAAAACATGGATTTGGAGAAGTCTTGTCGCGTAACGACCAACTATACGGGCGTGACCCATATAGCTACGGCCGTACAGTTAGTTCCGGGCAGATATTTCCAAATATCTCGAGTCTAGGTTGATTAAGTTACCAACTTGGAACCAACAAAACCGTTTTTTAATCTAAAATGAAAAAGGAATAAAAATTTCTGAGAGTTTAATGACCAACTATACGGCGGCAGGATTTTCTCTGGCCGTATAGTTGCGACCGTATAGTTTCCAGACAGCGAAAACAATTTCGCGAAGAAGGTACTGAAGGTTTAACAACCAACTATACGATGGGAGATTTTTCTCCAGATGTATAGTTGCGACCGTATAGTTGGTAAAAACCTTCAACAACTTCAGAAAAACACGAGGAATTCAAAGGCAAAAAATTTAGAAGTAAAATTTGTGAAAACAAATCACTTATTTGAGTAAGAACACTTATCTTGCACTTACCGTTTACTTTTTCGAGGATGACAAGCTCCTCCAACAACAAAGACTTCTTCTCTTTTGGAGGAATTTACCTTAGTTCATTTAATAATTCTCGTAAACAAAAATCACCAAGACTAAAGTTCCTCTCAATAAGATTGGAGTTTTAAGCGAATATGGACACTGCATCCAACATCTTTATTTCTTGCCTCTGCATAATCTACAACTCAAATTCTTGAAGTAAAAGGATTCAACGGATCAGTCTTGGCTTATGATTTTTCTTCTCGAGGAGTTCTTTTAAACCATCACGGTCCGTATGAACTCTTACTTTTGCATCAACTATATAAGAACAAAATTTATCACAGGAGAAAAATACAGCAAAAAGTTCCCTTTCTTCCTTAGGATAATTCTTTTGAGCACTATTAAGAGTTCTACTAGCATGATGTATAATATTAAATCTGTGACCTATATGTTGTCCCAGAATTACTCCTACAGCATCATCACTAGCTTCACATATTAAGTCAAAGTCATATCCTAGATAGGTGGTTTAATGATAGGAGCATGGGATAAATCATATTTAAGTTTATCAAAGGCTACAAGACATTTATCAACAAAATTATATCTTACTCCCTTCTACAAAAGATTAGTCAAAGGTTTAGATATTCCAGAGAAATTCCTAATGAACCTTCTATAAAAACCCACATGACCAAGGAAACTTCTTATACCTTTTATATCCCTAGGTTGTGGCATTCTCTCTATGGCCTCAACCTTAGCTCTATCCACTTGAATTCCCTTACCCGATACCTTATGTCCAAGGACTATACCTTCTTTGACCATAAAATGGCACTTATCCCAGTTTAGAACAAGATTGGTTTCTTTGCAATGCTGCAAAACTCTTTTGAGATTATCCAAGAAGCTAGTAAATGAAGTTCCATAGACAGAAAAGTCATCCATAAATACTCCCATTACCAGTTCTATAAAATCCGCAAAAATAGCAGTCATGCATCTTTGAAAAGTAGCTGGAGGATTACATAAAATAAAAAGCATACGACGGTAAGCATGTAAACCATAAGGAGTAATGAAAGTTGTTTTAAGTTGGTCATCAGGATGAACAGCTATTTGAGAAAAACCAGAGTATCTGTCCAAGTAGCAAAAATGAGTGTTGTTTGGTAACCTCTCTAAAGATTGATCTATGAATGGTAAAGGATAGTGATCTTTCCTAGTTTCTTTATTCAATTTCCTAAAATCTATACACATCCTATGTCCAATAATAGTTCTAGTAGGTATTAATTCATTGTTTTCATTAGGAACAACAGTAAAACCGCCCTTCTTAGGGACACAATGAACAGGACTTACCCATTCACTTTCTTTTATAGGATAGATTATACATGCGTCCAGTAGGCATACTATTTGTTTTCTTACCACATCCTTCATTTTGGGCTCTCGTCGTTTATTAAATTCTGCAACTGGTTTAGCACCTTCCTCCATGAATATTCGATGGATGGTTATCATGGGACTAATGCCCTTCAAATCATCCATTGAGTACCCAAAGGCCTTGGGATGCTCCTTAAGTATTTTCATGAGTTATTCTTCTTCATCTCCTGAAAGTTTAGCACTAATTATAATAGGAAATTTATTTGTATCATCTAAAAATCTGTATTTAAGATTATCTGGTAGAGTCTTCAATTCTAGGGGTGGTAATTCCTCGTCCCCTCTATTTTCGGGCTCTTCGAAAGCCTCATTAGTTGGAGGCCTTATAATGGGAAGTGAATCGAATTCACCTTCTAGTTCTTCTAGGGACTTGTCCTCCGTAACTATTTCTTCATAATTTGAGTCTTCATTTATTTCTTCTTCTTGATCACGAAAGAAGAGAGCTACCATTTCCTCAATAGTTTTCTCTTTCTCTTCTTTTTGTATTTTTAGAGGTCTGTCTTTAAATTTGGAAAAGTGGAATTCTTTTTCCGCTTCCCCAAGCTTAAGAGACACAATCTCCTTTTCGAAATCAACTTTGGCACCTACATCACTCAAAAAGTTTCTTCCAAATATAATTGGGCAAAGTGTGTTAGCTGGCATATCAATAACTACAAAATCGATAGGAAAGTTTTTATTACCAATTGTGATAGTTGCATAGTCAACTACTCTCATTGGAATCCTAAGAGTTTTATTGTCTAACATGATTGTCATATCAGTATTTTCAATTGTAGCCGTTCTATTTCTTCTTTTATTTCTAAATAAAAATCATAAGATATAACATTAACTTCGGTGCCAAGATCGCATAAACCTTAATGCGAGGTTTTCTTAAATATGTAGGGAAGAATAGGCTTACCCACATCTTTTACCTTTGTTTTACCTTCAACCAATACGGAAGTCTCTTTATCAAGTTCAGCTATGTTACAATGTGCATACATAGCCATAATTGCTTCCTTGGTTACCTCTTCATCTTTGGTTTCTTCCAGATGTTCCTCAACTTCTGGCATACTTTCCTCTTCCTTCTTCTCCTGTACTGCTTTGACCTGTTCATATTCAAAAATATGCTTATACCCAGTATTAGGGAACGGAATCTCATATATTGGTTCTAGGGAGGCTAGTGTTGCTTTAACTTCTCAGGTTTGGGTAGTTCATCATGCTTGACCAAACCTCTTTTGGAGCTTTGATGTGTTCTGTAAAAGCTTTAACAACATGCAACATAAGATCTGAATCAAAATAAAGTTCTTTAGTTAATTCGTTAACATCGCCCTTTTTATTATAGTCATGAAGACAATCATAATCTATTTCTATGCCTCCTTCGCTTCCTAGACCAAAATTCCATGAAACTCTATGATCACGAATTCTAGTAAGTAAAGCCCAAGGTTTAGTTATAGGAAGATTCATAAAATCTCCTCTCGCAAAAGAGTCTAGTTCAATTTTATTAGGTTCAATTAAACCGTCATAAAAGATATGCAATAAATACCATTCAGGCAAATCATGATGAGGACATTGATTAAGTAAATCTTTAAATCTGATATAAGCCCTTACTAGTCCTTCACTAGGACAGTTCCTCCAAGTCATTATAAGACGCCTAATTCCAAAAGATTTTGATAATGGATAATATTTTGCTAAAAACTCACAAGATAAATTATCCCAAGTAGTAGTGGCTTCTGGGGTAGAGATCTATACCATGAGAGAGGTGTACTAGTCAAAGTCTGACTAAAAAATTTAATCCTTACTTCATTACCAGTATATCCTGGTAATTGGAAAGTTCCACATATATCTTTGAACCATGCAATATGCTCATATGAATAAGGATCTCCTTCATCTCCAATAAATTGCTTCTTTTGTAGAATACCAAGTAGTAGAGGATTTATTTCAAACCCCCTTGTCTTCTTGTTGGAGTTGTCTCTTTTATTAATATCATAGGGATTCCCAAAGTGGCTGAGTGGGTTAACACTATCCATATGCTCAAACTCCATCATGTTGGTGGAAACGTGTAACTCAAAACAAAACTCAGCAAGACAAAAATAAATAAGCAAAAACTAAAATACATCCAGCGCTTAGCTCCCCAGCAACGGCGCTAGAAAATAGCTTGATGACTACAAGTGGACAGATTGTTTGTAGCTAGTTTCGAAATAAAGATATAGATCCCACAGGGAGCAGGAGTCTGAAGTCTAATAACTCTTGAATTATATACTACAATAGAAATGCTAAATAAAGTTCTGAGTATAACAAGATAAAATGCGAGTATTGTGTAAAAATGTGTTTTGGGGTTTTCGGTATAAGAGAACAATAAGTAAACTAAAACAACTGAACACAGAAAGTAACGCGTATGTAAAAGAGATTTGAAACTGCAATGGGAAAAAGCGTTCTCAGGGAGTAGCGGATACACCTCTAGCATTATAAAGAGCTAAGATAAAGATTATTATCATGACCATTCTCAACTATGTATGTGTGGGAGGAACTCCGTATTTGGACAAATAGGCAGCAACCACTTCTCACATCATCCTCATAACCATAGCAGACAACAATCGACAGTAATCAAATTACTGCGCAATTAAGGGACTTAATCCTGTAGGATGTATCCCATGGCATGGATAGTGCTCCGTGAGTTTCCTCGGTTCCCAAGTTGATATGTAAGGTATGCCACTAGCTTTATAGTTACTGTAAGTGCTAACACACCTCTGTCTACCAACATGTAGTTCCCTCCATCAAGTCCCCACAAGAGGCAAATATTGAGAGGTCGACTTCTCCCAACATCAAGATGAAGACAATCTAACACATGTTCATAGCGATGAATATCATAATAAACTTTATCTTATTTCAATATCATACTAGGGTTTCTCCATCTCTCCAAGAACTAATGATCTACCTAGACATGGAGGCAATCAACATTATGGCCATAACAATGGAATCTATCATAGATGAATAGTACTTGTATAAATCCACAACAAGTATGGAAATTACAACAAGATGTAGATGGGATGGATGGAGATGGTGGTGATGCAGTGGTTGATGATGAAGAACGATGCCTTAGCCTCTCGGCTCTACGCAGGGCGTGATGGATACCCGGTGGATGATTTCCCCCTCCAGATGCCTTCTGGAGGTGAGGTTTCGGCGATTTATGGTTGTTCTGTGTGTCGTCTCTCCGATCTAGTTGCACGGGGTGAAACTATTTGAGGAGGCAGTGGTGGCGCCAAATATACGGCAGGAACTATACGGCTGGAAAATTAATTCCCGTCGTATAGTTGGTCGTTAAACCTTCTGGGTTCTTTGATCGCTTCGGGTTTTCTTCTGGTGTTATTCATATTTCCCAAATAAGCGATTTACTTTGTTTTTTACTCCTTTTCTCCCCAATACAACTGATCCAAGAATTGTGTCCATTGTATCCATCATTTGTCCTAATCCTGGTGAAAATAGACATAAAATATGCGCGCGAAGGCCGTAAGATACCAAGATCCTATAACTACAGTGCAAAATAATAATATTAAATATGATGCAAATATGCACTCGTCATTTTGTAAGACAGAACCTATGTCTCCACATATTGGATGATGATCATCCTTTTCTTTCTTTCAACCATTGATGTTAAACTTAATGCTATTCCTAATTTGAGTGATCAAGGACCAATCCTTAATTAACTCCTGTTCTGAAAACCTTTTCAGAATCCCTTTAGGAATACTACATAATATCGTAATATACTTATTATCAACTTCTAATCCCTATAAATCATTATTTATCGGTACTTGCGCTTTTATTCTTAATGTGTCATATACACACTTAAGAATCACTCATTTAAGCTCCCACTCAAAATATGTTCCCAACATATTTGAGTATGAGTCATTACTCCTACTCAAAATGTGTTCCCAACATATTTGATTTCGAGACTTATATTGCTCCCACTCAAAAATATGTCATTCACATATTGTTTTAGGAAGACTTTAATAGCTCCCACTCAATTTTTACAAATTTCATATCCACTCACTATTTTGAACAACTTCAAAAATCTTTGATCAATTATCAAACTGAGAGTTTTATTATGACATGATAGTACTTTACTAGTTTTAAATCCACTAGACTTTCAGCACACTTGAATCAAATTCATTTAAATTTGTCCAATACATTATTCATGACAAATCGTGCTTTTCTCATTCACATTTTCCTTCATGACTTTGCAGTCATTTGGAAAATTCAAGTCACCCCTTTACTTGTTAAGATTCAGCAACAAATTGCTTTCTAATCTTAAGTGAATTTTATCTTTAGGATTTCTCATAACTTTAGTTTACCATTATTTCCTTAGTAGTTCATAGGTATGTCATATTCCGGTAATATGACAAATGATTCACAAATGTCTCCATACAAGATGTGAGGTACATTTTGAATCCTACTTCATGTAGTGAAAACACCATTGGTGAAGACACAATGATCATTATCATTGATTCTTTCCTTTATGAAGAGAATCGTTTAGGAACGCTTTCCATTGCGCTTCTCAACACTCTGATGTAGGGTTTTGAATCCTCATCATGTTTTTCACTATCTTCCAAAAGCTTCACATTCGAGAATACTAACTTTCTCGAAAAGCACCAAAACTTTAAGCAATACTAATTTTGCCTTTCTTTTGGTTCTAGCCATGAATTTCGTATTTAAAGTTTTCCAATGAATACTCTACAAGGACTTATTTGTTATTTGTTTTGGTTATAGCGAATAACCCCAAAACTTTCACGACGACCCATTTAATAAATGGTGCTGGTCTCACGAATTCAGATGCTTCACTGAATATTCTAATTGAGTGCTAACACTTTCTAACTAATGGTATTTACATCTATACTACAACGATTTATTTGGCACCATCTATTCACCCACTTGATATCTAATATCACATTGTAATGCTTTGTATTTTGACTTTTCAAACGCATTGCATTTCACAATTTCTTTTGCTAATCTTATAATGTCGAATATCATTACTATCGATCAAATTGTAGTAATTAGATTCTATTTTATCTTTAATACCCTTTGTTGATGAAATACTTTGATCACATCAAATAGTTTCATACTCATGTTTCCTTTCTCGTAAACTCTTTACAAAATTTAAACAAGCATATAATCATAATCACCATTTTGTCAAAATGCAATAATCGAATATGTATTCTCTTTCAACAATTCATCAAAATACTTTGTCTTCATGTAATACACGGTGTTTAAGTTATTTTGCTGAACTTAGGCATGATTCATATGTGACAAGAAATCAAATGTCTTTCACATATTATCAACATAACTTTGAATTTAAACAATGGTTTCATTCAGAATGAATATATCATTAAGTTTTGGTATTTTTCAAGGCATTTTAATATTTTATAAATGTTCATGCATTATAAATTAGTTTCATAACCAGGAAAATTGACACATAATCAAACAAGATATGAATGCAAATAGAAATCATTCATCAAAGTAGAACAACTGTTTGTTACAAACTCATATGAATAATCGTATCACAAAGTGTAAGACACACTAAAGAAGTTCACAATCTGTTGATTACAATAATCATCCTAAAACCAATAAACTAAATGATAAATGTCGAGGGAGAGTGGCATTGGTCATCATCATCATTCTCGCCATCAACACACAATGTCACCTCCTCTCCAGCAAGCAACTCTCATGCAGAAGGACCTGTTTTCAGCAAAACAAAATAAGTATCAAATATACTTCAACACTGCAATATGTGTTTACAAGATTATAACATTTATAAAATTGTATACCAAATATATACCTTTATCATTGATGACCTCTCCGCGATGGGTTCAACCTTCACATTCCTGAAATGTGATATGAACTTGTGGAAATCATGTGTTTCCGCGTTGCCTCTTATAATGCAAATCCTAGCATGTTCTTGGTAGCTTGGTGGCAGTGACCGCAGCAACATGCCTATTGCAAAAGAGCTTGCGAACCAGTTGTCCAAAAAGTATGCAAGCCTCATGTATGCATCATGTATGCGTACCAAGTGATCGTCAAGTGAAGAGTTCTCCTCCATCTTTATGGAGAGGAAATCTCTCATGAGCTCATGCTCTCATATGAGCACTTGTTCCATGAAATATGATCTAAGTTGTGCCATAACCGTTCAAGGGTTAATGCTACCCATAATCGGCCATAGCTCATCAACCATTCTGAAGCGCACCGTCACTGATATGAAGGTGGCCATCACACGACAATAGCAGTGGTGATTCCTCTACTCTAGGGTTCATGAAAATAGGGCTGCTCCAAATACATCTCGTAGAGTATGTAGTCAGCCACGTCATTCTCGCTAAGGATAACATGGATAAGCGCAACCCACATAGAAAAGTTGGATCCATCTAACTTGAGCTTTTCTCCTTTTAACCAATCATCAATAGGGTAGGTAACATCAGGGAGAACCATTTTCTACATTTATAATTGGAAAAAGGATTTTAGACTAAGTTTATAATTAAATGAGTTAAATAATAACTCCACTAAAAACACCTATCCCCCAAAGGGTTCTTGTGATTACATGATCCCTTTCCCCACATCTCCCCCGATCGTCACGGCCATCAATGTGGGTGCTAGGGTGGACTTTACTGGTCGATCACATCATTCATGTGACTCGTGCTTGATCTTTCGATCGCTGTATTCTGAGGCCATGTCTATACATTCTAGGCTCGCCAACTCAATCTTAGTGTATTCGCTGTGCAACATGGCTTACACCCATTGAATGCAAACGTAGATATGTCTAACACTCGATCGTCATGGCCAGCCTCATACCGAAGAACTTTCTTGGTGGTGCACACTAAGGGAGAACACTTTCATTGGTATTTTAATAGGGATCGTCTTATTAGGCTACTGTCGAATATCTAATACTAGCACACAATAAGATATAAAAACAATAAATATTAAATGTAAGAGTGTCGTCGGATTGAGGACAAGTACGCCATGAGGGGGTCCTCGAGGCGTGCGGAAGAGAGGGGTGTGAGATATACGGTGTTCCGGGATGGTGAGCACACAAGTTTACCCAGGTTCGAATCCGCCGGCTTTGGACGGATCCTACTCTTGCTAGCAATCCAGTAATACGGCAGAGCCGGAATATGGGTTACAATGGTATCGCCTGTGCGAGTTGAGGGTCTAAAGTATTGGGTGCGCCCTAAAGGCTCTCCCTAGGATGGCTTATATAGATATCCGGCCTAGGGTTTACAGGAGAGATCAATCCAGCTACGACTAAGAGTTGGTTACAGAGTACATATTGAACTACAAGTAACATTATGGGCCTAAGTCGGTAAGTCTTCTGGGCCTTCCCGTAGCCGGATTGGACTCCGTCTTCTCTCTCTAACTGGATCGCCCGTGAAGCAAAGCTCTAACCCGAAGTGGGCCACCCTGGTCAGTGAGGAACTGTGAGGATACCCGGAAAGTATATCCCCAACAGCAGCCCCCGAAGGCCTCCAAGATCCAAAGTCGGATTTTATCATCGTCTAGCTTGATCTTCGGCTTGCAGAATCTTGAAGGGTTCCTGAAACTTCACAACAAAAAATACGATCCGGGTCTTAAAAGTAAGTCAGACCTTTCAATTGGTTACTCGGATTTTCCAGCTCGCTTTTAAACTAAGCCGGAACTTGGTCTCTAACGCCACCTGACACAAGCATGGTCAGGTCACGTCATCTGACAGACGTTCCGTCAGCACGACCGTTGGTGGGTCCGCGGTTCGCGGGACCGAGGCGCCGTTTCAATGCGTGCGTGGAGATCGAGGCGACGCAATCATCGCGTGGGCCCTTCCCAGTTCTTTCCACGACGCGTGGCGGTTACACTATAGCGTTTGCACGAATCTTGGCGTAGGTAGGTGGATATAAGGGATTTAGATTTCTTCTTCTCCTCTCCACCAGTCCTTTGTCGTTCCTTCCTTCCCAATCCTCCTGCACGCCCAGAGCCTCCTCGTCCTCCTCCCACAGAGCTCCTAGCGCCGCCACTTTAACGTCACCTTTTCCACCGGACAAAAATGGCTTCATCTTCTTCTTCCTCTGGTTTGGCGGCGCAGCGGTGGCGGAAGAACCAGCTGCGGAGAAGGAGAGTTTCCGGGGAGTCTGGATCCCCTGCGCCCTCGACGAGGACGGCCTTAAGAACGTGGAGAAGGAGGGGCTTCTCGCCGCCGGCGACTGGCGGAGCGGCTCCGGCGAAACCGTCCCCAACCCGCGCGAGGGCGAGCGTGTCCACTTCGGCACCCATCTAGACCGAGGTTTGTCCTTTCCTCCCTCGGAGTTCTTCACCGAGGTGATAGATCACTATGGAGTTCAACTCCACAATCTTCCTCCCAATTCTCTTCTAGAAATGAGCGCATATGCTTCTCTTTGCGAGGGCTTTCTCGGCATTAGGCCGAGTTTGCTTCTCTTCCGGTATTATTTCCATGTCCGGAGAAATTCACTCACTACCGGTGTTCCTTATATCACCGGCACCATTAGTTTTTCTCTTAGACGAGACCGGGCCTATCCCAAAATTTCTGCCAGTGACTCGGTCAAACAATGGCCAGCCGCTTTCTTCTACCATAGGGATATTCTGGCTCCCGGCAAAGCTACTACTTTTCCGGCTTTTGTCAACGGAGCCGCCACGGCCCAGCCTTCCTGGGACGAGGCTGCTCCGGCTCTCACCGACGATCTGATCCTCGCTAAGAGGCGGATCGAATATCTGATCAAGCACATGGGTCTGAAGGGATCCGACTTGGTCCAGTGCTGGGTCTCACGTCGGATCCAGCCACTTCAGTACCACGGGGATAGACTGATGCATTCCATCACGTCTTCCAAAAAATACTCCCTCCGCATCAGCCCAAATCCTACACCACTCAAGGCTACATCAGCGAGATCAAGTGGCTGATCAAGAAACGGATTGAGAGGAGAATTCCGGAGATTTCTCTGGATATGTACACAGCGGAAAACCCCGTGGTGCCGGTAAGCTTCCATCAATACACCTTTTATGTGTTTCAATCTCTAAGTTATATACTGCAATGCTGATATGTTTTCTTGTTTTCAGCTTGCTGATCTCCCCGAGTCGGAGCTTGCTCCACTCGAAGGATATCCTCCTGAGTTTTCTCAGGAGACTGAAGTGGTCCCGTTGCCAAATCTCGCGCTCAAGAAGCACAAAGCTCCGACAGTGGCTGTTGGCACAAAGGAAGTGCCTGTTGTGAAGAGGTATCTTTCATTCACAATTTCAGCCTTTGTACCTTTCTCGAATTTCTTTCTGAGATGTAATGTTTCCGACTTTACTACATTCTCAGAGCAAAGCCTCTCATCAAGGGTAAGGGGAAAGGGATTCCTGCGAAGCCCCTGCGACAGACGAAGCTCACCATAGCTTCTCCTGTCGTGGCTCCTCCAACTCCTGCCCCTCAACCTTCTGCAACTCCGGCGATTATTCCTTCTCCGGTAGTCGCAGAAGATCCGGCTCCTCCAATGGAGCCTGCGATCCTTGGGTCGCAGACTGACGTCACCGTGGGTGCGTCAGCTCAAGATAAGGGTGAATCCTCTTCGGGTAATGATCCCTCGGCTGAAGTCTTCGCCGAAAACCTCCTAAGCAATCTAGGACTTGCCAAGTTTGGCCTATCCCGGAAATCTGCAGAGGAAATCTAGCGGCTGGCCAGGCAAGTCCTGGACAAAAGCCATCTATCCCCCGAGGAGGAAGCGCAAGAAGCAGAGGACATCAAGTTCTCTGACCTTCTCGCTCAAGTCCTCCTTCGCGACGAGAGGATCAGGACTGGCGAGCTTCCAACAGCCCCAGTAATCCCTCTTACCCTCGTCGAGAAGGTGGCAGCTGAAGTGAACACGGGTTTAGACAAACTCACCCGCGAGCAATATGTAAGTCAGAATTCCAACTCTTGTTTTTACATTATGTTATATCATATCCTCTAGCCCCCAAGCATGAAGTAGGATATAGAATCCGGGTTTATGCTTTCATTAGGATGCCAAAGAACGAACTAGTGTAGCCCCCAAGGCTCGTGCTGATATTTAGCAAAAAATATTAGCCCGAGTCTTAAGTAGCTTTCTGACTTTGGGTATTCTCACTTACAGAAAGTATGTTCCTATAACCAGGATTATCCAATGTCTGTGATAAACGGAGAGAGATCAAAGCTATCCGGCTTAAAAATGCTGAGCTCAAGGTAGCCAAGGATGAAGCCGAAGGTAAACATTTCGAGATTCAAACCTTGTCTTTTTCTTTTTCAATGTCGAATTTTTCTGAACTGTTGTTCTTTTTGACTTACAGCGTTGGTGAAACAATCCATCGCTATGATTGAAGAGGCCGAGAACCTCAAGACCCTAGTGGTGGAGAACAAGGGACTTTGCCAAGAGCTGGATAAGCTCAAGGCGGATCATGAAAGGAGCATAGCTCCAGTCCTTGAATCCTCCTCCATGGCCACTGCAGAGCGTGATCACAAGATCGCCGCTCAAGATAAAGTTATCTCAGACCTCAAGAATGAGCTTGGCAGAGAGAAGGATCTCTCCGAAGCGCTCCGGGCTGAACTCCAGAGTATCCGGGAGGAGAAGACCAAGATTGACGACGTCATTCTTGGTACGTCTCCCCTCTCTGACTTATCTTTTCTTTGACTTCTATCATTGTCGGTTTTTTTTCTTAACTTGTTTTGTGTATAGGTCCTCTGAACTTGACGGACTCCTCCTCGTCCGAGCCCCGCACTCACCGGCTTACCCAAGTCGGTGATCTTCTTCATGACTACCGTCAGTCCCTTGAGGACATTGGCGAGTCTCTCAGGATTCCGGACATGCCAAGCATGTCGGACTTCCAGGTGCGGGAGAAGGCCAAGGAGATGCCGCAGCTTGTTCGGGGCTGGAACATGTCCTACACACGGACTGCTGCGCAGAATGCTCTCACCATGGTCATGAGCCACCACGGAAACATGGAGATATGGCAAGTGACCAGAGGGTACTGCAAGATAGACGAAGACGGCCAAGAGCAGGACCTTCAAGCCATCATGCACTCCTGCGCCGGATATGGGTGCCACGTAGCTGACCTGACCAGCTACGAGGTCCCCTTCTTCACCCGCGTGGATACCCCACCTCCTCCTACAGAAGAAGCCGAAGAAGTTTCCGACGATGAACGGACCACCTCGGATTCGGACATCTCGGAACGATATCAAGGCGCAGTTACCAGCGAGCCGGCAGATCCTTCATCTCCTCCTGCATCATAGACCACAAACTTATGTATTATTCTGTGAAAGAACATGATGCACTTGTAAATATTAAATACTATGACTTTTGCTAGTGCTAAGTTTTTTATCTATTCAGCACTTTTGTCTTAGATTTTTTGCGTGCCTGAAATGTTTTCATAAGCACTTGGAACTTTCCGTCTCTACTTATCGTTTATCTGGCTTTCTGCCTCGTCCCTTTCGTGAGCCGGCCAAACCTTCAGCCGGAAACTTTGCCGAGCAACGGAGCTCAATTACTAAACTAGTTTAAACTCGGAAACAAAGCCGGCTTCCAGTACCAACAATTCACTACTCGGAAAATACCCACATCCAGCAATCAGACAAATAACCAAAGTAAAGACTAGAATTTTTAGAGTTATACCCGAAGGTAGTAGTTTTAGAATCAGAAATCTAAACCAGAACGAACATGAGCATAAAGTACTTTCAAGCATTCTGGGATTTTCGACTATGACATGATCATTAGGAAATAAGATGGTACAAACTTCTCAGAAAAACATTGAGGTAACCAAAACTTTTATTTCTCACAGAACATGTACATATTTATGGTTACAAAGAAGGATAAACTAAGAATAAAAGGGACATAGCTGAGCAATATTCCACGGTCTGTCTAACTCATCCAGATTTGTACTGCCTCCAGCTCTCTTTCTCTTCTTAGTAGCAGGTCTTTCTTTGACTGGCCTCATGTCAGTTAAGTAGTACGATCTATTGTGCAATACTTGACTAACTAAAAAGGGCCCTTCCCATACTGGGGAAAGTTTGTGCTTTCTTTGTTGCACAAGCCGGAGAACCAAATCACCTTTATTGAAAGATCTAGTTTGGAGTCTCTGGCTATGATACTTGCGTAACTTATGTTGATAGGCTGTAGATCTCATTTCAGCAACGACGCGAACTTCTTCGACTAAGTCGAGATCATTTTGTCGAGAAATCTCGGCATCCTCTTCGATATACGCGGCCACTCTAGGAGAAGTATGAATTAAATCACTAGGAAGAACTGCTTCTGCGCCATAGACCAAGAAGAAAGGTGTATATCATGTTGACCTGTTCGGAGTTGTTCGTAAACTCCAAATTACAGAGGGTAGTTCCTCTGCCCAAGCCCCCGCAGCACGTCTCAGTGGTGCTTCGAGTCTTGGTTTCAAGCCTTGTAGAATTAAACCATTTGCTCTTTCGACTTGTCCGTTAGCCTGTGGATGTGCGACTAACGCAATGTCAAGCCGGATATTTTGCTTATCGCGGAATTCAACCAATTTTCCCATGGAAAAGTTACTCCCATTGTCCCTGATAATACTATGCGGATAACCATACCGGATTATAACATCCTCGACAAATCTTTTGGCTGCTGCTCCATCACAACTAGTGAGAGGTTTAGCCTCGGTCCACTTTGTGAATTTGTCCACCATCACTAAGAGGTGAGTGAATCCACTTGGGGCTAATTTAAAAGTTCCTACCATATCAAGCCCCCAGACCGCAAAGGGCCATGTTATAGGTATTGTTCGCAGCTGATCAGCCGGAACATGAGCTTGCTTGGCGTACTTTTGGCAGCCTTTGCATGTCTTGACTAATCGTTCGGCATCTGCCTGAGCTGTAAGCCAGAAAAATCCATGTCGAAAAGCTTTTGCCACTAAATATTTGGCTGCAGCGTGGTGACCACACTCGCCTTCGTGGATTTCCCTTAAGATTTCCACTCCTTCTGGAGATACACAGCGCTGAAAAACCCCAGAAACACTCCGTTTATGGAGCTCACCTTTAACAATAGTATAGGCTTTTGCTCGTTGGATAATCTGTCGGCTCAGTACCTCGTCTTCGGGTACTTTGCCATCTCCCAAATAATCGAGGTAGGGTTGAGTCCAGCTGGGGATTACAGCCAGAACTCCTATCAAAGGTGAGTCGGATTTGGTCGGATATTCCTCATCTACTCCCTTTATTGAGGGAACTTTGAGGTGCTCTAAAAATGCGCCATCTGGGACCTCTTTCCGCACAGAGCCTATTCGAGATAGTGCATCTGCTTCCTCATTTTCTGCTCGAGGGATGTGTTGAACTTCATACCCCTCGAACGATTTAGATAGATCATCCACGACAGCTTTATATGCTGCCATGTGCTTATTTGCATTACAAATATCTGAGACTTGCTGAGCAACAAGATCCGAATCTCCATAACACATCAAACGTCGTATGCCAATATCCTTAGCAATCTGGATTCCATGCAGCAGTGCTTCATACTCGGCAATGTTGTTTGTCGCTGTGAAGTGGATCTGCAACATGTATAAAAGTTTATCTCCTTGGGGTGATTTGAGCACCACGCCAGCCCCCAAACCCCCTCGAGCCTTAGACCCATCGAAAAAGAGGGTCAAATATTTCGACTCAGGAAGGACCATGTTCTCCTTGGTCTCTGTCCAATCAGCGACAAAGTCAGCAAGGATCTAGGATTTGATTGATGTCCGGGGTTTGTACTCAATATCAAAAGCTGCAAGCTCTATGCCCCATTTGGCGACGCGTCCTGTGGCATTGCTATTGTTGATTATATCTCTCATGGGAGCTTTGCTCACCACAGTAATTGGATGCTCCTGAAAATAGTGTCGTAACTTACGAGATGCTAGAAAAATACCGTAAGCCAACTTTTGATAGTATGGATAACGCTATTTTGATTCTGTCAGGACCTCGCTGACAAAGTATGTCGGACGCTGCACCAGGTGCTCCTGCTTTTCCTCTAGTCTCTCCACCACCATAACTATACTGACAACCTTATTTGTCGCAGCAATGTAAAGCAACATTGGTTCCTGAGGTTCCGGTGCTGCAAGGATAGGAGCAGATGAGAGTACTTTCTTCAGGTCTTGTAGTGCAGCTTCAGCTTCGTCAGTCCAGACAAAATCCTTGGTCTTCTTCAGGAGTTTGTATAATGGTGCGGCTCTTTCACCAAGCCGTCTTGCAAATCGACTGACCGCAGCAATGCAACCAGTTAACCTTTGTACGCCTTCAGGCGAGTTGGCCTGGAAATATTGAGAATAGCCTTGATTTTGTCGCGGTTCACCTCTATGCCTCTTTGAGACACGATGAAACCTAACAATTTTCCGGCTGGCATTCCAAAGAAGCATTTCTTCGGGTTAAGCATGATGTTGTATTTTTGTAAATTGGCGAACGTCTCCTCCAAGTCGGAAATCAACGTTTCTTTCTTTTTGTACATGACCGCGATATCATCCACGTATGCATGTACATTGCGTCCGAGTTGGTCATGGAGGCAACGCTGCATCGTGCGTTGGTACGTAGCTCCTGCGTTCTTCAGCCCAAAGGGCATCGTAACAAAACAGAAGGTTCCGAAGGGGGTTATGAATGAAGTTTTGACTTTGTCAGATTCCTTCATCTGGATTTGGTGATATCCGGAATATGCGTCGAGAAAACAGAGGAGTTCCGAGCCTGCCGTAGAATCGATAACTTCATCAATTCTAGGCAGAGCGAATGGATCTTTTGGACAAGCCTTGTTCAAGGCAGTATAATCAACACACATCCTTAAATCAGTGGTGTCCTTTTTAGGGACCATTACAGGGTTGGCCGACAAATCAGTATGGATGACCTCTTCTATGAATCCGGCTAACTCGAGCCGTGCTAGTTCCTTAGCTATTGCCTTACACTTTTCATCACCAAACCATCGTAAGGACTGTTTGACGGGTTTAGCATTCGGGTTTACATTTAGAGAGTGCTCGTCAAGTTCCCTAGGTACTCTGGTCATGTCGGATGGCTGCCATGCGAACATATCTTGATTTGCTTGGAGGAACTTGACGAGCACGCTTTCCTATGCGCTACTTAGGCCTACGCCTATCTGAGTCACCTTGGAGGGCTCATCATCCTTCAATGGCGTCTGCTTCGTCTCTTCTGATGCCTTGAACTCCGGATTTGGCTTTGTCACCTCCTTCTTCGTCGCGGGCATCTCGGACGGATCTATGCTCTTCTTGATCTCCTGGTACTCCTGGGCGTGCAACACGGCTCTGGCAAAGGCGGCATTTCCATCTTCGCACTCTCGCGCCTTCTTCGGGTCACCCCTGATGGTGATCACGCCGTTGGGACCTAGAATTTTCATCATATTGTAAATGTAACATGGACGAGCCATAAAAGCCCAGTAAGCCGGATGTCCGAATATAGCGTGGTATGCGCTCTTGAACGGGACCACTTCGAAGGAAAGTGCCTCCGTTCGATAATTTTTTGGTGTTCCAAAAGTAACATTCAAAGTGATCTCTCCCAGGGAATTAGCTTGTCTTTCTGGTACAACCCCGTGAAAAATCACAGAGCTATGGTTAAGCTGTGTTTCCGAGATCTTCATCCGGCGTAGCGTTTCTACATAGAGAATATTGATGCTACTACCACCGTCCATGAGGGTCTTGGAGAAACCATAACCATCAATAAGTGGATTGACGATTAAGGCGTATTTTCCTCGCCTATGCAACTTAGGCGGATGATCAGCGCGGTCAAATGTGATTGCCACCTCCGACCAGTCCAAATACTGAGGGACAACCGGAACTATTGCGTTGAGCTCGTGGAGAACTGCTTTCTTGACCTTTGCTGGTTGAGATCCGAGGAAGGTGACGTAAGTGTCCTTCTTGGTAGGAAATGTTTTCTTGCCTTCTGACTTGGGATTTGAAGCATCGGCTTCCTCCATGTCGGAATCTTCCTTGGTCTCTTTTTCTTTTTCGGGATTTTTCTTTCCCTTCTTCCGCTTAGCTTGTAGCCCGCGGTATCATCTCTCTTGATGTCATCGTTAAAACGACATCTAGCGTTGGTGTGGGACGAGCCCACATTGGCATCTAAGTGATGCACACATGGGTTATTGGCAATGTCGGCCCAAGTGTAGGTTTTGCCTGGTTGTTGCTCTCCTCTACCTTGGACCCTTGATGTCCCACGGCCCTTGATGTCTCCATCGTCCGAGGTAATCCCGGCAAGTTTCTCCGGCTTTCTAGGTGCAACATTGTAGGTCTCCAACTGTACAGGGCCTCCGATATGTGCCTTCGAAATTCCGAAAGAATGCACTTTGTAAATCATACCAGTTGTGGATGGTGTTCGCCAGAAGTTCATTGAGCCATGATCGTGCCGTCTTCCGCAACATAAGTGGGAGATATCTGGTTGCGACCAGGCTGTTTCCGCCTTTGGCGATGCAGCAAGCTTCGAAGAAATCCTGTAACCAGGTGTCTGGCCGAGCAATGCCATCGTAGGCTTGGAAATGTCTTGAGATAGCGAATCCTTCCGGGAACTTTGTAGCTCTGATGCGTGGTCCGAAGCATTTTGGGCCCATTTATACGTCATTGTTTTCGTAGCGCCGAGCCTCTATATTGGAGTTGATCCTGTGCCTTGCGTCGTTCGGGGATAGGGATCGTCCCGAATGTCGACTGTGGCTGCGGTGCCTTGGAGCCGGACTTCGGCTTCTACCACCACCTCCTCCGCCATGTCGTCCTCCTTGACCTCCTTGGGGACCGTTGTGATAACTGTGCTGTGGAGAGGGTGGTGCAGCTGGGTTGTTTCCGGCTGATCGCCGGCCCCCGTCCGGAGCATCATTATTCCGGTTCCGGGGAGGTTCTTGACTATGACGAGCCCCCTGCCGGCTTGTGCCAGCGTGGTTTCCGTCGTTCCTTCGCCCGTCGTTCCCACCATGGTGAGGCTCGGCCGGACGGTTTTCATGTCTAGGAGGTGGCATTCTCTGACGATCCTCCTCCCGACGTTTCTCTTTATCTTCTCCCTTTCGGGGAGGATTCCTCGGATTCAGTGCAGTGATCGCGTCTTTCTTGGCTACTAGAGCGACATGGCTCCAGTTATGTGTAGATCTGCGGTGCTGCCCCGACGATCCGGTTCTTGAATAATTGTCTTCCCTGCGTTCGGGGTGATAATACTGCGCCCGAACGTAGTGGGATCTTACGTCAGCCCATGCCGGATCTGTGCGAAATTGGTCGGAATCCGAGACCAGCTTTTGACTTCCAGACAGGGCGACCTTTTGCTGCTCCAGTCCCTTATTGAGTAGCTTGATACCCAAACGTATCTCATCTGGTCCTGGATTAGCCGATAGAATTTCGCGAGCTGCCACGGTATTTTGCACTGGTGTTGGGTAAAACCCAATCTCCGTTGCTATCCTTCCGTGGCTTCCCCATCTCATCTCCAAAAAGGATGGCACGGACACGTGGGAATTGGTTGTCATCTATGTGACGCTTCCGTGTCTTCTGATGTAGACGGGACATGTACTCCTTGTTTGACATGCACTTCTTCTCTACCTCGATGTTTTTGGCTTCATCAAGGAGTTGTTGACGACGCACTTCTAGGGCCTGGGCCCTTTCGTCTAGCTCATCTGCAGTAAGTTCTGCAGCTGTAGGGATAGGTGTGGTTAATGCGGCATCGATGAGTTTACGCGCACCTTCAGTGATCACGTGTCCATCCACCGATGCTTGTTTTTTCGGCTCGTCTGGGATAAGTGCTCCATCCGAGTCTTCTTCGTATTCCTCAGCGATTACCTCCTCTGTGAGGGGGTCTTTTGCCGGGGTCTTGTTCTTTGCCTTCTTGGCAGCACCGGTAGCAAAGATGGCTTTGGGTCCGTTTCCCGGAGTCAAGCTCTGATCGGTAGTTTCGGACATCTGGACCTCGGGATTATCTCCGACGTCCATGTCATCCTACACTTTGGGAGAGTGTTCCCCGGACCCTTCATCCATGGCTTCTCCTTCTTCTGCAGCTTTGGAGTTGTAGTCCTCTTCGTATTCCGCGGAGAACTTTCAGAAATCTTCCGACGTCATAGATTCATCCGAGGATGCGGGAACATCGTCGTTTGTTCCGATTGCCTCCAGCACCGAGTCAGTGTTTTCTCCAGCATCGGCAGAGCCGGATCCGGATCCAACATATCCGATGAAGTGCGATGCGTGCTTCCTGAGGTACCTGCGGCTTTCGCGATCAGCCATATCGAAACTTTTAATGGTTTCGAGGATTGCATCTGCGCTAGCGCCTTGTAGTATCATACGTCTTAGTGTGTACCTGAGGAAAGGCTTGTCTGTCCTGGCATCGTCAGAGCCAGAATCAGTGTCATTGATATGCTCCTCCTGGATTTCGACTTCCACGGGTGGGTCGATCTGGGATCCGGCTTCTCCAGGGAGATCCACTCTAGATTCGACTTGGACCGTGAGGTCTTCTCCAGGCTCGGATTTCTCCACTATCTCCGCAACTGGTGCGGGCTGGGTGGATTAGGGTTTTCTGAGATCCGGAACTCTGCCACCTCCGCCGACAAAGGGGACCCAGAAGATTCTTCTGCCTCTATCATCACCGTTGGGGTGGGTTGGGCAGTTTCAGCGAAACTGATGTAAACATCGATCTCGCCGAAAGACATGATAGTATAGGCAGTCACGGCCTCCCTAGCCGGAAACCAAGTCTCGTCGAGAACGATGAGAGGGACATCGCTGGTGTAGAGGATGTGACCGACGGCGATGGTCTCGCCGATTCCGATTCTTGCAGATTCCGCTCGGAACGCAGATCCGAAGCTCACTTGCCCCACGGTGGGCGCCAACTATCGTCGGATTGAGGACAAGTACGCCATGAGGGGGTTCTCGAGGCGTGCGGAAGAGAGGGGTGTGAGACGTACGGTGTTCCGGGACGGTGAGTACACAAGTTTACCCAGGTTCGAATCCACCGGCTTTGGACGGATCCTACTCCTGCTAGCAATCTAGTAATACGGCAGAGCCGGAATATGGGTTACAATGGTATCGTCTGTGCGAGTTGAGGGTCTAAAGTATTGGGTGTGCCCTAAAGGCTCTCCCTAGGACGGCTTATATAGATATCCGGCCTAGGGTTTACCGGAGAGATCAATCTGGCTACGACTAAGAGTTGGTTACATAGTACATCTTGAACTACAAGTAACATTATGGGCCTAAGTCGGTAAGTCTTCTGGGCCTTCCCGTAGCCGGATTGGACTCTGTCTTCTCTCTCTAACTGGGCCGCCCGTGAAGCAAAGCTCTAACCCAAAGTGGGCCACCCTGGTCAGTGAGGAACTGTGAGGATACCCGGAAAGTATATCCCCAACAAAGAGTGATGTGATATGGTCCTTCTCGTTGTGATCTCCATCCCGTGCCTTCGTATTCCAGCGCTAGGTTTCCGGCGCCATAGGCACCAGGGTACCGGTGCCTTCCGGTGTGGTAGTCCATCACCCCTATGACTGTCCACTACTACTTAGCAACATAAGGTAACTACTTTACCTTTGCCACAACTATATCACATCACAACACCCACTGGAAAAAAAGTTAGACGCCTATACTTTATCTTTGTACGTTTTCGTGGCTAAATGGGCTTTCGCACAAGAACCATTCTTACCTACGAGCTTTCACCACAACGTTGATCAAGTAGTTTTCTATACTACACCCCTTTCGGGGCCCTCCATTGCAAATGGTATACCAACTAATGTGAGAGAGAGACACCCCCCAAAGCCACTTTATATGGTACAAGACATATGTCAAGCGTGGACCAGTCTCGCGAATGAACGCAAAGTCGGTTGGGGGCGCTTCATCAAGCATTGTTGCGGTATACACAAGTGCACGTGGCAGGGTAACAACTAAAATATCAACATCCACAGGCTACATCTCGTGTGTTCTACCCATACTAGCAATACTACGCATAGATCTAGCTCTGATACCACTGTAGGGGTTTGCGTATGAAAACAATACATTTTACCCTACGCCCCAAACCCCTGTTGCCAAGACCTATCTATTAGTAATGCAGTAACGGGAGGGGCTTTTTGCGAACTTACCCTTAAAGACCGAAAAGCGTTGTCAACACTCGGGAGAGTGTGGTTGATGTAAACGAGCCGAAGTCGACCTCAAGGTCATGATGAAGTCCCGTGGATCCAACGACTCCTAGTGCCTCAAATGTTAAACCTCGCAGGGAGTTACATGCATCCGGTGCCTGGCGATGACTCCCACTTCCCCGATCCAATAGCAGTTGCAGAAGTAGAGCTCCTGGATCCGAATCCCGTAGCATGACGGTGCTCCGTGGTTAAGAAGACTCTCGTTCGCGCAGTCCAAACTTGGGACCACGGTCATGGGAGAGAGAGAGAAAGAGAATATCAATTGGAGGTCTCCCCAAAAGTGAGGAAACCTTTTGTTGAATGTTGTGTGTATTTATTTGGTCAAAATACCCCACTATATATAGGGGGAGGGGAGGCACTACCTCCCTCAAAGTCTCGGGGTAGGACTAAACAAGGGAGGAGGTGGGGGAAGGCACCCCCAACCACCCCACCATGGGCCCCATGTGGGGGGGCTGGCCCATTAGGGCCGCCGGCCACCCCTTTGGCCCTTCCTAGGGATGCGGCCCCCTCTTAGGCCTTTTCCCCTCTGGGATTTGGCCCATTAAGCCTTTTGACCCTTTAATTGATTTTCTCTTTATTAAATAATTATGAATAAATGATTAAATCAATATTTAAGATGATTCACATATTATTCAATCTCCGTGGCTATGGAACACCTTCCACCTCCACTCTGGACATCCTCCGGACTTACCGAAATCCTACCGGTTTTCTATCTTCTCTTTCTTTGGTGATTCTACCGATCCTATAAACACTCTCTAAGAATCACCAAGCCCTTAAGCGGGAGACCCCACGGTTCGGGAACACTCCAGTCATGGTCCATACACTCCTGAACCAATGGTCAACAGAGGGACCTGTATGGCCATGTGACCCCTGTGCATTCCATGAAATTTTTCGTCGTTTGAAACATGAACGTCGTGTCTTATTCCTTTTATCTCTCGATACTTGCATTGCCCGAGATCTGATCAATGACATCACCATGTCGGGTTCAATCTCGTTACCGACAAATGCTACTTGACTCGTTCCAACAAGTGATATCCCCGTGATCAAATCACACGCTGCGCAGCTATTGGATATAACTTCTTTGAGTGGGCCTTTGAGTATCTTTCCGTCACGAGGGTGGATAGATCCCACTCTTGACGTATAATGCCTCTACTATTCTTCCGAATACCTGAACACACCTTTATGAACATTGTTTAACCATGTGACGTTTGATGTTATCAAAGTACCTCGGGTAACAGTGATTGATATAGCCTCACGGTCTAAGAAATAGTACACTAGATCTATTCTAATCATCGTAACTTGAACTTCTTGACATGATCAGGTCATGATGTTTGGGTTGGGTATTAGTTCATCATCTCATTCTCACACTGAGGTGACTCCATTTTCAACTGGCATAAATGCCACATGATCAGGAAACCTTGATCATCTGTTGACCAATGAACTAGTGACTAGAGTATCACCGGAAACTCCTGGTCGTTTATATATCACACGTGTATTGATATTTCCTTTCAATACAGTTATAGCATCATAAAACTTAATCATAAACTTTATAAAATATGATAATAATCTTTATTAATATTTGTCTCTAGGGCATATTTCCAACACTTCCACCACTGCCTAACCCTCATCCATGGTTTCGTCGGTGGATCTATGGCATCAAAGATTAGGACATCCTCAAGCTTCCACACTATCGCATCTTCTTAGTGAATTTTCAATTTCATGTAATAAACATTCTCATGATTTCTTGGTTTATGAGTCATGTCAATTAGCCAAACATGTTCGTCTTTCCTTTAGTTCCTCTCATTCTTATCTTCCCATTTAAATTATTACATTGTGATTATAGACATCTCCCCATGGAAGTAACTCTGGTTT
Source organism: Avena eriantha (assembly GCA_910589775.1). NCBI lineage: Eukaryota > Viridiplantae > Streptophyta > Magnoliopsida > Poales > Poaceae > Avena > Avena eriantha. Next base: position 399,475,569 of record OU342741.1, read on the forward strand.
TAAATACTATCTTGTAATTCTGGATGATTTTACTCACTTTATTTGGACTTTCCAAATGCGCAACAAATCTGATGTACACACTATATTTATAAACTTCCAATAATATGTGTCTACCCACTTCTTTCTACCTATAAGATTTATCCAATGCGACAATGGTCGTGAATTTGATAATGTTTAAAATCAAAAAAAATTCCTTAGCCATGGCATTCTTCTGCGATTTTCCTCCTCTCAAAATGGCAAGGCCGAATGAGCTCTTCGCACAATCAATGATATTATTTGTACTCTCTTAATTCATTCATCAATGCCTACAAAATTTTGGGCCGAGGCCTTACGCACCACCACATATTTACTCAACATAAGACCAACTAAATCAAACCAACAAACTACTCCCTATTTTTCTCTTTTTCATTGTCACCCCGATTATTCCGAGCTACGTGTTTTTTGTTGCATTTGTTTTTCAAACATGTATGCCACATCCCCTACCAAATTATCATCCCGATCTATCTCTTGTGTTTTCCTCGCATAATCTGATGAACACAAGGACTTTCGTTGTCTCGACTTACTATCTATCCGTATTCACATCTCTCGTCATGTCACGTTCGTAGAACACGTCTTTTTTTCGCAACGCACACCATCTACCGAACCTGAGTCCTCTATACCGCCGCCCCCTACCCGACGTGTCGTCCTACACCCTCTCCATGTCATTCTTGCCTCATCCCAACCAACCCACAACCCTACCCAAAACCCTACCCCTGTCGTGGCAGAAATTCACCCTCCATTTCGTGCCGCGGCAGCATCCGATAACACCAGCACCGCAACAGACTTCTCTGCCGCGCAACCCGACCCTTCCTCCCCTTTGCCCGAGTCATCCACTACGCCGGGCTCTGCCTCTTCCTCCCCTCCACTCAATCCTCCAGCTCATGCCGCGCCGAGAGTCTGTAGATGCAGGCATGTGATTATTGTGTACTTCTCTAAATTCTAAATTCACACAAACTCTTCGTCTCCACGGAAACATGACTTAAAAGCTTTAGATGCCAAAAGTTTGTGTGAATTTATAGTTTAGATGTCGAGAGTCTATAGATGCAGACCTAAGAGCACGTATCTTATTCCGTAGCAACGCATGGGTATTCAACTACGGTCCACGGAATTTGTGTACTGGAGATGCCAAGAGTCTGTAGATGCAGACCTAAGAGCACGTATCTTATTCCGTAGCAACACACGGGTATTCAACTAGTTAATAATAAGTCGGGACTTACTCTATACCAACAACTCATGTATAATCCTTCTTGAGTGTCTTTATCTATACTACTCCCTTCGGTTCATATTATTATTCTCAGATTTATCTAGATTCGGATGTACATAGCACTAAAATCTGACTAGATATATTAATATTAATATGGATCGGAGGTAGTATTAAAAAGATGGGCATTGTTCATTGACAGCCAAAATTTCTGCCTGCCAGTTTTCGGACGATTTTGCCTCTCTCTGTTTAAGTATATTACGTGGGATGCCACCGCTTAGTCAAACCTGATCGAGCGCTATGAGCTTGCCAGCCTGCCTGTGCCACCCCTCTTATCCCGGTGCCCTAACTCTTATCCCGGCGGCGGCAAGCAAAGTTGTCAGAATCGTGATTCTACCATGCGGTTGTATGACTTTACGACCCAAATTAAGTGGATCGATTCTACGATTCTACGAAAAAGAATCTACGATTTCACAATTCTAAAAGTTATGATCATGTGATCTATGATCCTACCATAGAAGTTCCGATCCGATTCAGAATCACGATGCTAACAACTTTAGCGGCAAGGCCGGCCGTAGACGCCCTCTAGCTCGAGAGGGTCGCCCCTGACGGAGCCACAACTCGGGAGGACTCGTCGAGTCGACCTGCGAGGCCATCTGCATCTTGGAGGAGCGTCGATCCATGCATGCCGCCGGCCGCTGCCCTGCGTGCCTGCAGTTCCCCCGCTGTCGTAAAGGTACACACCCCTCTCCGGGTTCCCCCGCCGATGGCTGGTTCCCTAACTCTTATCCCGGCGGTGGCAAGGCCGGCCATAGACACCCTCTGGCTCGCTGGCGTTGACGCCTGGCTTTGGGGAGAAGATGGATGGCCTGGACAAATCGATGGGCGCGCCTGGTAGGTGGTCGCCGCAAGCTAATCCGGCCGAACTCCAGCGTCATGCTCTATTCCCTTTTCTATTGAGTTTTTTGCTATGTGTTTGTTCATACCCAGTAGAGTAGTGTGGAAACTACTTTTCTGCAGTACCGAGCAATATGGAAATTTATGATTCCGGGCAGTTCCGAGGCTGTTGCTTGGTGTCGTCCTGCTGAAGGTAGCATCAAAATAAATGTTGATGCAGCTTACTGTATAAATCTGGTTTGTTCGCTACAAATCAGGATTTAATCCTCAAGCATATGTTAGTAAAGTTTGCTCTACAGCAGGACCTGGACAATTGCACTTTGTCTGCCGTTGTTTAGGCGGATTCTACACTACTTATCGGCAAACTCAACATTATATATGTAATTAACAACGCCTCGGGAGATGGTGCTCTTGCTCAGCGCAGTATGTTTGTAACTACGTAGGAAACGTGGCTTGCCTTTAAAAAACAATAAAGCTATGACATTATACATAGCAATTCTATTAGACATAGAGTTGTTTTATATCATAAGCAAAAGATAAGCATGCATGCGAGTTAACCGTATGTATTGGTAAATATGAGAAAACAAGGCAGTGCCGCTTGTAGCAATGTTGATAGCGGTTTAAAACAAATCGTTGTTCACTTGTAGCAGTGGCGGTGACGGTATGTAGCACCAACATCGGTGGCTTGCAGCACCACCGGCAGCCCATGTAACTTTTGAGATTAAATAAAATACAGAGTTACGGACTGAAATGAAGACACTGGAGGACAGAGATCCAATGGCATCCAGAAAACAAGATGGGAATGCTTTAAATTATAGAATTCTCACCGTACATTGCCTATGTGCCATCAAATATACAATCAGTGGGCTCTCTATGTCAAAGTAACTAAGCATATATATCAGAGCATAAAGAAAAGAGCAAATAATTACTATATCGACAAAACCTTTTAGTATCATGCGCTTCAAGCTTGTAGCAGGCTTTAAGAAGCTTCCCCAAGTTGTCGGACCAAAGAAAACATGGGTAATAAATTATGTATTATTCCCGCTGTCCTAAAAATGATGTCTCATATTTGTCTAAATTTGAATGTTATCTACATGCAAAATAGTATCTAGATACATCTAAATTTAGACAAATTTGCAACATCTTTTTCAAGATGGAGGGAGTACTAAGGATGGAAAAGGCAGAAAACTGGTGATATCCTTTATGTCCTATTCAAACATCAGAAATAACACAGCTTGTAGAAAGATCTGTTTAGCAAGGCACAGTTACACCGGGCAGCATATTTTTATCAAAATATCTAGTTTGCTTGTGGAAGTTTACCGTCGACTACAAAATTTGAATACAAAAGTTCTTCTGAACACTCACACCACTCAGTTGCTGAAGTAGTAACTGAGTTAAAAAATTGTCTACAAGCAGATATAAATAAACATTGTGAAAAAGTTAAAATAAGAAAATATAAATTTATCTTCTAATATGCATTTGAGCAGATGAGAAGATACGCATGATAAGGAAGAGTTTCACAAACATATAAAGTTTAGAGAAAACGACATGAAGTTTTCGGTTTGCCCATGTACATTATGTGCTACAGCCTATAAGGGAGAAAAATTCTTTATTGTAGTCCAAACAACAATCAGAAAAGACATCTAATTTGATTTACTCTTAGGTAGATGAAATCTAGCAGTTTCATGCCGTTAGCTTGATGGCTTGCTCTGAAAAATCAGGAGAGCCTTTGTGGCGATCCGGTGGGCGATTCTGGCCGCTCGACCATGAATCCGACGAGGAGGAGCCCCTTTCTCCGACTCCGTCGGGCGCGTCACCAGAGGCAACATCGCGATCGTTGTCTTATCTGTGTAAGACTCCGATTGAGACGCGTTGTTCTCTGAGTGCTGAGTCTACGGTGGCGATTCGGCGGAAAGAGGAGAAGAAGAGAAGGCAGCGGCAATTGGCCAATGATCTGCAAGATGATCTGCCAAGTGTGGGGATACAGGTACATGATCGATGTCCAAATCTTGTGCATGCAGGTCAAGGTAGGAGGAATACGACGGTGGTGCTGCCTCCGTCGACGTTCGTCCTCGAAAACTTTGACGCCAAGGAATGGATCATGGTACAGCGGAGGAGACGATTCACTGCGACAACTAGAAGTGCACAACTTCGGCGGCGATGGAATTCTGCGCACTCTCCGGCGTTGCCTAAGGTAGTTTTTTCGAATTTTGAACGGACGGTGAGTCTTGTTCCTTTCTCTCAAGCTGATTCAACGGGCCATGTGGGCTCTAAATTGAATCTGGCTTGTTCGGCCCTGACTCATGGCAATGTTGCTGTGGGCCAGAGGCACGGAGCTCAGATCCCGAAACCCTCAAGACATACGGCTGGTGGCATGCACCGCCTCCTAGGTCATCTCTGGAAAAATACTGGAAAGGCGGCGGTGGTCGTATCTGGCGATCACGCTCCTGCGACTGCGATGGCGAACACCGGAGGAGGGAACAACCCTGGCAGGGGTCGGGGCAGGGCTGGAGGTGGTCGTGGCGATGGACGCTGGGACTTTAACTCCAACCGGAATTTCTTCCAAGGAGGTCCGAGTGGCACCGCTTGTGACGATGCCGCAGATGGTTTCCATGGAAATTTCAATGGTACTGAGAATCAGGGATTCGATGGGGGCCGAGGTGGTTTCAGTGTTGGCGCTGGTTTCGATAGGGGCAGGGGACGTTTCAATGGAGGCGCCAGCTACCAAAGAGGGAACCAAAGATGGATGAACGGAGGTGGGGGAAGAAACCCTCGAAGGTATGACAATAGAAATAATTCTGGTTATTACGGTGCTGGCAATGGTGGTCGTGGATCGGGAGGAAGGACAAACTATGGTGTACAAAGCACCGATCTTTCATCAATGCAGGAGCAATTTGTCAAGAATGCCGCGGCTGCTATTGCGAAGCAGTTTGCGGAGCAGGTGGGGGCCATGAAGGCGTCGACGGGGACGACATCTAGTTCGCAGCAGGCCCCTGTCCCACCACAAACTATTGCACTGCCGAGGCAGACTGCGGTGCCTCAACGGCAACCTGCCGTGCCCCCAAGGCAGCCAACCGAGATGCCGCGGCAGCCTGCAGCACCTCCACGCCAGCCTGATGCGCAGGGAGCTGCTGCCAACGTGACGACCAGGAATATTATGCAACCTCTGTTTGTCCGAAATAATGATTTTAGAGAAGCTAATGGGAATGCTTCTTCTGATGGTGGGCAAAATGCAAAAGCTAAGAAGCACAAGGGTCCTAAATGCTTTCGTTGTGATCAACCTGGGCACCATTTAAATGATTGCAATACCCCTTTGTGTGACATTTGTCGGTCTCCCGCTCATTCTTCTAATGCTTGCCCTATGTTGCTTGCGCCTAAGCCTACTATGGTGATGTATGGTTTTGCTCGCGAGCAGCTGATGTTCTTTGAGGCACCTATGACGGGGGGTATTCGGCCGACTATGGAAAACACTCGCATGGCTAGGGTCACCATTCAGGGAGGTGTTATGACAATCTCTGAAATTATATCGCAGCTGCAGTGGGTTGTGCCAGATGATCAGTATCAATGGAATGTGAGGGAAGTTGAAAGTAATGTTTACTGGTGATCTTCCCTAGCAAAAAGGATTTACTCACTGCCCAGCATTTTGGTACTTTCAGAATTCCCAATAGTACTTGCACTATGACTTTTGATTTCTGGAAATTAGCGGTGCAGCCTATGGCATCCCGCAAAACTATTACTAGAAAATCGCGTTGTTTTTGTGCATTGCATCATCATGACCGCATGCTCATGTCATCATGCCATCTTGCATTTGAGCATCGTCATCATCATGTATGGTTTGTTTGAAAACTATTTTCGAAAAGTCTGCTTTTGTTTTCTAAACGCCCCGTCTTTATTTTAAATACAAAACCCGGGTCTCCGGATTATTTTGTTTCGTCTACCAACGGTTTTCAAAAGCCCGTTTTAAATAATAAAATATTTCTTTTATTTTTAGGAGGCAGCCCACCAGACCCGAAAGTCTGACCGGCCACCTCCAAAATTCCTAAAACTACCCAAACCTAATCTACCCAGCCCTTGCCACATCACTCCGGCCAATCCCTGTTTGACACCTCATCCAACACACGCCACACAACACACACCACACACACCTGAACAACCGCCTGGCCCCACACCCTTCTTTTCCTGCCTCCCGCGCGCCGTACACGCACCTGGGCGCGCAGCCCCAGGCGGGCCAGGCCCCACCAGCCGCTCCACCACGCCAGCCACCCCACCTACCCCACGTGCGACCCAGCCCCGCTCCCCCATCTCCTTTCCCGCTCGCCAGCCCCACCCCGTGTCAATCCCTAGGCGCGCACCCACCCGCTCCCGGCCACGTCAGCCCCGCTTGCCCACCTGCCCGCTCGGACCGCGGACACGCGCGTCACGCCGCCTTCGACCCCACCTTGATTCCCACCCCGCCAGAGCCGCGCCCCGCCGTCTCCTCTATCGCCGGCCTCCTCCACCTCTTCGCCCCGCGCGCCCCGCCGTGCAAACCGCCTCCTCTCCTCCGGCTCCCCCGTTGCCAGGCTCCCCCTCCTCCGCCAAGCAAGCCTCGCCGCCAGCGGGCCAGCGCCTCCGCGATCTCGCCCCCTTCCCCACCGACGGACGCCGCAGTCGCTGCCCCGGGCCCCGCTCTTCCTCGTTGTCGTCTTCCCGCCCCGCCTCCTCAACCTCGGCCGCCTCCCCTCTCCGACGCGAGTTCGCCCGCCCCCGCTCGTGGCCTCGGCCGCATCCCCGTCCTTGACCGGCCCCCGCCCGCCTCTGCACCGGCGCCGCCCTCTCCCCGTCGGCCGCCTGCGCCTCTCGCGGCCGACCTCGACCTCCTCTCCACCAACCTCGAGGCCGCGCCCCGACTCCTCCACCTGCCCGGCTCGCCCCGCGCCGACGCGCGTCCTCCTCCCCGCCGCATCTGGCCGCCTCGAGCCCGCCCCTCCTCGCCTCTGCGCCGTCGATGGTCACCACCGCGTGCCTCTCTGCCGCAGCAACGAGCGCCGTCCTCGCCGCCCTCCCGCAAGTGCGCGGTCCCGCCTCCGACCGCTCCACGCCAAGCTCGCCTCGGTGACCTCGCGTACGACTACGACCCCAGGCGTACTCATCCTCGCCGGTTCCTGTTGATGTGGTTCTTGGTGTTCCACCACGTGTTTATGGTATAGGGGCGATACGCGGTTGGTTCTTATAAGGTTGGGAATGTCGATGATACGGCCCTTGTTCTAAGGAGATGGTTGTAGTACTCTACGGGCTACTGGACGCTGATGCGAGCATTTGTTCGAGGTGATAAGTTGCACATGAAGGCCCCTGCTGAGAAGAATGTCGTCCGAGTTCCAATCCAATATCACCGCCAAAGGAAAAGGAACGACAAGACCGCCGCACGAATTCGAGGACCCCGATCTCGGACCCGAAGACCACCAAGCTCCTCGACCCAGAGTCCGAAGACCGATCCCGCCGAACCCGAACCCCTCCGAACCCCCAAGATCTTCGATCCGAGATGTGCGACCCTCTCTTTCGAGCCCTTTTCTATAAAATATGACATATATCTTGCTGCATATTAAATGGCTCATGCTTGCATACATATCGTGTTTATTCGGGGGTAGGGTATTCTATCGATTCATCTAATAAGTAACTATGGAGACTATATGCGGGCTATATTTGTCACATAACGCCTCCATTTAAATTTGTGTAGAGAACCGATGCCATGTTTTGCCTTATTAAAACCACATTTAAATTGCGGGGTTCTAGATAACTTGGACCGTTTAATTAATTGTCGGGACCCCGGTTCCGCTTAATATTGCCTAATTGCACCGCATCTGCATCATATCATAATCATGCCGGATCTTCTGCCGTCGTATTAAATACTGCATCTGGTGTTTGTTTTAGTGCTTTGCTTCTTCGCGGATTAGGCCGATGAGTTGATGCGAGTATCGACAAGTTCTCCGGTTATGAACCTTCGGCAGTGTTTCCCAGGCGAGCATCTCTTCCCCCTTCTACCTATTTTGCATTTATAGTCTTAATTTCCTCCTATTGATCTATTGCTATCCGTGTCGTGATGCTTTAGTTTCTGCACCCCAGTTATATCCCGTGCAGCCTCTATATTGCCTTGGACACCTCCTATTACCTGTGTTTGGTAGATAGCTGGCCTTGCGAGTTGTAGTCGCTTGCTCAGGTGTGATCTCGTGTTGTCAAGTACCACAATTGTTGGAACGCTGGCAGATGTTTATCGGTGGAGTTGTTTATTGCTGGAGATGATCATGACTTTAAATACAACTATTAAAATGCTAGCTAAAACTAATGCAGAGGCATCGGTGGGCAATAGATGTCATTTGGTTCTTCCGCGCTAACTTGTGTCCCGTAGGACCCCGAGTACTTGATACATGTTCCTTGATTTTTTGCACTATCCACATCCGGGAGGCCTTATGGACCCCCCCTGAGCTAGAGCTTGATTCATTTCTATTTCTTGGAGCCACAAAGTAGTTTGGGGCTTTATTACTATCATGTACTTATGTCATGTTACTGCGTTATTTACGATTGTGCGAGGAGCACCTGTACTGTTTAGGATCGTGACACGTTTTCGCTATATCGACAAGCCCAATCACACTTTCGGGTTCCCAGTCGTTTACAGCCGTCCACACAAACCCTGGGTCCGTTCCGGAGCCGTCCACACAAAGTTTTATGTACCACAAGCAATGGTGTGATGAGGAGCAAGGGTCCAAAAGGGGTGCTTGAGCCGCCTCCATCAACGAGGGCTGAAGCGCCAGTCGTTCAGCTACTGCCATTGATGTCTAGCGCTGAGATGGCTGGGAGGATACCCACGCGCTCATCACCTATGACCGTGTCGTCTACCCCAGCTGGGTTGATGATGCCTAGCTTAGGTAAGAGCTTAGGCGTGAAGAATGCTGCTGATAGAACCAAGAAGAGCGGTCCAACTGAGGCAGAGATCATCAAGTTTGGTGGAGTGCAACCACCAATGGGCCTCCGATCTAGTGGACTGATTCAAGCGCAATCAAATGCCGATGCTACACAACTTGAGAGGGCTATGTTACTCGCTCAACGTCGTGGCAATCTACATGGCCAAGGTACGAAGCCTATTAATAAATTTTCCGTATCTTCGTTTTCTGAAAATGAAATTATTCATAAAGCAGATAGAGTGGGTGTTTCTATGGGAAAGAATAATGTGGAAAAGTGTGTGGCGGCTAAGTTGATTTTGGATACAAATATGAACAGATTTTTAACTTTGCTTAGTAAAAACGATGTGCACATGAATGCTGAACACAATTTTTTAGTATCTCATGCATCCAACCTATGTGAGGATCTGGTGGATGAGCATAGCCCTGTTAGTGAACACATTCCCGAACTTGATGTTCAGTGGGCAAAAGTATCACGTCCGCGTCGACGCAAGTCTTATGATAAGACAAACGTGCGTAGAAGTACACGAGTTAGATTTAAATCAAATAGGTCTTAATGGCTGGACTAAAAGGTATGACTTGGAATAGTGACGGTTTTGGAGATCCCGCTAAACATTTATTTGTTAATGAGGATTAGAGAGCACCGCTTAGATTTTATTGCGTTGTTGGAAACGGGTAGATCAAATTTTACGATGCCTTTCTTAAAACATATCGCGGCGGGTAGGGATTTCATGTGGTTCTGTTTACCTCCACATGGGAGGTCTGGCGGAATTTTGGTAGGCATTAACTCAGAAACTCTACAAGTCAAGAATGTTGAGACTGGGGATTTCTGTGTTAAACTACACATGCGATCTAAACATGATGGCTTTGAATGGATCTTTTTGCCGGTGTATGGTGCCGCACAAGATGTACATAAGCCCTTCTTTTTATCTGAGCTTGTTCGGATGTGCGAGACAGAATCACTACCAATGTTGTTAGGAGGTGATTTTAATATCTTGCGCAAAAAAGAAGAAAAAAGTAATGATAATTTTAATCCTCGGTGGCCTTTTATGTTTAATGCGATCATCGAGAATTTGGATTTGAGAGAAATTGTTCTTTCTGGTAGACAATTTACTTGGGCTAATAGAAGAGAAAACCCAACTTATGAAAAGTTGGATCATATTCTAGCTAGTGTCGAATGGGAACATAAATTCCCGTTAGTGTCAGTGAGAGCGTTGTCACGTTCTGGATCCGACCATACACCGTTACTAATTGACTCTGGTCATCAAGCTCATTTAGGAAACAAGGCTAAATTTTCTTTTGAATTTTCTTGGTTGCGCCAAGATGGTTTATTTGAGATGATTAAAAAAGAATGGGAATCAATATCTATGGGTGAGATTCCTATTCAAATATGGCAAAATAAAATTAGACACTTACGCCTTTTTTGAGAGGATGGGCCAAGAATTTGAGTGGTAAATATAAAAAGGAAAAAGATCGCTTATTGTCCATTATTGATGATTTGGACATTAAGGCTGAATCGTGTCCATTGACTGGTTTAGAAAAGGACAAACTTAAAGATGTGAATGATCGTATTAATAAACTTAGACGCGATGAAGAGATCAAATGGGCCCAACGTGCTAAGGTAAAACATATTCAAGAAGGTGGAAATAATACTAAATACTTTCACTTAATTGCTAATGGAAAGCATAGAAAAAAAGATTTTCCAATTAGAACAGGATGAAGGAACCATTGTTGGAGAGAACAATTTGAAGGTCTATATTACTGAATATTATAAAAAACTTTTTGGTGAACCGGAACATAATAATTTTACTCTAATTGAAGAACGGACAGATGACATTCCTCAACTTACAGCGGAAGAAAATGCTATTCTTACTGCTGATTTCACTGAGAAGGAAGTTTTTGAGGCTATCTCTCAGATGGAACATAATAAAGCTCCAGGACCAGATGGGTTACATGCTGAGTTTTATCAGACTTTTTGGGATGTTATCAAAATAGATTTAATGGCCCTTTTCGATCAGATGAAACAAGGAGAATTGCCTCTTTTTAAATTGAACTTTGGGGTGATCACATTACTTCCAAAAAAAGAAAATGCTGTCCAAATACAACAATACAGACCGATTTGTTTACTAAATGTTAGTTTCAAAATATTCACAAAGGTAGCTACTAATCGCATTACTAAGTTGGCTTATAAGGTGATTAGACCTACTCAAACTGCATTTATGCCAGGACGACATATCCTTGAAGGGGTTGTTGTTCTGCATGAGACTATCCATGAATTAAATCGAAAGAAACTAGATGGTGTGATTTTCAAAATTGATTTTGAAAAGGCGTATGATAAGGTGAAGTGGTCTTTCTTGCAACAAGTGCTACGCATGAAGGGTTTTGATCCACAATGGTGCGAATGGATCAAACAATTTGTGCAAGGCGGTAGTGTGGGAATAAGGGTTAATGATGATATTGGCCATTATTTACAAACAAGAAAAGGTTTGAGGCAAGGGGATCCTTTGTCTCCAATTCTTTTTAACATTGTTGCCGACATGCTTGCCATTATCATTGCTCGTGCAAAAGATGATGGCCAAGTTGGAAGCCTTATACCACATTTGGTGGATGGTGGGGTTTCTATTCTTCAATATGCGGATGATACCATACTTTTTATGGAGCATGATTTAGAAAAGGTTGTTAATATGAAGCTAATTCTCTCCACATTTGAACAGTTGTCTGGCTTAAAAATTAATTTCCACAAGAGTGAAATCTTCTGTTTTGGTAAAGCTAAAGAGAGGGAATCGGAGTATAGGCGGATTTTTGGCTGCGAGGCTGGTTCTCTTCCTTTTCGGTATCTTGGAGTACCTATCCATTATAGAAAATTAAAGAATTCAGAATGGAATCCCGTGGAAAGCCGTTTTATATCCAAGCTAGGGTGCTGGCAAGGGAAAATGCTATCTTATGGGGATCGACTGGTTCTGATTAACTCGGTTTTGACAAGCCTACCGATGTTTATGCTATCCTTCTTAGAAATACCTAAGGGTGTTAGAAAACGCCTAGATTTTTTTAGGTCCAGATTTTTTTGGCAAAGTACTGATACTAAGAAGAAGTATAGGCTGTCAAAGTGGAATATTGTGTGTCGCCCAAAAGATCAGGGGGGTCTAGGCATCGAAGTTCTTGAGATTAAGAATAAGTGTTTACTTAGCAAATGGCTTTTTAAACTACTAACAGAGGATGGAATGTGGCAACAATTATTACATAACAAATACCTCCATGATAAAACTTTATCTCAAGTTGAAGGAAAACCTACAGATTCTCCCTTTTGGAAAGGCCTTATGCGAGTGAAGGAAATGTTCTTTGCTAATGGCTTTTTTAAAATAGGAAATGGTGAAAATGTTCGCTTTTGGGAGGATATTTGGTTGGGTCATACATCATTAGCACAACAATATCCCTCGTTATATAATATTGTTCAAAGGAAAAACGTCCTAGTGGCTAACGTCCTTTCTCAGACACCTCTTAATATTGCTTTTAGGAGAACTTTGACTGGTAATAAATGGACAAGATGGTTATATTTATGCCAACGTCTAATGATGGTTCATCTTACAGATCACCATGATCATTTTGTTTGGAAATTAACTACCACAGGAATGTTTACTGTCAAGTCGATGTATTTAGACCAAATGAATGATCATACAAGATTCTTACATAAGTACTTGTGGAAGCTAAAAGTTCCTCTAAAAATCAAAATATTCATGTGGTTCCTTAAGAACAAAGTGTTGTTAACTAAAGACAACTTGGCTAAGCGCAAATGGAATGGATGTCAGAAATGTTATTTTTGCGATTCGGTGGAGTCTATAGAACATCTATTTATTTCATGTCCTTTTGCTCGTATTATTTGGAGAATTATTTACTTTACTTATAATATACCGCCACCATTCAATATTACAAATATGTTTGGAAATTGGCTGAATGGGGTTGATAAGAACAACAAAGCTAGATTGCGCATTGGAGTATCTGCTTTATGTTGGTCTATATGGACGTCTAGAAATAACATTGTCTTTAACAAAAAAACGGGCACTAATTTTTTGCAGGTTATTCGATTGGCGGCGCATTGGATCCAACTATGGTCTTTCTTACTCCCGGTGGATCAGCGGGAGCCGATGGATACTGGATGCAACCGGTTGCTGACGGTTGCTCAGGACTTCTATTTCCAGGCCATTGGGTGGCGGCACACTAGTAGACTATCGGATGGATAGCTTCTTGTTGTTTATTATTTTTAGATGGTTGATATATGTATCGACCCTATCTGATCCATGAGTGTAAGACTATGATACATTTTCAATAAAGTAATAAAAGGGCTATGTGCATCACTTGATGCAGAGGCCGGGGCATAGATCCCCTTTTCGAAAGAAAAAAAAGGTAGAAGAAAGACAAAAAAGGCATTCATTCATAGTCTCAAAAACCTAGCTACAAAGTATTCGAACTATCAATTGCGTGTTGGCTGCTAGAAATAAGGCTCAGCTATGTGTCCTCTGATAAAATAATATATACATATATAGTAGTAATATTCTACAACAAATTAGGAATGAATTTGTCTGTATCATAACAAATTAGAAACCATCTATTTTATTAAACTAAAAACTATGAAGTCTGAGATGTTTGGTAAATAAAAGCAAAATCATATATGAGGATGTATCTCCGTGATACACACTTGTTTGGCCTGGTAGGCGGGCAAGCATATATGGAAAAACGCCATGTAAATAGTTAAATTTAGGATGGCTTTATTTAAAAAGTTAAATTAAGGTAGAAGCACAACAAATTAAAATGAATAAACATTTACAAAATGATTTTAGTTGAGATGCGATACAAATGTAGGTACCACACCACACCACATCATTTCCTCACTCCCACTGCTAGTACTACCAACTCGCTCACATTCAGTTCAGTACCAAAGCTAACCTAGCCAAGCTCCGGTCGAGACTAAAATACTCCCAGTCAACTGACATTGAGAAATTTGGGCGGCTGGCGGAGATGGATCGGTAACACTGCCGGCTGGTGACAGGGACGCGGCGGCGGGAGGGTCGTGGACCTAGTGTCCCGCGACACGGTGGCGCAGCCCCTAGCGCCGTTGTCCATCTCAACTTCCACGGGACAGTCGAGAAGAAGCGGTGCACGGACGTCGGACGCGCAGAAGCAGGAGTTGTTGGCATTCGTTCTGATCCTCCCCGTCATCCTCTCCGCGGTCGCCACCTCGCTTCCCGCGCGCCTTCAGCGCCGCCACCTCTGGGCGCCTGCGGGCTGTTCTTCCTGGCACACCTCACCTTCTACGCCGTCATCGCCCACCAGCTCCGCTTCTGATTGCTTCGAAGCTGACCCTGGAGCTGGCCACGGACTGGCTACAGATAGATGCTCAAGTTGGGCGGGGAGGTGGTGGCCGAGACTATCTGGGCATGCTCAGGTGTAGTTAGGCGGTGCATTTCGCATTCCTTGCTCCACCTGCCATTGGCTTCGGATTCAAATTGTTCTGGTGATAGTGCTGTTCACCAAGAACTGAATTGATGTTGTGTTGTAACTTGTAAGAGCCAGAATTCTCATTGTCAGTGAGATCTTGGTATCAATGTCATGATCCGTACGAGCCTTGCTTTCACTCTGCCTAATCGTTCATAACATCAGACTTGCTTTCACTCTGCCTAATCGTTCACAACATCAGACCTGTCAGAAACAAACAAGTATATACTACCCAAAATTAAGGACGATTTCACAAGGATTTCTCATCCAGTAGTTCATCATAATTGTGCTCAGACAATTCATTTTATCTCCCTTTAGAAATCAAAACTTAAATTGAATGAATCATGATTTACATCTTATACCTGTACTGGTACATGTTGCAACACATCCTCCTTCTAAGCTGTCTGAACATGGATATTGCCTTAAAATTTATCAAATCAACGATGAAAAAAATAAAAACTGATCATGCAGAAGCTTTGGATACCCTCCAAAACACTTCCAAAGCTTCCAGATCATCATTGTCGGCAAGAGCCGAAACGGTTCTTGCAAAATTTCACACGTAGAGTACACTCTGTGGCAAGCTGCGAAACACCATCCTTGAACCTAACTGCAGGATTAGGTGGCCTTGAGGACTGTGCAGAGAGTTATGTTGGCGCACATATTAAACTTCTCCTCAGCAACACCCTGCACACTCGCATGCAAACAAGAAATCCCGTGTGAGCATCTGCGGCTTCACAAATCAATCTAAGACTCGTTGACAATGCAGTAAAAATGGTTGCGGTGTATCACACAAGAACTGAGTTGATTACCTGTGAAGAGCCGGGTGATAGGCCACCTCAGGGCAGACGCACGGAAACTGCATGAACACCACATATAATTCAGGTCAGCACCAACGGGTTGTTTGACAGTATATCTCGCATCGTTTTCATATAAATAAATCATATCCTTGTATGTATGTAACTATGTAAGATATGTAAAGAAGGCAATAGCAAAACCTACAAACAGCTTGATAGGAATCCTATGTGACCACCAGAGTGATATACACACATGACAATTCAGAAATTCTAAATGAACACATTGATATTTCCAAGGCAGCATCACACGAAAAGCAAAATATACATCTATTGTGCTAAGAGGGAACTATACTCTTTCTTTGATGGTGTACTCCGCCTTCACTCACATATGTTTCAAAGCTAAACCATTTATTTATTATATACTAAAAGTAATATAAGGTTGTTTTTCGAGGCACTAGGTTGATCCACATCATCTGAATTATCTGGACAGTTAGATGTATAACTTGTGGCTAAGATTTAACTAGAATAAGGTCGCGTAATTACGTAACATATTGAACGTGGCACGCTCATTACCACATATTGAACGTGTAGGTCCACCTGCGTATAACCCATGGAGTCTGGTCTACGTCGGTATCCAAATCACTAATTAAAAAAGATTGGGACGGAATATGCTGCCACGAAACGATGGATCAATTCATGTAGCAGCTAGCTTTTTTTTGAGCATTCTGCATGTAGCTAGCTACCGTAGCTAGATAAACTAGAGTCCGCAAGTTCTATCGTCTCGATCAGTCGCCCCATAATATCGAGCATTCTCCATGTAGCTAGCTACCGTAGCTAGATATATAACCTAGAGTCTACATGTTCTATCGTCTCAATCAGTCAACAGTCGGCCTATAATATCAGTTGTTTTAGTACATGCATCTAGCGTAAATTTTCGCGGTGGATTTATGCAACAAATGTCGGCTTAAGAAACTATATTAGTACCAATATGATATCAAATACCTAGAGTATAGAGATTAAGGATGCACGTAGCTAAAAAAAGATCAATCAGAGACTCGCAACAGCAATAAAACCATCATTGCTGAAGACACCTCGACTCCAATAAAGTTTCTCCAAAATGACACCTCTATGAAGGTAACAATGCACAAACAACATCGTCATCCGGTCTAGCCAGTGTGTTCACATCATGAGTTTTACTGAGAGAAGGTCTAATCTCCATATAATGCCTTTGACAAGAAAATGACTAGGGAGCTACCATTGCCAGATACAATTACCGAAGGTCAGACCTAAGATTTTTACTCCGAAAACTGAGACACGTAGCTCAAACAGCACCGCCAAAAACAGTATGTAAGTGTCACCACGCCCACTTGCAGAGAACACCGTTGAAAAATGTTGATCATCTGACACACATACTTCTCCCGATATATTGCGAGAACTCCATAGGGTCTTCTCGACTAGACACGAGCATGCGAGATGACCTCTAGAGCCTATCCAGTCTTCAAACATGCCCGTCACACCATGAGCATGATGATCAGCTTTATTTTAGCATCAAATTTTATCTTTTTACACATGCAACACAAAAAGTTGATTTTTGGTGAAACGACTTTGTGCGCGCCTAGAATGTGGAGCTGCACACATAGGTATTTTTTTGAATGTTTGATATTTGATAATATATTTAAATACATTTAAATAAAAGAACATATGCACCAAGAGCAAAGCAGCTCTCTCCTTTAGGAACGAAGGAAGGCAGTATTTTATTCTTATAATAGAAAATGGTTGTTTAACACATGTATGATCGAAATCTTCACATCAATCCTACATGTGCATTCACACACTTAATTATCTGCTAAAGGCGAAAGAACATGCCTAGATTGAAATGTTGGACGACTACCAGCCATATGTTGCAGATATTCTAGATTAAGAGAATTAAAATAATTAGCAAGATTCCGTATGGGTACACAATAAACATGAACGAGCTGGCATGGTGTAGAAAATGAAAAGAAAGTGAGTGAAAAGGAAGAATGCCTAGGTTTCCGCAGAAGTAGTTCTAAATATATTAGGATTTGAATTTTCGAAAAATAGAACATCAGTAAATACATGAGTTGTACTAATATTTTCCTCATAGGGACCTAAACCCAATTAATGCTATATCATTCATAACACATGTGTATGATTGAAACCTTCACCTGAGTCCTACATGTATATTTAGACACTTAATTATCTGCTAAAGGCGAAAGAACAGGCGTAGATTGAAATGTTGGACCATTACCAGTAGATATTCGATTAAGAGAATTAAAATAATTAGCAAGATCCCGTATGGGTACACAATAAACATGAACGAGATGGTGTAGTAGGGTTGACTGAAAACGAAGAATACCTAAGTTTCCCAATTTTTGATTTATTAGGATTTACATTTCCGGAAAATAGAACATCAGTAAATACATGAGTTGTACTAATGTTTTCCTCATAGGGACCAACACCCAAATGCTCGATCATTCATATAGATAGAAACAAAGTTTATGTACCTTTGTTAATTAAATAAAGAAAACTAAGGCAGATACAAGGGATAATATGTCGTTGCGCTCTTATTTTTCTTTGATTCTCCAAACAAGGGTATACGGTATGTAATTGCTTATTGCTTCAATGGATATCACGGAAGATAGTGATAATACGTGCATTTATTTACATCATAGCGCATAAAATACATCTTTTAAATGTTTAACACAAAATTTGTTTATTAGGATGGAATTAGATTGGTGCAATTTTTTTGGAACATGGGTGCATTTTATTCTTGCATGGGGTAGAGATGGTCGACATGAAAGGACATTTGATTTGTTGACAAATGCTTGGTTAATAAACATGGGGATCTATCAAGGGAAAATAAAAAAGAGGGACATTACTTAATTTCAAAGTAAAAAAAGAAGAATAAGTAAAGATGTTTCCTACCATATGACTTAGAAAATAATTTGTTGTGAAAAGTAATATTATTATGTTTGCCATGAAAATGTTTCATTACTTCATGTTATTTCTTAGAACTACATTTCTGTATATGCGCGGAACGCCTTATATTTTGCAATGAAAGTTCTAAATGAGAGGAGAAGGATATTGACATAAGATAGGAAATAAATACTTATCATTTCCAGCATAATAAAGATGACGCCCTCGCATTTTGCGAGGGCCACTGTGCTAGTTACCATAATTTTAATCACAACAACACGAGACTTTAATCTTAATTCAGGAGAAGCCACAGAGGGTCAGATAAAAAAGGAAAGATGGAAATTGATCTTGATTGAGAAAAGAAGAAACCTGCATGAGGGGAAGCAGACAAGTATCTTCATAAACTATAAAACTATCAGCTATCCTTGGAGTCTCTTGCGACCAACTGGAGCAACCATTCAGAACCAGGTAAGATAAGAGACATAGCACCTACTGATGCAACAATAAGAACATTATTACTTTCAGATCTAAGGAAAGCAACAACAACATTTCATATACCAACAAGTACCTTCACAAGACTCGCTAATCTGCATTACAATGTGTACTCAGCAAAGTTTCTACTTGTGTCCCAGTGCAAAGACAAACAGGTGGCAGTATGCAGTATACAAGGAGTGGGATTGATGTGAGTGGATAAATAGTGGTGTTCATGCAGTATACAAGGAGTGGGATTGAAGACGAGTCAACACGTGCAAAGTCAAACACAGGCTCAAAAGACCTATACCGTGCTTATACGTAGACACCGTAGGGGGCAACAACAATCTATCTATATTATTAAAAGGCTTACGGTCTTGATGGTACGTCATTTATGATGTCCGGTAATACCCCTGCATCTTAAGCCGGGACTAAGAATAATTATGCTTTTGCCACTGCTAAGTGAAAGTACGGTTCGGTATTTGGAAAATAACCTCATCCCGTTCGATTTTCCTGGTATGCAGCCGAGAGGAGGCCGACTCCACTCGCTAACTCCGATGCCCGATGCGGCGGCGGCATCGACCCGCCTCCACCGCGATAACCCTGGCGTGCCCTGTCCCCATGGGAGCCCAGCTCCACTCGCTAACTCCGACGCCCGGCGGCATGCCCTGTCCCCATGGGAGCCCAGCTCCACTCGCTAACTCCGACGCCCGGCTCGGCGGCGGCACCCAGCGCGGTGATGCTGCCGACGACCTCAACGAGGGCGACGAGCAACACGATTCCGCGCTCGCCACCGACCACCTTAGCCAAACTCTCCACAAGAGACTTCGCGGCTCGAAAGCAGTTGCTGCTCGCCAAGCCCTCACGGCCGGCAGGACCGACTCTAACAGGTATAGCACATCCACACATCACTCACCGGGAAGGCGTTCGACGGCGAGGAAGCCGAGGGAAGCGGCCGCGGCTGCTGCACGCAAATGACCGTGGCTTCCGCACTATCCGGCAGCTGCACTTGCGCGATACCGCACTGCCATGTCAAATGACATAGATAGTACGATTATGGTCAACAAGCGACTCATATGGCCAGCACCAAAGTGCAGATGAAGTACATGTCGATTCTACTAGAAGCGGTAGCACCAAAGTGTAGATGAAGTACATGTCGATTTTATGCCTAGAAGTGCATATATATACTGAACCATGAAAACTGAATGCAGCCGTAATTAATTTTCTATACTGCTTTCTGCTACTCAGCCAGCATGGAGGACGGCTTCTCCCAAGCAAATCAAAGATCCAAAACATGGGGTGATTGGTTTGGTTTTTTCTATCTTGATCAGATTGTGATTGATTTTCTTATGAATGTCCTCTGCGCCTCTAATTTGACGTAGAGAAACCAGTGCACCTTTAAAATCACAGAAGTTTTCTGGTTATAAGTTGTGAGCACTTTTGTTGAATTGTGTACAAGAAGTGAACTTTTCGGTGTTTTCCATTCATATATGAGAGCAGATGCCTTTGTTTTCTTGGATTATTTTGCTAGCTTCGGGTCTCTTTTCTTCTCATCTAGTTGCCCCGATAGGTAAAAGTGAAAACTACGAACAACAATCAAAATTATGCCATGTGAAAAAAAAGCTGAAAACTGAATTTAGATGATATTTTGTGTGTTGTATATTGTTCCTACTTAATTGCAAATTATTTTTCCATTTCTTTGTAGGGCACTAAGTTCCATTATCTCCAATGAATACAACCCAAACCATTTTCCATTTTGTTGTCTGCTACTTAGCCGACGCGGAGGATGACCTCTCCCAAGCAAATCAAAGATTCAATAAATGGGTAATGGATTAGGGCTTCGTAATCTCTGATTTGGTGATTTCGTTGCCTCATTTTTACGTAAATTTGTGATTTTAGTGGAGTCCACAAGCCTCTGGAGGAGATTTTGGGACCAGAACACGCTTTGCTAAAGAGAAAGAGACCTTGTGCGGGAGGTCAAAATTGACATGTGATGGTGCCTGTTAGATCGGTTCCAATATAGGTTTTGCTAAGCTTTTTTTTTTTAACGGCCCGCCATAGTTGTTTGTGTAATTGCAAGTCATGCACCGGTGCTATATTGTGTTTTCTATGATGTGTAACATTCGTACGGTTTAGATTTTAGATTAATCCATACCCAATATTAATCTCTACATTATATTACACTTTATTGTATTATATGCCAAGATGTTTTTGTGTTGTAAGTCACACCAATTGTATTGCTTAGACACACGCCATACCAATCTTATTTCTAGGTCTCGTCGCACATTCATGACTCGCATGAGAGGGAAGCACGAGATGTCGTCGTCAGGGTTGATGTCAATGCACCACAATAATGTGTCGCACATCGGTAGCTATCGTTTCAGGCCACTTCCTGGGAGCTTGTCACCGGCTTCGGGAGCTACGACGAGCATTACCTCTACCTTTGGTAGAATGACCATGACAGGCGCAACAGAAGGGCTCCATGTTGTGATGGGATAGCTGTTTTCTATTATATCGACGGAAGATAAAAAATGCTAATTCAGATTACAACTATTTTGATGCAGGGAGAAGAGCTCCATCTAGCTCTAAGAAATCTACCAGCCATTGCATTGAAGGGATATGGATGGGTGCGAGGACATACTTTATGTGCCTCCAAGACCTTGAAGACACAGCCTTTTCTCTCTTGTTGTAACACGTATGAGCTTAATGCAAAACGATCAAATGGCTTGTTTATAAAATATGACTAATAATTTATTGTTTGTTGTGTTTTTAGTCCCGTAGCAGCGCACGGGCATTTATCTAGTACTATTAAAAGGCTTATGGTCTTGATGGTCTGGTAGGTCGCTTTTAAAATATAGCCCATTTTTTTTAATATTTACGTCATATGCCAGCCCTAAGTAAAAATACCAGTTGAGATGGTCTTTCATCCGTAATATGACCCGCGCGGAGAAAAAAAAACAGAAGGAACCAGGCGATGAACTGCATGGGCCACGCACTGTCTTACCATAGAAAGGAAACTGCTAAGGGCATGTCACTTCTAGACGTTAATGCAGACACCACGTCCAACGGGTCGTCTTTTGGGCTGTCTATAGGAAAGAAAACCGACCGTTGCATTGTTGCATGAATCTTGGAATATTTGACCAACAACTCACGGGATTGTACTCCCTCCGACCCATATTAGTTGACTTGCATTTATCTAGATTTAGATGTATCTAGTACTAAAACATGTCTACATACATCCAAATCTAGACAAATTTAAGTCAAGTAATATGGGTCGGAGGGAGTACTACAAATTACCGATGCATGGGATACAATGGGGAAACGGCTGTCTATATCAAGCGAACTTTACGGCAATCGACCGTCTGCCTAGTTGCAGTCAGCCTCCGTCTCTCTCCTCGGTCTCACGCCTCCACCTCATCAAAATTCTGACATGGCATCTACTATAGACGGCTGAGGTTGGACTACTGTACATGCCCAACTGGAAGTCAACCCCATTCCCTCACCCCACGACTCTACCGGAGGTTGCAACTGTTGAGAAATAGAGCAATTTTCTAAGAGATTTAACCAAAATAAAAGGCAGATAAAGCATAGGCAGAATAATAGAAAATGACCAAAAGATGATATACACCACGGTAGAGGAACCGCCGGTGTTCCCGTTAGCGTTGGCACTGTCGTCAGCCATGTTGTCGAGGAAATGGTTGTTGATGTCGGAGAAGAAGTCGTCGTTGAGGAAGACGTCGCTGCAGTCGCTATCCGTGAAGGAGTCCGTGATGAAGCCAGTAGTCACGCTGGTAGCGCTCCCCAAAAATCTTATCGCCCTTCTCCCGTACAGGACTCGAAGCAGCGGGGTCTCAGAGGCCTACTGTCCCAGCTCGCGGTGCACGCCGCAAGACGGGATGGGGAAGATCTAAACAGCGCAATGCTCTGAAACTGGAGGCGCAGGGTGTGTGCGTTGGTGTGTCTGAGGAGATGAGCGACATCTCACTCTTATAGGCACGGGTAGGTAGGCGAACAGTCGGCGTCGGGAGAGGAAACGAACAGGCATCGACCGAAGCCGAACAGCCTCCACTAAGTTCGAATTAAATCTCCACTGAGTTCATGCGTATTAAAAATACACTCACGCAGACTGTTCAAATTATTATCCATTTATGCGTGGCAAAAAGAAAGAGAAGCTCTCGGCATTGGCTCGGCGAGGCGAGGCGAGGCGGCGGAGGAGGAGGAGCGCGCGTGTATATGTCTTCTCTTCTCAAACTCGTAAAAGTGGTGGAAGAGCTCTCCTTATAAGCTGGTCCAACTTCCACTCAACTAGCAATGTGGGACTAAACTCGTGTCCCACCTCTTTGCCTTCCATGAATGGACCAAGTGGGCCTCTAGAATTTCAGAAATTGTTTGAATAATATAAATGGGCTGGTCCTTTATTAGGCAAAATTCCAACAGCAACAAGTCCAGCGTCACAGCCGCCGGCCGCCGCCACTATGCCATCCGCCTGCCATTCCTTGTCCACGGCGGGAAGGTGCCCCTTCACCGGCGCTACTCGTGCCTTCTCTCGCCGCCGCGGCTACACCATTGCAGCACAAGCTCCTCCCCTGACGTGAGAGGCGATGCAGCCCACGGTGCAGGAGCAGAGCACGGTTACCGGCCATGCACGCGTGAGCGTCGAGGCTTGAGGCGCATACACCAAATACCGATGCGATGATATCTTATCTGCATCTCTACAGGTCAAACATGCTCCTAGCTAGGTCAGGAATCAATTTCCGTCATGGCATGGGATCAATCTTTGTTGCACAGCCCGGAGTGCAAGGGGAGGCTCAGGACCTGAAGGACTCGAGTCACCAAATGTCGTCAAGGAGCCTTACACACTTCCTTGAATTTTGTTGTTTCTCCATGGAGTTTCATTTTTCCTGCTATCGAGTCGATTTTGTATTGAAGTATACCGGGTATAAAATGTAGCAGTTTGGTGTTGCAATCAGTTCCCTTATAAAATTTCTACTTTTGTCTAATCGGTAGTAACTCTGGGACAAACACTGGATGAAGACTGGGAGCAGGACTGACTGGGAGGCCAGTTGCTTCAACCTGGCTGGCACAGCGACACTGAGTTCTTTGTCAAAATAAAGTCCTGGTAGTTTTACGTTGTGTAGTCACACCTTTTCTACATGCACCACTTACTGGAGTATGGTGCACCGAATAAGTAGATGTCTTTTGACAGGAAAAGAAATCGGGCCACGACAGTCCTTGGCTAAACGTATCTCGAACTCATGCTCACATCATCGATTTGTTCTCATAAAGGCGTCGTGGCCCTCCCGCCCCGCCAACGTCCACCCCAAGCCCTCCAGCCTCGCTGCCCTCTCATCTTGGTCTTCTCTCTGCACGAACATGTAGGTACACCGAGCAAAGGACATATTCTCACGAGAGAGGAGACGGCCAGGGAGATATTCGTCCTCGTGGGTGTACTGATGTACTGTGCTCGCACATTACTGTGGAGATATTAGAGAGGGGCGTGGACATGTTGGAGTTTCCGCCTTGCCGGACCGGCCACAATCGTATGGCCAGAGCACCCCGTTCCACGAAACTGGAGGTAGCTACAATGCATCGTCAGCTAGATGTGTAATTCGTGTGCAACGAGATCCATGTTTGGGCTTGAAATTGAATGTACTCCTCCGTTTTAAAATATAAGATGTTTTAGCTTTGTAAAATGAATGTATCTACACCCTTCCAGTGTGTAGGTTCACTCTGAACCTCTCTGGGCCTACGCTATAAAAGTGGTCTAGATACGTTAGCTTTATAAAGCTAAAACATCTTATATTTTAAAATGGGGAGTACTATCTAACTGCTGGTTAACTGAAGTTCAGAGTGTTACAGTGTTATTTCTGACTGCTTATACTATTCAAAGAACAACCGAGTTCCAATCGATATTTATCCGGAGAACGATCCTATCAAATAAAAGCAAAAGGAAAAGATAACTAAATTATTTTTGTGAGAATTGTTTATCTTATTACGTATAAACGCTATATCAATATGTTTTCATAAGCGTCATTTCTCATGTGCATTAGATTTGTGTAAGCGAGAGAAGACACTAAGGTACCGTAGCAACGCACGGGCACTCTGCCAGTTTTAACATAAATTGTAAAACCAGGACTTGAACACGAGACCTTGGCTCTGATACCATGCTGTCCGAACTGATGAAAAGGGCTAGTACAATCCACATATACTGTAACACATACTATGGGGCGTGAGCTTCTGTTCACTTGATAGGGACAGAGATAATCCGATCTGAAGTTCGCGATGTACTTTCGGTTCCAGTGTGCGCGAAGAGGAAGTGTTTCTCTCTTGCTTCCTACAAATGTGTCATTCCTAGGTGTGACTATAGTTTTTTTATCAAATGTATGAGAAACTATTTATCTTGTGTTTCAGATTTCTATAAAGTGCAACAATATAAAAAACCATCTTTTGTAGCCTATGTCCGAGCGGTGATTGCTAACAACTATTCCCCATGTTGAACATTGCCCATGTCTAAACCACAATATATTTATGAATGGAGGGAACAAAAAATACATGCAGCTAACAAAAATGTAAAATCAAACATACCATGGTTCTGCCATCTGTTACTCTAATCAGCCCTAAAATTGCAGTATTACACACATGTGCGAGACTGACGAGATATGTTCAAATAGTAACGAATACTCAGAATTCAGATTTCAGTCGACCAGAGCCCAGAATTCAGATTTCAGCCTACCAAAGCCCAGAAGGTATACAAGATTCAGGGTATACCTTGTCACAGAACTTGAGTAAGTTTCTCCATTGTTCGAGCTACTGTCCTTTGCTTTCAACTTCTCCAGAGAAACATAAAAATGATTAAGAGCTCCAAAACTTCATGATACATTGCAAGCATGATACATACTCATCCCCATGAATCCGTGACCATACCTTCTGTAACATGCATTCTCTACAATAACAATTGCAACGTGGACTCGTCCAGTTGATACTCTTGCCATTGTCGGCAGTGCTTGATGTTCCATAGTCAGATGTCGTGACATCATTGGCAGAGGAGGTGAATGGGCAGCTGCAATATTCCCTGTTAGTGTCACAACCAGGAAATAATAGTAGTTTCTGTTGCAAGTGAGAAGGGGAAACAATGTGAACAGGGGCAAATTTGATAGGCAAAGATGGAATACTTTCCACCTTGTAAAGCTAATTCTCCAGGTTACTAACAATCTATGCAAGGTCGTGACCAAATTTTAGCAAGTTTCACTACAGATGCCACCCTTACTACTCGAAATCAGCCCCCAAAATTCGCATACATAATCACCACAGGATCAGACAATCATTTCAGTAAATTCAAAGAAACACATACAAAATTGCACAGACCAAATATTCGACCAAGAACCGTCAAAGACTGGGCTATACCTTGCAAATTCTGATCGAACATTGATCCAGGGTTCTTTAGATTAACCCTAAAAGCTTGGGAGGGGGGCTACAATATATTCTTTAGATTAACGATGATGGATTTGTTCACATCGAGCAATGTATTTGTTCTAATTAAGCTGTAGATAGATTTCAACTTCTATTCACCGAAAGAAGGTGAGCATGTTGAGCATGCATAAAATTCTGTACTAATTCATTTTATAAAATCATCTTTTTAATCATTGCAAAATGAATTGTACCACTTGATTACCAAAAAATGCAATGTATCTTCTGCAAAAACAATGGCCTCCTGATGCAAAATTGTGAACCAGAGCCACATCCTGGACTTGCGACACTTCCGAGCGCGCGGCTGACATAGCGTCAGTGCATTGGGTTTGCCTTCAACACTGTAACTGAGGTCAAATGTTTGTCTTAAAATTGTGAATCGTCTAATAAATGTGCAATTTGTTGGTATTGTGCATTCTCTACTCTCGAATTTGCTGTATTTGTTGGTGTGTGCAAATACTAATGCAGTGTTGCTAATTGAGGCGATCAAATATCTACCTTTCTTTCTTGACTCTTGCTTCGGGACCCCCCCCCCCCCCCCCCCTCAAGACAAAGAAATTTAGTGCCAGCGGGTTTCGGGTTTCGGGTTCCGGCTCCGGGTGGAGACCAGATGGATATGGAGACCGTACTGGCTACGTATATGACATCGGCATACGTGATCGGACGGGATTGTAATTGATCTGTAGCGAGGAGGGCATACGAGAAGGTCGTGATCGGTTGTGAGCGTACGTGCCTGCGCAGATCACGTCGGCCTGGATGTAGGTGTGGACAGCCGTCGTGGAGGAGGAGCGAGGGAAGGTGGAGGAACTGCGCGAGGGCGGCGGCGATCTGCTCTCTGTCCAGCGATGGCGGCCGACCTGATCTGCGTGGTCACGTACGCTCCACACAGTCACGTACCCTCACAACCGATCAATTACAATCCCGTCTGATCACGTATGTTGTTGTCGTTTATGTAGCAAGTACGAGCATGAACCTGTAACCCGCTAGCGCTGAATTTCTTTGGTGTGTGGGTGGGCTTTCTTATATGTGTTTCTCTTTTATGAAGAGTAGAACTGATAGATCTTGATTGGCAGATATCTGCAAAAGCTATAAAAAATTGGGCTTTCTCTTGGCTGGATAGTTAAAATATATTTATGTGCATTGTATTTATATATGTGCATGGGTAAAATAAATTTAAGTTGCCATGGCAACCCACGGTATTAATTGTCTTAGCCGTACGTTCATCGTCCTAAGAAATTTCCGTCTGCCCTTTTTGTGGACGGGTTTGCCCCTGACCGTTTGAGAAAACTACAAAGTAATGCCACCGCAAAGTGGAACATAAACTGTTCGGTTAAAAGAAAGAATATCCCCAAGCCAACTCTGCTCCGCCCTCGCTCCAGAATGGCGGCGCTGGCCGGCCGCTTGGCTAGGCTTGAGGGCCACATCGGAGCTGGATGAAGGAGAAGGATTCGGCCGAATGGACACACCGAAGTTAGACGACGAAGGAGGATTCGGCCGAATAGCCACGCCAGAGCTAGAAGACGTAGGAGGATATGGTCGGGACGGCGTAGACGGGTTGCGTGTAGGCTTCAAGCGCCATGTGCTCGGTTGGCGCCGCGGCTACCGCCGGTGAGAAAGGAGGAGGGGAGGGCCGAAGGGGTTGAGACTGGGGAGCTGCCAGGATCCGCGCGACCAGGGAACAGTAGGACGCTGACGGGATACACAGGAGGGCGCTGCCAGGATCCGCTCGACCAAGGAACGGTGGGGTGCTAACGGGATCCCTAGGACCCTGGGGATGGCGGGTGCCACTAGATCCGCCTGAAGCAGGGCACTACGGGGATGGTGTCGGATTTACTAGATGCAGGGGAGGGACGGATTGCCACTGGGATCCAGTCGATGCAGGAAATTGTGGGGCTGTCAGTCGCTGGGATCGTCCCTGAGAGGGCTGGAGGGTCGAGGTAATGGAGGCAGGAGATCAGGAGGGATGCTTGCTCAAAATGTAGAGCTCGTTGGGGAACCCCAAGAGGAAGGTATGATGAGCATAGCAGTAAGTTTTCTCTCAGTTATGAAACCAAGGTTATTGAACCAGTAGGAGCAAGGAAACACCTCCAAGGTGTTGTTTCCAACTCGGAATCATGCACAACACAAGCACAGAACTTTGCCCCCAACTTACAGTGAGGTTGTCAATCTCACCGGTTTTGCTGAAAATAAAGGATTAAATGTATCTTGTGAAAGATAGTAATTGCTTTGTAGAAAGTAAACAGAAAACAGTAAATAGTTGTAGCTTGATGGTAAAAGAATGGATCGAGGTCCATAGTTCACTAGTGGTGATTCTCCTTAAGATAGATGACATGTTGGATGAACAAATTACAGTCGGGCAATTGATAAACATCGAGAAAGCATACATGCATATACTGATCATCTTGACTCCTTTGAGATTTGATTGGGCATTACAACATTATACATAGACCGTAATCTAACTGCATCTATGACTAATAATCCACCTTCAGGTTATCATCTGAACCCCCTCCAGTATTAAGTTGCAAGCAACAGATAATTGCATTAAGTAAAGTGTTTAAAGTAAACAACATGATTGTTCTATGAACAAAGGATTGTTGTTTTCTCCCTAGTAGCAACAACACATCTAGTACCTTAGAGATTTCTGTCACTTCCCTAGATTCCTAGAGGTATGAACCCACTATCGAGTATAAATACTCTCTCTTGGAGTTGCTAGCATCTACTCGGCCAAGATAGCTACTAACAACGAAAAGCATGCAAGATCACAAATAACAAAGACATGATAGAATCAATAATCAATCTGAAATAGCATCTCAACATCCATCGGATCCCCGCAAACACAATATGTAGAATTACAAATAGATGATCTTGATCATGAACGGAGCTCACGAGATCTAAACATGGTAGCACAAAGGAGTAGAACCAACCATCTAGCTACTATATGGACCTATAGTCTAGAGATGAACTACTCACGCATCACACCGAAGGCAGGCATGGAGACGAAGAATGCCTCCAGGGTGATCTCTCCCCTTTGGCAGGGTGCCGGGAAGAGCTTAAGATCCCTCATGATCTAGGGATGGAGATGGCGGCGGCTACAGACTCTATCATGGAATTTTGATCGGGTACTTAGGGTTTTCATCCCGGAGGCAATATATAGGCGAAGGGGAAAGGTCGGTGGAGTGCCAGGGGGCCCACACCCCCTGGTGGTGCGGCTAGGCTGGCCGCGCCATCACCAGGTGTGGCCGACCTGGCTCCCCTCTTCGTCTCCCCTCCGGACTCCGTGTTCCTTCTGGTGAAATATTGACCTGGGCTTTTGTCCGGTCCAATTCCAAGATTCCTTATTAGCTTTTCTAAAATAAAAGACAACAGAAAACAGGCAACTCGCACTATGGCATCTTGTTAATAGGTTAGTTCCAAAAAATGTGTAAAAATACTCCAATGTGTGGACAAAACATAAGAAAGTAGATATAAAACAAGCATGAAACATTAAAAATTATAGATACGTTTGCAACATATCAACATCCCCAAGCTTAACTCCTGCTCATCCTCGAGTAGGTAAGTGACGAGGGTTTAACTCATCAATGCCCATTGTTATGGACTTGGGTTTTGGAGAAGGAGGGAGCGCTGGAGGCATCAGTCGTCTAGCAAACAAGCACACTGGGAAGCAAGATTTACCCAGGTTCAGGCCTCGTAGAGGTCCCTACTCCTGCTTGTCTGCTCTTGGAATTAATGGAGGAATCAAAGATTACAGGGGCGCGCAGATGCAACCTGGCAAGACTTGTGGAAACTAGGGTTGCGTGTGTCCTCCTTGCCGCCCCCTGATACGTCCATTTTTCATCACTATTCTATGTCACAATTCAATGTTATTCATTGATATGTTTCGTACTGAGAGGTGATACTTATGTTATTTCATCTGTTTTTGCATGGTTGATGACTTTTGGAGCATGGACCGCTGCAGTCAGGATTCTGATGGAAAAGGTGCTGTTTGGAGGCAAAATTCGCGAAGATCAAAAAATCCGAGAAAATATACGGAAAATCCTATTTTTCCAGAAGACGAAGGAAGCTAGAAGGGGGGCTGGAGATGCGACCCCCTGGCACGGGCCAGCCTAGGCCACGCCACCAGGTGGTGTGGCCACCCTGGTCCACCCCTGGCACTCCCCTCTGGCGTATATTATCCTCCCGAAACCCTAAGACTCGGGGGGAGACCACAGAAAGATTCCACCGCCTCTGCGGGGTGGAAAACACCGAGAGAGAAAGATCTCTCCGGCAGACAGAATTCTGCCAGGGGAATTCCTTCCCGGAGAGGGGAGATGTAGCATCCCAATTGTCTAACAATTGTTATGCTACTTGGTCTAATAATATATTGGCTACTTCCTATATATATTTGTTGCATCATAATTATTTCATGCTCATATCATCATGCCACCTTGCATTTGAGCATCTTATAAAACCCTGTTTCTTTGGTTCTTCTCTCATATGCATTATTAATAGTATGTGCCTCTTGATATTGTATTTGGTTGTTGATATATTGTTTAATGCCCAAGTTGAGTTGGGGGCATATCTTTTATTCCACTCCATCACTTTTCTTTCACCACCTTATAATTCCACCATCTCATTAATCCATGATCTTGTTTTTCTTTTCCTTTTGATAATTATTCTAGCTCATGTGGGTTAGGGTGGATCTAAGTCTAACATTTCTTTGCTTGACCTTTTCTCCACTTCTTGTGAATGCATAAGAATAATGCCATATCATTATTGTGTTTTCACAAAATAAATCATGGCATTTATTATTTTGCATGGGCCATGCAATCTTCATCACCATCTTTTATCCCATTGGTTTTTCTTTTGTTTATTGGATCTTTTCTTTGTGAATCATCTCCATCATCTATCCATCATTCCCCATATTCTCTTCAACATCAGTTTCTATTTTCATTTACTCCATGCAGGATTCAAATGAGGCCCCTTTCCATAAACCTTTTCTTTCTCTTTCTTGGATTCTCCTTCACCTCATCTTAACTTAATCAAGCCTCACTCTACCTCTTGGTTGATCTCATAAACACATTTTAAAATCTAAACCACCTAATAAAAACCTAACTTAACTTCCTCTCTATATTTCCTCTAACCCTAATTCTAAACTAAACCCTAACCTCAACCTCACCTCTCTCTCTACCACTTTCTCTACCATGATGACCACCTGGCCACCCTCTCTCCCTGGCCCACACCCCAACTACCCATACCCTAACCCTAACAAAACCCTAACCCGAGCCCCACCTAGCTAACCCGAGCTACCCCCTCCCTTCTCTCTCTTCTCTCTACCGCCGTGCCAGCCCCACCCAGCTGTTACCCCACGTCGTCCCCACCTGCAGCCCCTCTCCCTGCCCTGCCTGGCTGCCCAGGTCGAGCCCCAGCTCGACCACGTGACCAGGGAGAAGGAGGAAAGAGCCTAGGCTACTTTTCCCTGCCCCGTGCCCACACGCCATCTCCTCCCTCTCCCTCACTTTTCCCTCCGCCCCACGGCTCTCCTGCATCGCCCAGATCCGCCCAAGCCCTGCCCTCTCCTTCCCTTTCTTCATCACAGTCGCCAGCACCTGCCGCCAGTCGCCGCCGTTTACCCCTGCTCCACGTTGTACCAACCGGCGTGCGCGTCGTGGAGGTGGTCTAGAAGACCAAGGAGGCTCCCCTACTTCGCCTCGTACGTGCCGACGAGGACAAGGAGCGCCAGCACCGCCAGTACGTCGACGCCCTGCGAAAACCCTAGATTCCCGGCGCGCTAGCCTCGTCGACGATCCACCGCGCCTCGCCCCGATCTGACGCCGGCAACCTCCCCGCAGTAAGCCCCTCCACCTCCTAGACAACATCCACCCCGCCGTAAAGCCCTAGCCGCGCCAGGCGTTGCGCCGAACACCCTCAGTGCGCCGCCGCTCGCCGTTGTCTGCACGCTCTCCGCACCACGTCACACCATAACTAGGCCGCGCCTACCTTCCTGACAACTACCCCACCCTACCGCACTGGTACCGACTTTCTGCGCGCACTCCCCGCGTCGCAGGATCGAGTCCCCGTCTCGCCGCTCTGCGCCGCGCGCTGTTTCTCGTCAGACCGAGGAAAAAGAAGAACAGTACGGGCCGTGGACGATTTACATTTAGCCCCCTCTTTTTAACGCTCGCTCAACCCGCAGTCCATCCTACCCCACCTGTCAGCCGCCGTGGCCTTCTTCCAGAAAACCCCCCAGCCTCTTATTATCTTAACCCGCGCTCCAGTTCGGTCCCACCTGCCAGCCTCTACGAGTTCGTTCACTGTCACGTGGGCCTCAGCCGGTTGGTCCCACCTCGCAGTCGCACGGGCTAGGCGGAGCCGCGGTAGCAAAAGAGTTTCCCGCACGTGTGAGCCCCGCCAGCAGCTGGCCCACCCGTCAGTGGCTGTGGCTAGGTTTGCCTGGGTGACAAAAGCTTTTCCTGTTGCCTGTTTAAATTAAACCTTTTTCAAAATTGATTTAAATTCAAATTCAAATCAGATTTAAATAACTTTTCAAATATAAATCCAAATAATACAAATAATATATGTTTTGGAATTAGAAAAATGTGAGGAATTCAAATATGCCCTTCAAAATATTATTTGAACACTTTAAAAGTTCGAGATGATTAAAATTACAATAAAATGCCCTTTTCCGTAATTAATTAATAACTTTAATTCTACAACTCCAAATTTGACAAATAATATGTCTAAATCGATCAGCGCAACGAGCCCGTTCTATTTATGCACTCCTTATTCTGAATTGAAGCATGCATCATGTCATCATTAAAAATCTGAACTGTTTATGACAATAAAACTTGGTTAAATAAATAATAAAATGCTTTATTCTGTTATCCACACCTCACCTTTGCCATGTTACTTTAGTGCCATGTAAATTGTGCATCATTCATCACGGCATGCTTGTTTTCTTGTCATATTTTAATTCATATGCTTGTGCACTTTATTTGTGTTGGCCCTTATTTGTTTGGTTCTTCTTCGAATAGACGCCTAGCAGGAGAATTACCAGGAATCACAGGAGTACTACCCAGATCCATCTCTCGCTTCAACTGAGCTGCCAGGCAAGCACTACCACATGCTTGCATACATACAGTGCCTATTGCCTCTATCTTATTCTTGCATCATTGAGTCGCGATTGCATTAAATTGAATCCCAAGTACTGCATAGCCTTTAATTTGAAACCCCACCGAAGCTTGTTCCTCCATCCCATGAGCCATTACTACAGGAGTTGTTTGAGCCATGCGAGTCGTAGCAAAGCATGAGTAGGGTATGTGAGTGTCTGATGAATAATAAGGTACCTAAACAACATGACCTGAGTAGTAATGGGATAACTAATGAAAGAGGCACCGGTGGGCAATATCTGCTATTTGGTTTTTCATGCCCACTTGTGTCCCGTAGGACCCCGAGTACTTGATTCCTGTTCCTTGACTATTCGCACTATCCACATTCGGGAGGCCTTATGGACCCCCCCTGAGCCAGAGCTTGATTCATTCTTATTTCTTGGGGCCACAAAGTAGTTTGGGGCTTTATTACTATCCTGTACTTATGCCATGTTACTGTTTTATTAAGATTGTGCGAGGAGCACCTGTACTGTTTAAGAATTGCGGAGTGTTTTCGCGGTACCGACAAGCCCAGTCACATTTTCGGGTTCCCAATCGTTTACAGCCATTGGCGCAAACCTTGGGTCCGTCTCAGAGCCGGCCAACTTCGTTGCGGGTAGCTTAATGGGGTGGCCCCCTAAAATATTTCTGAATCATGTGATTGCTTTGTCGTGAATGCCTCGTCGGGTTTTGCTTTGGTTTTTCCGAGGTTGATCGAGTGTGTGTTGCTATTCATGCACCCCTGCAGGGTAAATCTTTCTGAAAGCTATTCATGGACGACTTGGAGCACAGTTTCTCGATCATAGGCAAGTATAACTAAAGTACCGCTTTGAATTTGACTAAGTACTTGACTAGTAAATAGTGCAACGCTCATGGAATGGGTAATAAAACTTCCAACGATGATGGGGGTTGTTCGTCCGCTTCCTCGTTGGTAAGCGAGGAGGAGGATGGATCTGTTAATTATACTGTTATAACTGTTGATCTTAATTCACGGACATCCGTCTATCATTGGTTAGGCGGATGGTTAGCGAGTCTCTATAGAATTGTTAGGTATTATCTTTTGCTGCAATTGCGTCACCCCAGGTTGTGTCCCCTTTAGTGGCATAAAGACTTGCTGAGTACCCCTAGGGTCTCACACGATAAATTGTTTGATTCAGATGAACAGGTGTACCCGCAAGATGGATACTGGGTGGAAGAGACAGATGCTGTTGGCAACGATCATTCGGTGTAGAGATTCCGGGAACGGGGATCCGTGAGATCTGTGGGCGGGATGTGTTTATTTATGTGGCATCTTATGCCATTTGCTTCTTATCCGTACTCGGATCTTGTTTTCCGCTTCTGCCTGATACTCTGATGTGTGATGTATGAGGAGCTATCCTAAATTATTATCTCTATCTAGGACATTTGATTCTTGCCGTATGGTGTTGCAATATTTCTATTTCTTTTAGATGGAATGGCTCTGAGGACTATTGTATGTGGCTTGCATACATACTCATTTGTGTATGTAGTTGATCCCTTCGCTTGCCGATTACGCCGCTCGTTCTTGTCCCGATGTCTGAAAGTGGTTAGGACGGTCGAAAGGTCTACTGTGAGTGGCCCTGGGCCCCACCGTACTATTTTAACCACTTTCGTTCATCCAGGCATGTAACTAAGAGCGTAATTCACCGAGGTAGTTAAAATTGGTATCAGAGCCATCCCGCCCTTCAGGGTCTCAGCCAAAATGGTCGTTGTCAGTCTAGAAAATATTTTGGTAGCTATGTATACTAGGGAAAAACAAAACGTGAGAGTAGGACTGCTTCCATTTTTCTTCTTACCCACCCACCCACCCTTTTCTGGTGAGGAAGTGTAACGTTTTCAATCCTCTTCTAAAATTCAAACTAGGATTCACGTGTTCTGGGTTCCGTAGTACCATAGGTTGTGTGTGTGTGTGTGTGTGTGAATTCCTTGTCTATCTATTGCATCCAAATGTTATCATTATCTGCCTTTTGGTTATCAACTGTTGGTACATTCCATACCGACAGGCCTTTGTAAACCGACGCGATCTATTCTGATTCATTGTATACCGACGCGATCTATCTTACTCTTTGTTATCCGACGTTATCTTGTTGGGGTGTTCTTTTCCGTAGTTACTAATCTTTAGGTTCATCTTAAGAAGAAGGTGTTGGGATATGTGTTTTACTGATTCATGTGCGGAGTAATGATTTGAGTGCGGGATGGAGTCACGACCATACCACTACTTCTATCATTTGCTCTTGTATATTGAACTAGTAGAGTTACTAATCTTGATTCGTTAAGTGGTTTTGCGCATATAGTGGTATTTTAATGCCGAAATTTGCGGAATTTTTTTTCCTTGTTAGTTGTGTACCACACTCCTTGTTCAGTCGTGTGCGTTATGCTTAATATCTTCTAGTTGCCTTGAACTCTGTTGATATTTTAATATCATCTCAGTGAATTGCATCCTTTAATCTTGGTTAATTCCATTTTGGTACTATTTTGGATTATTATCATTCTCCATTATAGTACTGACTTGTGTTTTATATCAATCACAGGATGGCACCACCACGCCGTTCTGAGGAGGACATACCACCTGAACTTGGGGCTGCTTTGGCAAGTATTGCAAATGCTCTGGGCACTATGCAGCAGAACCAGCAGCGCTTCGAGGAAAGTGTGAGGAGGAATGAGTTTGTTCCGCTACCTCCACCTCCCAAGCGAGGAGACATCAAGAGTTTTCTCAAGTTCAACCCACGCCAATTTGAGGTGTCTGATCAGCCACTTGATGCGGATGACTGGCTTCGTGAAGTGTCAAGGTTGCTGATGACTGCGGATGTTCCCGAGCAAGAATGGGTCAAATGTGCCACTCACCTTCTGAAGGGAGATGCAGCTCTCTGGTGGGAAAATTACCTCAAGGAAGATCTCTCTGGTTTTCAGCCTACTTGGGAGCAATTCACTGCTGCTTTCAAAGAGCAATATCTGTCAGAAATTGTCATGGAAAGGATGAAGGAAGTGTTTCTCAACCTCAAGCAGGGCACTGACAATGTCAACACCTACATCAGAAACTTCATGAACCTTTCTCGTTATGGTGGCGATGAGATCTCTGATGACAAGAAGAAGCAAAAGAGGTTTCGGCAAGGCCTCAATGCTTCCATCAAATATGCTACCACTCATGCAAGGCCGGCATCTTTTCTGGAACTTCAACATACAGCTTTGCAGGAAGAAGCAAGTAGGCAAGTGTTTGAGGAGTCAAAGAAACACAGCCGTGATACAACAAGCTCTTCTGCTATGACAGCTCCTTCTAAGCGTCGTGTCTGGGTGCCTAACACCCCACCGTCGCTCCCTGCTCCACCAAGACCATCAAGCTACGCACCAAGGCCACCAAACTCCTTCACTGCGGCTCCCAGGGGCTACAACCACAACTACCCTGGAGCGCATGGCGGAGTCCCTGGCTACGTTGCTCCACGTCCACCTGGTGCTTGCTATACTTGTGGAAACACTGGGCATCAGCACTGGAATTATCCAATGAACAACAAAGCTCTTCCACCACCACCTCCAAGACCTGCGGCAAGTGCTCCTATGATTCGTGCACCTCCACCTCAGGCTCTCAACATCAACAGTAAGCCTGGGTCTACGATTGCTCGTGCCAACTGTGTCAACGTCGCTCAAGCTGAGCATGCACCTAGAGTTGTCATGGGTATGCTTCCTGTTAACTCAGTTTCTGCACGAGTGTTGTTTGATTCTGGTGCATCGCATTGTTTTGTCTCTACGAGTTTTGCTGATAGGAATGGGTTATCTATGGATCCTCTCCCCAAGCGTTTAATGGTCCTTTCTCCTGGAGCAACAATGGCATCTTCTAAAATCAGCCATAACAATCAAATTGAGATTGGTGGTTCTTCGTTTCCGGCTTCCTTAATTATTCTGGGCAATTCTGACATTGATGTTATCTTGGGCATGGATTGGTTAACAACAAATGCAGCTGTGATTGATTGTGCTGAACGTTCGGTTTCTCTGAAAATTCCTGAAGGCCATATAGTCTATTCTCCAAGTCTGACTCCTGCAATTCAGCTTTATTCTTTGGCGGCTCTTAATGATGATGCTATGGAAGGTATTCAGAGTGTTCCTGTAGTCTGTGAGTTTCCAGATGTTTTTCCTGAAGAGTTGCCAGGTATGCCTCCGGATCGTGATGTTGAGTTTGTCATTGAACTTGAACCTGGTACCGCTCCTATCTCCAAGCGGCCGTATAAAATGGGTCCTGCTGAATTGGCTGAACTCAAACGTCAGTTGGATGAACAAGAGAAGTTGGGTTTCATTCAGCACAGTACTTCTTCTTGGGGTAGTCCAACCATCTTTGTGAAGAAGCGAGACAAGACTGATAGACTTTGTGTTGACTATCGGGCACTCAATGCTAAAACCATCAAGAATAAATATCCCCTTCCGCGGATTAATGATCTCTTCGATCAGCTAGCTAGAGCTGTGGTATTCTCTAAGATTGATTTGAGAAGTGGTTATCATCAAATCAAGATTCACAAGGAAGATGTTCCCAAAACAGCTTTCACCACCCGCTATGGCTTGTATGAGTACACGGTCATGTCTTTCGGTATCACCAATGCACCTGCCACCTTCTCGAGGTTTATGAACTCGGTTTTCATGGAATATCTTGATAAGTTCGTTGTGGTCTATCTGGATGACATTCTAGTCTATTCTAAGTCAAAAGAAGAACATGAAGAACACCTTCGGTGTGTCCTAAACAAGCTTCGTGAGAACCGCCTGTATGCAAAGCTCTCCAAGTGTGAGTTTTGGCTGCCTCAAGTCACCTACCTTGGTCACGTCATATCTGCCAAGGGCATTGCCGTCAACCCAGAGACTATTAAGACAATTATGGACTGGCTTCCACCCATAAATGTCAAAGAAGTCCGGAGTTTCCTTGGTTTGGCTAGTTACTGCCGTCGCTTCGTTCAAAACTTCTCAAAGATTGCGAAGCCTCTTACCGATCTCCTCAAGAAAGGCAAGAAATACCTTTGGACTCCTGCATGTCAAGCAAGCTTTGAAACACTCAAAGAGAAGCTCACTTCCACACCAGTCTTGGTTCCTCCAGATACATCAAAACCTTTCCAGATTTTCTGTGATGCTTCATTGCAAGGATTGGGTGTCGTCCTTATGCAAGAAAAGCAAGTTGTTGCTTATGCCTCTGGACAGTTGAAGACGCATGAGATCAACTATCCTACACATGACCTCGAACTCGCAGCAGTTGTCTTTGCTTTGAAAGTATGGAGGCATTACTTGCTTGGCAACCGTTGTGAGATCTTTTCTGATCACAAGAGTCTGAAGTATATCTTCACACAACCTGATCTCAACCTTCGTCAGAGGAGGTGGATTGAAACAATCAATGATTTTGATTTGACCATCAACTACACTCCGGGCAAAGCCAATGTCATGGACGATGCTCTCAGCTGAAAAGCTTATGTCAACAATCTCATGGTGGAAGAACAACAGCCTCTCTTGTGCGAGGAATTCCACAGACTCAACCTGGAAATTGTGGATCAAGGTTATCTTCTGAACCTTCTAGCAACACCTCTCTTGGAAGAAAAAGTTCGCTCCATTCAGCTTGGTGATCCTTTAACTAAAAAGATCATCTCCAACATTCAGCTTTCGAAGTATGAGTCTTTCCACGTAGATGACCTAGGCACGCTTTTCTTTGAACACCGGATGTTTGTTCCGAACTACCCGGGTTTAAGAGAGCAAGTTCTCAAGGAGGCGCATGATTCTGTTCTTTCTATCCACCCTGGCAGCACTAAGATGTACATGGACTTGAAAACACAATATTGGTGGCCTGGTTTGAAACGATATTGTGCCAAGTATGTCTCGGAGTGCGATGTCTGTCGCGGAGTTAAAGCTGTCCATCAGAAACCTTCCGGTCTTCTACAGCCATTGAACCCTCCGGAATGGAAATGGGAGAAAGTAGAGATGGACTTCATCACTGGTTTTACAAGGTCGCAGAAGGGCAACAATGCAATCTTTGTTGTCATTGACAGGCTTTCCAAAGTAACTCACTTCTTTCCAGTCAAGGAAACAATTTCTGCAATTCAGTTGGCTGAGCTCTATATCAACAGAATTGTCTCTCTGTATGGAGTTCCCCTTGAGATCAGTTCAGACCGTGGAAGCATCTTCACTTCCAAGTTCTGGGGAAGTTTCCAAAATGCTTTGGGAACAAAATTAAATTTCAGCACAGCTTACCATCCTCAGTCGCAAGGACAAGTTGAAAGGATCAATCAGATTCTGGAAGATATGCTCCGTGCTTGCGTTATCTCTTTCGGCATGAAGTGGGAAGAATGTCTTCCTTATGTTGAATTCTCTTACAACAACAGCTTCCATAAAAGTCTAAAGATGGCACCATTTGAGGCTCTCTATGGTCGCAAATGCAGAACTCCGATTGGTTGGTCGGGCGCAGGTGAAAGAATATTGTTTGGCCCCGACATTGTAACTCAAGCGGAGGAGAAAGTTCACATCATTCTTGAAAATCTGAAGATTGCTCAAAGTCGCCAGAAGAGCAATTATGACAGAAAGCACACGGACATGGAGTATGTCCCTGGTGATCTCGTTTACCTTCGTGTCACTCCCATGAGAGGCACGCACCGCTTTGGTATCAAAGGAAAGCTGGCTCCTAGATACATCGGTCCTTTCAAAATTCGTGGAAGAAGAGGAGAAGATGCTTATGCTCTTGAGCTCCCTGAACAACTAAAAGTCCATGATGTTTTCCACATCTCTCAACTCAAAAAGTGCTTCAAGGATCTTGGCAGGACCGTGGACCATGAACTCATCAATCTCCAAGAAGATCTGTCTTATCAAGAACACCCCACAAAAATTCTTGAAGTCACAGAAAGAAGAACTCGCAACAAGTCCATCAAGTTCTGCAAGGTGTAGTGGTCGCACCATTCCGTTGATGAAGCCACCTGGGAACGTGAAGATGAGCTCCGTGCCAAGTACCCTACCCTCTTTGAGTCTTCTTCTTCCTAGAATCTCGGGGCGAGATTCCTGTTTAGTGGGGGAGAGTCGTAGCATCCCAATTGTCTAACAATTGTAATGCTACTTGGTCTAGTAATATATTGGCTACTTCCTATATATATTTGTTGCATCATAATTATTTCATGCTCATATCATCATGCTACCTTGCATTTGAGCATCTTATAAAACCCTGTTTCTTTGGTTCTTTGGCGCGCAGATGCAACCTGGCAAGACTTGTGGAAACTAGGGTTGCGTGTGTCCTCCTTGCCGCCCCCTGATACGTCCATTTTTATCACTATTCTATGTCACAATTCAATGTTATTCATTGATATGTTTCGTACTGAGAGGTGATACTTATGTTATTTCATCTGTTTTTGCATGGTTGATGACTTTTGGAGCATGGACCGCTGCAGTCAGGATTCTGATGGAAAAGGTGCTGTTTGGAGGCAAAATTCGCGAAGATTAAAAAATCCGAGAAAATATACGGAAAATCCTATTTTTCCAGAAGACGAAGGAAGCTAGAAGGGAGGCTGGAGATGCGACCCCCTGGCACGGGCCAGCCTAGGCCATCCACCAGGTGGTGTGGCCACCCTGGTCCACCCCTGGCACTCCCCTCTGGCGTATATTATCCTCCCGAAACCCTAAGACTCGGGGGGAGACCACAGAAAGATTCCACCGCCTCTGCGGGGTGGAAAACACCGAGAGAGAAAGATCTCTCCGGCAGACAGAATTCTGCCAGGGGAATTCCTTCCCGGAGAGGGGAGATGTAGCATCCCAATTGTCTAACAATTGTAATGCTACTTGGTCTAATAATATATTGGCTACTTCCTATATATATTTGTTGCATCATAATTATTTCATGCTCATATCATCATGCCACCTTGCATTTGAGCATCTTATAAAACCCTGTTTCTTTGGTTCTTCTCTCATATGCATTATTAATTGTATTTGCCTCTTGATATTGTATTTGGTTGTTGATATATTGTTTAATGCCCAAGTTGAGTTGGGGGCATATCTTTTATTCCACTCCATCACTTTTCTTTCACCACCTTATAATTCCACCATCTCATTAATCCATGAGCTTGTTTTTCTTTTCCTTTTGATAATTATTCTAGCTCATGTGGGTTGCGGTGGATCTAAGTCTAACATTTCTTTGCTTGACCTTTTCTCCACTTCTTGTGAATGCATAAGAATAATGCCATATCATTATTGTGTTTTCACAAAATAAATCATGGCATTTATTATTTTGCATGGGCCATGCAATCTTCATCACCACCTTTTATCCCATTGGTTTTTCTTTTGTTTATTGGATCTTTTCTTTGTGAATCATCTCCATCATCTATCCATCATTCCCCATATTCTCTTCAACATCAGTTTCTATTTTCATTTACTCCATGCAGGATTCAAATGAGGCCCCTTTCCATAACCCTTTTCTTTCTCTTTCTTGGATTCTCCTTCACCTCATCTTAACTTAATCAAGCCTCACTCTACCTCTTGGTTGATCTCATAAACACATTTTAAAATCTAAACCACCTAATAAAAACCTAACTTAACTTCCTCTCTATATTTCCTCTAACCCTAATTCTAAACTAAACCCTAACCTCAACCTCACCTCTCTCTCTACCACTCTCTCTACCATGATGACCACCTGGCCACCCTCTCTCCCTGGCCCACACCCCAGCTACCCATACCCTAACCCTAACAAAACCCTAACCCGAGCCCCACCTAGCTAACCCGAGCTACCCCCTCCCTTCTCTCTCTTCTCTCTACCGCCGTGCCAGCCCCACCCAGCTGCTACCCCACGCCGTCCCCACCTGCAGCCCCTCTCCCTGCCCTGCCTGGCTGCCCAGGTCGAGCCCCAGCTCGACCACGTGACCAGGGAGAAGGAGGAAAGAGCCTAGGCTACTTTTCCCTGCCCCGTGCCCACACGCCATCTCCTCCCTCTCCCTCACTTTTCCCTCCGCCCCACGGCTCTCCTGCATCGCCCAGATCCGCCCAAGCCCTGCCCTCTCCTTCCCTTTCTTCATCACAGTCGCCAGCACCTGCCGCCAGTCGCCGCCGTTTACCCCTGCTCCACGTCATCCCAGCCGGCGTGCGCGTCGTGGAGGTGGTCTGGAAGACCAAGGAGGCTCCCCTACTTCGCCTCGTACGCGCCGACGAGGACAAGGAGCGCCAGCACCGCTAGTACGTCGACGCCCTGCGGAAACCCTAGATTCCTGGCGAGCCAGCCTCGTCGACGATCCACCGTGCCTCGCCCCGATCTGATGCCGGCAACCTCCCCGCGGTAAGCCCCTCCACCTCCTAGACAACATCCACCCCGCCGTAAAGCCCTAGCCGCGCCAGGCGTTGCGCCGAACGCCCTCAGTGCGCCGCCGCTCGCCGTTGTCTGCACGCTCTCCGTACCGCGTCACACCATAACTAGGCCGCGCCTACCTTCCTGACAACTACCCCGCCCTACCGCACTGGTACCGACTCTCTGCGCGCGCGCCCCGCGTCGCTGGATCGAGTCCCCGTCTCGCCGCTCTACGCCGCACGCTGTTTCCCGTGAGATCGAGGAAAAAGAAGAACAGTACGGGCCGTTGACGATTTACATTTAGCCCCCTCTTTTTAACGCTCGCTCAACCCGCAGTCCATCCTACCCCACCTGTCAGCCGTCGTGGCCTTCTTCCAGAAAACCCCCCAGCCTCTTATTATCTTAACCCGCGCTCCAGTTCGGTCCCACCTGCCAGCCTCTGCGAGTTCGTTCACTGTCACGTGGGCCTCAGCCGGTTGGTCCCACCTCGAATTGGTGATCATTGCTATTATGGTTTATGTGATATTGGTGCAAGTTCTAGTGCTATTCCTTATGAGCTTTATAGAGAAATTATGCATGAAATCATTCCCTGTGAATTGGAAGAGATTGATGTGGTTATACACCTTGCTAATAGAGAGACCATCTCTCCAATTGGTATTGTACGAGACGTGGAAGTTCTTTGTGGTAAGATTAAGTACCCTACTGATTTTCTAGTACTTGGTTCAGCTGCTAGTAAAACTTATCCTATTATCTTTGGTAGACCTTTCTTGAGTACTTGTGGAGCTATTATAGATTGCAAAAGGGAGAAAATCTTGACTAAGTTTGATGGGGAATCTTATGAGTTTAATTTCTCGAAATTCGCTAAAGAAACTTGTGAAGAGGAAACCCATAATGAGGATTTTAGAGTTGAACAACTTGCTTCTATTTCTCTTGCTCCTAACAATGCTTTGCAGCAATTTATGGAAGATCATGAAAGTGAAATCTTCATGGAATAGAGGAATGAGATTGACGAGATTCTCCGTGATCAGCCTAAGATGCTTAAGCATAACTTTCCTGTAGAAGACTCGGGTACCACGTTGCCACCTAAAAAGGATCCGGTTTTCGATCTAAAACCTCTCCCTGATGATCTTAAATATGCTTATATAGATGATAAAAAGATATATCCTATTATTATTAGCTCTAAACTTTCAGGAAAAGAAGAGGAAAGGTTATTGGAGGTTTTGAAGAAACACCGAGGAGTTATGGGCTATACTTTGGATGATTTAAAAGGGATTTCACCTACTATATGTCAGCATTCTATCAACATAGAACCAGATGCAAGGCCAGTAGTAGAGCACCAACGACGTTTAAATCCTAAGATCAAGGAAGTGGTAAGAAATGAGGTATTGAAACTCCTTGATGCTGGTATTATTTACTCTATTGCTGATAGTGAATGGGTTAGTCCTGTTCATTGTGTTCCTAAAAAGGGAGGTATTACCGTTGTTCCTAATGATAATGATGAGCT
Organism: Avena eriantha; assembly: GCA_910589775.1. NCBI lineage: Eukaryota > Viridiplantae > Streptophyta > Magnoliopsida > Poales > Poaceae > Avena > Avena eriantha. The sequence continues at coordinate 399,519,717 of OU342741.1, forward strand.
TATTCCTCAAAGAATAGTAGTAGGCTATAGGATGTGCATTGATTTTAGAAAAGTCAATAAAGTTACTAAGAAAGATCACTACCCGCTTCCTTTTATTGATCAAATGTTGGAAAGGTTGTCTAAAAAGACCCATTTTTGTTTTCTTGATGGTTATTCTGGTTTCTCTCAAATTGCTGTTAAACAACAAGATCAAGAAAAAACTACTTTTACTTGCCCTTACAGAACTTATGCTTACAGACGTATGCCTTTTGGTTTATGTAATGCTCCTACTACTTTTCAAAGGTGCATGTCTGCTATCTTTCATGGTTTTTGTGAGGAAATTGTAGAAGTGTTCATGGATGACTTTTCTGTCTATGGAACTTCTTTTGATAATTTTCTGCATAACCTTGATTAAGTTTTGCAGATATGTGAAGAAACTAATCTTGTTCTTAATTGGGAGAAATGTCACTTCATGGTTAATGAAGGGATTGTCCTTGGGCATAAAGTTTCTAAAAGAGGCATAGAAGTTGATAGAGCTAAGGTTGAGGCCATTGAGAAGATGCCATGCCCAAGAGACATCAAAGGTATTCGTAGTATCCTTGGTCATGCTGGTTTCTATAGAAGGTTTATTAAAGACTTTTCTAGGATTTCAAAACCCCTCACTAATCTTCTTTAAAAAGATGTACCCTTCGTTTTTGATGATGATTGTAAGGGAGCTTTTGAAACTCTTAAGAAGGCTTTAACTACAGCCCCTATTGTTCAACCACTTGATTGGGGTTTACCCTTTGAAATAATGTGTGATGCTAGTGATTTTGCTGTAGGTGCTGTCCTTGGGCAACGAATTGATAAAAAATTAAACGTTATTCATTATGCTAGTAAGACTTTAGACGCTGCTCAAAGGAATTATGCTACTACTGAAAAGGAATTTCTAGCTGTCGTTTTTGCTTGTGATAAGTTTAGACCCTATATTGTAGACTCAAAAGTCACCATTCATACTGATCATGCTGCTATTAAATACCTTATGATGATAAAGGACGCTAAGCCTAGGCTTATTAGATGGGTGCTGCTTTTACAAGAGTTTGATCTACATATAGTAGATAGGAAAGGTGCTGAAAACCCTGTAGCTAATAATTTATCTCGATTGGAAAACATCTCTTTTGACCCTATGCCTGTTAATGATAGTTTCCCAAATGAGCAATTAGCCGCAGTAGGGGTAAGCTCGCGAGGGAGCCCTTGGTACGCTGATTATGCTAACTTTATTGTCTCCGAGTATTTGTCTCCAACTTTTATAGCTCAGCAAAGAAGGAAGTTCTTCTATGATTTGAGGCATTATTTTTGGGATGACCCGCACTTATACAAAGAAGGAGTGGTTGGTATTATGCAAAGATGTGTTCCAGAATATGAACAAAAGGAGATATTGTGTAAATGTCATGGTAGTGCTTACGGAGGACATCATGCAGGAGATAGAACTGCACAAAAGGTGCTACAATTAGGTTTCTACTGGCCTACCCTTTTTAAAGATGCAAGAAAATTTGTTTTATCTTGTGATGAATGTTAGCGTGTTGGTAATATTTCTAGACGCAATGAAATGCCTATGAATTACTCTCTAGTTATTGAACCCTTTGATTGTTGGGGATTTGACTTTATGGGTCCTTTCCCTCCCTCGAAAGGTTATACTCATATTCTTGTTGCCGTTGATTATGTTACTAAGTGGGTAGAAGCCATTCCTACGAAGAGTGCTGACAGGGAAACCTCTCTAAAAATGCTTAAAGATGTTATCTTTCCTAGGTTTGGAGTGCCTAGGTATCTCATGACTGATGGGGGTTCTCATTTCATTCATGGGGGTTTTAGAAAGACCCTTGCTAAATATGATGTTAATCATAGAATTGCTTCAGCCTATCACCCCCAAACTAGCAGGCAAGTAGAGTTATCAAATAGAGAAATTAAATCTATCTTGCAAAAGACTGTTAATAGATCTAGAAAAAACTGGGCTAAAAAGTTGAATGATGCTTTATGGGCTTATAGAACAGCCTACAAAAATCCTATGGGGATGTCCCCTTATAAAATGGTTTATGGGAAAGCTTGTCACCTACCTTTAGAATTAGAACATAAAGCTTACTAGGTAGTTAAAGAACTAAATAGAGATTGTAAGCTCGCTTGTGAGAAAAGATTATTTGACTTAAGTTCTTTAGATGAATGGAGGAGTGAAGCCTATGAAAATGCTAGGCTCTTTAAGGAAAAAGTTAAATGATGGCATGACAAGCGAATACTTAAGAGGGAATTTCATGTTGGTGAGAAAGTTCTATTGCATAGGTCTCGTCTCAGATTTTTTGCATGAAAGCTACTGTCAAAATGGGAAGGACCTTTCATTATTGAAGAAGTATACCACTCAGGAGCAATAAAAATTTCTTCTTTAAAAGATAATACTACACAAGTAGTGAATGGGCAGCGACTCAAACACTATATTGCTGGGGATTCTTATAATGAAGATGTTGATGCCTTTCAAGTTATAACTCTGGAAAAAATTATCAAGGACCAAATTGAGAGACCTGTAGAGTCCGTTTTCAAATAGAGTTCTGGTAAGAAAAGTTCCACGAAAATACTATCCAACTATACTTTTGCAGTTTTCAGTCAATAAGGAAAGCTACGAAGCGAAAGAGGGATGGAAACGGAGCCAGGGTGGCTCACACCACCCTGTGGCGCGGGCCCACCCCTGGTCGCGCCACCAGGTGGTGTGGCCACCCCAGACTCCGTCTCCGACCCGTTTTCTCCCAGTACCTTCCTTTCGTCATGAAACTTCGTAATATATAATCCCCCGGATCTCCCGACGTTCGTATATCGTGTTTTCATCGTGTTTTCGTTTTGATCTGTTTCTGATAGGTAGAGTCCCAGATGTTTGCTACAATGTCTTCCTCTGGACCAGCCAAGGAAGATTCTTTAGAGGGTATCATCAACCCATACATGAGAGAGTTGAAGATGCATCCCAAGGAGTTGTTGCTTGAAGATGAGGAACTCCGGATAAAAGAGGTTCGAGGCCCTAAAGGTGAAGGAAGTCTAGAGGACAAGATGGAAGCACTAGAGCAAGAAGTCTTTAGGTACAAGAAGATGGCGGAGCGCGAAGTGGATATCATCCATAAGATTTGTTTCGAACTCATCACCGAGCACCAAAAGGAGACTGCTGAACTCAAGCATGAAGTTCTCTCACTCCGCCAAACAACCAATGAACTGCAAGCACAGTTCTATGACATTCAAAATCAAAACTGTGAGTATGAAGTTAGGTTTAAACGCATAAGTGCTGCTGCAAGTTTCAGGATGCTAGAAACCACGATGTCCTTTGTTGATGGGAAGCCCTTACCCTGGAAGTCGGACGAAGATGAGATATTACCACCACCACCGAAGGAGTAATTCGTCATTAGGTTTGGCATCCCCTTGGTTTGTTCTAAGCTTAGGGGAGTGCCGCGGTATCACATCACTATCTTCTATCTTTTTACCTTATTAGTAGAGTCATATCATGAATAGAGAAGTTATTATGTAGGATGGTTTGCATTATGGAAGTGTCCCCTCTCTCGTTAGATATGTATCCCTTAGTGTGAGTTGTCGTTATGGAATATTAATGAGAAGTTCTATCATTTACTCTTTTGCATAGCTTATATTAGTTTTCAATTCATGGTTATATGATTGATCTTGTTGTTAGTATTGGTAGCACTTTGGGATCATTGAGTTAATTTAGTTGGTTTTGGCAAACCTGGCTCGGTCAGTAGCACACTATTTTTGAGAGTTGAATGAAAAAGATAAAAGTACTCTAAAGAAAAAAAAATCATCATCTTTCTTTCTTGATTTGCTCATAAATCTAGTATTCTCTAGTTAAGATCTGTTGTGCTTCCAAGGAAGATTGCATGTTTGTCTTTATCATTGTATGTTTGTTTGTTTCCTTCAACTCTTGTACTTGCTACCCATCCTTGCTAGCCAAAAACTTGTACTGAGAGGGAATTCTTCTCGTGCATCCACTCCTTAAAACCAAAACCTTTGCCATTTGTGTCCACCATACCTACCTATTAGCATTATTGCTATTCCAAGTAAATTCTTGTTTTATCTACCTCCCAAATTAAACTTGTTATGTGAAAGTTAGTGATTAAAGCTCTCACGAACTTGATGGCACACTTTAATTTTCTTGCATTTAATAACCTAAACCATTGCGTCCTTCTTTGTTGCGTATATGCTTGCGCTTTATGAGTTGAAGTTAGTAGAACCATGTATCATGGGGAACGCTTTCAACATTGCACTGGTACTTTGTACCTAGTTGATATCATGTTCTTTTGCCTATGGATCCCGGCGGTGTGAAATAAAAGTGGAACTTGTAAGATCATAGAGTTTATATGTGTGTTAGATAAACGCCTGGGCTGCTAGCCTAAGCCATGCCTAATCATGGTGGAAACTTGCAGCATAACTATAGTGGGCATTCTATGAAGCATCCTCAATAAAAACCTATGCAAATAGCAAATAAAAAGATCGCTGAGATGCTCACTGTCTGCTTGCCTTGTCATTTTGATTATGGGATAGCTCCTGTGTCACGTGCAAGGGGTACCCCGTTGGCGGTTGTCAATGATACACATGTATTTACAATGACAAGAGCTTACTTGTGACTGAAGTTGAGTAGCATGAGGTTCGGTACTCATAAGTAAGGGGCATGAGATTTCAACTTATAACTTGTCAAGCATATCCTCTTAGTTGTGTCACTTTAACCTTAATCACCAAAAGATGCCTATGATAGGGGCAATGAGAGTTGAAAGCTAGTAAGTATCATAATTTTTGGGAGCTCTTTATGAGACTTGCAATCCCTGCTTCCCTCTGTGAAGGGCCTTTCTTTTTACTTTGTAGTTGAGTCAGTAAACCTATTCCCTTCTATCTCAGCAAGTATTTTGAGTTGTTGTGTTTCATTCATTCATATGATGATTTATCCAATCATGTTTCTTATGTTCCTTGTTTTGCACATTGCTCTTATCTTGATGTTTACTACTTTGAAAGCTATCTTTGAAAACCAGTTATTTGTGAACTCCAGCAAATTATCAACTATTCTTCGACCAAGAGCTAAGTTTGCCATTACCAATTATGATTTACTTTATATATATTTATTGTGTTTCCTTTACTTATTGCAAGTAAAGTTGTATAATGGTGAGTTGTCTTCTATTATGATCTATGTATTGATGAATGTGATGCTTCTTGTCCGTATTCTTTTATTGACTCTTCACTCCATAAACCGGAGGTCATGTTTATTGAGCTCAGTTTCGCTTAGGGACAAGCGAAGTCTAAGCTTGGGGGGAGTTGATACGTCCATTTTGCATCACTATTATATGTCATAATTCATTGTTATTCATTGATATGTTTCGTATTGAGACGTGATACTTATGTTATTTCATATGTTTTTGCATGGTTGATGACTTTTGGAGCATGGACCGCTGTAATCAGGATTCTGATGGAAAAGGTGATGTTTGGAGGCAAAATTCACGAAGATCAGAAAATCCGGGAAAATATACAGAAAATCCTATTTTTACAGAAGACGAATGAAGCTAGAAGGGGGGCTGGAGATGGGCCATAGGGGGGCCACACCACCCCCTAGCGCGGGCCAGCCTAGGCCGCGCCACCAGGTGGTGTGGCCGCCCTGTTCCACCCCTGGCACTCCCCTCTAGCGTATATTATCCTCCCGAAACCCTAAGACTCGGGGGCGGCCACAGAAAGATTCCGCCGCCTCTGTGAGGCGGAAAACACCGAGAGAGAAAGATCTCTCCAGCAGACAGAATTCTGCCAGGGGAATTCCTTCCCAGAGAGGGGAGATTGTCGCCATCTACAGCACCATCAAGCTGGACTTTATCGGGATCATCGTCACCACCATCATCACCATCAGCGCCATCATCACCATCTCCATATTGCTGTAACAATTGGGTTGAATCTTGCATAGTTCATAGGGGGAACTTTCCCGGTGTTGATTACTCTTTGTAGTTGATGCTATTGAGTGAACCGTTGAATTATTGTTTATGTTTAGATTGTTATACATCATTATCCCATCTCTGATCATCATCCATATGATGTTTTGTGAGTAGTTCGTTTTGTTCTTGAGGACATGGGAGAAGTCATGTTGTTAGTAGTGGAATTGTGTTGAGAAAGATTCAATAGTTTCATATTTAAGTTGTGGTGTACTTCTTCTAGTGGTGTCATGTGAGCGTCGACTACATGACACTTCACCTATATGAGCCTAGGGGAATGCATTGTGTATTTGGCTACTAATCGTAGGGGTTGCCGGAGTGATAGAAACCTGAACCCCCATAAGGAAACCATTGCACAAGGGACATAAGGGTCTTAGAGTTTAAAGTTGTGGTTAGGTTTCTACCTTAATTACTTTCTTCTACTTACAGATGTTTGCAAGCGGTATAATCACATGTATGTATTAGTCCTAGGAAGGTCGGTACATTAGCACAGGTTCACCCACACAACACTTAGCAAGCTAAAGAAGATTAATCGACTATATGAAGCGAAAGCACTTGACAGTCTTCCCATGTGTCCTCGAGAATGTTTGGTCATCTTAAGTAAGACAATCAGCTTGTCATTTGCTGAATAAAGGATTGGGCCACTTGCTGCATCTATTCTTATTGTCTTTTATTTACTCGTACTTTGTTTACTTGCTTTATCAAAAACCCCTAAAAATCCGTTTGCTAAGTATTTGCAGAGAATTCCTGATCCATACCACTAGCCAGCACCTTCTGCTCCTCGTTGGGTTCGACACTCTTACTTATCGAAAATACTGTGATACACCCCCTATACTTGTGGGTCATCACCCCCTCCTAGCCTTTATATAAATAGGCTAGGTCTCGGGTAGCAGGTCGAGTCGGTTACAGGTTAGGGTTTTCCCTTTAAACTTTCTATCTTTAGCTTCTTCTTGTCTCGCAAGCAATCGAGAATCCGCGGGCCACTCGAGTTCTCCATTTGGGCCTTGGCAACGCCGTGGGGTTCCGCTGTATCCAGGTCGTATATACCAAACTCGAGTACCTATAGGGTATACCCATGTCGGTAAGTGATAAAAAAGAAAGAATAATTTTTGAGGTGACATGCACCATCACAATCTTGATCAAGGCATTTATAAAACATTGATAGTTGGGATCATAGTACTTTAACATAGAATGAAAGATATAGTTCTAACAATAAGACATAGCAACTATGTTGTAACATGAAAAGGTACAAACAAAAGATTCATGAATAACAATGCTTTGAAAGACGTTTGTTTGTTTCACATAAAGAAAACATAATGAGAATGGTATTCGGCTTGTCCCTCATAGTGTAGCAAAACATAAATGCATAGGACACCTTCAAAGTTCACAAGGGTGACTAGATGCAAATAGTTTAAGAACAAGCAATATTAAAGTTATGCATCAATCAACAAGTCTTGGGACAATGCACATTAAACTAAGAATGACCACTATGCTCTCATAATAGGTGCATAAAGATAGAAGATGGAGACTCAACATAAAAATAAAAAAAGGCCTTCATAGAAGGAAGCAGGGATTCAAGTCTCATAAAGAGCTTCCAAAAATTATGGTACTTATTAGCTTTCATCTCTCATTGCCTCTATCATAAGTATCTTGAAGTGATTAAGGTTAAAGTGAAAAAACTATGGAGTATATGCTTGACAAAGTATAAGTTGGCAATCTCATGTCCCTTGAATACGAGGGTCGCTCCTCATGCTACTCAAGTTTAGTTACCGGTAAGTTCTTGTCATAGTAAGTACATGTGTATCATAGAGAACCACCAACGGGGTACCCCTTGCACATGATACATGAGCTATCCCATAATCAAAATGACAAGGCAAGCAGACAATGAGCATCTCAGCAATCTTCTTATTTACCATGGGAAAATGGTGCTTTTTCTCTCTTTCCTCTTTTCTCATCTTTTTTTTTCTTTTTTTCTCAATATCTATCTCTTTTTTTATAAGAAGAATGCTTCATAGATTTCTCACTATGGTGATGCTGCAAGTTTCCACCATGATTAGGCATGGCTTAGGCTAGCGGCCTAGACGTTTCTCTAACACACATACATAACTCCATGGACTTACAATCTCTCCTTTCATTTCACACCGACGACATCCATAAACAAAAGAACATGATATCAACTGGGTATAATGTACAAGTGCAATGTTGAAAGCGTTCCCCATGACAGCATGGTTCTGCTAATCCCAACGTATAAGTGCAAGCATATACAACATTGATGACACAATGGTTCAAGTTTATTAGGGGAAAGAAAAGTAAAGTGTGCCATCAAGTTCGTGAGATCTTTAATCACTAATTTTCACATAACAAGTTTAATTCGGAAGGTAGATAAAAATATGAATATACTTGGAATAGCAAATGCTAATAGGTAGGTATGATGGACTCTTTGGAATAACTTGGTTTTATTTGGAGTTAGATGCATGAGTGGAACTCATACTTGGTGCATGCGGAGGCTAGCAAAAGACTGGGAGCGACCAACTAAGAGAGCAATAATAGCCATAATCATGCAAAGCGACAAAATATTATTAATTAAAGCATAAAGTGATATTACAAGTCGAAAACTAAATGATCATAGAGGCTATGGTGACTTGATATAGTCATAACATGGTGTGAGCATGCGCCAAGTCAACCCAAATAACGCATCAAAGGAGAATACCACAATACTATGCTTTAATATGCTAAAACAACGCATGATTCTTTCAAGGCACATTAAGCAATCTCAATTGTTTATAACATTTCATGCTACAGCAAAAATCACTAAGCATAAAGGCAAAACAATATCAAGCATGACATGATAAAGTCTAAATCACAGTCAAAAACAAGCTCTTTTTTACCACTTAAACATGAACCTTTTCTACTCTTTTCCAATCCAAACCAACTTATTTGAAAACTAATGTATGAATGAGGGGATACAACCAATTTATTAAAGCAAATTAAGCAAACTAAGCAAACGAAAACTAAGAATGAAAACAAAGACGCTCCAAGAGCAACACAACTGTGCATGACAATAAAAATGAAGTGTTTGAAAGAAACCTGTGATTTTTATTGATGAAAAAGGGGATGCCTTGGGCATCCCCAAGCTTTGACGCTTGTACTTCTTGGATATTTCTTGGGGTGACATGGGTGGTATCCCCAAGCTTGAGATTTTTTCCATACTTCATCTTATCACATTACTCTTCCCTACATTTTAAAATTTTCTTCATACAAAACTTCATACAATCTTCATTAGCAACATTAATGTACTCAAGATAATAAGCCTTTTGGTTCAGTTTCAACACAAGTAAAACTTCCATTAAAACACAAGATACTGTAGAAATTCCTTTAAAAGTTCAAATGATCAAAGAGAAAGAGATTAAGAGGCAATGCAAATAATGGCAGAAATCTGTCAAAACAGACCAGCAGATAAAAATCAATTTTTTTGAAGACCTTCTGTTGCTCAAATCGAAAAGTGTTGGACTAACGAAAGTTGGATAACAACCTGGGGCAGAAGCACAAAACATTACAACTCAAACCGACGTACATGAATTTTTCACGAATTTTGATAGCGAAGCACAAAAATCTGTTTTCGGGGCAGCAACTTTCCCAAGTCTTACTTCTCTCTCATTAGAGGTTACTTTTGGCACAAAAGCCACACAAAAATGATAAGGAGCGGTTATTACAGAGGTAATAACTTCTAAGACTCAACAAAAAGGTTCCTAACGAAATTTGGGTTATCTCCCAATAAGTGTTTTTCTTTAACGCCTTTGAGCTAGGCATAAGAAGCAAGAAAAGAATAAGTATTCTCAAATGAAGAAGCATTACCTTTCTTACCTTTATTCTTATCCTTGGGGAACATATGATTGTTTGGTGGGGAAGCAAAATGCGTGATGCCCTTTTCCACATCTATTATTGCTCCAAGGAGTTTCAGTAGGGATCTTCCAAGTGTAATTTGTCCTTTTCCTACACATTCAATAACAAGATAATCAGTAGACACCACCTTCCCTAGATTTGGAATGAACTTACACACTAAAAGGGGTCTAAATACACTACTTTCACAAAGCTAAAACATCTTATATTTTGAAACAGAGGGAGTAATGGTTACCTCCCACGAGAAAACCAAGTCGCATTGTAATGTAGTCCTCCTTGGTATCTGATCTGAATAATTGCTTAAGGAGAAAACACTAGAAGAAACCATCGCCCAAGTTCATAGTTCGGACAACAAGTAAAATAGAAATCTCAAGTTTTGCTTCTGATTAAATCACATACGAGTCCATCGAAGTACACGACTAGGTCCAACAACCTTTTTTGGAAATAGGCTTTTGCCTAACCCGGACTTTTGGCTCATGGGTTCTACACACCCCTAGATCCACAGCTTAGGTTGGCGTTGAGATGAAACCATACTAAGTAAGGGAAAATCATGAGAAAACAACAGTTATCCAAATACAGAGCATAGAAGTACATGTAGTTGATCGATACCACTACCACTGACCCTATAGAATTAAAATAGAATTAAAAGCCGGCCCAATAAATTATGAGCATCTGAGACGAACATGTCAGAACATGAATCTCCAATTGAATATAGAAATAAATAACCCCATCTACCATTGCCACAACTGCTTCTATGCTCCAAACAACAACAAAGTTGGATCTTCTAACAGTCTAGAGATTTAATAATTTCTATACTTCTCCAATTTAGTCGGTTTTACACAGCTGCAATTGAATCCATAGCCTCTCATGCACCATTTGCTAATCCGGAGTTCTCTGATAATTAGATCTGGTGTTTTCCTCGCAGTCTGAAACCTTGGATTTATGCATCTTTTGCTATCAGAGTGGCAAATTGTTTCTTCGGCCAAGATGAACCTGTGCAAAGACCAGTCACCTACAGAAGCCAGACCGTGTGGTTTGACACTATTGTCCAGGAAGCGAGGTGTTGTCCAGGAAGGGAGGAGGTGAAGCAATTAAGAGCATTTTTAGCTGAAAGAAATTAGTAACTAGATGAACTTATGTGGAGCAACAAGGAAGAGGAATAGTGTGGTGAGGTTGCGGGCAAGTACAACTACTTCCAACGGGAAGATTGACTTTGGAGCCCGAGCTTGGTACAGAGCATTGATAGTTGTGGGCCAGGGAGTACAAAGCTACAATGAGATATGATGTAACTCTAAATAGAGAATATGAGATGTAATACAGGTTCTTATAGTAGATCCGAAGACATATGTCAATGAGGGACATCGGTGGGTGTGGCACCCAGGAGCTACAATGCAATTCTCGGCTTTCGCCGCGCTATATTATATAGAAATCAACTGATACAACTGTGATCATTGCTAGGGCAGACATCACAACTCAAGCCCAAAATAAACAAAAAATAAAAGGAAGAAAAAACAATGCCAACACCGGCGGTTCGATAAAAACAGAGAGGACTCGCAACCGCTGCGCCCTGCGAAGAAATTCCACCACGCTCCTAGCTCTCCGAAGCGTCGCGTATGAAGCAGCACCTTCAGGAAGGGAAGCGACGATGTCGACGCTGCTGCTCGGATCAGACCTAGGGATTTCCCTAGTAAGCATCCTAGGGTTTCCCCTGGTACACTATGAGGGGTGGGGAAGAGGTATACCCAACGCCTTCAGGAAGGTCGGTGACACCCACAGGCGACACCGCGTTAGTGTCGAAACAATAGAGATTTCTCCCTACCCCAAAAAAACACGCCTCCCAGACGCTTCGATTCGCTCCATCAAACTCGCCGCCCACGAGCACATGCCAACACGCTCTTGCAATCATCACCGTCGTCTCACCGTGGCAGACCTCGCGAGGCCAGAAGGACTGAGAGGAAGGAACTCGGGCAAGGGTCAGTAGCGCAGTAGCATGTGGGAGGGAATAGCCTCCACCGCCTTCCGGCGGCAGCCGTCCGGATGCAGCAGCAGAACACACCAAACCCTTCGGCCCGGCTGAACGCAAATGGGCTCGTAAAGTCCCGCCGCCGCACTGCAGCAAGGGAGCCACCAGCTCCGCCATATCAAGCCCCAAGTTTCAGATCCCGACCATGACTAGGAGGACCACCACGCCGGAGGCAGCCCGCCTAGACCCTGATGGGGCCTGGCGGGCTTAGATCTGGGCTGAGAGGGCAGGCGTCTCCCCAGCTTCCACGGTCCATCGCCGCCTAGAAGCAGCACCACCATGTCGTAGGCCACCCGCGCGCCGCCAGGCTACCCCGCCGCCGTCCCGGGCCATTGCTGCCTAGGAGCACCTCCCCTCACCGACCTACCCCACCCAGGTGAAGAGAGGAGAGGTAAAAGGCTGGGGCTGGCGCTGCCGGCGCCGCCCGGGGCTGGCCCGGCACACCACGCTAATGTCTATGCATGCTTCTATTCTTGTAAACAATGTTGGGCCTCCAAGTGCAGAAGTTTGTAGAACAACAACAAGATTCCCTTAAGTGGATCACCCAAGGTTTATCGAACTCAGGGAGGAAGTGGTCAAAGTTATCCCTCTCAAGCAACCATGCAATCAAGATACAAGAAGTCTCTTGTGTCCCCAACACACCCAATACACTTGTCAGGTGTATATGTGCACTAGTTCGGCGAAGAGATAGTGAAATACAAGTAATATGGATGATTATATGTGGTAATTGCAATCTGAAATAAGAGTGGCAGCAAGCAAACATGTAACATGACTGATTGTAAACGGTGTTTCAATGCTTAGAAACAAGGCCTAGGGATCATACTTTCACTAGTGGACGCTCTCATATAAATATCGTCTCTTCATTATGCTACCCTGAACTACTCTCCGGTTGGACGATGTAGGGCTATAACAGCACACCTTAAAGTTCGCATTCCCCATCTAGATAACCCCTCACTATCACTTGAGCGCTAGATGGTTCCAACAAACACCATAATCTCATAGAGACATCCAACTCCAATTATACTCATGATAAGTATTTCTGTAACCTTAGCCTAAGTGCCACACGGTGTGCACACTGCCAACTTCACACTCGTGGGGATAAGCAGAGATTAATTAAAGCACTTGAGTAGCAGAATAGATCTATAGATTACAAAGATCATGATCTCATAAGATCACGCATAGAGAGAGAGATGAACACATAGCTACCGGTAGAGCCCTTAGCCTCGAGAGAGAACTACTCCCATCTCATCATGGGAGTCAGCAACAACGATGGAGATGGCGGCGGAGTCGATGGAGATGGCTCCGGGGGCACTTCCCCGTCCCGACAGGTGATGTCTACGCACTTCTATTCTTGTAGACAGTTGTTGGGCCTCCAAGTGCAGAGGTTTGTAGAACAGCAGCAAGTTTTCCCTTAAGTGGATTACCCAAGGTTTATCGAGCTCAGGGAGGAAGTGGTCAAAGGTATTCCCTCTCAAGCAACCCTGCAATCAAGATACAAGAAGTCTCTTATGTCCCCAACACACCCAATATACTTGTCAGGTGTATAGGTGCACTAGTTCGGCGAAGAGATAGTGAAATACAAGTGGTATAAATAAGTGGTAACGGTGATAGAAGATAACTTGATGGCGTGGAAAAGACTAAAGGCAAACTGAAATAAAGATGGAAGCAAGCAAACATGTAACAGATCTAATTGCAAACGGTGTTTCAATGCTTAGAAACAAGGCCTAGGGATCATACTTTCACTAGTGAACACCCTCATATAAATAAATTCTCTTTATGATACTACTCTTAACTACTCTCCGGTTGGACACTCTAATCGATGGTAGGGCTATAACAACACACCTCAAAGTAAGTCTTTCCCATCTAGAAAACCCCACACTGTCACCTTGAGTACTAGATGGTTCCAACAAACACCACAATTTCATAAAGACATCCAACTCGAAATATAACTCATAACAAGTATTTGTAATCTCTAGCCTAAGTGCCACCATGGTGTGCACGCTGTCACTTTCACACACATGAGGAGAGCAGAGATCTATTAAAGCACTTGAGTAGCAAGGTAAATCTATAGATTACAAGCTCATGATCACAATATGATCATGCATAGAGAGAGAGAGATGAACACATAGCTACCGGTAGAACCCTTAGCCTCGAGAGAGAACTACTCCCTCCTCATCATGGGAATCAGCAATGGCGATGGACATGGTGGTGGAGATCGATGGAGATGGCTCCGGGGGCACTTCCCCGTCCCGGCAGGGTGCCAGAACAGAGACTTTCTGTCCCCCGAATCTCCCCTCCGGTGGTGGCGGCGCTGCGGAACTTTCCGTGGCTAGAGGCTTGATTCTTTAGGGTTTATGCCTCGGGAGGCATCTTATAGGCGAAGAGGCAAGGTCGATGGGCTGCCAGGGGGCCCACACCACTTGGTGGCGTGGCCAGGGCTAGCCCGCGCCACCACATGGTGTGGCCGCCCTGTGGCCCCTCTCCGTCTCGTCTTCTGGCTCCGTGAGTCTTCCGGTAAAATATCAACTTTGGCTTTTGTCCCGTCCAATTCCGAGAATATTCATTTTCTGACTTCCTGAAACCAAAAACAGCAGAAAACAGGCAACTAGCACTATGGCATCTTGTTAATAAGTTAGTCCAAGAAATCATATGAAAAGTACTCCAAAGTGTGGAAAAAACATAAGAAAGTAGATAAAACCAAGCATGGAACATCAAAAATTATAGATACATTTGCAATGTATCAGCAGGGTGCCGGAACAGAGACTTCTCTCCCAGAATCTCCTCTTTAGTGGCGGCGGTGCTGTGGAACTTTTCGTGGAATTCTGATTTGGTTCTTAGGGTTTTCGTCTCGGGGGTTTATATAGGTGAAGAGGCGATGCCAGAGGTGGGCTAGGGTGGCCACGCCACCTGGTGGCGTGGCCAGGGGAACCACGCTAGGGGGTGGTGTGGGCCCCCTATGGCCCATCTCCGCTCCTCCTTCTGTCCTCCTTCATCTTTTGGAAAAATAAGAATTTCGGCTTTTGTTTCATCCAATTCCGAGAATATTTCTTTACTAGCTTTTTTGAAACCAAAAACAGTAGAAAACAGGCAACTCGTACTGTGGCATCTTGTCAATAGGTTAGTTCCAGAAAATGTATAAAAATGCCTCAAAGTGTAGACAAAACATAAGATAGTCGATACAAAACAAGCATGGAGCATCAAAAATTATAGATACGTTTACGACGTATCAAGCATCCCCAAGCTTAACTCCTGCTCATCCTCGAGTAGGTAAGTGATACAAAGAATAATTTTTGAGGTTACATGCACCATCACAATCTTGATCAAGATATTGTAAAACATTGATAGCTGGGATCAAAGTACTCTAAACATATGCATGAAAGATAGAGTTCTAACAATAAGACATAGCAACTATGTTGTAACATGAAAAGGTACAAACAAGAGATCATGAATAACAATGCATTGAAAGGCGTTCGTTTGTTTCACATATAGAAAACATAATAAGAGTGGTATTTAGCTTGTCCCTCATGGTATAGCAAAACATAAATGCATAGGATACCTTCAAAGTTCATAAGGGTGACTAGATACAAATAATTTAAGAACAATTAATATCAAAGTTATGAATCAATCAACAAGTTTTGGGACAATGCACATTAAACTAAGAATGACCACTATGATCTCTCAATTGGTGCATAAAGATAGAAGATGGAGACTCAACATAAAAATAAAAATAAAGGCCCTTCACAGAGGGAAGCAGGGATTTCAAGTTTCATAAAGAGCTTCCAAAAATTATGGTACTTATTAGCTTTCAGCTATCATTGCCCCTATCATAAGCATCTTGAGGTGATTAAGGTTAAAGTCACATAAATATGAGGATATGCTTGACAAGTTATAAGTTGAAAATCTCATGCCCCTTGCTTACGAGTACCGAACCTCGTGCTACTCAACTTTAGTCACAAGTAAGTTCTTGTCATTGTAAGTACATGTGTATCATGGAGAACCGCCAACGGGGTACCCCTTTCCCCATGACATAGGAGCTTTCCCATATCAAAATGACAAGGCAACAGACAATGAGCATTGATGACCCACAAGTATAGGGGGTGTATCGCAGTATTTTCGATAAGTAAGAGTGTCAAACCCAACGAGGAGCAGAAGGTGCTGGCTAGTGGTATGGATCAGGAATTCTCTGCAAATACTTAGCAAACGGATTTTTAGGGATTTTCGATAAGGCAAGTAAACAAAGTACGAGTAAATAAAAGACAGTAAGAATAAATGCAGCAAGTGGCCCAATCCTTTATGCAGCAAAGGACAAGCCGGTTGTATTTCTATAGATGACTAAACATTCTCGAGGACACATGGGAAGACTGTCAAGTGCTTTCGCTTCATATAGTCGGTTAATCTTCTCTAGCTTGCTAAGTGTTGTGTGGGTGAACCTGTGCTAATGTACCGCCCCATCCAAGACTAAATACATACTTGTGATTAAACCCCCTTGCAAACATCCATAAGTACAAGAAAGTAACTAAGGTAGAAACCTAACCACAGCTTTAAACTCTAAGACCCTTACATCCCTTGTGCAATGGTTTCCTAATGGGGGTTCAGGTTTCTGTCACTCTGGCAACCCCTACGATTAGTAGCCAAATACACAATGCATTCCCCTAGGCTCATATAGGTGAAGTGTCATGTAGTCGACGTTCACATGACACCACTAGAAGAAGTACACCACAACTTAAATAACAATCTATTGAATCTTTCTCAACGCAACTCCACTACTAACAACAAGACTTCTCCCATGTCCTCAAGAACACAACGAACTACTCACAAGACATCATATGGATCATGATCACAGATGGAATAATGATGTATAACAATCTGAAAATAAACAATAATTCAATGGTTCACTCAATAGCATCAACTACAAGGAGTAGTCAACACCGGGAAAGTTTCCCCTATGAACTATGCAAGATTCAACTCAATTGTTATAGCAATATGGAGATGGTGATGAGGGTGCTGATGGTGATGATGGTGGTGATGATGATGATGATGATGATCCCGATGAAGTCCAACTTGATGGTGGTGTGGATGGCGACGATCTCCCCTCTCCGGGAAGGAATTCCCCTCGGCAGAAATCTATCTGCCGGAGAGATCTTTCTCTCTCGGTGTTTTCCGCCCCGTAGAGGCGGCGGAATCTTTCTGTGGTCGCCCCCCGAGTCTTAGGGTTTCGGGAGGTTGATATACGCCAGAGGAGAGAGGCTGGAGTGGGCCCCCTGTGGCCACACCACTCCCTGGCGCGGCTTAGGCCTGCCCGTGCCATGGGGTGGTGTGGGCCCCCTGTGGTCCACCTCCACTCCATCTTCTAGCATCCTGAGTCTTCTGGAAAAATAGAATTTTCCGTATATTTTCCTGGATTTTCTGATCTTCGTGAATTTTGCCTCCAAACAGCACCTTTTCCATCAGAATCCTGACTGCAGTGGTCCATGCTCCAAAAGTCATCAACCATGCAAAAACAGATGAAATAACATAAGTATCACCTCACGAAATATATCAACGAATAATACTGAATTAAGACATAGAATAGTAATGCAAAATGGACGTATCAAGCATCTCAGCGATCTTTTTATTAGCTATTTGCATAGGTTTTTATTGAGGATGCTTCACAGGTTGCTCACTATGGTTATGCTGCAAGTTTCGACCAGGCATGTCTTAGGCTAGTCGCCCAGGCGTTTCTCTAACACACATAGAAACTCCATGAGCTTACGAGCTCCCCTTTTATTTCATATCGCCGGGATCCATAAACAAAAGAACATGATATCAACTGAATAATAAGTGCAATGTTAAAAGCGTTCCCCATGGTATCATGGTTCTGCTAATTCACAACTTATAAAGTGCAAGCATATAAGCAACATAGATGGGCACAATGGTTCAAGTTTATTAAGTGCAAGAAAATAAAGTATGCCATCAAGTTTGTGAGAGCTTTAATCACTAATTTTCACATAACAAAAGTTTAATTTAGAAGATAGATAAAATCATGAATATACTTGGAATGGTAACACACCATGCATAGAATTTATAGTGGACTCTTTGGAATAACTTGGTTTCTCGGGAGTTGGATGCATGAGTAGAACTCATACTTGGTACAGGTGGAGGCTAGCAAAAGACTGGGAGCGACCAACTAAGAGAGCAATAATGACCATAATCATGCAAAACGACAAAACATTATTGATTAAAGCATAAAGTGATATTGCAAGTCAAAAACTAAATGATCATAGAGGCTAAGGTGACTGGTTCATAGTCTTAACATGGTGTAAGCATGTGCCAAGTCAACCCAAATAAAGCATCAAAGGAGAATACCTCAATATTATGCTTTTGTATGCTAAAACAACGCATGATTCTTTCAAGGCACATTAAGCAATCTCAATTGTTTGAAACAAGTCATGCTACAAGAAGGATCACTAAGCATATGGTCAAAGCAACATCTAGCATGGCATGATAAAGTCTAAGTCACAGTCAAAACAAGCCTCCTTCTATACCACTATAAGCATGAAACTTCCTACCCTTTTCCAGGACCAATCGACTTATTTGAAACAACTCTCAAAGATAATAATCAATAAAGACCAGAGAGAATGTCTCACCCATATAAAAATAAGAAATAAAAAGTTCTAAGCCAAAAGAATAAGAAAACTAAAGCTAAACGTTGTGCTAGCAAAGGAGAACACTCACAAAATAGTAAGAGTGAAAACTAGAGTGTTCTAGGCAATTAATAACGGGGTGTGTCTCTCTCCAAAAGAAGTGTGTTGGGCTCCATCTAACTAATTGCGGCAAAGAAAGCAAAAGAAAACTAAAACGAAAGACGCTCCAAGAACAACACATAGTGCATAAGGTAATAAAAATAAAGTGTCATGAAAGAAGACCTGAGATTATTGATGAAGAAGGGGATGCCTTGGGCATCCCCAAGCTTTGACGCTTGTACTTCTTAAATATTTCTTGGGGTGACACGGGTGGCATCCCCAAGCTTGATATTTTATCCATACTTCATCTCATCACATCATTCTCTCCCTACACTTGAAAACTTCCTTCATACAAAACTTCACACAATTTTCATTAGCAACATTAGTGTATTCAAGATAATAAGTCTTTGGGTTTAGTTTCAACACAAGTAAAACTTCAATTAATACACAAGCTACTGTAGCGATTCCTTCTAAAATCTCAAGTGATCAAAGAGAACTCAAAAAGAAACCAATTAAGAGGCAAATGCAAATAATGGCAGAAATCTGTCAAAACAGACCAGCAGGTAAAGACCGATATTTTAGAAAATCTTCTATTGCCCAAATCAAAAATTTCAAAACTGACGAAACTTGGGTAATAACCTGGGGCATAAGCACAAACAATTATAGCTCAATCCGACGTACTGAGTTTTTTTACGATCTTTTACAGTGACACACATAAATCTGTTTCGAGACAGTAACTTCCCCATATCTTACTTCCCTCTCATTAGAGGTTAGTCTTTGCACAAAAACCAAACAAAAAGGATAAGGAGAGGTTATCACAGAGGCAATAACTTCCAAGACTCAAAAAAACAAAAATAAACGGAAAGTAAAATATAATGGGTTGTGTCCCAAAAGCTCTTTCTTTATAGCCATTAAGATAGTATGATAATTTCGATGATGCTCACATAATAAATATGAATTGAAGTAAAAGAGAGCATCAAGAAGCAAATATGGAACAAATTTAAGTCTAACCCACTTCCTATGAAAAATAATCTTGTAAAGAAACAAGTCATGAACGCACAAAGCAATAATCATAGGAAAGCAAAACAAGTGCAACTTAAAAATTTCAACATAAAGAGGGGAAACTTAATATTGTTGAGATACATAAAACCATGTTTTCCTCTCTCATAATAACTTTCAGTAGCATCATGAATAAAATTAACAATATAAATATCACATAAAACATTCTTATCATGAGCCACATGCATAAAATAATTATTACTCTCCCTATAAGCATAATCATTCTTAATAATCATAGTGGGAGCAAATTCAAAAAAATAGCTATCATTATTATTCTCATCACCATAATCATCAAATATAGGAGGCATATTGTAATCATAATTAATTTTCTCCTCAATAGTAGGTGGACTGAAAATATCATATTCATCATTGTAATCATCATATATTGGAGGTATAGTATCATCATAAGCAATAGAATAGTTATCTTCCAAAGTGTGTTGCAACACCCTCAAATCGACCCTATGCAAGTTTTAGCGCTTCCCGCCAAACCCGCATAGAAACGATTCAAGGACGCCCACCAGGCACTTTCGTGCGGGTGGAAAACGAAGTAATACCATTACACAACAGTCCTCGATGGGACCCACAGAACAGATATATATACAACACGACTGCAAGAGTCAAGAATGCAGATATACAATACAAAGATCCAAATCACCTTGAAAACGATACAGCGTCTGACTACGGACAAGATGCCAATGGGGCTAAGAGCCCTGAAGAATAACCAATGGCGTCCATAACCCTGCCCAGGACAAGCCGGAAGGGTAACCCTGCTAACGACGGCGATCTCAAACCTGCTAAAACAAAAGGGGTGCTGACAAAGGGCAAAGGAAAAAGAGGAGCGTCAGTACTAAGGCCAGTACACGGCGAGGCTAGAATTCGGCGGCTCTCGCCTACATAGGTATGGTGGGCTGAAGCGGCAGCGCAGCGACACTAAACAACCTATAGAGACTCAATACAACTGGCGGTTATCAGAGAGGGATAAGAAAGACCTATTCGGATCCAACCTGAAGCTAACACCAAACAAACCCATCCTGGTATTTCCCCCTCAAGACCAAGCGAGGAAGTCGTATCAAGGAACTCACACAGTTGGCAATTTTACTTATTTGATTATAGTTGAAGCACTTACTAGTCAGATATAGATAGCTTGAGTCATCCTGAAGCATAAGTAGTGGGCCGTTTTAATTATCCTTCCATTGTAGTTGGAACATTTACTAGTCAGATATAATTGTCCTGAGGAATCCCAAAACCCAGCAATTGTTGGCACTTTTATCACATTCCATTGGAGTTGTAGTACTTACTAGGCAGGTATAACAAAACAACCCAGGTCCACCAGTGGTTGGCATTTTTATTATCCATTCCGTTATAGTTGCCTCTGATTACTAGTCACGTATTAAGTCAAATTTATAGCACTACTTTAGTTATGCTTGTCTATGATCGAGATACTGTGCTCCAAGTCGTCCATAACCGCGGACACGGCTTTCAGAAAGTTTTACCCTGCAGGGGTGCACAAATAGCAACACACACTCGATCAACCTCGGAAAAACCAACTCAAAACCCAACGAGGCATTCACGACAAAGCGATCATAGGATTCATCAATATTTCAGGGGGCCACCCCACTAAGCTACCCGCATCGAAGTTGGCCGGCTCCGGAATGGACCTAGGGTTTGCGACGACGGCTATAAACGACTAGGAACCCGAAAGTGTGACTGGGCTTGTCGATACCGCGAAAACGTGGCGCGATCCAAAACAGTACAGGTGCTCCACGCACAATCTTCAATAAAGCAGTAACATGGCATAAGTACAGGATAGTAATAAAGCCCCAAACTACTTGTGGCCCCAAGAAATAGAAGTGAATCAAGCTCTGGCTCAGGGGGGTCCATAAGGCCTCCCGGATGTGGATAGTGTGAAAAATCAAGGAACAGGTATCAAGTACTCGGGGTCCTACGGGACACAAGTGAGCGTGGAAGAACCAAATAACATTTATTGCCCACCGATGCCTCTGCATTAGTTTTAGCTAGCATTTTAATAGTTGTATTTAAAGTCATGATCATCTCCACCAATAAACAACTCCACCGATAAACATCTGCCAGCGTTCCGACAATTGTGGTACTTGACAACACGAGATCACACCTGAGCAAGCAACTACGACTCGCAAGGCCAGCTATCTACCAAACACAGGTAATAGGAGGTGTCCAAGGCAATATAGAGGCTGCACGGGATATAACTGGGGTGCGGAAACTAAAGCATCGTGACACAGATAGCAATAGATCAACAGGAGGAAATAAAGACTATAAATGCAAAATAGGTAGAAGGGGGAAGAGATGCTCGCCTGGGAAAACACTACCAACGGATCATATCCGGAGAACTTGTCGATACTCGCATCAGCTCATCGGCCTAATCCGCGAAGAAGCAAACACTAGAAGAAACACCGGATGCAATATTTAATACTACGTAAAAGATCCGGCATGCTTATGAGGTGATGCAGATGCGGTGCAAGCAGGCAGTTTAAGCGGAACCAGGGTCCCGACAATTAATTAAACGGTTCGAGTTATTTAACCACCCCGCAATTTAAATGTTGTATTAACAGGGCGAAACATGGCATCGGTTCGCTATGCAATTTAAATGGAGTCCCGAATAAGGCAAAAACATCCCGCAGATGGCTCCATATTAATTATGAGGTGAAACGACTAAGTGCCTGAAACCCACATGATGAGATGCAAGCATGAACCATTTAATATGCAACAGTCGATAATGTCATATTATAAAAATAATGGGGGCTTAGGATCACACATCTGGGTTCGGACGACCTTGGTTCCGGGGGTCCGGGGTTCGGTCTCAGGGTTCGGCGAGGAGGAACGATTCGACGGGATCGGTCTTCGGATCCGTGTGGACGGACGCGACATCGGGAAGGTGATCCAGGTTCAGGACTTCACATGCTTGGAACCGAGGTGATTGGTTCCCTCTCGGCAATCTTGGGGGTTGTGGCGGAGATCTCGGAGTTCCGGCTCCATCGAGCGATGGTGAACTTGTGTGTCGCCGGTGGCCTTCAGGTACTCGCGTAATTCTTCTCGCATCGGAGTTTGCGGTTGACGACAGACACGCCGGAGTGGTCGTTGGAGCTGAAACACACACGCAAGCAACTCAGTCGTGCATCTCGCGCATCAACAGCAAGGAAAAACCGCTTGGGTACAAACATCACGAGCCTCATCTCACGAACGTGACAACAACCTGCAGAGGTAGGGCATCCCTGTTGACGACATGAGGAGCCCCTCAAACCCGAGGCGGAGCGGACGGCAGGAATGCTGCAGCCCCGGGTCGGTCGACGGCGGCAGGAGACAAGGACGGTGGGGTCGGGGTCGGTCGCGCGTCAATGGTGCAGCGGCATGAGATCTCGGTGCGCGGCACCACGCCGTAGGGCATGAGCAGGAGGCGGAGCACGCCAGCGTCGCCGGAGCAGAGGAAGGGTGGCGGACGCAGGGCTCAGTCGAGGTGGAGGCGGAGGTGCTCGGGGCGGGGACGGCGGCGGAAGAGGAGGCCGGCGCCTGGCGTCTGAGGAGATGCGGCGGTGGAGCGAGCCTGGCGGCGGGGTCGCGTCGGCGAGGGGTTGGCCGAGGTCGGCGGGCGGCCGGCGGGGAATGGGGAAGGAGGACGAGGTCGGGGAGGAGGGGGCCCGAGGCGGCGGGGAAGAAGCGCGCCGGCGGCGGGGAGCAGAGAGGCGCGGGGAGAGCCGGGCGGTTGGGCTCTGGCCAGAGGCGGTTGGTGGGAGGGGGCCGGCGGCGCGTCATGGGGGAGGAGGCCGGCGGAGGCGAGGGCGACTCCGGCGGGGCGAGCCTGGCGGTGGTGCGCGGTGGGTGGAAGGATGGGGCCGGGGCCTGGGGACGCGGGCGGTCGATGGTGGTGGGGCCAGGGCGGGAAAAGGGGGGTGGGGACAGGCGGCACGGGTTGGCGTGCCCAGGTGGGCGGGAGCGGGGGCTGGTGCGGGCGTGGGTGGGCCAGGGGCGACTGTCCGCTTGTGAGACATGGGGTAGCCGCGCGGTTGGGCGGGAAAAGAGGGTGTGGGGCCCGGCGGGTTGGGTGGCGGGGCAGGGGCCAGGGGTGAGGTGGCGAGTGGTGGTGTATGAGGTGGAGGGAGGGGATTGGTTGGGGTGATGTGGAAGGGGCTGGGTAGGACAGGGTGGGTAGGGTATTTGGTGGGAAAAGTTTTGGGTGATATCTGGTAGGTAGGATTTTTATCTGGAGGTGGCCGGCTAGGCTTTCGGACCTGGCGGGCTGCCTCCTAAAAATAAAAGAAAAATTTTATTATTTAAAATGGGGCTTTTGAAAACCGTTGGTAGACAAAACGAAATATTCCGGACAGACTCGGGTTTTAATTTGAATTAAAGACGGGGCGTTTAGAAAACAAAAACAGACTTTTCGAAATAGTTTTATGCAAACAAATGCCAGATGACATGGCGATGCTCAAATGCAAGGTGGCATGATGATATTAGCATGCGGTCATGATGATGCAATGCACGAAAACAACGCGATTTTCTAGTTGTGGTTTTTGCGGGGCGCCACATGTGTTCATTTGTAAACATATCATCATTGGAAGGAACATGGATAGTACTAATAGTACAGTAATTATTAACATCATCATTTTCAGAATTGGTACCGAAGAGATTTTCAATATCAAAAGTAGTGTGATTTTCCCAATCATGATCACTACTATAGGTAACAGGCATAGGAACATCATCGAGTTCAGACTCATCAAAAACTATAATAGGAGTAACATGCTTAGGGGAAAATACCCTTCCTCCCTCCTTTTACTCCTTCTCTTCTTCTTTTTCTTCTTCTCTTTAGGAGGAAGAGGTTTGAAAGGAAGCTTATCCATATACATTGGTTTATTGTTAGAGACAATAGAAGAAACTTTGGAGGATTCCTCCTTTTCATTAATAAGAACAAAACACATATTAGTCCTGTCATATTTTGGTAAAAACTCATCTTTTATAATATTTTGTATGTAAGTATTCGTGTGGAAATTATCAACACAATAAAGATGACAACCATGCAGGACGCTATTCATATCAAAAGCACTCATGTCTACTAAAGAAGTTTTTCTTGATAACTCTTTACACCCCAAAAATAATGTAAGTTCATCATGCTGATTAGGAGTGATCATGTTATGACAATACAAACTTGCAGTACTCATTGGATTAGAAGGGCTATTATTATGGCCTGAGCATTGAAAATTAAAATGACCCACTTCAAAGCAAAGTTCACAAATAAAAGGATAGAGGGCACAAACTTTTTTACCAAGATCATTTAGATCCCTATATCACGTTCTAATTTTTTCATTCTTGTGGGTGATACAATATTCTTCTTCAATTTGATTCCTTTCAAAAGGTCTATGTACTCCACAAAAATTAACATGCTTATTAGAAATAGTACTTTTAGAGGCTTGAGCTTGTTTATTGCTATCATTAATAATAATTTCATTTTTCATGCAAATGTCTTTAAAAGGCTCATGATACATGTCCCGTTTTGCTTTAGGAGCATTAATACTAGAAGCAAAGGCTCTACAACAATCAACAAGAATTTGAAAATCAAGACCATATTTAGCACTAAGCTCTTGAAAATCAGCAGTTTCAGCAAAAGACTTAATGCAATCATACTCACAGTTTATACCCGTTTCTCTACCTTTATCGTTATCCCAATCTTCAGTATTGCTTTGAATTGTTTCAAGAAGATCCCACTTAGCTTTGACCTCCTTACTTGTGAAGGATCCCTCTAAACAAGTATCTAGGTAGTCCTTGTGATGTCCTGAAAGCCTTGCATAAAAATTATTAATAACAATATTACTGGAGAGCTCATGAATAGGACATTTGAGAATTAGTGACTTCAGTATCCCCCATGCTTGGGCAATACTTTCTCCATCATGAGGATGAAAATTATAAATATAATTACTATCTTTATGAATTTCATGAGGAGGATAAAATTTAGAGTAAAAGAGAGATTCAAGTTCCTTCCACTCCGAATGATAAGGATCATCTAGTAGCTCATACCACTCCCTTGCTTTGCCCTTAAGTGATAAAGAGAATAGCTTCCTCTTAACTTGGTTTGTTGAAATACCTGCACACTTGAACAACTCGTATAATTCATGTATAAAGAGTAAATGATCACCAGGATAGACAGTTCCATCTCCAAAATAATAGTTATTCATAACACGTTCAACAATTTCCATAGGTATTTTAAAAGGGACGCTTTCAGTATGTGTATTTAAAATATCACAAGTATCATTAGAATTACCACATATGGGAGATAAAGTATCATTAGAGCAAATTTTCTCCTCTAAAGCTAGGGAACTAAAAAGATCATTTTCATAAAAACTAACTTCCCCAAGCTTAGACGTTTTCATAGCATTAGTAACAAAGGTGTTCAAAAAATTCATACTAATAACATTGTTATTAGCATGCAAAGAAAGTCCCATGGGTTTTTTAATTTTCTTTTCAAACCATTCATGTTCTACCTCAGGAAAAATACTAAAAATCTCTCTAATTTTTTGTTATTTTCCATTAAGCCTAACTAGTGAAAATAAAAACAAGAAAGAAAAATATATAATTGCAAATCTAAAGGAAATAACTTCGAGTACTCACACACCAACAACAGTACTAGAAGATAGCTTAGTAGCCAGAGGATGTGAGTACCTTTTACCTTACCTCCCCGGCAACGGCGCCAGAAAATAGATTGATGTCTACGCATGCTTCTATTCTTGTAGACAGTGTTGGGCCTCCAAGTGCAGAGGTTTGTAGAACAGCAGCAAGTTTCTCTTAAGTGGATCACCCAAGATTTATCGAACCCAGGGAGGATGTGGTCAAAGGTATCCTCTCAAGCAACCCTGCAATCAAGATACAAGAAGTCTCTTGTGTTCCCAACACATCCAATACACTTGTCAGGTGTATAGGTGCACTAGTTCGGCGAAGAGATAGTGAAATACAAGTAATATGGATGATTATATGTGGTAATTGCAATCTGAAATAAGAGTGGCAGCAAGCAAATATGTAACAGGACTGATTGTAAATGGTGTTTCAATGCTTAGAAACAAGGCCTAGGGATCATACTTTCACTAGTGGACACTCTCATATAAATATCTTCTCTTCATTACGCTACCATGAACTACTCTTCGGTTGGACGATGTAGGGCTATAACAGTACACCTTAAAGTTTGCATTCCCCATCTAGATAACCCCTCACTATCACCTTGAGCGCTAGATGGTTCCAACAAACACCACAATCTCATAGAGACATCCAACTCAAATTATACTCATGATAAGTATTTCTGTAATATTATCCTAAGTGCCACACGGTGTGCACACTGTCAACTTCACACACATGGGGATAAGCAGAGATTAATTAAAGCACTTGAGTAGCAGAATAGATCTATAGATTACAAATCTCATGATCTCATAAGATCACACATAGAGAGAGATGAACACATAGCTACCGGTAGAGCCCTTAGCCTCGAGAGATAACTACTCCCTCCTTATCTTGGGAATCAGCAACGGCGATGGAGATGGTGGTGGAGTCGATGGAGATGGCTCCAGGGGCATTGCCCCGTCCCGGCAGGGTGCCGGAACAAAGATTTCTCTCCCCCGAATCTCCTCTTCGGTGGCAGCGGTGCTATGGAACTTTTCGTGGAATTCTGATATGGTCCTTAGGGTTTTCGTCTCGGGGGGTTTATATAGGTGAAGAGGCGTGATGACCCACAAGTATAGGGGGTGTATCGCAGTATTTTCGAGGGAAGTGAAACCCAATTTATTGATTCGACACAAGGGGAGCCAAAGAATATTTATAAGCCTTAACAACTGAGTTGTCAATTCAGCTGCACGTCGAACCCCCCAGAGTTTTTAGGTCAGAAGGCTTCTTATAGGTGAAGAGGGAGAACGAGGGGGTGTCTGGGGCGGCCAGACCACCCCCTGGCGCGGCCTAGGCTAGGCTGCGCGGCCAGGTGGTGTGGCCTAGGCCCAACCCCCCTCCGTCTCGTATTCTGGCTCCAGGAGTCTTCTAGTGAAATAGGATTTTTGGCATATTTTCTAGGATTTTTCCTAACAGTTGATTTTCTGCACAAAAACTAGACACCAAGGCAATTCTGTTGAAAACAGCGTCAGTCCATGTTAGTTGCATCCAAATCACACAAGTTTAGAGGAGAAACAATAGCAAAAGTGTTCGGGAAAGTAGATATGTTTTGGACGTATCAAATCCCCCCAAGTTTAGCTTATTGCTTGTCCTCAAGCAATTTAGTCGAAAACTGAGTGCGATAAAAGAACTTTCACGAACACATTTGCTTCATATGATGTATATATTCTCAACATGTGATCAACTACTTAGACAATTCATAATAAAGAGTATGCAACTAAGTTTACTTAATAGGCATTGCAAGCTATGAAGAGATTCCAACTTAAAAATAATAAGTAGCAAGAAACATAAACATAAGCAACATTACAATGCTCATAACAAGGTATGATAGAGTGGTATCTCGCTTGCCTTTGATGAATGCCGAGGCACCTCTGAAGTTCAGGTGAAGACTAGAAGTAAAGATATCAAAGATACAAGCATCAAAGTCATAACACAAATAATCAAGTTTTGAGACAAGCACATTACACTAAGAATGACAACTATGCTCTTAAGAAGGTGCTCATAGAATAAGTGGAGACTCAAGAAAGAAATGAAAAAGGTTTCGAATAGTTTGAAAGGCTTCCAAATGCTGAAAGTATGGTACTTGTTAGCTTTGAGCTCTCATTGCCCCTATCATAAGCATATTGAAGGTGATTAAGGTTAAGTGACACAACTAAGAGGATATGCTTGACAAGTTATAAATTGAAGTCTCATGCCCCTTACTTACGAAGACCGGTCCTCATGCTACTCAACTTCAGTCACAAGTAAGCTCTTATCATTGTAAGTATATACGTATCATAGAGAACCGCCAACGGGGTACCCCTTGCACATGACACAAGAGCTATCCCATAATCAAAATGACAAGGTAAACAGACAATGAGCATCTCAGCGATCTTTTTTTTTACTATGTGCATAGATTTTTATTGAGGATGCTTCATAGAATGCTCATTATGGTTATGCTGCAAGTTTCCACCATGATTAGGCATGGCTTAGGCTAGTGGCCCAGGCATTTCCCTAACACATATACAAACTCCATGATCTTACAAGTTCCACTTTTATATCACACTGTCGGGATCCATGAGCAAAAGAACATGATATCAACGAGGTACTAAGTACCAGTGCAATGCTGAAAGCGTTCCCCATGATACATGGTTCTGCTAACTTCAACTTATAAAGCGCAAGCATATACGCAACAAAGAAGGACGCAATGGTTCAGGTTTATTAAATGCAAGAAAATAAAGTGTGCAATCAAGTTCGTGAGAGCTTTACTAACTAACTTTCTCATAACAAGCAAACATTTTATTCGGAAGAAAACAAGGCATATTGAATATGCACGGAAATAGCAAATGATGCTAATAGGTAGGTATGGTGGACACTTTGGAAATATTTGGTTTTAGGGAGTTGGAAACATGAGTAAAATACTCAGTGAAAGTGAAGGCTGGCAATAGTAAGGGAGCTACAAACGAGAGAGCAATAACTGTCATAATCATGCTTGCAACAAAACAGGACTAATCATGGCATGAAAGTGATTTAAGACCCTCAAGGCAAAATAATTCATCGAGGCTTAACTGATTATTTCAGTCATATGCATGCGTGAGCATGTGCCAAGTCAATTCAAATGAAACATTCAGAGGAGGATACCACAGTGTCATACCAAGTTATGAATAAAGTAATGCAAGCAAACATTCATAAGACATGCTACAAACTATTAGCAAGCTGGAACTAATCATTTGAAAGTAAGAACTACTAAGCATCCATAAATAACATACACCCTACATGAACAGACTAAGCATGCCCACAATGATGAGTATATGTACAAAAATGAAAACAAGTAGAGTTCGTTACCAGCCTCCTACCACACCTCAAGTTGTCATTAATCCTCATTATTTCTCTTCACTTGTGTGGCTTGAATAATAATATGAAACCAAATCCCACTGAGGTCTGCTAAACCCTACAACAAACTCACAAAGCCAAAGAAGAAGAACAAATATTTTTGGTGTTTTCGATTTTTTAAAGCAAGAACCAAAAAGGAAGAACAAGCAAAGCAAAATCTTTTTGGGTTTTTCGAATAGTTTAAACAAAACAAAAAGGAAAAGGCAAACCAAGGACAAAAGAAGAGGAAGCAAACAAAGAGAAACAACCGAAATATTTTTGGTCTTTTCGTGTTTTAGAAAGCAAAAACAAAGAAAGAATGAAAACTAAAAAGAGAACAAAACATGAATACACAAAGTACCGACACAACATGATAAGGAGATGAGTGCGATGTCGGCGTACCTCCCCCCAAGCTTAGGCTTTTGGCCTAAGTGGGTGTCAATCTCAAGCTGGCCAAGATGAAGTGTCACCGTGGTATGACGAGGAGGTACCCTTGTCCTGGTGCGAGCTCGAGTACGTCCCTCCGTAGTGCACGGAGTAATCGTAGGAGGGCACGTCCTCCTGGTGCTGTCGTGGAATCCCAGCAAGCGGAGCTGCTCGTCCACCTCCTCCTTGGAGCGTGACCACGGTCTCCTGTGAACACTAAACAAAGAAGACTGCGGCAAAGGGATCTCCCTCTCATCCCCATCAGTAAATAGCATCCTATATACTAGACCGTCCAAATCAGAATCAGCAGTGACAAAATGATAAGTTTTCATAGCAATAAGGTCAAGCCTTTATGGTGCTAATACAGTATCATCGGGGTCCACTGAAAGCCCTAATGCATTGAACATACGTGAGGCAATGATGCCCCCATAGATAGGCCCCCTAGCAGCTAGGCGGCGAGCAATAAGCGAGCCAAGGTTGTACCGAGTATCATTGTTGAGCGCAGCAGCAAGGAAGGCTAAATGATAGTTGGAGATATTACTTGTGTTCTCCCTACCAAGTACGCTAGTAGCAAGATAATATGCAAAGTATCTAAGAGCAGGGAGTTGGATGTTTCTTATCTTTCTGCGTTGAGCCACGCGGTCATCATCATTGGTCACCCCTCGGTAAAGCTCCAGCAAATCAGCGGGTCGCCCTTGAATTTTCTTCACGGTCCCTGTCATGCTTACACCTACAACACTGCAAAATCTTTCCAATGACATGGTAAAGGGCAGATTATATATTTTGAAAGAGACAGTTGACTGATAGGGCGTGTTAGTGAACACGAAGCTCTCAACAAAGGTTTTGGTGAGCATAGCGTATTGCTCACTCTCATCTTGCATATATGAGGTCAAACCAACCCTCTGAATCAGTAGCAAGAAATCATCAGGAATCCCTGCAGCTTGTAAGAAAGTAAAACAAGGAAAAGTGGATGGGTGAGCATCCCCATCATTTCCTTCATTACCAATGCGAGGTGCAATGAGTTCTTCGTTGTATGATGGCCTGAACTGAGAGGCTGATCTTGCGGGACTCGACCTCCTAGGTGCATCCCTCTCAAATATCTCTCCAAAGGTATGGTTGTTCATGCTTGATATTCTGAAATTTAAACACCTATTAAACAAGTGATTGCAAAGTGAATATAATGGGGGGCACTACTCATAGGGACTTTTAAGAGGCCTAAACATGCATAAAAACTATATCTCTAAGCATCAAACAAGCTTACAAGCTCTTATAACCTGTCACCTATAGCAGCAAAATACTCAAGATATAATCCACTAAACACAAATCTACTTGGGCAAGCAGAGGAGCCACATACCGAAGAACAAATGCTCCAAATTTCAACAACAAAGATGGGCTGAGAAAGGAGATCGAAAAAAATCGAGAGCAAGCACAGCAAGAACGTGATTTTGAGCAATGAACTGGAGCTTACTCGGGAGAGAGAAGAAAGTGGCAAGTGAGAGAGTGAGTGGAGGGCCAGGGGTGGCCCACACCATGACATGGCGCCACCCAGGCCAGGTCGCGCCACCAGGTGGTGTGCCTGCCTGGTGGGTCCCCTGGTACCTTCCAGGCACTCCTCTGCCCATTTTTTCACGTAAAAATTTAATATGAATTTTCTGGAATTTTTCGAGACACTTTATTTTTGGACAATTTTCAGGCATAGATGAATGATTTTCTGATAGACAGATTTTTTTGGAAATGATGCAATGACAAAACAAGGCTAAAATACAGGAGTTCTAAGACACTCTAACATGCAAGCAACAAACAACAAAGAAAACTAAACGAAAGCAAAACTAAAATGGATAGAATAAATGTAAACGAAGATAATCATGGTGAAAACATTGTTTTGTTCAATGAAATCCTTTTGTTAACAAGGTTGATCAGGTCTTGTTACCAAAACAATTTCATATGAGACAAAACTTTGTATTCCACTAATGATTATGTTACCTCAACCTTGATAGCAATGGTCCCAATCATAATAGTTTCAAATTTTTCTCTTGGTATGGGACAATATATTTCTCCAACTTGAATACCCTCAACATGTTCAATTGAATTCAAACCATAAGTCCTTTCAATCTTCTTGGGGAAATAGACAGTATGTTCCTTGTCATTAACATTAAAGTTCACCTTTCCTTGGTTACAATTAATAACAGCCCTTGCAGTATTAAGAAAAGGTATCCCAAGAATAATAGACATATTATCATCTTCAGGCATTTCAAGCACAACAAAATCAGTTAATATCAAGCAATTATGAGCCACTTGAACAGGTACATCCTCACATATACCAACAGGAATAGTGGTAGATTTATCAGCCATTTGCAAAGATATATCAGTTGGTATTAATTTTTCTAGTTGAAGTCTCTTA
This sequence comes from Avena eriantha, assembly GCA_910589775.1. Classification (NCBI taxonomy): domain Eukaryota; kingdom Viridiplantae; phylum Streptophyta; class Magnoliopsida; order Poales; family Poaceae; genus Avena; species Avena eriantha. The sequence goes on from OU342741.1 coordinate 399,552,231, forward strand.
TAGAGGGAGAAAGGCATAACACTAACTCTAGCTCCCAAATCACACAAAGCAGTTCTAACATAACTATCCTTAATAGAGCAAGGGATAGTTGGAATCCCCGGGTCTCCAAGTTTCTTTGGAACCTTACCATTAAAGGAATAATTAGCAAGCAAAGTAGATATTTCTTCATTAGGGATCTTCCTTTTATTCGAGACAATATCCTTCATATACTTTGAGTAAGGAGGCAATTTAATAGCATCAGTCAAAGGAATTTGCAAGAATAAAGGTTTCATCCACTCACAAAACTTATTATAGTGTTCATCTTCCTTTGACTTGTGTTTCTTATCAGGGAAAGGCATAGGTTTTTGGACCCAAGGTTCTCTTTCACTACCATGTTTCTTAGTAATAAAATCTTCTTTGGTGTATTTAGTATTATTAGTGTGCTTTTCAGGTTCTTGTTCAACTTTTTCTTCATTTAGAGCTTCATTTTCTTCATTACCAATTTCAGTTTCAGCATCAGAGACATATATACTATTAGGATCTATAGCGGGTTCAGAGGGTTCTACAATAGTTTTATGTTTCTTTTTCCTTTTCTTACGAGTAGGGCCACTATTTTCAGCTTGTTGAGAATCCTGCTCAATTCTTTTGGGATGCCCCTCAGGATATAGAGGATCCTGGGTAGCAGCACCACTTCTAGTTCTAATTTCATAAGCATGTTTTTCTTTAGCAGCATTAACTAGCAAATCTTTTTGCACTTTAATGGGTTGATCTATTTGAGTTTGAACCATTTGAAAGTGTTTAACAATCATTTTAACATCATTAGAGGTTCTTTCCACAATATCTTTCAACTCAACAATAGTTCTAGTGTTTTCCATTAGATGATTTTGCACCCTTTTATTAAAATTATCCTGCTTAACAATAAAGCTATCGAATTCTTCTAAGCATTGATCAGGAGGTTTAGAGTAAGGGATATCACCTTCATCAAAGTGTTGGAGAGAGTGTACCTCAATAGTGGATGAGTAGGGAATATGCTTAGATAATTCTTCTATAGGAGGTAAATTCTTGACATTCGCGGCTTTAATTCCCTTTTCCTTAAGACATTTCTTAGCTTCCTTCATCACTTCATCATTTAATTCAATAACTCCCCATCTTCTTTGATGTTGGAATAGGCACAGGAATAGTTGGTGCAGGTATAATTACTTCATGTATAGCTGGTTCAGGAGGATTCCAATCCTCATAGTTCTTGCTTATTTTAGCCATTAATTCCTTAGCTTCCTTGGGAGTCCTATTCATGAAAACACAATCAGCACAACTATCTAGGTATGTCCTAGATTCTTCAGTTAGTCCATTATAAAATATATCAAGAAGCTCATTCTTAGGTAATGGACTTCCAGCCTGTGCATGAATCAAAGCACAAAACCTTCCTCATGATTCAGGCAATATCTTTTTTTCTCCCTGTTTAAAATCAAAAAGTTCCAGCAAAATAACATGTCTAGCACTAGGAGGAAAATATTTCTGCAGGAAAGTACTAATCAAGCAATCAGGGCTATCAATAGATCCAGGAGGTAAATTACTAAACCAAGTTTTAGCTTCTCCTTTAAGTGACAAGGGGAAAATCTTAGCAACAAAGTAAGTACGTATCTAAATATCATCAGAAAACAAGCCACTCATGGTAGAAAGTTCATTCATATGTGTTACCGGACTTTCATTCTTAGTCCCACAAAAAGGTTCTTTCTCAACAATAGCTATGTAAGATAGATCAAGAGAGAAATCATAATCTTTATCTTTAATGTTTATGGGAGAAGCAACAAACTTAGAAATAGGAGACAATTTGGGTCTAATAGTACGCCTCTCAAGGAGACTCTTAACAGCGCTCCTATCATGGGTGTTTTTACATTCTTTAATAAATTCATCGGTCATCTCAACATAACCATCTTTAATATCATAACTCTCACTAGACTCAGGTGAACTAACAGGTGTAGTAGTGTCTTCATTAGGAGTTTCAGTATTTCCAGCTATAGTTCTAGAAATTGTAGCATCTAGAAAAGGACCTAATGAACCACTCTTATCAAGCACAGTAGAAGCAACATCATAAGTATCAGAAGTTTCAGATTCACCAGTAGTAGCAGTGTGCGTAGCATGTGTATGTGGTGGTGTAACGAGCTTACTCATAACAAATGGTGAATCAAGAGCAATAGAGGTGTTCATAACAATACCTCTTCTTGTAGTGGATGGTAAAATAGGAACCTTGCCATCACGAGACTTACCCATGATGGATGGATAACAACGAACAATAGAGAATCCAAGTGAGCTTAATAAATAAAGTTATGCTCCCTGGCAACGGCGCCAGAAAATAGTCTTGATGACCCACAAGTATAGGGGGTGTATCACAGTATTTTCGAGGGAAGTGAAACCCAATTTATTGATTCGACACAAGGGGAGCCAAAGAATATTTATAAGCTTTAACAACTGAGTTATCAATTCAGCTGCACCTAGAAATAATCTTGCTCACATCAGTTTATCAGTAGCAACAGTTTTGTAGTAGGAATAGTGAAGTAATAGCAGTAGTAAAGTAAAGACATCAATAACAATAGCAGTAAACAGTAAGATTCGAGTGCGGTAGGCATAGGGATGGATGGACGAGTGTTGCATGGACAAGACAATTCACATAGCAATCAGAACATAGGGCAATTGCAGATAAATAAGATAAAGCATCCAAGTACTAGATAATCCTAGGCATGTGTTCCACATATAGTCATACGTGCTCGCAATGAGAACTTGCACAACATCTTTTGTCCTGCCAGCCTGTTTGCAGCGGGGCCTCAAGGGAACTACTGGCAATTAAGATGCTCCTTTTAATAGAGCACCGGAGCAAAGCATTAACACTCCGTGAACATATGTGATCCTCACATCAAAGTCATTCCCTCCGGTTATCCCGATTTCTGTCACTTCGGGGCCATTGGTTCCGGACAACAACATGTGTATATAACTTGCAGGTAAGACCATAAACAATCCTATCATAATGAATCAATAACATGTTCAGATCTGAAATCATGGCACTCGGGCCCTAGTGACAAGCATTAAGCATAACAAGTCGCAAGAAAGTCATAAAGCACTAATAGAAGATACTAGGCACCATGCCCTGACAATTTGATGCCATTACATGAATGATCTCATCCAATTCCTACCATCCCCATAGCCTACAGCGGGAGATTACTCACTCATAGATGGGGAAACATGGATGGTCGATGGAGAAGCGATGGTGATGATGATGGCGATGATCTCCTCCAATTCCTCGTCCCAGCAGGGTGCCAGACCGAAGTTTCTAGTGCTGTTTTGTGGAATCTGGTGGTGGCGGCGAAGCAGAACTCCTTCTCGAAAAACGTCGAACCCCCACAGTTTTTAGGTCAAAAGGCTTCTTATAGGCGAAGAGGGAGACCGAGGGGGTGTCTGGGGCGGCCAGACCACCCCCTGGCGCGGCCTGGGCTGCCCGCGCGGCCAGGTGGTGTGGCCTGGGCCCAGCCCCCCTCTGTCTCATATTCTGGCTCCGGGAGTTTTCTGGTGAAATAGGATTTTTGGCATATTTTCTAGGATTTTTCTTGACAGTTGATTTTCTGCACAAAAACTAGACACCAAGGCAATTCTGCTAAAAACAGCGTCAGTCCGTGTTAGTTGCATCCAAATCACACAAGTTGAGAGGAGAAACAATAGCAAAAATGTTCGAGAAAGTAGATACGTTTTGGACGTATCAAGGTGATGCCAGAGGTGGGCCAGGATGGCCACACCACCTAGTGGCACGGCCAGGGGGACCCGCGCCAGGGGGTGGTGTGGTCCCTCTGTGGCCCATCTCCACACCTTCTTCTAGCCTCCTTTGTCTTTTGGAAAAATAGGAATTTCGGCTTTTGTTTCGTTCAATTCCGAGAATATTTATTTACTAGCTTTTCTGAAACCAAAAACAGCAGAAAACAGGCAACTGGCACTGCGGCATCTTATCAATAGGTTAGTTCCAGAAAATGTAAAAAATGCCTCAAAGTGTTGACAAAACATAAGATCGTTGATACAAAACAAGCATGACGCATCAAAAATTATAGATACGTGTACGATGTATCACACGCCGACGACGACGGGAGGGATCAGAGGGGAAGGAAGGCTCGACGGAGGGAGGTCGAGGCCGCGGCCGCTCGCCCGCGGGGAGGGCGAGACGGTCGCTAGAGCATTTTTCCACGAGGGCGTTCTGTCTTTTCACTAAACGTGTATCATGCCAGAACCGAGGTCCAACAACTCGAAGTGTACCTTTTTTGGAAGACTCATACAACGACGTCCATGCCGCTGCTCACCTTGCACCGCCTCCAACCAGCGTTGCTACCGCGCACCCGACCGCCATGGTAGCTTGGGCATCCTGGCTGTCGCCACCGTCTTCATATTCGCTTGGATCACGCGCAATCTTCCTATCCGAAGAGAACATGGGCGTCGGCGGCAGGGAGAAATCAAGGCGTGAGAACCCCTAAGGCTAGAGAAAAAGATAGGCGTGTTCTGTGCTTGTTTTCCATGTTTTCTCCCGCTTGATTGCATCTTATTGCCTTCTTAACACTTGACGTGATCAATTTCCTTTCAATATTTTCTTCTATCATGATTTCCTTCCTGGTATTGATGACAGTGATTGTTTTTTGAAATTAATGGTGACCGTAATTGATTTCCTTGCCGTGTATTTTTTTTAAACTTCATGAACTATTGTTTAGTGGTGACCGTGATTGATTCCCTTGATGGACTCTTTTTAAAACTTCCTAAACTGTTGTTTAGTGGTTTGTGTGCAGTCTGGATGTACCGAAAGTTTGATGCTGTCATTAGATGGTTCCGATGCTCTTAATGTTTGATGGACAAAGTGAACCATCAGCTCTCATCATTTAATAGTAAAGATATGGTCCTAATTGGTTGGCTTCCTTATTCCTTCGTAACAGTTGGATCCAGATTTGTCGTGTCCATTTTTATCACCCTCGGATACTTGCTTTAACGTGACCGGATGCAAAACTCGAAAATCCCCAGTTCTCCAATCACTCTTAGGTTCAGTCGGGTTGTACATGTATGTACTGTACATTACATTATTTCGATAGTCTTAAGTCTACTCACATGTATTATTGTGTTGTAAAAGAGGGAGCATTGTTTATAAAAAGAAATCGCAAATTGCATTTTCTCATCTCTCTTGCTCCCTTAAACACAACCTGCCAATTCATCCGTTGTCTTTTGCCAGAAAAAAAAGGAACTTCACTTCACTTAAAAAAGAATAAGGAGGAACTTTACTTTACTTTATGGCGGAATGGATAAAAATAACCTAAATGGCAAATAAATTCCAAAAATAAAATTTCGCCAAACCTATTTTCAGAAACTAATCCTTTTACTTAACGTCCAACACTTAAACGCTAAGCTACATAGTCTAGCGACATTCGCTAAGCCAGCTGCCAGCGTGGCGTGGCCGGTCTGGGCCCCACCCATGGGAGCTTAGCATCTATGGATCAGACGCTAAGCCTCTATCTAGTAAAAGCCACGCGCTGCTACTCTAGCCTAACCAAGTCACATAAGGGAGGTCGAGGTCGTGCCTCCCTACCTTGACGGTGGCGGTTGTTCTTCTCTCTCCCCCTTCTCAAATCATCCCAAAAACGTCAAGATTTGGTAGATTTGTTCCTGGATTTTAGCCTCGAACACTCCCTCAAGGTATTCCCGTCAATTCCATGCTAAAAAATGCTCACATTCGTTCAAGTTTTGGCAAACCCTAGTTCATCATTGATTTTGAAATTTGTATGCAGATATGAGACTATTGGTGGGTCTTTAGCAATTGCATTGGTATTGTTATCATTGGGGAGCATGAGGCAAACCCTAGTATTGTTATCATGCTTACATAGGAATCTATATCAATGTATGTATGAAATAATGCTTACATATGATATGTATGAGATGACAGTTGGAGAAAAATTCGTACCTATGTACGATTGTTTGAGATGAATTTTGATAGAAATAATGCTCACATATATGAAATAGTGCATAGGAAGGTTGGTAGTTGGCTCATATTTGATTAGAAACCGAAGTAGTGTTCACATATGAAATAATGCATAGGAAGTTTGGTAGTTGGCTCATATTCAAGCTTGGGAGACATATTCAACAAAAAATACAAGCTTTCAACGGGTCAAAACCAAGAGAAATGAGGGAGAGTACCTCTAGATACTCGGGGGTGTCGAAATCCATGAAGAAAAGTTTCATATTTGAAGAATTTGGGAGAGAAATTTGAAAGGGAGAGAGAGCCGGCATTGAGCTCCTGTTCTTGCCTGAGTGGACGAAGTGAGAAGGGGTCAGACTGGGTCAATCACATAACCCTTTCTTAAGCGAGGACTTAGCGTCTAGGACATGGGCGCTAAGCTACATAGCATAGTCCTGATTCATAGGTGCTAAGCTCACATAGGTGGGGCCTAGCCCGGCCGTGCCACACCACGCTAGCAGCAGGCTTAGCGCACGTGAGACGGGCGCTAGGCCATGTAGCTTAAAGCATCTCTAGCAGACACAGTAAAATCACAACCCGAAAAAAGTGTTTACAGGTCACGCAAAACATGTTTTTCAGGCCGATTTTGCCTCACGCGGAGCAGAGACCGTAAATAGCCCATATTTTCCATACAGAGCCCATATATAGCCCTTTTCCTTTTTATTTTCATCTTCTTCCTCGGTTCAACCTTCCTGTGATAGAACTCAACGCCCCGCACGGGCCGCATCATCCCTGCGCCCGCCTGCCGCCGCCGACCCTGCGCAACCCTAGGATGACCTGCTCCAACCTCAGGTGTCCCCAGCTTCGTCCCGCTCCGACCTGCACCAGCCCAACGCTGGCCTCGCGCGCCGCCCCTAGCCGCCCTGCGCCTGACCCCGCCCCTAGCGTCGCCCTTGCTCTTGGACCTCCGCAACAGCCGATTCCGGCGAGGACGGGCCGATTCCGGCGAGCACCGACCTCTATTGGTCATCTATCAATCTCGGCTGATATTAGTCGAGGTTCTCCGAAATTTTGGAGAGCAAACTTTTGAGGCACTGAAGAAAGCTTAAAACCGAAAAGTGATGGTTATTTTTTAGTTCGGGCTGTTTTAGTGTGTCTGCTAGAGTTGCTTTTAGCGCCTATGTGTTAAGAAAAAAAGGGTTGGTTTGTGAAAATATTTTGGAAGAGAGTTTATTTTTCGAATTTGTTTGCAATTTTGGTCAATTTTTGTCTATTTTGCCGCGACGAGATGCAGGCCCGATCCATTTCCCCGTTGGCGACGCGAACAGCGACCGAGAAGTTCACAACACACAAACACGAACCCGTTGAAATCGGCGGCGGCGGAACCCCCTTCTTCCTCCTTCCAGCGCACGCTTCCCACTCGCCTCCTTTCCCCCCTCCCCCTCAATTCCCCAAATCTCCATGCCGTTGACGTCCTAGGTAGCCCTCCCCGTCGCCGCGCGCTGCCATGTCGGCCGCCGCCGGGCCGTCGATGTCGGCGGCGGACGGGCTCCTCGCGCTGGCGGAGGAGGCCGAGCGCCGGCGCGACTTCTCCACCGCGACGTTGTGCCTGGAGTCGGCGCTCAGCCCCGCGCACGCCGCCTCGCTCCTCCCGCTCGCCGAGGCCCGTGCGCGGCTGCGCCTCGCCGGCCTGCTGCTCGCCCGCTCCAAGGGACTCGCCAACGCCAAGGCCCATCTCGAGCGCGCGCTGCTCGTCCTCAACCCGCTCCCTTCCGCGCCGCCGCGGCTCAAGCTGCTGGCACACTCCCTCCTCGCCAACGTCTACGGACTCCTCAGCGCCGTCCCGTCGCAGAAGCACGTGCTCCGCCGCGGCCTCGGTCTCCTCGCCTCCGCCTCCGCGTCTGGGCTCCTCCCCGCCGGCCCGTCCCTCATGTGGACCAGTAACTTCCAGGCGCAACTCGCCTCCGCGCTCGCCGCCGACGGTGACGCCGCGTCTGCCCTCTCCGCTCTGTCCGAGGGAGCCGCCGCCGCTACCGATCTCCAGAGCCCTCAGCTCGACCTCTTTTTCGCTGCTACCACTCTCCACGTCCACTTGCTCTGCTGGGAGGACAACTCCGCCGTTGAGGCTGCCGTCGCACGCATCTCCAAGCTATGGAATGCGCTCACGGACGAGGAGGTAAACTCGGTTTTCTTCATTTTGATGCTGCAAGGAGATGTAAAATTTGTGGCTTTGTTACGCATATGTCTTGTGCTGATTTCCGTGCAGAAGGAGCACTGGGTTGGGCTGTTCTTTTACACGGAGCTTCTGCAGACCTTCTACCTGCTGAGGGTCTGCGACTACAAGGCCGCCTCAAAGCATGTGGAGAGGCTGGACACCACTGTTAAGAGCGAGATGCAGAAGGGCCAGCGTATTAAAGAGCTTGGCACTGAACTTAGTGCAGCGGAGAGAACGTTAGCACGGCCCATGTTGAAGGAGAGGGAGAGGGTGGCGCTGGTAAATAAGCAGCAAGAATTGAGAGATCAGCTGCGAGCGCTGTGCGGCTATGATACACTGAATGATGTGTTGGATTATGGGGATAAATTGCTGTTGGCGCCACCTCCGATGCATGGGGAATGGCTCCCACGGACTGCGGTGTTTGTGCTGGTGGATCTCATGGTCGTCATGGTTAGCCGCCCAAAAGGCATATTTAAGGAATGTGGAAAGAGAATACAGTCAGGACTGCAGATCATCCATGGTATGTTCTGCTGAATGCTAACTTATTTGAAGTATTGTGTGCAAGGATGACATACTTGTAGCTAACTAGACATGTTATATGATTCAAGATAGTAGGCACAGCTAATTTACAACCATCGGTATGAAATAATAGCCATTTTTACTAGGTCTTAGTCCTTGAGGGGTACTGATGTGTCTCTTGCTAAAACGTCTTATAGTTGTGTTATAATGTGCTAAAACGTCTTAATTGTGTACAGAGGGAGTAGGATGGAGGTGCTTATTGAGCCCAACAGTTAAAATTTGTATTCTCGCCTAGGGTTTATTGTGCGGAGTGTTTGCATGTTTGTTTTAATTTGATTATTTCGTATAATTAACTGCTAACAATGTCACATCTACTTATTGTAGATGTTTTTGTATTAAAAGGGTTTCCCCATTTATTATCGTCAATTTGTCCGCGTGAACCAGATATAACCTTCAGCATTTCTGCCCATTTACTTTCACATCTCCTGTGGAAAACAGTTGATCAGCAGAAATTGTGGAAGTGATCTTTAATGTTCTAAGTCTTCCCAATTTTCACCCTCCCCATTGAAATGTTATGATGCTGCAATTGCAGTCCGGCTCAACGAGAATCCAGGGAGCTTCTGCTCAGTGATGCGTTTGATTTACCGTTCATATGAACAACCTACCTATAAAGGTCATTTTGGAGCATGTTCACCATTTCCTCATACCTTTCTACAGTAAAAACGTGGTGATGGTGATAGTGACATTGATATGTGAAGTGTGAACTTCTCCATATGCTCAACAACCATTACAGGGTTGTGTTTTTATCAACCACTTAGAGAGAGCAATAGCTCAGTGGTAGGAGGACTGGCTGGTGCTCCAAGCCAGCCGGGATCAACCCCGCGTGTAGCAAATATTACAGCCGAGTTCGTTGATTCTTTCGAAAAAGCCAAGTGGTCCCATCCTGTCTGGTGTTATTATTAAGCACTTCAAAGTGATTGAGCTCAGCATTGTTTATCGTAACTTCGGTAATCAGCCGATCTGAGAAGGATGCTGCCGTTTCATCAAATATGACTTGACCGAGCTTGTGTTTCAATTACATTCCGTGACCATTTGTCTTGTTGAATGCACCTTCATGAAGGTGGCTGTGTCATCGCTGAAACATAAAGGGAGAACCATGTATAAACGGGAGTGGCGCCATGAGAAATGTGCATTTATTTTAAATAAAAAGTTACTATTTAACTTTCTAGAATGACTGATCTAGGTACCTATTGTGGTGGTATGGTCCAGCCATAGAAATCTTATTTTATTAAACCATTAGGTTTTATTAAACAGGTGTTCCGCAAAATAAGGAAATCTTGTTTTACCTTTTACGTGATGATCGTATCCATTTGACAACACAGCTCTGAGCCTGTCACGACCTTGAGAAAATATACCTGCATGATCTTGTATATTTTGATTACTTTCAACTGATCAGTACCACAATGTCCAAATTCACAATAACTCCCTGCATACTAGATTCATTGTCCGGGTATGGTTCATGCAACATGGTACACTTAAGTCCATCACTGCAAACTGGAAGGGAGAACATTGACTGACAGTGGGATGTAAAGTTTGTTGAGTAACTACGGGAAGTATATGCATTGATCCATGTCAACACCCATAAGCTAATAGTAGACTTAAACATATTATTTGAACATGTATTTTTATCTTGGATATTCTAAATATGATCTAGTTTAGGATCTGATAGATTTATCCTGTTTGTGTAAAAGCTGAATCTGTAGAAACCTGTATATATAAGTACATTAGTGGCACTTACTGGGTATTCCCATTGTTTTACAGAGGAACTAGCGAAGCTTGGGATCGTGGATGGCGTGACAGGTAAATATTAGAACTTCAATTGTTTTCTAGGAAAACCTGTTACCATTTGTTGTAGCTACATCTGTACTACCATATGATAGACCTCTCACTTATACACGGTCCTTATTTGATCCGTGTCATTCAATGCCATATGGCTTCCACACATTTTCTCAAGATCTATTTTTGTAGAAACTATGCAAGAGCCTTTTTAATAAGCAGGAAGGGCAGTTTCGATACAACAAAATCTGCACCAGAACGGCGAGATGAGACTCCCCAAAGTCAAGCAATAATCCAGAAAACAACACAACTAGGAGACTGCACTTACAGCACCTCAAACAACACAATCGTAGACCTTTGCTTCTTTCCATCTATCTCCTTCATGATTGATCTTCCAAGCAACCATTACAAAATCATGGCGTTAATTATAAAAATCATTTCATTCAGAAACTACCTTAATTCCAGTTTAAAAAATTCTTACTTGCGTTGACAGAGTTAAATGATATAACCTGTCAGTTTTCACCATTGATTCTTGTTCTGTGTGCTGGGAGTGGTAGATAGTCCCTCTGGGCCTCCGATGTACCAATCGTACGCAGAGTTGTTTAATTGAGATTTTTTAGCTCCTTCTCGCGTGCTTATCTTTTGTTTCCTTGTTCTTTCTCGTCTTTCATTTTAAGAAAATGTAAATTTACACCCCTAGATCTAATTGTCAATGCCAACTAGATCTTCCATATCAGTCATGCCACTAATTTTGAATAAAAGCGTCAGCTACTTCATACCGGACATTTCTTTAATCCATTGTGCTGCTTTGGTACGAATTCATTCTCAGCAAACATCTATATCCAATGAATAATTTCCTTGATCTGCCACTAAATAATGACCTTTCCAGTATGCGCCAGCACTATAGCAGAACCTTACCAGTTTTTGTCACACTGCCATTTTGTCAAATTTCTCAGGTAGAATTTTCTGCAATACCTCATTTACTCTTTACCCTCATATTCTGCCTCCACTCTCCTACTCTTATTCTCTCTGATAGGCTCCCATTGAAGCACAAAATCAGTACCATGCTCAATTGCACCAAGACCACCCAAATTGATGCCCACGGGCGCCAACTACCTACATGAGTTCTCTTTCCTGACACCTAAGCACTGGCCTAGCTAGAATTGCTTGTCAGCTATCAAGAAGGGCAAGCTGGAGCTCCCCAGGGTCTGCCTGTGCTGACGAGTGACGTGTCATGGCGGCTGCACCTGCCATGATCACTTTCTTCACCATCACCGACGTGACTAATGCGTCTTCTACCCATGCGGGCCCATGTTTTCCCGTGCAGATTTACAACACACATTCATATTGTCCAATGATCACGCTAATGCCGTTAGTGGCTCCTTTATCTGAGGCTAAATCCTCGTCACCACTACTGGACTTTTCCTTATTGTTGTTCAGAGTGTTTCTTATTGTGGCCTCCTGCACAACCACCTGACTATTTCTTCTTTTACTCTTCTATGGAAATTGGTAGCACACATCTCGAGCTCCATTCCTGGGCGATCAATTTTTTTACTGCGTCACCATGTGATCAATTCATCGAGAACCATCGGTTGTCGCATTCCTCCATGCTCATTTGCTTGAATGAAGTGGAAACGAAGGCAAAAAGATGAGTTTAGGATCGGTACATTTTGAGTTCTGCTCCCATGTGATCAACTCACATGGAGGAAGAATGCAGATGGTGGTAGCAGAATGGTCTTTGCGCAGTCCCATCATGGATCAACTGATGGAATTTGGTCAATTGTGGGACGGACCATAAGGTTTTGCTACAGTCGTGGCATATAAAGGACATGTCATTGTTCAGTGGCAGATCAAGGATCGGGGGAACTGCTCAGTGTTATATAAGTATTCCCTCAAATCTTTTATGCTTGACAAAAAAAACTTATTTTCACCAATTGAGAACTAAATTATTATAATACTGTCCTCTATCTACCGTAATCTTATCTAGTGTTCATCATGCTATGCAGAGGAAAATTTGGAACACTCCAAGATATGGACGGCTGGTTTGTACTTGATGCTTTTGCTTCAGTTTCTCGAAAACAGTGTTGCTGTAGAACTCACGAGATCAGAATTTGTTGAAGCCCTAGAGGTAAATCAACCAGTGTACTCATGTTTTACCAATATGTTGGACGACTGCTTAAGGTTGCAACCATGCTTGATAAATCACTTAGGAGAGCATCCGTTGCATACTCATGTTTTACCAATATGTTGGAAAGACTACTTAAGGTTGCAACCATGCTTGATAAATCACTTACGAGAGCATCCGTTCCAATTTGTCTGCGTCAGCCAATATATATCTCATGATACGCCAGGCTGATATATATATAGATTACTGCCTTTGATATAAGCACATCTTGTCTGGTGTAGTAGGGCCGTAAATTAGGACAGATATGTTTGTTTCCAAATGATAAATCTACATATATTCTGGTTCTTTAGCTAATGCTTGTTAATTTGCCTTTTTTATCTGTAGGCTTTAGCGCAGATGAAAAACTGGTTGACTCGTTTCCCAACGATTCTCCAAGGTAGTGAAAACACAATTGAAATGCTAAGGGGACAATATGCACATTCTGTTGGCTGCTTTGATGAGGCTGCTTTCCACTTCCTTGAAGCGTCAAAGGTATTTCCTCCTCTTGGGATGCAACTCCACAGTATTTTGCTTTGGATAAGCACCTCTCTGTCATGCACTTCCTAGTCTTCTCTTATATGCTGCCAAACACATCAATGTTCTGCACGCTTTACCTCTAACTGTGCTTCATGTGACCAGTGATCTAAAAAGCATGTAACTGCAAGATACAAATCTTGATATATTAGGCCAATTAAGTCTGCTTATGTTTTGTTGCAAGCCTTTTTCTAATCAAGTAAATGAAATGATTTCAGCTGACAGAGAACAAATCAATGCAATCTATGTGCCAAGTTTATGCAGCAGTCTCCTACATTTGTAAGGGGGATGCAGAATCATCTTCAGAGGTATCAATCTTGTGTACTTGTTTATTTTTCTGTCTCAAGCCGTCTAACAAGACTAAACATTGCTTCACCTCCTTTCGCTGTTTAGGCGCTAGAATTGATTGGTCCTGCTTACAGAACCATGGACTCGTTTGTTGGCGTGCGAGAGAAGACCTGTATCATTTTTGTTTATGGGCTTTTACTTATGAGACAGCAGAATCCACAAGAAGCACGGTAAGGGCTATGATAGTAACTAGTGAAATGAGTATAATGAGTGCAAATGCTTATCGTGCATTATGTTTATAGCCCACATTGTCTTACACATGTAAGCTCTGAAAAGGAAAAGTTCCATCTCCATGCTAGTTAATGTTCTGCATTATTTGGTTCTCATGGATGTCTGCCACATCCCATTTCCTCTTTTATGTGTCAAGCAAACTCTTGACAAGTTTGCAGATACTTTGTTAATATTCTTTCAATATTAATGTTTCTATCTAATGTAGGGTTCGCCTTGCAAGTGGTTTGAGAATAGCACACCAACAATTGGGTAACATCCAATTGGTTTCTCAGTATTTAACAATACTTGGTACATTAGCACTTCAGCTACATGACACGGGTCAGGCCAGAGAGATCTTGAAGTCATCGTTGACATTAGCGAAGACACTATATGACATTCCAACACAAATCTGGATCTTATCAGTATTTACAGGTATGCCATGAGGTTACATTGATTTCTTCTCAAGGCAAATTAAAACTCAAGTTGTTATAGAAGCCCTACCTTTACTTTGGTTTCATTTCGTTCCTTATGCTGGTTATTTTATCTCTTCATTTACCTGTCATGTTGTGACTGCAAATTTGTGGAGCTCCACGGTAACTGATGTTTTGTTTCAGAGTTATATCGAGAATTGGAAGAGAGGGGAAATGAAATGGAAAACTCTGAGTACGGAAGTAAGAAAGAAATCGATCTGCAGAAAAGACTGACTGAAGCTCGTTCTCATGCTTTTCACCAGGAACTGGTACGGTACCACAGCTCTGAAGTGAAAATTTGCGATTTGTAGAGTTACATTTACTTGTAGTGCATTTTATATGTGTCTTTAAACTTGGTAGAAAATCCATATCATAGGATCTTTGGCCCCAAGTTCATCTCTAGCACTAAACCAGGTGTGGACGTTTGGCATGACACAGAAAGAAAGTGTGGAGATCCGCACTATGCTTGCCCTACTTCTTTTTATTGTTCTGAAGAGCATGCAAAATAGTTCCATTGTTTTGCATTAGATAAGTAAGAGATATACAACTACCAGTCCAAAGTATCCAAGATGGATATAATACCTCTAAAATGTACATGTCATAAACCAACATAATAGGCGCGCACAATCTGGCCATGTTTTGTCACATATAGCGAATAAGCATGCAATTACTAGGTATATTGTTGAGTTCTACTGAAAGAGTAGTACTAACCTATGGCACTAGTGTATTAAATATTGGAATAGATCTACACGTCATTCTGGACGTTTAATTCATGGAAGCAATGGCAGCTCAGCACATGAAACCTGCAATTTTCTCAAGAAAGGATTTCCTGTAGAGCCACTGTTTTTGTAGTATTGCTAAATAAAACCCCAAACTTGTTTTGTAGGCTAAGTTCGATTCTTGTCCAGTATTAGTATGGAACAGTGTTGTGGTGTGAATCATCAAGTAGAGAAGCCAGAATCTCATGTTGAGCACCCATGTCTTGTTATAGAAGTCAGACAATTTTGCTAAACATTGCCTCGTCAGAACAGTTTCTAGCACCTGCTTGTGATCGTTTACTTATGAAATGCACTTTATACAAGGAGTTCAACTTCCATGTTCCTCTTTCAGGTGGAGAAAGTCAGAATCGAAATCCAGCCGATGCATGACCTATTGCAGAAGCATCACGAGATGCCTGGCTCGGTGGCGAACGCTGACTTAGACATCCCGGAATCCGTGGGTCTGTCAACTCAACAACCTTCGTCCGTCAAAAGGTTGATCGATACAAGCTCGGTGAGGCGCAGTACCAGGAGGAGGGAGTTGTAGGTTATATTCTTCCTGACTCTGGTCGTTCAGCAAAACGGAGTAACATGCTCCACATACAGGGCATGTTGGATAGCTGTAGTACTGTGACAGCCTGACTCCCCATACAGGGCATGTTGGATAGCAATAGGTCCCTGAGTTGTTTTAGATTAATTTTTCGACAAAGGTGTCTTGATTATTTAATCATTGTAGTTTGTATTAACATTGTTGATTCATCTGTAAACACAGCAGCTGTAATGGGAATGGTTGAGTCCCGGTGTATAGGTAGAATCCTGATTGGAGATAATTGAGAAATTCTGGCAGACAATGCCCCTATGTGATAGGTGTGGACCGGGGATGCCGACTGATTTCGAGCGACCTGCGGACGTAAAGTTGAACTCATTCACTAGAGGCGTGATTGGTTGGCTGGCCATATTTGCGCAGGTCCTGGGAGCATGGGCACACAGAAACAGGGCAAAAGTTACTTTGTCCACTTTGTTTGGTTGCCCATGGGAGTTGCATGTATTTTTGGACATCTATGACCCCCATTATTTGGTGTGCTGCGCACATGGTTTTGTGCTTGGCTGATGCAAATAGAAGAAATTTGGTTGTCCACATGAGTCTGATGTGGTAGCCTCATTTAAGCTTTGGTGAGGTTACCATTAAATTCCAGGACATTTGTGACCCTGTTATTTGGTGCCCTGCGCACATGGTTTTGTGCTTGGATGATAAAAAAATAGAAGATGTTTGGTTGTCCACATGAGTCTGCAGGTGGTAACCTTGTTCAAGCTTTAGTGAGGTTACCATTAAATTTGTTCGAGCTTTGGCGAGCTTACCATTAAATATGATCATACACACAAGCAAGGTCATAGAGAGGGATTAGGAAAATAGGAGTTTGATGATCACCATAAGGAGGACGATGATGATGAAATCTCCTAGCCTACTCTCTGGGACCGGCATTGCCATAGCTTCAACAACCAAAGCTTCAATAGTCATTGTCAGATCATCTAAGAAATTGTTGTATTCCTCCTCTGCCTCTAACGTTTCATACTCTCTATAGATGTTGTAGAAACCATTGACCTGGTCTTGGTAGATCCTCCATGAATTGTAGACCCTTGGATGGCTCACTCTATACACCACATACCACTAACATGGAACAAAAATAACAAGTTAGGTACACAAGTTCATCCTACAATCATCACAAGCATGGCAACAACACACCAGATCATAAATCAAGGGGAACGCACATGATCATTACCAAAAGAGGATTTTGCAACTATGGTGTTAACCTACCACCATATCAAAAGTGGATGTCGTCCTACCACCGCATCAAGTTCACCATCAGACAAGGTATTAGTAATAGTATATATCACCTCATCAAAATATACATGCAATAAGAAGTTTGTAAGCCCTAGCTACCACTAGAGAGTACATCATCAACATCATCATCATTGTCTCAAGCCCACCACCAGCAAGCATGCATGACCATCCCCAATGAACCTCAGCACTAGTACTAGTGCTTGACCAGGCAGGTCCTGAGACAAAACACCCTATGTGCGTTAGACATCCTAACAAAGTTAGTACACTAGGCCTTGTTATCGACGAGGTGGTTGAGAGTCGCCATGAGAGCCTGCTTGGAGAAGCCAACAACGTGCATGACGACCTATGGACATTGGCAGGCTTATCAAGGCCATAGATGATGGTTTTCGATTCGTGGGTGTCAACTCCTTCCTCCAGTGAAGGTGATGGTGTGTCAATGTGCTCATTAGAGCCCATGTCAAACTTGTCGGTGGCGAGACCGAATGAGAAGATGGTGTGCATCTCATTGTAGTCGGCGATGGGCTTGTTGAGAAACTCGGTGTCCTTAGGGATCCCATGAGAGAAATACATCCGGTGAGTTAGTTGTGCAAGGAAATAAGACAGATGAACAATTGATAGAATTACAAAGGAGGAAGACAAATGATGAATTGACAAAAGTGCAAAGATAGTGTGTGCGATGACCCACGAAACTATATGTTGTAGTGTACAAGTCGTTGATATAATGTTCACGGGAGTCCTTGCCCAATATTATATCCCTCGGAGTGGTACAACAGAAACATTGCGGGTCCAACACTTTATTTATTCATACCAAGAGCCAAAAGTGTACAAAGGTTTCGAGATCCACCTCAGTCCAATGAGGATTAATTGCACAATGAAAATTCAATTCCAACTGGAATAGCTTCCTAATAAGTGGTAATACTAAGCTTAAAACAATTGGAGCTAGCAACTGATTAGATAACTACACTATTGCTAGCTCAACTACTTATGCGTACTATAGAGGATCCTATACCTACATCTTTTATATCTAATATATCTATAACTCCGTTGTCTTCTAATTGTTCTGATACCTTGGTGTGGAACTATTCGCCAGTTCAGGTCTTCTAGTCCGTTGATAACCTAAGCAAGGGTTTTAAGAAGGATAGATTGAATACGAGCGTACTCAACAAGTTCTATGGTTTTTATTTGATGCTCTAGCTACAGTCGTAGATTAATGATCCAAGACTTGTGCATGTTTCGAAAACGATTTTTAGAAAAGGTCAGTTTTAGATTTTAGAAATTCTAAGTCGGTCAGTCTTCACGGGTTGTATTAAATTTGTAGAGTTACTTTCCATGTTGTGACCGTAATTGTCGTCGGACTGAGGACACGTATGCCATGAGGGGGTCCTTGAGGTGTGCGGAAGAGAGGGGTTGAGACGTACGGTATTCCGGGACGGTGAGCACACAAGTTTACCCAGGTTTGAATCCGCCGGCTTTGGACGAATCCTACTCCTACTAGCAATCCAGTAATACGGCAGAGCCGGAATATGGGTTACAAGGGTATCGCCTGTGCGAGTTGAGGGTCTAAAGTATTGGGTGCCCTAAAGGCTCTCCCTAGGCCGGCTTATATAGATATCGGGCCTATGATTTACAGGAGAGATCAATCCGGCTACGACTAAGAGTTGGTTACAGAGTACATCTTGAACTACAAGTGACATCATGGGCCTAAGTCGGTAAGTCTTCTGGGCCATCCTGTAGCCGGATTGGACTCCATCTTCTCTCCCTGACTGGGCCACCCGTGAAGCAAAGCTCTAACCCGAAGTGGGCCACCCTGGTCAGTGAGGAACTGTGAGGATACCCGGAAAGTATATCCCCAACAGTAGCCTCCAAGATCCAAAGTCGGATTTTATCATCGTCTAGCTTGATCTTCGGCTTGCAGAATCTTGAAGGGTTCCTGAAACTTCATAACAAAAAATACGATCCGGGTCTTAAAAATAAGTCGGACTTATCAACAAGTTACTCGGATTTTCCAGCTCGATTTTAAACTAAGCCGGAACTTGGTTTCTAACACCACCTGACACAAGCATGGTCAAGTCACATCATCTGACAGGCGTGCCGTCAGCACGACCGTTGGTGGGTCCGCGGTTCGCGGAACCGAGGCGCCGTTTCAATGCGTGCGTGGAGATCGAGGAGTCCCAGTTCTTTCCACGACGCGTGGCGGTTACACTATAGCATTTGCACGAATCTTGACACAGTTAGGTGGATATAAGGGTTTGGATTTCTCCTTCTCCTTTCCACCAGTCCTTTGCCGTTTCCTTTCCTCCCAATCCTCCTGCGCGCACAGAGCTCCCTTGTCCTTTCCCCACAGAACTCCCAGCGCCGCCACTTTCAGGTCATCTTCTCACCAGAGAAATGGCTTCATCATCTTCTTCCTCCGGTTTGGCGACAGCGGCGATGACGGAAGCAGCAGCGGAGAAGGAGAGCTTCCGGGGAATCTGGATCCCCTACGCCCTCGACGAGGACGGCCTCAAGAAGGTGGAGAAGGAGGGGCTTCTCGCTGCCGGTGACTGGCGGACCGGCTTCGGCGAAACCGTCCCCAACCCGCGCGACGGCGAGCGGGTCCACTTCGGCACCCATCTCGACCGAGGTCTGTCTTTTCCTCCCTCGGAGTTCTTCTCCGAGGTGATAGATCATTACGGAGTTCAACTCCACAATATTCCTCCCAACTCTCTCTTAGAGATGAGTGCGTATGCATCGCTTTGCGAGGGCTTTCTCAGCATTAGGCCGAGTTTGCTTCTCTTCCGGTACTATTTTCATGTCCGGAGAAATTCCATCACTGCCGGTGTTCCTTACATCACCGGCACTATTAGTTTTTCACTTAGACTTGACCGGGCATATCCCAAAATTGCTGCCAGTGACTCGGTCAAACAATGGCCAGCCACATTTTTCTACCATAGGGATATTCCGGCTCCCGGCAAAGCTACTGCTTTGCCGGATTTTGTCGACGGAGCTGCCACGGCCTAGCCTTCTTGGGACGAGGCTGCTCCGGCTCTCACCGATGATCTGATCATCGCGAAGAGGCGGATCAAATATTTGATCAAGCACAAGGGTCTGAAAGGATCCGACTTGGTCCAATGCTGGGTCTCACGTCGGATCCAGCCACTTCAGTACCACGGGGATAGACTGATGCACTCCATCACGTCATCCAAAAAGACCCCTCCGTATCAGCCCCAAATCCTACACCACTCAAGGCTACATCAGCCAAATCAAGTGGCTGATCAAGGAGCGGATCGAGAGGAGAATTCCGGAGGTTTCTCTGGATATGCACATGGCGGACAACCCCGTGGTGCCGGTAAGCTTCCATCAGTACATCTTTTTTGTGTTTCAATCTTCGAGTTAAGTTGCAATACTGATATGTTTTCTTGTTTTCAGCTTGCTGACCTCCCCGAGTCGGAACTTGCTCCGCTCGAAGGATATCCTCCTGAGTTTTCTCAGGAGACAGAAGTTGTCCCATTGCCAGACCTTGCGCTCAAGAAGTGCAAAGCTCCGACAGTGGCTGTTGGCACAAAGGAGGTGCCTGTTGTGAAGAGGTAATCTTTCAGTCACAATTTCCGCCTTTGTACCTTTCTCGAATTTCTTTCCGAGATGTAATGTTTCCGACTTTACCCCATTTATCAGAGTAAAGCCGCTCTTCAAGGGCAAGGGGAAAGGGATTCCTTCGAAGCCCCTTCGACAGACGAAGCTTACCATAGCTTCTCCTGCTGCGGCTCCTCTGACTCCTGCCCCTCAACCTTCTGCAACACCGGTGATCACTCCTTCTCCGGTTGTTGCAGAAGATCCGGCTCCTCCAACGGTGCATGTGATCCTTGGGTCACAAACTGACGTCACCGTGGGTGCGTCAGGTCAAGATAAGGGTGAACCCTCTTTGGGTAATGATCCCTCGGCTGAAGTCTTCGCCGACAACCTCATCAGCAATCCGGGACTTGCCAAGTTTGGCCTGTCTCGGAAATCTGCAGAGGAACTCTAGTGGCTGGCCAGGCAAGTCCTGGACAAAAGCCATTTATCCCCCGAAGACGAAGCGCAAGAAGCAGAGGACGTCAAGTTCTCTGACCTTCTCGCTCAACTCTGCCTTCGCGACGAGAGGATTAGGACTGGCGAGCTTCCAACAGCCCCAGTAATCCCTCTTACTCTCGCCGAGAAGGTGGCAGCTGAAGTGAACGGGGGTTTAGATAAACTCACCCGCGAGCAATATGTAAGTCGGAATTCCAACTCTTGTTTTTACATTATGTTATATCATATCCTCTAGCCCCCAAGCATGAAGTAGGATATAGAATCCGGGTTTATGCTTTCATTAGGATGCCAAAGAACGAACTAGTGTAGCCCCCAAGGCTCGTGCTGATATTTAGCAAAAAATATTAGCCCGAGTCTTAAGTAGCTTTCTGACCTTGGGTATTCTGACTTACAGAAAGTATGTTCCTATAACCAGGAATTATTGACCAATGTTTGTGATAAGCGGAGAGAGATCAAAGCTCTCCGGCTTAAAAATGCTGAGCTCAAAGTAGCCAAGGACGAAGCCGAAGGTAAACATTCCAAGATTCAAACCTTGTCTTTTGCTTTTTGAGTGCCGAACTTTTTCTGAACTGTTTTTTTTCTCTTACAGTGCTGATGAAACAATCCATCGCTATGATTGAAGAGGCCGAGAACCTCAAGACCCTGGTGGTGGAGAACAAGGGACTACGCCAAGAGCTGGATAAGCTCAAGGCGGATCATGAAAGGAGCATAGCTCAAGTCCTGGAATCCTCCTCCATGGCCACTGAAGAGCGTGATCGCAAGATCGCTGCTCAAGATAAAATTATCTCGGACCTCAAGAATGAGCTTGGCAGAGAGAAGGACATCTCCCAGGCGCTCCGGGCTGAACTCCAGAGTCTCCGGGAGGAGAAGACCAAGATTGACGACGTCATTCTCGGTATGTTTCCCCTCTCTGACTTATATTTTTCTTCGACTTCTACCAATGTTGGTTTTTTCTTAACTTTATTTTGTGTATAGGTCCTCTGAACCTGACGAACTCTTCTTCGTCCGAGCCCCGCACCCATCGGCTTACCCAAGTCGGTGATCTTCTTCATGACTTACGCCAGTCCCTTGAGGACACTGGCGATTCTCTCAGGATTCCGGACATGCCAAGCATGTCGGATTTTCAAGTGCGGGACAAGGCCAAGGAGATGCCGTAGCTTGTTCGGGACTGGAACATGTCCTACACGCGGACTGCTGCGCAAAACGCTCTCACCATGGTCATGAGCCACCATGGAAACATGGAGATATGGCAAGTGACCAGAGGGTACTGCAAGGTAGACGAAGACGGCCAGGAGAAGGACCTTCAAGCCATCATGCACTCCTGCGCCGGATATGGGTGCCACGTAGCTGATCTGACCAGCTACGAGATCCCCTTCTTCACCCGCGTAGCTACTCCGCCACCTCCTCCAGAAGAAGCCGAAGAAGTTTCCGACGATGAACGGACCATCTCAGATCCGGACATCTCGGAACGATATCAAGGCGGAGTAACCAGCGAGCCGACAGCTCCTTCATCTCCTCCTGCATCATAGACCAGAAATTTATGTATTAATCCGGAAAGAACATGATACATTTGTAAATATTAAGTACTATTGATTTTGCTAGTACTAAGCTTTTTATCTATTCAGCACTTTTGGCTTTGATTTTTTTTGTGTGCTTGAAATGTTTACATAAGCACTTGAATTTTTCCGTCTCTACTTATCGTTTATCTGGCTTTCCGCCTCGTCCCTTCCGTGAGCCGGCTAAACCTTCAGCCGGAAACTTTGGCGAGCAACGGAGCTCAATTGCTAAACCAGTTTAAACTCAGAAACAAATCGGCTTCCAGTACCAACAATTCACTACTCGGAAAATACCCGCATCTAGCAATCAGACAAATAACCCAAGTAAAGACTAGAAATTTTAGAGTTATACCCGAAGGTAGCAGTTTTAGAATCGGAAATCTAAACCAGAACGAACATGAGCATAAAGTACTTTCAAGCACTCTGGGATTTTCGACTATGACATGATCATTAGGAAATAAGATGGTAAAAACTTCTCAGAAGAACTTGAGGCAACCAAAACTTTTATTTCTCAAAGAACATGTACATATGTATGATTACAAAGAAGGATAAACTAAGAATAAAAGGGACGTAGCTGAGCAATATTCTACGGTCTGTCTAATTCATCTGGATTTGTACTACTTCCAGCTCTCTTTCTCTTCTTAGTAGCAGGTCTTTCTTTGACTGGCCTCATGTTAGTTAAGTAGTACGATCCATTGTGCAATACTCGACTAACTAAAAAGGGCCCTTCCCATACTGGGGAAAGTTTGTGCTTTCTTTGTTGCACAAGCCGGAGAACCAAATCACCTTTATTGAAAGATCTAGTTCGGACTCCCTGGCTATGATACTTGCGTAACTTCTGCTGATAGGCTGTAGATCTCATTTCAGCAATGACGCGAACTTCTTCGACTAAGTCGAGATCATTTTTTCGAGAAATCTCGGCATCCTCTTCGATATACGCGGCCACTCTAGGAGAAGTATGAATTAAATCGCTAGGAAGAACTGCTTCTGCGCCATAGACCAAGAAGAAAGGTGTGTATCCTGTTGACCTATTCGGAGTTGTTCGTAAACTCCAAATTACAGAGGGTAATTCCTCTGCCCAAGCCCCCGCATCACGTCGTAGTGGTGCTTCGAGTCTTGGTTTCAGGCCTTGTAGAATTAAACCATTTGCTCTTTCGACTTGTCCGTTAGCCTGTGGATGTGCGACTGACGCAATGTCAAGCCGGATATTTTGCTCGTCGCAGAATTCAGCCAATTCTCCCATGGAAAAGTTACTCCTGTTGTCCGTGATAATGCTATGTGGATAACCATACCGGATTATAACATCCTCGACAAATTTTTTGGCTGTTGCTCCATCACAACTAGTGACAGGTCTAGCCTCGGTCCACTTTGTGAATTTATCCACCATCACTAAGAGGTGAGTGAATCCACTTGGAGCTCGTTTAAAAGGTCCTACCATATCAAGCCCCCAGACCGCAAAAGGCCATGTTATAGGTATTGTTCGCAGCTGATCAGCCGGAACATGAGCTTGTTTGGCGTATTTTTGGCAGCCTTTGCATGTCTTGACTAATCGTTCGGCGTCTGCCTGAGCTGTAAGCCAGAAAAATCCATGTCGAAAAGCTTTTTCCACTAAAAATTTGGCTGCAGCGTGGTGACCACACTCGCCTTCGTGGATTTCCCTTAAGATTTCGACTCCTTCTTCCGGAGATACACATCACTAAAAAACTCCAGAAGCACTCCGTTTATGGAGCTCACCCTTAACAATAGTACAGGCTTTTGCTCGTCGGATGATCTGCCGGCCCAGCACCTCGTCTTCGGGTAATTTGCCATCTACCAAGTAATCGAGGTAGGGTTGAGTCCAGCTGAGAATTACAGCCAGAACTGCCATTAAAGGTAAGTCGGATTTGGCCAGATATTCCTCATCTACTCCCTTTATTGAGGGAACTTTGAGGTGCTCTAAAAAAGCGCCATCCGGGACCTCTTTCCGCATAGAGCCTATACGAGATAGTGCATCTGCTTCCTCATTTTCTGCTTGAGGGATGTGTTGAACTTCAAACCCTTCGAACGATTTAGATAGATCATCCACGACAGCTTTATATGCTGCCATGTGTTTATTTGCATTACAAATATCCGAGACTTGCTGAGCAACAAGATCCGAATCTCCGTAACACATCAAACGTCGGATGCCAATATCCTTAGCAATCCGGATTCCATGCAGCAGTGCTTCATACTTGGCAATGTTGTTTGTCGCTGTGAAGTGGATCTGCAACACGTATAAAAGTTTATCTCCTTGGGGTGATTTGAGCACCACGCCAGCCCCCGAGCCCCCTCGAGCCTTAGACACATCGAAAAAGAGGGTCCAATATTCTGACTCAGGGAGGACCATGTTCTCCTTGGTCTCTGTCCAATCAGCGACAGAGTCAGCAAGGATCTGGGATTTAATTGCTGTCCGAGGTTTATACTCAATATCAAAAGCTGAAAGCTCTATTCCCCATTTGGCGACGCGTCCTGTGGCGTCGCTATTGTTGATTATGTCTCTCATGGGAGCTTTGCTCACCATGGTAATTGGATGCTCCTGAAAATAGTGTCGTAGCTTACGAGATGCTAGAAAAACTCCGGAAGCTAACTTTTGATAATGCGGATACCGCTGTTTGGACTCTGTCAGGACCTCGCTGACAAAGTACGTCGGACGCTGCACCAGGTGTTCCTTATTTTCCGCTGGTCTCTCCACCACCATGACGATACTGACAACCTTATTTGTCGCAGCAATGTAAAGCAACATCGGTTCCTGAGGTTCCGGCGCTGCAAGGATAGGAGCAGATGAGAGTACTTTCTTCAGGTCTTGTAGTGCAGCTTCAGCTTCGTCAGTCCAGACAAAATCCTTGGTCTTCTTCAGGAGTTTGTATAATGGTGTGGCTCTTTCACCAAGCCGGCTTACAAATCAACTGACCGCAGCAATGCAACTAGTTGGCATGGAAATATTGAGAATAGCCTTGATTTTGTCTCGGTTCACCTCTATGCCTCTTTGAGACACGATGAAACCTAACAATTTTCCGGCTGGTATTCTAAAGAAGCATTTCTTCGGGTTAAGCATGATGTTGTATTTTCGTAGATTGGTGAACGTCTCCTCCAAGTCGGAAATCAGTGTTTCCTTCTTTTTGGACATCACCGCAATATCATCCATGTATGCATGTACATTGCGTCCGAGTTGGTCATGGAGGCAACGCTGCATCGTGCGTTGGTACGTAGCTCCTGCGTTCTTCAGCCCAAAGGGCATCGTAATAAAATAGAAGGTTCCGAAGGGGGTTATGAATGAAGTTTTGACTTTGTCAGATTCCTTCATCCGGATTTGGTGATAACCAGAATATGCGTCGAGAAAACAGAGGAGTTCCGAGCCTGCCGTAGAATAGATAACTTGATCAATTCTAGGCAGAGCGAACAGATCTTTTGGACAAGCCTTGTTCAAGGCAGTATAATTAACACACATCCTTAAATCAGTGGTGTCCTTTTTAGGGACCATTACAGGGTTGGCCGACCAATCAGTATGGATGACCTCTTCTATGAATCCGGCTAACTCGAGCTGCGCTAGTTCCTTAGCTATTGCCTTACACTTTTTATCGCCAAACCATCGTCAGGACTGTTTGACGGGTTTAGCGTTCGGGTTTACATTTAGAGAGTGATCGGCAAGTTCCCTAGGTACTCCGGTCATGTCAGATGGCTGCCATGCGAAGATATCTTGATTTTCTTGGAGGAACTTGACGAGCACGCTTTCCTATGCGCTACTTAGGCCTGCGCCTATCTGGGTCACCTTGGAGGGATCATCATCCTTCAATGGCGTCTGCTTCGTCTCTTCTGATGCCTTGAACTCCGTATTTGGCTTTGTCACCTCCTTCTTCGTTGCGGGCATCTCAGACGGATCTATGCTCTTCTTGATCTTTGGGTACTCCTGGGCATGCAACACGGCTTCGGCGAAGGCGGCATTTCCATCCTCCCACTCTCGCGCTTTCTTCGGGTCTCCCCTGATGGTGATCACGCCGTTGGGACCTGGAATTTTCATCATATTGTAAATGTAACATGGACGAGCCATAAAGGCCCAGTAAGCCGGACGTCCGAATATAGCGTGGTATGCGCTCTTGAACGAGACCACTTCGAAGGAAAGTGCCTCCGTCCGATAATTCTTTGGTGTTCCAAACGTAACATCCAAAGTGATCTCTCCCAGGGAATTAGCTTGTCTTCCTGGGACAACTCCGTGAAAGATCACAAAGCTATGGTCCAGCTGTGACATAGAGAATATTGATGCTGCTACCACCGTCCATGAGGGTCTTGGAGAAACCATAACCGTCAATAAGTGGATTGACGATTAAGGCGTATTTTCCTCGCCTGTGTAGCTTAGGCGGATGATCAGCGCGGTCAAACGTGATTGCCACTTCCGACCAGTCTAGATACTGAGGGACAGTCGGAACTGTTGCATTGAGCTCGTGGAGAACTGCTTTCTTGTCCTTTGCTGGTTGAGATCCGAGGAAGGTGACGTAAGTGTCCTTCTTGGTGGGAAAAGTCTTCTTCCCTTCTGACTTGGGATTTGAAGCATCAGCTTCCTCCATGTCGGAATCTTCCTTGGTCTCCTTGTTTTTGTCGGGATTTTTCTTTCCCTTCTCCCGCTTAGCTTTGTAGCCCGCGGTATCGTCTCTCTTGATGTCGTCGTTAAAATGACACTCAGTGTTGGTGTGGGACGAGCCCCCATTGGCGTCCAAGTGATGCACACATGGGTTATTGGCAATGTCGGCCCAAGTGTAGGTTTTGCCTGGTTGTTGCTCTCCTCTACCTTGGACCCTTGATGTCCCACGGCCACGCCCGCGGCCTCCGCCACGTCCTCCTCGTCCTCCGGACCCGGAAACGGGAGTAACCACTGCTGTTTCCACGTTGGGTTTTTCTTTCGAGGTATTTTTGCGCTTCTGAGCTTGTTGCTTTGGTTGTTTTGCCGTCTGAGGCAGAACCAGGACATTGAGTAATCCCTCTGCATCGTCGTCGGCATCTGCATACTTGCTCGCTATTTCTATCATCTCTCCCAAATCAGTAACCTTGTCACACTTCAAGCGATGGCGCAGTAAGCCGATAGGAAGACCTACGATGAAAGCTTCAATCGTAGTTTGATCATTTACTCCTTCGCAGGAGTTCTTGGTGTCGATCCATCGTCCGAGGTAATCTCGACAAGTTTCTCCGGCTTTCTGGGTGCAACGCTGTAGGTCTCCAATCGTACAGGGCCTCCGATATGTGCCTTCGAAATTCCGAAAGAACGCACTTTGCAAGTCATACCAGTTATGGATGGTGTTTGCCGGAAGTTCATTGAGCCATGATCGTGCCGTCTTCCGCAACATAAGTGGGAGATATCGGGTTGCGACTAGGCTGTTTCCGCCTTTGGCGATGCAACAAGCTTGGAAGAAATCCTGTAACCAGGTGTCTGGCCGAGCAATGCCGTCGTAGGCTTGGATATGTCTTGACATAGCAAATCCTTCCGGGAATTTTGTAGCTCTGATGCGTGGTCCGAAGCACTTTGGTCCCACATACACGTCATCGTTTTCATAGCGCCGAGCCTCTATATTGGAGTTGATCCTGTGCCTTGCGTCGTTCGGGGATAGAGATCGTCCTGAATGTCGGTTGTGGCTGCGGTGCCTTGGAGCCGGACTTCGGCTTCTGCCACCACCTCCTCCGCCATGTCGTCCTCCTTGCTCTCCTTGAGGGCCGCTGTGATAACTGCCTGGTGGAGGGGGTGGGGCAGCTGAATTGTTTCCGGTTGATCGCCGGTCTCCGTCCGGAGCGTCATTATTCCGGTTCCGGGGAGGTTCTTGACTACGACGAGCCCCCTGCCGGCTTGTTCCAGCGTGATTTCTGTCGTTCCTTCGTTCGTCGTTCCCACCATGGTGAGGCTCAGCCGGACGGCTCTCATGTCTAGGAGGTGGCATTCTCTAACGATCCTCCTCCCGACGTTTATCCTTATCTTCTCCCTTTCGATCATTGAATTCTCATCGAGGAGGATTCCTCGAATTCAGTGCAGCGATCGCGTCTTTCTCGGCCGCTGGAGCGACATTGCTCCAGTTATGTGTATCTCTGCGATGCTGTCCCGATGATCTGGTTCTTGAATAATTGTCTTCCCTGCGTTCAGGGTGATGGTACTGCGCCCGGACGTAATGGGATCTTATGTCAGCCCATGCCGGATCTGTGCGACATTGGTCAGAATCCGAGACCAGTTTTTGACTTCCGGACAGGGTGACCTTTTGTTGTTCTAGTCCTTTGTTGAGTAGCTTGATACCCAAACGGATCTCCTATGGTCCTGGATTAGCCGATAGAATTTCTCGGGCTGCCACGGTATTTTGTACTGGTGTTGGGTATACCCAATCTCCGTTGCTATCCTTCCGTGGCTTCCCCATCTCATCTCCAAAAAGGACGGCACAGACACGTGGGAATTGGTTGTCATCTATGTGACGCTTCCGTGTCTTCTGATGTAGACGAGACATGTATTCCTCATTTGACATGCGTTTCTTCTCCACCTCGATGTTTTTGGCTTCATCGAGGAGTTGTTGACGACGCGCTTCTAGGGCTTGGGCCCTTTCATCCAGCTCATCTACAGTAAGTTCTGCAGCTGTAGGGATAGGTGTGGTTAATGCGGCATCGATGAGTTTACGCGCACCTTCTGTGATCACGTGCCCATCCACCGATGCTTCTTTTTTCGGCTCGTCTGGGATAAGTGCTCCATCTGAGTCTTCCTCGTATTCCTTGGCAATCACCTCTTCTGTGAGAGGGTCTTTTGCCGGGGTCTTGTTCTTCTTGTTCTTCTTCTTTGCCTTCTTGGCAGCGCCGGTAGCAAAGACGGCTTTGGGTCTGTTTCCCGGAGTCAAGCTCTGATCGGTACTTTCGGACATCTGGACTTCGGGATTATCTCCGACGCCCATGTCATCCTGCGCTTTGGGAGAGTGTTCCCCGGATCCTTCATCCATGGCTTCTCCTTCTGTAGCTTTGGAGTTGTACTCCTCTTCATATTCCACGGAAAACTTTCGGAAATCTGCCGACGTTATCGATTCATCCGAGGATGCAGGAACGTCGGCGTTTGTTCCAATTGCCTCCAGCACCGAGTCGGTGTTTTCTCCAGCATCGGCAGAGCCGGATCTAGATCCCACGTAGCCGTTGAAGTGCGATGCATGCTTCCTGAGGTACCTGCGGCTTTCGCGATCAGCCATATCGAAACTTTTAATGGTCTCGAGAATTGCATCTGCGCTTTCGCCTTGCAGTATCATACGTCTTAATGTGTACCTGAGGAAAGGCCTGTCTGTTCTGGCATCGCCAGAGCCGGAATCAGTGTCGTTGATATGCTCCTCCTGGATTTTGACCTCCACGGGTGGGTCGATCTGGGATCCGGCTTCTCTAGGGAGATCCACTCCAGATTCGACTTGGACCGTGAGGTCTTCTTTAGACTCAGATTTCTCCACTATCTCCACAACTGGTGCGGGCTGGGTGGGATTAGGGTTTCCTGAGATCCGGAACTCTGCCGCCTCTGCGGACAAAGGGGACCCAGAAGATTCTTCTGCCTCTATCATCACCGCTGGGGTGGGTTGGGCAGGTTCAGCGAAACCGATGTAAACATCGATCTCGCCAAAAGACATGACTATATAGGCAGTCACGACCTCCCTAGCCGGAATCCAAGTCTTGTCGAGAACGATGAGAGGGACGTTGTTGGCATAGAGGATGCGACCGACGGCGATGGTCTCGCCGATTCCGATTCTTGCAGATTCCGCTCGGAACGTAGATCCAAAGCTCACTTGCCCCACGGTGGGCGCCAACTGTCGTCGGATTGAGGACAAGTATGCCATGAGGGGGTCCTCGAGGCCTGCGGAAGAGAGGGGTGTGAGACGTACGGTATTTCAGGATGGTGAGCACACAAGTTTACCCAGGTTCGAATCCGCTGGCTTTGGACGAATCCTACTCCTGCTAGCAATCTAGTAATACGGCAGAGCCGGAATATGGGTTACAAGGGTATCGCCTGTGTGAGTTGAGGGTCTAAAGTATTGGGTGCCCTAAAGGCTCTCCCTAGGCCGGCTTATATAGATATCCGGCCTAGGGTTTACAGCAGAGATCAATCCGGCTACGACTAAGAGTTGGTTACAGAGGACATCTTGAACTACAAGTGACATTATGGGCCTAAGTCGGTAAGTCTTCTGGGCCGTCCTGTAGCCGGATTGGACTCTGTCTTCTCTCCTTGACTGGGCCGCCCGTGAAGCAAAGCTCTAACCCGAAGTGGGCCACCCTGGTCAGTGAGGAACTGTGAAGATACCCGGAAAGTATATCCCCAACAGTAATACTTTCCCAGGATAGGGAGTAACATCTCATGTTTATACACTCTCGAGAGGTGTGCTACTTGTTGGAGATATTATTGGGGTTGCGCGCCTAAAAACAATAAGTTTTCCTACACCAAGAACCCTAATGCCATGATCTATCTACTAGTAATGTAGTAACAGGAGGGGCTTTTCGAAAACTTACCTTCTCGAAAAGCTTTGTCACTCGGGAGAGCGTTGGCGATATAGTCGTACCGACGCTGACGTCGGGGTCGTGTTGATCTCCAACGACTCCGGTGGCTCTGACAACTCCTAGCGCCACAGGTGCAACGCCTTTGAGAGAGTCACACACGTCCGGTGCTTGACGATGACTCCCACTCCTCCGATCTAGCAGAGGTTGCGGAAGTAGACCTTCTAGATCCAAATCCCATAGTGTGGCGGCGCTCCGCAGTGAAGAACTCCCCGTTCACGTAGTCCAGACTTGGGACCATGGTCACGGGAGAGAGAGAGAGGGAAGAGAGAGGCGGCTAGAGGCTTTCCTCAAAGAGAGGGAATCTTTTATTATTTTATTGTATTTAATTTTCTCCATATGCCTCTCAATATATAGCGGGAAGGGGACCCCAAAGCTTATTAGCTAAGCCATGTGGGACTAAAAAAAGGAGAGGAGAGAGAGGGGCTGGCCACCGCCGGGCATGGCCCTTGTGGGCCCCACATGGGGTCTCAAGGCCCAAACAGCCACCTCCTCCCTCTCTTCCCCTCTGGTATTTTCCTCATGGGCCCTTCCCCTTAGGGAATTTGCCCCCATTGGGGAATTTGACCTTTTAATTCCTTTTTATTTTATTAAATAATTATGAATAAATGATTAAATCAATATTTAACATATATCAAAATATTATCTAATCCTCGTGGCTATGGAATTCCTTCCATCCCACTCCAGAAATCCTCCGGACCTTCCCGAAAACCTTTCAGTTTCTTCTCTCTCTTTTCTTCGGCGATTCATATGATACCAAAACGGTCTCCAAGCTTGGTCAAACCCTTAAGCGTGCTACCCTATGGTTCGTGAACACTCTAGACATGGTCGAGAGCCCTCTCGGACCAATGATCATCAGCGGGACCTAGATGCCCATAATGAACCCTATGCATTACACAAAATCTTTGTCGTTGAACCATCAACATTGTGTCCTATTATTTTTTCCTCTATGATACTTGCATTGTCCAAGATCTGATCAATGATATCACCATGTCGAGTTCAATCTCATTACTGACAAATGCTACTTAACTCATTTCGACAAGTGATATCCCCGTGACCTTGTCACACACTGTGCAACTATTGGATATAACTTCTCCGAGTGGGCCTAGAGTATCTTTCCGTCACGCGGATGGACAAATCCCGCTCTTGACACAAATGCCTCTACATTCCCCTTTGATGTACCTGTTACACACCTTTATGATCACCGTTTCACCGAGTGACGTTTGATGCGAACAAGGCATTCTCAGGTGATAGTGATTAAATATGGTCTCACGGTTTGAGGAACAAGACACCATGTTTCCTAATTATCGTAACTTGAACTATGTGGCATGATCGTGTTATGATACTTAGATTGGGTATGCTCATCATCTCATTCTCCCAATGAGGTGACTCCATTGTCAACTGGCATAAATACCACATGATCAGGAAACCTTGATCATCTGTTGACCAATGAACCAGTGACTAGAGATTCACCGGGAATTCTTGGTTGTTTACATATCACACGTGTATTGATGTTTCCTATCAATACAGTTATAGCATGATATGAAACCTAATTACAGACTTTATGAAATATGATAATAATCCATATTATTATTTGTCTCTAGGGCATATTTCCAGCAGTCTCCCACTTGCACTAGAGTACAAATAAACTAGTTGCATTTCTTTACCAATCATAGACACCATACAACTTGGTACTTATGATCATGCTTTCTTATGGAAGAAGTTGAGTCTAGGGTCTGGACTTTACAACGCCTCATATCCTTTGCAACTTACTAATGTCACCTTTAATTGACATTAATACTTTATCATCCTATGATAACGTCTTGTGTAGGTATAGTAGTTATGTCAACAGAGTGAGGTCTTTGATTCCAAGAGCTAGGAGTGATGTTAGATCAGTCAATGCAAAATTTCTCATGGGCTCTGTGCTCTAGAACTCACTCCTTAAGAAGACGAACTTCCCTAGCCACAAAATTTATACATAACACCAAGTAGTACCCATATACTCATATTTAAATGTAGACATCAAAACAATAGTGCACCTATGTGCAATTTTTGATGTTCGTCACCATGCTTCCTTTTCAAGGCAATATTTCAATGCAGAAATTTCCAATCTTTTAAGGTCAACATTTGTCCTCATAGCACAACACTTTATGCTTTTAGGCATGTCATCCTTCATGGATCTGGAAACATGTCAACGGTTCTTATTAGACACTATGGACAATGTTAGCTCATTGTTCAATGATTTACATTTAATCACTTAGGAACTTGTTCTTCTTGACAAGAACTTGGATCACATTATGTTGAGTTCTTATCATGGTTTACAAGTCAGAACCTATGGCAAAACATAGTGGACATCGAATATCCTTTTCTTTCTTTCAACCATCGATGTTGAACTCAATGCTCTTCCTGATTCGAATGATCAAGGACCGTTCCTTCATCAATTCCTATTCCGAAACTAATTCCGAATCTACTTCAGGAATACATTCCAAAAATATATAATATGGCATTCTCTTTCAACTTTACCCTTATAAATCAAAATTTATGAGTATTTGTGCCCTTATTCTTAATGTATCATATACACATATGAATTATGTCAAGCTCCCACTCAAAATATGTCACCTACACATTTGAGTTTGAAACTTGCATCAGTCCCACTAAAAAATATGTCATTCACATATTAATTTATGAAGACTCTATAGCTCCCACTCAATTTTATGCAAATTCCATATCTTCTCAATATTTTGAATGACTTCAAAATCCCTTGATCAATTATCAAGTTGAGAATTTCTTTTACGAGACTTTAGTACCTTACTAGTTTTAAATCCATTAGACTTCAGCATTTTTGAATCAAATTCATTTGAATTCGCTCAAGACATTATTTGCGGCGAATAGTGCTTTGTCTTCCATCCTTTTCCATATGACCTTGTGGTCCTTTGGAAAAATCAAGTAACCCCTTTACTTGATAATATTCAGCAAGAATTTACTTTCTAATCATAAGTGAAATTTACTTCTAGGATTTCTCGTAATTTCAGTTTACCACCAATTCCTTTGTAGTTCGTAGGTATGTCATGTTCTAATAACGTGACAAGTGATTCAAAAATATATCCACACAAGGTGTAGGGCGTATTTGCGAACCCTACTTCATTAGTAAAAGCATTATTGAAACACAATGATCATTATCATTGGTCCCTTTCTTTGATGTGGAGAGATGCGTTCTAAAACATGTTCTGTTGCACTTCTCAACACTATGATGTAGGGTCATGGACCTTCATCATGCTCTCATTTTCTTCGATAAGCAACATTGTCGAGAATACACTTTCTCGAGAAAGTACAAAACTTTTAGCAATACCAGTATTGCCTTCCTTTGGTTTCAGTTATGGACTTTGTATTTCAAAGTTTCCAATAAATACTCTACAAGGACTTGTTCGCTGTTGCTTTGGTGATATCAAATAACTCCAAAACTTCCTCAACAATCCACACAAGATATGGTGCCAATCTCACGAATTTCAGATGGTATACTTTATTCTAAATGTGTGTTTGCTATCTCCAACTAATGATCTTCACACTAACACTACCACACTTTATTTGGTGCCAGATATTTGCCCAGTCAATATCATATATCACACTATGACGCTTTGAAATTCAACTTATCAAAATTCATCACATTTCACGAGTTCTTATGCTAATCTTATAACATCGAATTTCATTACTATTGATCTAAGCATAGTAACTTGATTCTCTTTGATTTTCAATACCCCTTTTGTTGAAATTCTTTGATCTGATCAAATAGTTTCACGACCATGTTTCATTTGGTAAACTATTTTACAAAATCAACAATTACAAAATGATAATCACCACTTCGTTGAAATGTGATACATCAAATATGTATTTTCTTTCAACAATTTATCAAACACTTTGTATTCATACAATACGCGGTGTTCTAGTTATGTTGTCGAACATGGGCATTATTTGTGTGTGGCAAAAGATCAAATATCTTGCCAAACATGGGCATACCGAACGTGGGCATGAATTTTAAACAATGGTTTCATTCAAAATGAACATATCATTAGGTTGGCTATTTTCAAGGCACTTTAATGTTTTACAAATGTTCATGCATTATCAATTAGTTTTACAACATGAAGTCACACATAATCGAAAACATATGAACACGAATAGAAATCATTCATAAAAGTAGAACAACTATTTTATTACAGACTCATATGAATAACCATCTTGCAAAGTGCAATACACACTAATAAGGTTCACAATCCATCGATTACAATAATTATCCAAAAAAGATAAACTAAATGATAAATGTTGAGGGAGAGTGTCATCGGCCATCATCATCATGCTCGACATCAACACACAACGTCACCTCCTCTCTAGCAAGCAGCTCTCATGCAGAAGGACCTGTTTTCATAAAACAAAGCAAGTATCAGATACTTCAATGCTGCAATAAGTGTTTGCAAGATTATAACATTTATAAAACTGTATATCATATATACCTTTATCATTGATGACCTCTCTGGCAATGGGTTTAACCTTCACATGTCTGAAATGTGATATGAACTTATGGAAATCCTGTGTTTCCCCATCACCTCTCATGATGCAGGTCCGGATGTTTCCTTGGTAGCCGGGAGGTAGCGACCGTAGAAATATGCCTATTGCAAAGGCATCAGTCATCGAGTAGTCCATGAAATGAACCATTCTCATGTACGCATCATGCATGCGCTCCAAGTGACTATTCAGACAAGTGTGTTCCTCCATCTTTATAAAAAGGAAATCTCCAAGCAGCTAATGCTTCCACATGAGAACCCGGTCCATGAATTCCGCTCTCAGCTGATCCACCATCCCATATGGGTCCAGATCACCCATGAGCTGATGCAGTTCGTCCACCATCCTATAGCGCATTACCACTTGAATGTAGGTGGACATCTCACAACGATAATAGTGGTGTTCCGCTATTGTGAGGTCTCATAGAAGTATGGCTGATCCAAATCCATCGTGTAGCGTATATAGTCGACCACATCGTTCTCACAAAATATGTCATTCAGACACACATACCACTCAGGGAAATTGGATCCATCTCGTTTGAGCTTTTCAGCATCTACCCATTCATCAACCCCAAAAGAAGCTTCATGGCGAACCTCTTGCTACATTTAACGATTGCAAAGGATTTAGACTAAGCTCATAATTATGTAAGTTAAAGAAATCTCCACAAAAACTATTATTCCCAAAAAGGTTTTAGTGATTACACGATCCCCATTCACTACACCGCCGCCGATTGTCACGGTCAGCGATATAGTTGCAAAGGAGGACGTTGCAACATTGATCACATCATTTATGCGACTCATGCTCGATCTTTCAATCATATCGTGTTCTAAGGCCATGTATGCACATGCTAGGCTCACCAACTCAACTTTACGTGCATAGCTGTGCAACATGTTTTACACCCACCGTATGCGAACACAGATATGTCTGATACCCAATTGTCATAGCGTGCCTCATAACGAAGAACTTTCTTGGTGGTGCACACTAAGGGAGAACACTTTTGTTAGTATTATGTTTTAGGGATCATATTATTTAGGCTACCATCGAGTATCTAATACTAGCACACAACAAGATGCACAAACAATAAACATCATATGTAAATGCGATGTGATATGGTCCTTCGTGTTGTGATATCCATCCTACGCCTCTGGGTCCGGTGGCAGGCCGGGTTCCGGTGCCACGGACACCAGGGTATCGGGGCCTCCGGCTCGTAGTCCATGATACATTGCAAATGTATCTATAATTTTTGATGTTCGATGCTTGGTTTTATCTACTTTCTTGTGTTTTCTCCACACTTTGGAGTACTTTTCATATGATTTATTGGACTAACCTATTAACAAGAGCCACCGTGCCAGCTGCCTGTTTTCTGCTGTTTTTGGTTCCAGGAAAGTCAGAAAATGAATATTCTCGGAATTGGACGGGACAAAAGCCAAAGTTATTATTTTATCGGGGGACACCTGGAGCCAGAATACGAGACGAAGAAGGGCTAGAGGGCGGCCATAGCTTGGCCCGCGCCAGGGGGTGGTGTGGCCAACCCAGGCACCCCCTCGGCCTCTCCTTCCGCCTATATATTGCCTCTGATACGGAAACCCTAAGGACCCGATCAAAATTCCATGAAAGAGTCTGTAGCCGCCGTCGTCTATGTCCCTAGATCGGGAGGGATCTGAAGCTCTTCCCGGCACCCTGCTGGAGAGGGGAATTCACCCTGGAGGCCTTCTTCATCATCATGCAAGCCTCCGGTGTGATGCGTGAGTAGTTCATCTCTGGACTACGGGTCCATGTAGTAGCTAGATGACTGGTTCTCCTCCTTTGTGCTTTCATGTTTAGATCTTGTGAGCTCCGTTCATGATCAAGATCATCTATTTGTAATTCTTCATGTTGTGTTTGTGGGGATCCGATGGATATTGAGATGCTATTTCAGATTGATTATTGATTCTATCATGTCTTTGTTATTTGTAATCTTGCATGCTTTCCATTGTTAGTAGCTATCTTGGCCAAGTAGATGCCAGCAACTCCAAGAGTTAGTATTTATGCTCGATAGTGGGTTCATGCCTCTGGTAATATGGAGAAGTGATAGAAATCTCTAAGGTACTAGATGTGTTGTTGCTACTAGGGAGAAAACAACAATCCTTTGTTCATAGAACAATCGTATTGTTTACATTACATGCAATTCGTAATGCAATTATCTGTTGCTTGCAACTTAATACTGGAGGGGGTTCGGATGATAACCTGAAGGTGGATTATTAGTCATAGATGTAGTTGGATGGCGGTCTATGTATAATGTTGTAATGCCCAATCAAGTCTCAAAGGAGTCAAGATGATTAGTATATGCTTGTATGCTTTCTCGATGTTTGTCAATTGCCCCGCTATAATTTTTTCACCCAACATGTTATCATCTTAAGGAGAGCCACCTCTAGTGAACTATGGACCCCGGTCCTTTCTTTTACATTCAATCTGCATCAACTGTTTACTGCTTTGTGTTTACTTTCTACAAACTATTACTTTCTTCTATTCGATACGTTTAATCCTTTGTTTTCAGAAAAACCGGTGAGATTGACAACCTCATCGCAAGTTGGGGACAAAGTTCTGTGGGTGTGTTGTGCAGGTCTCCACGTTGCTACTAGCTCCGGTAGTGCGCGCTGCGAAGGCTCAGCTAGCAACACCTTTGGGGTGTTTCCTTGCTCCTACTAGATTGATAACCTTGGTGTCGTACTGAGGGAAAACTTGCTGCTGTGCTCATCATACCTTGCTCTTGGGGTTCCCCAACGAGCTTGATATATTTTGGGCCATCAAGCATATTTTCTGGCACCGTTGCCAGGGAGTCAAGGACATCTTCACAAGGGGAATCCCTCATAACCAATCTCTTTACTTTGTTATTTTTGTTTTGCTTAGTTTACTTTTGTTCTGTTTGCTTGTTTCTTTATCAAAAACACACAAAAATTAAGTCTTGCTATAGTTGTTACCCCTTCCTTAGCACACCATGTTGATCCCTAAATTCACCCTGAAAGACCTTTCAATAGGTAGTGGTTCTATAATTGGAAAATATAATATTGAAGAATTCTTTAATCATGTTAGTAAGCATGATGATATTGAGGATAGATCCCTTGCAGAACTTGCTCCAAACTATGAGATTGCTGCAACTTCTTTAGTTCACATGTTGGAAGCTAGGTTTGTTAACCTTAACCCCTTAATGCAAGTAATGTTTCTCAAACTTAAAGAAATTGAGGACCCTGAAAAGAGGGATTTTATTCTAGAAACTTTGATTAAGGAATTCTATGATGTTGCCAAGGAAGCTAGAAAAGTCTTTGAACGTTTCAATATGCTAGGCTCATGTGTAGATGTTGTTGGTACACGAGAAAAGATGAACAAAACTGAACCTAATGGGGAGGAAACTAAGATACCAATACCCCTTAAACTCGTAGCAATGCATAAAGCCATAGAAAAGAATGTTGATTGGATTGTTCCCGAAAACCCGTTTGATGAAAATAGTGAACCAAAGAGCATTGAGAGAGGATCCTCTAGAACTTATTTGTATGAGATACCTTGCCTTGTTGAAGATATTTTTGGTATTAATTTTAATGTTTCTTCATTTCAGAACACTTGATTTTTTTCTTGCTTCTTATGCCTAACTCAAAGGCGTTAAACAAAAGTACTTATTGGGAGATAACCCAAAAGTTTTAGATGAGTCTTGGAAGTTATTACCACAGTAATAACCGCTCCTTATCCTTTTTATTTGCTTTTTGTGCCAAGAGTAACCTCTAATGAGAGAGAAGTAATGATTGGGAAAGTTGCTATCCTGAAACAGATTTCTGTGCTTCACCGTACAAATTCGTGTAAAATATATGTACGTCCTTTGGAGATGTGAATTTTTGTGCTTCTGCCCCCGGGTGTTATCTAACTTTAGTTAGTTCAACACTTTTTGATTTGAGCAACAGAAGGTCTTCGAAAAAATTCGTATTTACCTGCTGGTCTGTTTTCACAGATTTCTGGCATTTTCTGCATTTGCTTCTTGTTGGTTCCTTCTTGAGTTCTTTTGGGGAATTGAGATTTTTGAGGGAAGTGCTACAGTATATTGTGTTTTAATGGAAGTTTTATCGGTGTTGGAACTGAACCTAAAGACTTATTATCTTGATTGTACTAATGTTGCTAATAAAGATTGCGTGAAGTTTTGTATGAAGGAAAAATTTCAGGCGTATGGAAGGAATGAGTAATGA
This sequence comes from Avena eriantha, assembly GCA_910589775.1. NCBI lineage: Eukaryota > Viridiplantae > Streptophyta > Magnoliopsida > Poales > Poaceae > Avena > Avena eriantha. The sequence continues at coordinate 399,591,996 of OU342741.1, forward strand.
GATGAAGGATGGACTAAAGCTCAAGCTTGGGGATGCCACGCGTGTCACCCCAAGAAATATCCAAGAAGTACAAGCGTCAAAGCTTGGGGATGCCCAAGGCATCCCCTTCTTCATCAATAAAAGTTTCAGGTTTCTTCCAAACGCTTCATTTTTATTGTTTCATGCACAGTTGTGTTGTTCTTGGAGCGTCTTCTTTTTCGTTTTGGTTTTGGTTTTTCATTTGCTTGGTTTCGTTAGTTTGCTGAATAAATTGGTTGGACCCTCTCTTTCATACATTGGTTTTCAAATAGTTTGGTTTGGAAAAGAGTAGGAAAGTTCATGCTTAAGTGGTAAAGAGAGCTTGTTTTTGACTGTGGCCTATGCTTTGTCATGCCATGCTTGATATTGTTTTGGCTTTATGCTTAGTATTCTTTTCTGTAGCATGACTTGTTATAAACAATTGAGATTGCTTAATGTGCCTTGTATGAATCATGCGTTGTTTTAGCTTATTAAAGCATAATATTGTGGTATTCTCCTTTGATGCTTTATTTGGGTTGACTTGGCGCATGCTCACACCATGTTATGACTATCCAAAGTCACCATAGCCTTTATGATCCTTTAGTTTTCAACTTGTAGTATCACTTTATGCTTTGATCAATGATGTTTTGTCGCTCTGCATGATTATGGCCATTATTGCTCTCTTAGTTTGTCGCTCCCAGTCTTTTGCTAGCCTCCACAACCAAGTATGAGTTCCACTCATGCATCCAACTCCCTAAACCAAGTTATTCCAAAGAGTCCACCATACCTACCTACTAGCATATGCTATTCCAAGTATATTCATGTTTTTGTTTACCTTCCAAATTAAACTTGTTATGAGAAAACTAGTGATTAAAGCTCTCACGAACTTGATGGCACACTTTAATTTTCTTGCCCTTAATAAACTTGAACCATTGTGTCATATGTGTTGTATATGCTTGCACTTATTTGTTGGGGATTACCAGAACCATGCTATCATGGGGAACGCTTTCAACATTGCACTAGTACTTTGTACCTAGTTGACATCATGCTCTTTTGTCTATGGATGTCGTCGGTGTGAAATGAAAGGGGAGCTTGTAAGTCTATGGAGTTATGTATATGTGTTAGAGAAACGCCTGGGCCGCTGGTCTAATCCATGCTGACATGGTGGAAACCCGCAGCATAACCATAATGAGCTGTCTATGAAGCATTCTTCTTATAAAAAGAGTCCTATATTGAGAAAAAAGAGATTATGAAAAGAGGAAAGAGAGAAAAAGCACCATATTCCCATGGTAAATAAGAAGATTGTTGAGATGCTCGTTGTCTGCTTGCCTTGTCATTTTGATATGGGGATTCTTTCGTATCATCGGGCAAGGGGTACCCCGTTGGTGGTTCTCTATGATACACATGTACTTACGATGACAAGAACTTACCGGTGACTAAACTTGAGTAGCATGAGGAGCAGCCCTCGTATTCAAGGGACATGATATTTCTAACTTATACTTCGTCAAGCATATACACCATAGTTTGTTCACTTTAACGTTAATCACTTCAAGATGCTTATGATAGGGGCAATGCGAGCTGAAAGCTATTAAATACCATAATTTTTGGAAGCTCTTTATGAGACTTGAATCCCTACTTCCTTCTTTGAAGGCATTTCTTCCACTTATATATTGAGTCTCCACCTTCTATCTTTATGCACCTACTTTGAGAGCATAGTGGCCATTCTTAGTTCTATGTGCATTGTCCCAAGACTTGTTGATTGATGCATAACTTTGATATTGCTTGTTTTAAACTATTTGTATCTAGTCACTCTTATGAACTTTGAAGGTATCCTATGCATTTATGGTTGCTACTCTACGAGGGACAAGCTGAATACTACTATGCTATGTTTTCTTTATGTGAAACAACCAAACGTCTTGCAAAGCATTGTTATTCATGAATCTTTTGTTTGTGCCTTTTCATGTTGCAACATGGTTTCTTTGTCTCATTGCTAGAACTTTGTCTTTCATGTTATGATTGAAGTACTATGATCCCAGCTTTGAATGTTTTACAAATACTTTGATCAAGTTTATGATGGTGCATGTCACCTCAAAACTTATTATTTCTTTTTATCACTTACCTACTTGAGGACGAGCAGGAGTTAAGCTTGGGATGTTGATACATTGCAAATGTATCTATAATTTTTGATGTTCCATGCTTGGTTTTATCTACTTTCTTGTGTTTTGTCCACACTTTGGTGTACTTTTCATATGATTTCTTGGACCAAACTATTAACAAGAGCCACAGTGCCAGCTGCATGTTTTCTGCTGTTTTTGGTTCCAGGAAAGTCAGAAAATGAATATTGTCGGAATTGGACGGGACAAAAGCCAAAGTTATTATTTTACCGGGGGACACCTAGAGCCAGAATACGAGACAGAGAAGGGCCAGAGGGCGGCCACACCACCTGGCCGCGCGGCCAGGCTTGGCCCGCGCCAGGGGGTGGTGTGGCCAGCCCAGGCACCCCCTCGGCCTCTCCTTCCGCCTATATATTTCCTATGATACAGAAACCATAAGGACCCGATCAAAATTCCATGAAAGAGTCTGTAGCTGCCGTCGTCTCTGTCCCTAGATCAGGAGGGATCTAAAGCTCTTCTCGGCACCCTGCCGGAGAGGGGAATTCACCCTGGAGGCCTTCTTCATCATCATCCAAGCCTCTGGTGTGATGCGTGAGTAGTTCATCTCTAGACTACGGGTCCATGTAGTAGCTAGATGGTTGGTTCTCCTCCTTTGTGCTTTCATGTTTAGATCTTATGAGCTCCGTTCATGATCAAGATCATCTATTTGTAATTCTGCATGTTGTGTTTGCGGGGATCCGATGGATATTGAGATGCTATTTCAGATTGATTATTGATTCTATCATGTCTTTGTTATTTGTGATCTTGCATGCTTTCCGTTGTTAGTAGCTATCTTGGCCAAGTAGATGCTAGCAACTCCAAGAGTTAGTATTTATGCTCGATAGTGGGTTCATGCCTCTGGTAATCTGGGGAAGTGACAGAAATCTCTAAGGCACTAGATGTGTTGTTGCTACTAGGGAGAAAACAACAATCCTTTGTTCATAGAACAATCGTATTGTTTACATTACACGCAATTCGTAATGCAATTATCTGTTGCTTGCAACTTAATACTGGAGGGGGTTCAGATGATAACCTGAAGGTGGATTATTAGTCATAGATGTAGTTGGATGGCTGTCTATGTATAATGTTATAATGCCCAATCAAGTCTCAAAGGAGTCAAGATGATTAGTATATGCTTGTATGCTTTCTCGATGTTTGTCAATTGCTCCGCTATAATTTGTTCACCCAACATATTATCTATCTTAAGGAGAGCCACCTCTAGTGAACTATGGACCCCGGTCCTTTCTTTTAAATTCAATCTACAATCAACTGTTTACTCCTTTGTGTTTACTTTCTGCAAACTATTACTTCCTTCTATTCGATACGTTTAATCCTTTGTTTTCGGCAAAACCGGTGAGACATCGCAAGTTGGGGACAAAGTTCTGTGGTTGTGTTGTGCATTTCTCCACGTTGCTACTAGCACTTGTAGTGCGCCCTTCCAAGGCTCAGCTAGCAACACCTTTGGGGTGTTTCCTTGCTCCTACTGGATTGATAACCTTGGTTTCGTACTGAGGGAAATCTTGCTGCTGTGCTCATCATACCTTCCTCTTGGGGTTCCCCAACGAGCTCGATATATTTTGGGCCATCAGTCCACCACCATGATGACCGTTACTATTATATAGCAACAGAAAATAAACTACTTTACCTTGACTATGACCATATCACAATGCAACGTCCCTGCAAAATAAAGTTAGACGCTTCTACTTTATCTTTGCATGTTTTATTAAATAGTCACGGGAGAGAGAGGGGAGAGAGAGGCGGCTAGAGGCTTTCCTCAAAGATAGAAACCTTTTATTTGATGGAAATTTGCCCTAGAGAAAAATAGTAATAAGGACTATTATCATATTTCATAGAGTTTATGATTAAGTTTTGTATCATGCTATAACTGTATTGAGAGGAAACATCAATACACGTGTGATATATAAAAAACCAGGGTTTCCCAGTGAAACTCTAGTTACTGGTTCATTGGTCAACAGATGATCAAGTTTCCTGATCAAGTGGCATTTATGCCAGTTGGAAATGGGGTCAACTCATTCTGAGAATGAGATGATGAACCAATGCCCAACCTAAACATCGTGACCCAATCATGTCATGAAGTTCAAGTTACGATGATTAGAAATGGATCCTCGTAGACTAGTCCTTAGACCGTGAGGCTATATCAATCACTATCTCCTGAGAGTGCTTAGATAGCATCAAACGTCATCTGGTAATACAATGGCAATAAAGGTGTGTTTAGGTACTCAGAGGAACCATAGAGGCAATATATGTCAAGAGTGGGATCCGTCCACGTGACGGAAAGATACTTAAGGCCCACTCGGAGAAGTTATATCCAATAGCTGCGCAACGTGTGATTTGATCACATGGATATCACTTGTCGGAACGAGTCAAGTAGCATTGTTCAGTAATGAGATTGAACACGACAAGGTGATGTCATTGATCAGATCTCGGGCAATTCAAGTATCGAGAGACAAAGGGAATAAGACACAACCGTCCCGGTTCAAATGACGAAAGATCTTCATGGAATGCACATGGGTCACATGGCCATCCAGGTCCCTCTGCTGATCATTGGTCCGGGAGTTTCCCGACCATGTCTGGAGTGTTCTCGAACCATAGGGTATCAGGCTTAAGGGTTTGATGATGCTTAGGGAGTGTTTATAGGATCGGAAGAGTCACCGAAGAATAGAAGAGAGAAAGCCGAAAGGGTTTTGGTAAGTTTGGAGGATGTTCGGAGTGGAGGTGGAAGGTGTTCCATAGCCATGGGGATTGAATAATATGTGAATGAATGTTAAATACTGATTTAATCATTTATTCATAATTATTTAATAAAAGAGAAAATCAATTTAAAGGTCAAAAGGCTTGATGGGCTAATTCTCGAGGGAAGAGGGCCCATTAGGGAAAGTCAAGAGGAGGAAGGGGCCAAGGGGGTGGCCGGTGCCCTAGTGGGGCAGCCCCCCCGCATGGGGCCCATGAGGTGGCCGGCGGCGCCACACCTCCCCCTCTCCTCTCCTGTAGTCCCACCCCGGGACTTTGAGGGAGGTAGTACCTCCCCTCCCCTATATATAGTGGGGGTATTTGGCCAGATAAACACACACAATATTCAATAAAGGTTTCCTCACTTTTGGGGAGACTCCAATTGATACTCTCTCTCTCTCTCGCTTGGTCCCAAGTTCGTACTGTGCGAACGAGAGACATCTTCACCGCGGAGCACTGTCGTGCCGCGGGATTCAGATCCAGGAGCTCTACTTCTGCAATTGCTGCTGGATCGGGGAAGCGAGAGTCATTGTTAGGCACCGGACGTGTGTAACTCCCTGCGAGGTGTCATACTTGAGGCACTCAAGTCATTGGAGCCGCAGGAGCGCAAGGACTTCATCATGACCTTGAGGTCGTCTTCGGCTCATCTACTTCAACCACGCTCTCCTAAGCATTGACAACGCTTTTCAATCCTCGAGGGTAAGTTCGAGAAAATCCTTTCCTATTACTGCATTACTAATAGATAGGTCCTGGCAACATCAGGGGTTCATGGGCGTAGGGTAAGAATTATTGTTTTCATACGTAGAACCCCTACAATGGTATCAGAGCTAGATCTATGTGTAGTAATGCTAGTATAGGTAGAACACACAAGATGTAGCATGTGGGTGTTGATATTTTAGTTATTACCCTCCCACGTGTACTTGTGTGTACCGCAGCAATGCTTGATGAAGTGGCCCCCAACCGACTTTACGTGTTCATTCGCAAGACTGGTCCACACTTGACATATGGCTTCTACCGTATAAAGTGGCTTAGGGGGGTGTCTATCTCTGTCGCATTAGTTGGTATGCCAGTTGCAATGAAGTGCCCTGAAAGGGGTGTAGTATAGACAACTACTTGATCATTGTTGTGGTGAAAGTTCAGAGGTAAGAATGGTTCTGGTGCGAAAGCCCATTCAGCCACGTAAAACATGCAAAGATAAAGTAGAGGCATCTAACTTTGTTTTGCAGGGGGCGTTGCTTTGTGATATGGTTGTGATAAAGGTAAAGTGATTACCTTATGTTACATAGTAGTAGATAGTCACGAAGGTGACGGACTACCATGCCGGAAAGACACCGGTACCCTGGTGTCTATGGTGCCGGAACCCTGGCATAGGAATCCGGTGACGTCGGATGGAGATCACGACGTGAAGGACCATATCACATCGCATTTACATTCAATGTTATTGTTTGTATATCTTATTGTGTGCTAGTATTAGATACTCGACGGTAGCCTAATAAGATGATCCCTAGTTAAAATTACCATTGATTATGTTCCCCCTTAGTGTGCACCACCAAGAAAGTTCTTCGGTATGAGGCATGCCATGATGAGCGGGTGTAAGACATATCAACGTTCACATACAGTGGGTGTAAGCCATGTTGTATAACGAATACACTAAGGTTGAGATGGCGAGCCTATCACATTATAGAGATGTGGCCTCGGAACGCAGATGGTTGAAAGATCGAGAACGAGTCGCATGAATGATGTGACTGATGTTTAGCTTCCACCCCAGAACCCACATTGATGGCCGTGATGATCGGGGGAGATGTGGGGAAAAGGGGCCGTGTTATCACCAGAACCCTTTAGGGGATAGGTGTTTCTGAGTGGAGTTATTATTAACTCATTTATTTATAAACTTAGTCTAAATTCCTTTGCAATTATAAATGTAGAAAAGGTTCTCCCCGATGCAACCTTTCCTGTTGACGATTGATTTGTTAGAAGGAGGGAAGCTCAGGCTAGACGGATCAAACTTTTCTATGTGGGTTGCATGTCTCCATGTTCTCCTTAGCGAGAATAACCTGGTCGACTATATACTCAACGAGATGGATTTGGATCAGCCCATTGACCTAGAGACCCCAAAGCAACGGGAAGACCACTATCACCGTCGTGAGATGGCCTCCTTCATTTCAGTTACAATGTGTTTCGGAATGGTGGACGAGCTGTCGCCTGTCATGGGTAATGTCGACCCTCGTACGGTAATGCTATAGCTTAGGACATATTTTGTGGAACAAGCACGCATATGGGAGCATGAGCTGATGGGAGATTTCCTCTCCATTAAGATGGAGGAAAACTCATCACTTGATGACCACTTGGAGCACATGCATGATGCGTACATGAGGCCTGCATACTTCCTGGATAGCTAGATGACGGGCTCTTTTGCAAATGGCGTTGTGCTACGGTCGCTACCAAGCACAAGTCAAGACTAGCATTATGAGAGGCGACACAGAAACACAGGATTTCCACAGGTTCATATCACATCTCAGGAATGTGATGGTTGAACCCGTTGTCACTGAGGTCATCAATGAAAAAGGTATATATTTGATATACAATTTTATAATCTTGCAAACACATTTTCAGTGTTAAGTATATTTGATACTTGTTCTGTTTTACTGAAAACAGGTCCTTCTGCATGAGAGGTGCTTGCTGGAGAGGAGGTCACGTTGCGTGTTGATGGCGAGCATGATGATGATGGTCAATGACACTCTCCCTAGATATTTATCATTTAGTTTATGCTTAGGATGATTATTGTAATCAAAAGATTGTGAACTTCTTTAGTGTGTCTCACACTTTGTGAGATGGTTATTCATATCAGTTTGTAACAAACAGTTGTTCCACTTTTATGAATGATTTCTATTTCGTGTTCATATCTTGTTCGATTACGTGTGAATTATCCTTGTTATGAAACTAATTGATAACACGTGAACATTTGTAAAATATTGAAATGCCTTAAAATACCCAACTTAATGATATGTTAATTAATGAATGAAACTATTGTTTAAATTCAAAGTTATGTTGATAATATGTGAAAGTCATTCGATTTCTATCACATATAAATCATGCCTAAGTTCGGAAAAATAACTTGAACACCGTGTATTACTTGAATACAAAGTGTTTGGTGAATGGTTGAAAGTAAATACATATTCGATGTATTATGTTTTGACAAAAATGGTAATTATCATTATTTGATTGTTTAAATGCGTAAAGTAGTTTACCAAAGGAAACATGAATATGAAACTATTTGATATGATCAAATTATTTCATCAACAAAGGGTATTAAAGATAAATGAGAATCTAATTACTATGATTTGATCAATAGTAATGGAATTCGACTTTATAAGAATGGCATAAAAAAATTGTGAAATGCAATGCATTTGAAATGCAAAGCATCATAATATAATATTTGATATAAAAATGGGTGAATAGATGGCACCAAATAAATTGTTGTAGTGTAGATGTAGAGACCATTAGTTGGAAATAGTTAACACTCAATTAGAATATATAGTGAGCCATGTGAATTCGTGAAAGCGGCTCCATATCTAGTATGGATCATCGTAATTTTTTTGGGGTTATTCGATATAACCAAAACAATAGCGAATAAGTCCTTGTAGAGTATTGATTGGAAACTTTGAATACGAAATCCATATCTGAAGCCAAAAGAGAAGCAAAGCTAGTATTGCTTGGATTTTGGTGCATTCTTGAGAAAGTTCACATTCAGTGATATTTCTCAATTATGAAGCTTTTGGAAGATAGTGAAAAACACGATGAGGATTCAAAACCCTGCATCAGAGTGTTGAAAAGCGCAACAGAAAACGTTCCTGAACGATTCTCTTCACAAAGGAAAGAATCAATGATAATGATCATTGTGTTTTCCCCACTGGTGTTTTCACTACATAAAAGCAGGATTCAAAATGCAGCCCAAATCTTGTATGGAGACATTTGTGTATCATTTGTCATGATTACCAGAATATGACATACCTACGAACTACTAAGGAAATAATGGTAAACTAGAATTATGAGAAATCCTAAAAGCAAAATTCCCTTGAGATTAGAAAGCAACTCGTTGCTAAATCTTACAAGTAAAGGGGTTACTTGGAATTTTCCCAAATGACTGCAAAGCCATAGTGGAAAAGGGGTGAATGACAAAAGCACAGTTTGTCAAGTATTAGACGAATTCAAATGAATTTGATTCAAGTGTGCTAAATGTCTAGTGGATTTAAAACTAGTAAAAGTACTAGTATCTCATAGTAAATCTCCAAATTTGATATTTGATCAAAGGATTTTGAAATCGTTCAAAATAGTGAGTGGATATGCAATTTGCATGAAATTGAGTGGGAGCTATGAAAGTCTTCCTAAAACAATATGTGAATGACATATTTTTGAGTGGGAGCAATGTAAGTCTCGAACTCAAATGTGTTGGGAACACGTTCTGAGTGGGAGCCAAATAAGTCTCAAATTCAAATATGTAGGAACATAGTTTGAGTAAGAGTAGTGACTCATACCCAAATATGTTAGTAACATATTTTGAATAGGAGCTTATATAGTGATTCTTAAGTGTGTTAAGAATAAAAGCGCAAGTATCAATAAACAATGATTTATAGGGTGTAGAAGTTGATAATAAGTGTATTATGATATTATGTAGTATTCCTTCAGGGATTCTGAAAAGGGTTTTGCAATGGAAGTTAATTAAGGAACTGGTCCTTAATAACTCAAGGTAGGAATAGTATTAAGTTTAACATCAATGGTTGAATGAAAGAAAGGATGATCATCATCCACTATGTTAAGACATAGGTTCTATCTTAGAAAACCTAGCTGATAACTTAACATATTACATGATCCAATAAGGAACGTTTGAAAAGTGATTAAGTTTGAATCACGAAACGTTGAGCTAAGCTTGTCCGCAGTGTCTAATAGAGAACTGCAGACATATTTTCCAAATCCAGAAAGGATGACATATCTTAAAGCATAAAGGGTTATGTTGTAAGGGAATATGTTGGAAACTCCTGTAAATGCCGACTAAAGTCAAGTAGGAAGCGAGGTGAACAAAAACATCAAAAGTTGCACAGGGTGCACTCGTGTTTCGATAATTAGATTTATAATAATAGATAAGGGTACCATCTAAAGTGTTGTATAATGTTATGGCGGGGCTAGTTCGCTTTTAACGTAGAATGATGTGTCCCAGGGGATAGTGCCCATGAGAAAGCCCTCGAGGTTGATCTAAAGTCACTATAGGCTCCTGGAATCAGGCCTCGTTCTGCTGCCATAACGACGATACATACACACAGATGTTATCATGTGATGACAAAGTATTAATGTCAATTAAGGTGACATTAGTAAGTTGCAAAGGATTTGGGACTGTAAAGTACAGACCCAAGACTCAACCTCTTCCATGAGCAAGCATGTTCAAGGTACCGGGAAATATGGTGCCAACGATTAAGAACAAATGCAGCTAGTTTATTTGTACTCTAGTGCAAGTGGGAGACTGTTGGAAATATACCCTAGAGACAAATAGTAATAAGGACTATTATCATATTTCATAAAGTTTATGAATAAGTTTTATATCATGCTATAACTGTATTGAGAGGAAACATCAATACACGTGTGATATATAAAAAACCAGGGGTTCCCAGTGAAACTCTAGTTACTGGTTCATTGGTCAACAGATGATCAAGTTTCCTGATCATGTGGCATTTATGCTAGTTGGAAATGGAGTCAACTCATTCTGAGAATGAGATGATGAACCAATACCCAACCTAATCATCGTGATCCAATCATGTCACTAAGTTCAAGTTACGATGATTAGAAATGGATCCTTGTAGACTATTCCTTAGACCGTGAGGCTATATCAATCACTGTCTCCCGAGAGTGCTTAGATAGCATCAAACATCATTTGGTAATACGGTGGCAATAAAGGTGTGTTCAGGTACTCGGAGGAACCGTAGAGGCAATATATGTCAAGAGCGGGATTTGTTCGTCCACGTGATGGAAAGATACTTAAGGGCCCACTCGGAGAAGTTATATCCAATAGTTGCGCAACGTGTGATTTGATCACATGGATATCACTTGTCGGAACGAGTCAAGTAGCATTGTTCAGTAACGAGATTGAACACGACATGGTGATGTCATTGATCAGATCTCGGGCAATTCAAGTATCGAGAGACAAAGGGAATAAGACACAACTGCCCCGGTTCAAACGACGAAAGATCTTCATGGAATGCACAGGGGTCACATGGCCATCCAGGTCTCTCTGTTGATCATTGGTATGGGAGTGTCCCGACCATGTCTGGAGTGTTCTCGAACCATAGGGTATCACGCTTAAGGGTTTGATGATGCTCAGGGAGTGTTTATAGGATCGAAAGAGTCACCGAAGAATAGAAGAGAGAAAACCGGAAGGGTTTCGGTAAGTCCGGAGGATGTCCGGAGTGGAGGTGGAAGGTGTTCCATAGCCACGGAGTTTAAATAATATGTGAATGAATGTTAAATATTGATTTAATCATTTATTCATAATTATTTAATAAAAGAGAAAATCAATTTACAGGTCAAAAGGCTTAATGGGCCAATTCTGGAGGGAAGAGGGCCCATTAGGGAAAGGCAAGATGAGGAAGGGGCTATGGGGTGGCTGACACCCTAGTGGGCCAACCCCCCCTGCGTGGGGCCCATGGGGTGGCCGGCGGCACCACCCCTCCCCCTCTCCTCTCCTTTAGTCCCACCCCGGGACTTTGAGGGAGGTAGTACCTCCCCTCCCCTATATATAGTGGGGGTATTTGGCCAGATAAACACACACAATATTCAATAAAGGTTTCCTCACTTTTGGGGAGACCTCCAATTTATATTCTCTCTCTCTCTCACTCACACTCTCTCTCTCTCTCTCTCTCTCTCTCTCTCTCTCTCTCTCTCTCTCTCTCTCTCTCTCTCTCTCTCTCTCTCTCTCTCTCTCTCTCGTGACCGTGGTCCCAAGTTCGGACTGCACGAACGAGAGACATCTTCACTACGGAGCGCCGTCGCACTGCGGGATTGTGATCCAGGAGCTCTACTTCCGCAACTGCTGCTGGATCGGGGAAGCGGGAGTCATTGTCAGGCACCGGATGTGTGTAACTACCCGCGAGGTGTCACACGTGAGGCACTCAAGTCATTGAGCCACAGGAGCGAAGGACTTTATCACGACCTTGAGGTCGGCTTCAGCTCGTCTACATCAACCACGCTCTCCTGACCGTTGACAACGCTTTTCGGTCTTCGAGGGTAAGTTCGTGAAAAGCCCCTCCCATTACTGCATTACTAATAGATAGGTCCTAGCAACATCAGGGGTTCAGGGGCATAGGGTAAAAAATATTGTTTTCATACGCGGAACCCCTACATTATTATTTTACTGTATTTAATTTGCTCCATATGCCTCTCAATATATAGGGGGAAGGGAACACGAAAGCTTATTAGCTAAGCCATGTGGGACTAAACAAAGGAGAGGAAAGAGGGGGGCTGGCCGCTGCCGGCCATGGACCTTGTGGGCCCCACGCGGGGTCCCAAGACCTAGCCGGCCACCTCCTCCCTCTCTCCCCTTTGGTCTTTACCTCATGGGCCCTTCCCCTTAGGGAATTTGGCCCAATAGGGAATTTGACCTTTTAACTGATTTTTCTTTTATTAAATAATTATGAATAAATGATTAAATCAATATTTAACATTTATTCACATATTATTTAATCCCTGTGGCTATGGAACTCCTTCCATCCCACTTCGAACATCCTCCGGACCTTCCTGAAACCCTTCCGGTTTCTTCTCTCTCTTCTCTTCGATGATTCTGATGATACCAAAACGGTATCCAAGCTTTGTCAAACCCTTAATCATGCTACCCTATGGTTTGGGAACACTCGAGACATGTTCGGGACCCCTCTCAGACCAATGATCATCAACGAGACCTGGATGCCCATAAGGAACCCTATGCATTCCACGAAATCTTTATCATTGAACCATCAACGCTGTGTCCCATTCCTTTATCCTCTGCGATACTTGTATTGTCCGAGATTTGATTAATGACATCACCATGTTGAGTTCAATCTCGTTACTAAAAAATTATACTTAACTCGTTCTGACAAGTTATATCCCCGTGACCTAGTCACACGCTGCGCAACTGTTGGATATAACTTCTTCGAGTGGGTCTAGAGTATCTTTCCATCATGCGGATGGAAAAATCCCCCTCTTGACACATACAACTCTAGATTCCCCTTTGATGTACCTGTAACACACCTTTATGATCACCATTTCACCGAGTGACGATTGATGCGAACAAGGCATTCTCGGGTGATAGTGATTAAATGTGGTCTCACGGTCTGAGGAACAAGACACCACATTTCCTAATTATCGTAACTTGAACTATGTGACATGATTGTGTTACGATACTTTGATTGGGTATTCTCATCATCTCATTCTCCCAATGAGGTGACTCCATTGTCAAATGGCATAAATACCACATTATCAGGAAACCTTGATCATCCGTTGACCAATGAACTAGTGACTAGAGATTCACCAGAAACTCTTGGTTGTTTACATATCATACGTGTATTGATGTTTCCTATCAATACAGTTATAGAATGATATGAAACCTAATTACAAACTTTATGAAATCTGATAATAATCCATATTATTATTTGTTTCTAGGGCATATTTCCAATAGATATGCCCTAGAGGGAAATAATAAATATTGGTTATTATCATATCTCAATTAGTTCATAATAGTTTTATATCGTGCTATAACTATATCAATCAGAAACATTGGTACACATGTGGTATGTAAACAAACCAAGTCCCTAGTAGCCTCCATTCAACTAGTTCATTGGTCAACTGATCATCAAGGTTTCCTGATTATGGACATTTATGTCAACTGACAATGAAGTCATATCATTGGTGAATGATGTAATGGACATGCTTACCCAACATAAGTATTGCAACACGTCAAGTCACAAATTTCATCCTTGTGATAACTAGGAAACGAAGTATCCTACTCCTTAGACCGTGAGATCATATCTTATCACTATTACCCGAGGCTGCCTTGACTGCATCAACCGTGATACTGTAACATGGTGATCATAAAGGTGTATATCAGGTATTCCAAAGGTATAGGTTGAGGCGTATGTATCGAGATCATGATTTTTCTCCCACATGACGGGAAGATACATTGGGCCCACTTAGTGAGATACATCCAAGAAGTTGTGCAACATTTGACTAGGTCATGAAGATGGAATATCACAAGAACGAGTTAAGCATCACTTGTCGGTAACGAGATTGAACTAGGTATGGTGATACCAATGGTCAGATCTTGGACAAGTTAGGTATCAAAGTAACAAAAGTAATTGGACTCGATGTTTATGGTTCAAACGACATTTAAATCATGGGATGCATATGGGTCATTATGGGTATCCAGATCTTGTTGATGATGATTTATTGGAAAATCGTATCGATCATGTCTGTGATATTCCTTAACCGTAGGGTATCACACTTAAGGGTTCAATGACGCTTAGAGATAGTTTTGGATTCATTAGGATCACCCGGGTGAAGAGAAGAGAAAGCCGAAAGTGTTTCATGAGAGTCTGAAGGATGTCTAGAGTGATCCAAAAGGTGTTTTGGGTAATTAGGAATTAAATAATATGTATTTTATATTAATTAATTTAATTAATATTAAAATATATTTCTTTATTTATTTTTTGGAGCATTCTACCCTTAATGGGCCAAACCCTGGAGGGAGGGGTCCATATGGGCTAGCCGCCCCAAGGAGCAAAGGGGCGTGCAGGGTGGGGCTCATCCCGACCGCCGCCTCCACTTGGCCGCCGCCTTTTGTCCCACCTCGACTGTCTCCCCTTGGGGGTCATTCCCCCTTCCCCTATATAAGGAGGGGCATGTTGGGGGGGGGGGGGGAGAACATACACAATTATATAAATCCCAAAGGCAATATCCCCTGGAGCTCTCTCTATCTCTCTCGTTGACTTCCTCGCTCGTAGTTCCAATAAGAGCTGTGCAAGTGGAGGATGACTTCACCACCAGCACACTATCGCGTTGTTGGATCCCTGATCCAAAATATCTACTTCTGTAATCTCGACTGTATCGGATAGACCAGGAGTCGTTGTTGAGCACCAAACGTGTGCGAAACCACAAAGGTGCTGCCAGTTGTGGCACCTGGATTATCGTGTGAGGAGCAACGCGACCTTTAGGTCGGTTACGTCGTTTGACGATATCATCCAGTTCATCGTGAATGTTAAACGCTTTTGGCCTACAAGGGTATGTCACCGAAACCTTCTCTGTTACAACATTACTCTTAGATAGATCCTGACATATGGTGTTGCGCTAGTTAAGAAACATTATTGTTTTCTGATGCGAACCCCTTTAGTGGTATTAGATCCGATCTATGCGTAGTATTGCTTGCATGGTTAGAACACATGTTGAATGTGGGCATTGATCCTATGGTTGTTACCCTCTCAAGTGCACTTGTACATATCACAGTACTGTTTGATGAAGCAGCCCAAACCAACCTTATGTGTAATATTACGCAAGATTGGTTCCACACTTCACATATGGCTTGTACCATATATGCGGCAAGCGGGTGTCTGCCTCTCCCAGTAGTTGATAGGGAATTTTCAATGGAGGGCCTCGAAAGGGGTGTCATAGAGACAATTGTTTGATCAATAATGTGGTTGGAAGTTTGTAGGTAAGAAAATAGTTCTATCGTGAAAGCCCTAGAAGCCACGTAAAACTTTCATAAGATAAAGTAGAGGCGTCTAATTTTATTTTGCAGGGGTCATGTGATGTGATATGGTCATGGTTGTAATGTAAGCATTACTTTCTGTTGCTAAGTTGTAGTAGTAGTCATCATCGTGATGGACGACTGATGGCTCCGATTTTTGTGATCTTCCACTGCGTTTAAACATTGTTTTTGGTCAAGCAATTGCCAAAGAAACTCTCAACTCTTTCCACTAATGACTAATAATTGCAAAGATATGCAAATCCCTTCTTTGATTTATGTTGTGTAGGAAATCATAGCTTTTAAAGCAAATAAGGAGTCATAATGAAGGATTTTGAGGAAGTACACATGGCCAAGTAATTGGAGAAGCGTTCTAGGGCGTCTGCAAGCTTAACAACCACTAGTACGAGCGTGGTCCGCCCGTACCACGCACCCATACCAGGTGAGGACGGCTTTGTCTCGTCAAACCCTACAACTTTTGTGAAGATGCCTATATATTTCGAGGCTCCAGCCGCTGGCCAGAGAGCCGCCATTCTCAGATTGCATCACGCCACCACCAAAGGAGATCCACACCATTGTTCATCCATTGTTCATCACTTCCACCATCCATCCACTAGCCATAGCCATTGCTTTATACTTTAGATCTCCTTGTGATTTGGCAACTATTGTAAGAATATTTGATTTCAATCTATGTATTTGCATGATGTTTTGTATCTCCGACCTATTTGTTATGAGTGAGTAGTCCTCACGGGCTGCGGGTTGGGGAGAAACCTCGCAGCAATTATGTGCATCATCTAGATCATGGGATAATTGTATTTCATTTGAGTTGTGATTTGTATCTTTTGTTTCTTCGTCTCTTGTCTCGATATGTGGACTTGTAGGTACCCAAGATCCCATAGATTGATAAAGGCTTGAGGTGAGATACTTGGCTAGCGGCGATCTCATAGCAACCTCAGTGACATAAAGGGTAGTACGGTCTTCGCTTAGCTCCCCATTCGGGATCAACAACAACATCACCACTTAAAGCTTTGATCTGTGTTTTGCACTTAATAATCATTTGTAACCCGTGGCTTCGGTGTTCTCTCGGTTGGATTAAAAGTCTATTGCTATGCCCGTGGCATCACGGGGGCTCTAGAATATTAGGATGTGTTGCCCATAAGAGATTATCTTGATACAAACATTATACATGACTATGCTTATTATGTTGTTTTATCCCATTTGATGTGCAGCTGCAGGTGGATCTTTAAACTTGGCCTATCTCCATCCATTGATTCAAACCCGTTATAAAGTAAACTAGATTGGTCCGGTCAACTAAGGTAAAACGAACAAACAAAGTCTTGTAGACGTGTCCTTTTTTATTACCTTTTAGTAGTGCTTTTCGAGCTTCGATTAAACCTAGGTATTTTAGGGAAATAGCTATTATACTACATCCGTGAATCCAGATCGAAGGAATCAACGACCAACTAGTGGCGTCATGGACTTGGTGCCGTACTGGTGGGCAAGATGGAGATCATGCCAGAGCACTCGATGGAGATCAAGGCACAACATGAAGGACCATATCATGTCACATATATTAACTACATGTGATCTTAATCATTTATGCATATTATTGACTGCTAGTACTATTAGATACTCGAAGGTATCACTATAAGATGATACCTAATTTAATACCAACCTTAGTGTTCTCCCTTAGTGTGCGCCACTGAGAAATTTCTCCATTATGAAGCACACCGTGATGACCGGGTTTTAGACATATCGGCATTCGCATACGGTGGGTGTAAGTCATGTTGCATAGCAAATGCACTTAGGTTAAATTGGCAAACCTAGCATATATAAACATGGTGTCAGAACACAAGTGATCAAAAGATAAAGCATGAGTCACATGAATGATGTGATCGACATTGCAATGGACACTTTGCAGCTATGCCATCGGTCGTGACGATCAGGGGTGGTATAGTGAATTATGATCGTGTAATCGCTAAAACTTATTTAGGGGTGGTAGTTTTAGTGGGAGCTCAATAAATAATTTGATTATAATTTGAACTCATATTATGAACTAAGTCTAAATATCTTTGCAAATATCCTTATAGATCATGTCAAACCCCAACGTTCAAGTCAGATTTAGCTCTTTCTTAAATGATGAGAAACTTAAACTAGATGGGTCCAACTTCATCATTTGGTACCAACGCTTGAGGGACGTCCTCATTAGAAACAATCTGCTCTATGTGCTACGAGAACCAATAGGAGATTTTCTCGAGGACTCTGTGGGTGAGAAAGATGATGAAGATTATCGTGCTCGTCGTGACACCTTCGTGACAGTCAAGTACACCATAATTCATGCCATGGAGTCTGGCCTGCGGTTACACTTCCATGAAATCGAAGCATATAGTATGGTCGATGGACTGAAAGCGATGTTTCCATCACAAGTCAGGATCATGAAGTATGAGTACATGAACGAGTTTATTTAAACTAACATGGAAAAAGCACCTTCTTGGAGAGCCACTTGGTCATCATGCAGAAGATTCATGAATGCCTTGTGGATGTTATGGGCTACAAGTTGACGAACAACTTTGCGATAGAAGGGGTGTTGCGTTCGCTTCCTCCCAGCTACAAAGATGTTGTCTTGGGCTATATCATGCGAGGGGTATCATACACCTTTCATGAGTTCATGGCTCAGTTGAGAACTCTGAAAGTAGAACACATTGCAGGGGATGTTATCGACGGAGAAGGTATATATTTGATATACGAGTTATATATGTTTTTCCATACAAACACTTATTTCAATTTTCTAAGTATTTGATACTTGTTTTGTTTTATGAAAACAAGACCTTCTGCTTTAGAGTTGCTAGAAGATATGAGGTGACAAAGGCATGTTGATGGCAAGCAAGCTAGTTTATGGTCGACAACATTCTCCCTCTGCATCCATCATTCAGATTAGTTTATGGATTTGAATATATTTTTTGTAATTGTTAAGTGTGTGAACTTTATTAGTCTTTCTTACATTTTGCGAGATGATTATTCATACAAATGAGATACAAGTCAGTTGTTCTATTTCTATGAATGATATTTTTATGTTCACATTACTATTATGAATGTATTGTTCTTATTTTGATCTAAATGGTAGTAGTTTAAGCATTTATAGAACACTAAAAAAGACCGAAAGATATCCAAACTTAATAATGACATCATTTTGAATGACACTATTGTTTAGTCACATTGGTAGGTCCATTCTAATGAAACATGAAGTCTTTAGATACTTGATCTTTTGACTTATGCAAACCATGTCTCACTAGGTGAGATGACTAAAACTCCGCGTTCTGGTAAAACAGATTGTGCATTGAACTACTGAATATCATACATGATGATTGTAATTTAGCAATATAGCAAATATCATTATTTCATAAGATTCATTGTGGATTTAAATGAATATGTCTATTTATTTAATAAAGCACAAGTCTGAAACTATTTGACATATTCAAAGAGTTTCAGAATGAAGATGGGTATTAAAACTAACAAGAATATCAAAGTCTCTACAATTTTGATCAAAGTGATAAGAATTTGAGTTATGGCTTTGGCAAATAGACTTGTGTAATGTTTTCACAAATTACGATGTTCAAACATTTCAATGTGTTGATGTGCCTAAAGCATTGTAATCATACTAGGTTGGATACCATATGGTCTAAGATTTTCTCTTACTGTGTTATCGTTATTAATTAGAGTTATTGATTAATTAGAAAGCACTCATTTTAAATATAAGGAACCATTTAAGATTCATGGCAACAACACATATGAGTTAAGGCATGACCTATTTTCTAGAATTTTGGGTTATGCAATAATTCAAGATGATAAATCAATAAATCTTTGTAGTGTATTGTTAGACAACTATGAATACATATTCCACAAGTAAAACCAAAAGGGCAAACCTTTGGTTGCCAAGAATGGTGCTTTTTTGAGAAAGAGTTATTCGATAAAGGTGTTGGTGGAAGAAAGTGAAATCTCAAAACAAGGTTATCGACCTTACCTCCAAATGTTGAGTAGCACAATAGAATATGTTCGAGGAACCAAAATCCATACATAGAGGAGAAACTAATGATCAAGATCATGATGTTTCAATTAAGAACTTTACTAAAGAAAGTAGGATTCAACAATACATTCTGTTGCTGATTCACTTGTCGTGTTAATGGAACAAGACATACCTACGAACTACAAAGAAGCGATGGTGGTATTAAGTACAAGAAATGACTAAGAGTCATGAAAAATACCACATTAAATTACATTTGATATTTCAAAAGTAAAAGGTTACTTGATCTTATTAAGTAAATATGTTACTTGATCTTACCAATAACTACGAAGTTACAAGGAAGAAATGAAACTTTAAAGCAAAGACAAAAGATTGATTTGTTACAAAGAATGTCTTGAAAAATTCAATTGTTGACTACAATATGTTGCAATGCTTCAGTCAATTGGGTTTACACTAATAATTACTACAATTGTGATAATTGGTAAAAGGTTGTCAAAATGCATAAGAAGAGTTCTAGTTGGTACAACAAGCAGGTTTTGTCAATCATATGGATGCTAGTGTGTCGTAGCTAGAACTCTTGATTTGATAGATGATCAAAGAGTTTTGGAATTACCAAAATATCGAGAAGACCTGCACTTACAAGAAATTGAATGGGAGCTAAATAGCTTTCCTAATTTTAATATGTGGATGGCATATTTTGAGTGGGAGCTAAGTGGGTTTTCTAGTCTCATGTATGGATGACATATTTGAGTGGGAGCTTAACAAAATTCCTATATGTGGATGACATATGGTGAATGGTATTGTTGGTATTAATGGGTATTAATGATTACTTAAGTTAGTATATATTCTATAGATGAAGTTGAAAAAAATATTAAACATTGAAATCTATCGAGATAGATCGATACATTTAATGAACATTAGAGTCGAAATGCGTCCTGGATTTGATTTTGAAGGAGTTCAGAATGTCCTAGATGATATTCTGAAGAAGTTCAGAATAGAACGAGATAAGAAATAAGTTATTACTTGTATAACTAAGTGGAGCATTGAGTTAATCTTGGTATAACAACAATGTTGAAAGATAGAATAGGGATGTGTTACGTCCCCTATGTCTCGTTCATAGGTTTTATCATATAAACATGTGTTGTGTACTCGACATAATGTGACTCAAGTTCTTAGTCAGAAGAATAGGTTCCGAAGTGATTCCTGAGTAAATCACTAAACCAGAGTTAAGTTCATCCTTAAGCTGGAAAACATGGTTAGGGATCGAAGTTGCATACTATGCACTATTGGTTAAATCTATGTTGATATAGAAGTATGTGGCTACTTCATAAGTGGCAAATATAAAAGTTTTGGCTTAGAAAGTTCGACTTTCAAACTGAGTGTGTTTCTAGTATACATGACTATGTGAAAGTCCGCTTGACTGAACTATTTTCATTGTAGACATAGCTAAACAAATTATCACTCTACCGCCAAACATATACTTCAACAATATTATGAGACAATAGAATAATTGTTAAATAAGGTGACATTAACCGATTTGCAAAGAACATACGTATCTAGAATATATAAACCGTTGACAAAACGTTTTCCATTAGAAAACATGATCAATAGCACACTATATGATACTGTGTTTATGATTAATAACAAATGCAACTAGATTTTCTATACTCTAGTGCAAGTGGGAAACTGTTGGAGATATGTCCTAGAGGCAAATAATAAAGGGTGTTTATTATCAAATCTTAATTAGTTCATAATAGTTTTATACCGTGCTATAAATGTATCAATCAGAAACATTGGTACAGATGTGGTATATAAACAAACGTGGTCCCTAGTAGCCTCTTTTAAACTAGTTCATTGGCCAACTGATGATCGAGGTTTCCTGATCATGGACATTTATGTCAATTGACAATGAAGTCATATCATTAGTGAATGATGTGATGGACACGCTTACCCAATATAAGTATTGCAACCTGATCAAGTCATAAAGTTCATCGTTGTGATAACTAGGAAAGTAAGTATCCTACTCCTTAGACCATGAGATCATATCTAATCACTATCACCTAAGGCTCCCTTGACTGCATCAACCATCACATCGTAACAGGGTGACCATAAATGTGTCTACCAGGTATTCCAAAGGGATAGGTTGAGACATATGTATCGATATTGGGATTTTTTTCCAACGTGACAGGAAGATACATCGGGCCTACTCGGTGAGATTACATCCAAGAAGATGAGCAGTGTATGACGAGGT
Source organism: Avena eriantha (assembly GCA_910589775.1). Lineage (NCBI taxonomy): Eukaryota > Viridiplantae > Streptophyta > Magnoliopsida > Poales > Poaceae > Avena > Avena eriantha. The sequence continues at coordinate 399,613,925 of OU342741.1, forward strand.
CATGGGGATGGAATATCATGGGAATGAGTTAAACAACACTTGTCAGTAAAGAGATGGAACTAGGTATGGTTATACCAACGACCATATCTCGAACAAGTCAAATCGAAGTAACAAACGGAATTGGACTCGACATTTATGGTTAAAACGACATTTAAATCATGGAATGCACAGAGGTCATTATGGCTATCCAGATCCCACTGATGATCATTGGTCAGAGAAGCATCTCGATCATGTCTATGATGTTCTCGAACCATAGGGTAACACACTTAAGGGTTCGATGATGCTTAGAGATAGTTTTGGATTCATCGAGATCACTAGAGTGAAGAGAAGAGAAAACCGGAAGTGTTCCGTGAGAGTTTGAAGGATGTTCAGAGTGATCTGAAATATGTTTTGGGTCATAGGGAATTAAATAATATGTATTTTTATTAATTAATTTAATTCATATTAAAATATATGTTTTTAGCAGGCCACCCTTAATGGGCTAAACCCCGGAGAGAGAGGCCCATATGGGCTAGCCGCCCCAAGGAGCAAAGGGGGATGACCGACCTAGGGCAAGGGGTGCATGAGGTGGGGGCCACCCTTGCCGCCACCTACAGTTGCCCTTCGCTGTTTTTCCTACCTCGGCTACTGCGCCAAGGGGGTCTCTCCCCTGTGTAAGAGTATCTCCACTCGTCCCGCATGCAGCGTCCGACGCAGCCTGATTTTGGGCCGTATGGGGTGCGCTGAATTGGTTCATGATTTGGGGGGAGGGGCTGGCTCCCAGCCGTTCCCCCCATTCAAAAAATTTAAACATTCAAAATAATTGGCAAATTCATTAAAATACGAAATTAACGACAACTTCACAGGAAATTTGAACATGTTTACACAAAAAATACTGAACTACTGGCGAGCATGGCTGATGGTGCTCCTCCAGGTTGTCTAGCTAGGTGCTGTAGTGAAAGGAGGAGGTCGATTTTGTCGTCGAGCCCAAGCCTGGATCCCGTACCAAGACTTATTAATTCGGTTGCGGTGGTGGCATTGCCAGACGTGGGTGGTTCCTGGCGGTGATGTAGCCGAGAACCCAGGCATCCGTGCACACTAGGACCCTCCACCAGCGCCGCCAGCCATCGAGATTGTTGATCAATGGTGGCGGGTCATCACCCTCGTAGGTGTCCATGCGGTCCGCGCGCTGCTGCTCAAAGAAGATCGTCCATGCGTGGTGGTTGTTAGGATGCCATTGGGGGTCTTCCCTCTCCTTCGATGTGAGGATGGACCAGAAGTGCTCAAAGATGGCCGCGGATCGGGTTATGCCGACCGACACCAGAGGCACTAAAGGCCGCCAACCTTGAACACCCATCCCTTTTGCAACCGACAGTCCGGAGGGGCTAGGTACTGGGCATCCTAGAGCATCTCTGCCTCATGGACGAGACGACACTGCCACCTGAAGCCATGTACGGAAGACCCATCTTTTGGAAAATGATCCAATGACGGTGGGGTTTCGGCTAGTGTTTCAATGGTTTAGAGGGAGAGGGCGTGAGGTGTGGACATGCTATGAGAGTGGAGATCTGCAATGATGATGGACACCACGCCTACATATAGCGACAATGGAGATCTGCAATGGCGATGGCCGCCATGCCTACATATAGCAATAAAAGAGATCGGCAAATGACGATGGTCCTCCCGTACGACCTGTCAGCACGTCTACCTCATCAAATACTCTCACCATGCAAAGACGGATCGAAGATCCGACATTCATAGAAATCTCTAGCCTCTAAATACCACACCAGAAAGGGATCTCGAGGAGGAACTTAGAGAAGGGCAAATCCTTGCTGCCTCACGGATCATTGGAGTACATTGCATCATCCCCTTCATCATCAACCATTGCATCTCCATCAACACCATTTTCCCCAACTCTCGTTCATCAGATCTTGTTGTAATTCCAATACAATTGTGGTTTTCACTTGATTTACCTTTGCACTTTCAATCCATCCATGTGAATATGATGATGTTGTTGATTGCTTCCATGTGCGAGTAGTTTCCCTTGTTCTTGGGGAGATGGAGAAACTCTAGCATTATTATGAAATGAAATAAAGATGATCTATAACTTTGGTCCTTGATCTATCGATTTATGATATTGTGTTATTTCTATCTCTTTAGATGGGATGTGAACTTGAACACATAGCATTTTCCTTCGAGACTAAAGAGAGGGAGCTACCCTTGGGACATGTATGAGAGAATGTCCAGTGCTATCAAGTGACTGTAAGCATTGGCTTATAACCTACATGGTCAAAGGGGGATTAAGAGAGATTCACTAAGCTCATTACGATATCCATGGGGAAACCCTTAATTGTGGTCGTCTATAGAAGTGATTTGCTCACATGTATCATAGTGGTTATCTAGAGATGGCCTCAAAATTTGACTAGTAGAAGCGTCTGCTCGCGAGACTTGTAGTTAACATCTTATTATGGAGCTCTCTCCACACATATCATGATGAAAGACATAGATTATCCTAATCATGAATAATTCTCATATGCTAGTGGTGTATCCTACATCCCCGAGAACATTTTAGCCTTATTGAGTTCCAACACCATTTCCAATGCTTTTGTTACTTGCTTACTTTACTAGATTTTATTACTTTCTTGCATGCAAACGCAAAAACCTTTCAAACACCCTTTCCTTGAGACCAAAGGCAGCTTACAAGTATCCATTGGTAGATAGTGATAAGGGACATAAAGACCTTAACTAAATAGCTCTCTATGGGTTCAATACTCTTATTTCGAAACTAGCTACAATCGACTTGTGCACTTGTAGTGATCAAGATATTTTCTAGCGCCATTGTCGGGGAGCTAAGCGTTTTTGTTCTTTGTTCTTAGTTGCTAAATCTATTAATTGTTTCACTAAAGTTGGTTACTGGTTTCAGGTAAACACCATGACTGCACTTGGGCCGATGAATCAGCTTGATGCAACTAAATACCTCGGGAAGTTTAATAGATGATTTGTTAAGGAATTCTTGAGTGGAAGCAAACAAGAATATGAGGTTAACCCTCGTTTCATCGCTATTATTCATAAGAAAATTTTTGCAGGAGATGATCCAGATGATGATTCATATGCTCACCTAATGCATTTTACCGAGTTATATTGGACACTTAAATTGAAAGGATATTATGATGATGAATTAAAACTAAAATTGTTTAGCCAATCTCTAACCAATACTACTCTAGCTTAGTACATAATTTGCCCTGCAGAAAAATTGATACTTAGGAAAATCTTAAAGGAGAATTTATATTTTGATTCTTTCCCAAAGTAAAGACAACTGAAATAAGAAGGGCGGCCACTAATTTCAAGAACCGCCCAGGAGAAGGTTTGGTAAGAGCCTTCAAAAGGTATAAATCTATTCTTAATAGATGTCCCCATCACGATTTACCTGAATGGTATGTTTTACATATGTTCTATGTGGGACTTAATCAAGAAATAAAGCATGAACTTAACTCAAATTCCGGAGGTTCCTTTATAGACCTAACTATAACTATAAGCTTAGGAGATTTTAGAACGAATTCGTCACAATAGATAAACTTGGGGATTTCATTTAGGCGGCGAAGGAGGAATATAAATTGAATATGATTGTATCAATGCTTACAAGGAATCAGGTAAGGTTAAGGAAACTGCTAATGAACTTTAACTTGATGATGATATTATTGTGCAAATCCTTCATTCTTTTATAGAACACACTGAAGCTTCGAAGAAAGAATGGATTCAATATACTCCGCCACCTAAGCAAGTTGAAGATGTGGAGATGAAAATTGTGGCGCCTGTAGAGCCATTAAATAAAAGAGCATTGTATGTTGACTGATAGCTGTGAGATTTGACACATCTTTGATGGATTTTATTGATGGTTTTCTCCCGGATTTGATTGTTTTCTAGCTTTACCTAACGCTAATACTTCGGTAGCGAAGAAAACTAGGATTTTAATGTGTGTTTCAGGTTTTGAACATCAATGGAAGGATTTAACTAGAGAAATACAATATTCTAGAGAAAACAAGAAAGTCCCACTTTGGAAGCACGCGAGGGGAGCTCACTGTAACACCCAAAAAATATTAAACAAGATTATCAAGTTCTAATCACCCAAGTTTAGGGTTAACAAAAACTTTTCTTATTAAATATCATATGAGTGTATGTGTGAATTGCATTAGTGTATGAATGAGTGCAATTGCCATGTTTTATTTCTAAAAATGATAAGGAATGGTTTAAAGATGAATAGTACATCATCTAGGCCATGTACAAACCAAATCAAAAGAAAATAAAATCAAATATGAATCATATGATCAAATGGTCATTTTGACCAAAATTATCCACTAGACCACTTTGAGTGTTCCTAGTAAAAGATTTCTAACAGAAACATTTCCAAATCTTTTCACCCCTTGCTAGACCAAGTAAAAGTGAATCCAAGAAAACCTTACAAAAAGACATAAACTATTTTTAAACCCCTTTGAGAGACATTTGAAAATTTAATCAAGTGTATGTACTAAGATCACCACTTTTCAAAAACCACTCAAATAAATTCACCTTGACTTTTCCCAGCAACCCTAGACACCCAAGCATGTGACAAACACACTCACCAAAATTCAAATCTTGAATTCGTGCAGCCATTTGGTCGAGCACCTGGCAGACAACAGTAAAACCTTGCCCAACAATCACTGTTCTGAGCAGTATTTTTTGCCCCACTATGCCCCATTTCTCTCCCTCGGTCTCCCCCAGTGCCCAGCAGCGCAGTGGACAAGCTCCCCCTTTGCCGTTCGCACTAGTGCAGCGCCGCCCGAGCTCACCGTGCCGGTCGACCAAGCACCGCTCATTGCAGACCACGCCGCCCACTCCCATGATGCCCAGGAGATAGGCGACACTTCACTGCCACCCCCTGTCCACCCCTCAACCGAAGACACACCGTGGACTAGCCGTAATCGCCGCGCCCACTTCCCTATCTACCATGCCGAGAGCGCACCAGAGCGCCGCAGCTGACACATGCACACACGCCACGCCTTGCCCTCTCTGCATGTGCCCGCACTCACCGTGACCCCAACTACCCCCAGACACGCCCGTTCGCCGCCGCCTGACTCGTGGCCACTGTGCGCCGTCTCGAACGTTGCCGTTCTCGCACAGTGCATGGACCGCTCCCGACCGTTCTCGACCGCCCCTTGTCGTGCCATCACTCGCATGACAACTGCCCTGAAGCACCATGTCGACCCCTACCCTCATCCATGCCAATAGCTCAATGTAACGACATCGCCGACAAGCCCGAGTCATGCCGCTCTTCCCCTCTCGTTAGTGTATAAATAGAGGCCACCCCAGCCCTCATTTGCCACACCAGCTCACTCCCCTCTCTCTCAGAAACCTCCCACACCTCTCCCTGGAGCAAGGCGAGCACCAGCCCGCCGGAATTTCACGGAGCCCGTCGCTACAGAGGAGAAGAGGAACTAGAGCTAGGAGCCGCCCTAGGAGCCGTTGCGACCACCATTTGACTCGCCTGCCTCGGCACGTTCGATCGCCCCCATCGCCAAGTCTAGTTGGAGCCCTAGTGAGCCCCCACATACCCCACCATCGCGTTAGAGTTCAGTTCTTGCCGGCGCTGTGCGACGGAGACGACGATCCTTAGCCGTCGATCATGCTCTAATCGCACGGCCCAGATAGAGCGTACCATTTCGGTTTAGTTAGTCGCTGACACATGGGACCTGCCTGTCAGCAGCCTGCTACGTGCGCGCTGTGCTGTTGGGCTGGCCCAGTATCATTCCCGCGCTTGCCCCTCGTTCAAATTTAGATTTTTCTTTTATTTTCAAAACCCTAATCTGTTAGTGACTTTGAAATTTAATTCGAAGATATCTACTAAACCGAATTGCATGATTCCAATTTTTTTGGAAAGGTATTCAAAATATCTACCCAAGTCCATTGGATTCAAACCATTTTAAATTATAGATCACCTATAGTAAAAATAGCAAGATAGAGGCTTTTGCTAATTCAAACATTTTTCAAAAATCAACCATAAATGCTTCTGAGTTGATTCCAACTCTCAAAAATCACATTTGACAAGATCTATCTGAATATGTAAAAATATTTAGGTTTACATGTAGTGATCTTGGACTAGTACTAAAAGAATGCTATATAGGCATTTTTAGTCACTTTCATTTTATTAAATAGTAATTTTAAACTTTATAAAATGTGACTACCACTTTAAATCACATTCCTAAGTATTAGAATATGTGGTGATGACATGTTTCAACATGATCCCATATTTTAATTGGAGAATATTAAATCTTAAGTATTTTCGATGAGTAGAAATTACTTTTCCAAAATAAGATAAATAAGACTAGGTCTTTATTTTATGTGATATTTGTGATGATGCTAGATCATCAAGTGTGAGCCTTAGTGTGCTAAATAGAAGTATTTAAGTATTGTTTGGTGATTGTGTACCTTGTATTCCTTTATAGACGCTAGTACCGACCCGGGCTACGAGGAGGAGGAGTACTACGAAGAAGAAGAGAACTTCAACCACTGCACTACTCAAGGCAAGCCTAACACTACAAGTTAACTATGCAAGCCATCCATGCAAGATAACCTATGAAAGATGCAGTAGGCATGCTTTAGTTATGCAACCTTGATTATACCAATCCCAAGTTTTACTTGCAAGCTTTATTCTTTTACTTTTACCAAAGTTCTTTACCTTTAGTTAGTGATTTGTGAGTATTGGAAAAATAGGATAGATGACATAAAGAGCATAAAACTAGGCCTAGGTAGTTATACTTAGATGCCATAAAAAGCATAAAACTAGATTTGGATAGTTACACTTGATTAGCACCCCTTATTAGCACCCCCCCATTGATAATTGCTAGTGCTAAACTACTACTAATCACTTTAGATGGGAATACTTGGAGAAAATGATTATGGAAACCTTGGAATGATGATTCATTCTATTGAAATGTTTTGACATCTGGAACACAATGGTTTGATGATGAAACTTCTTGAGGCATGAGCCTTAGTTTTGATAAAAACTGATGGTTGGGTTCGGATGCGATACCATTCCAATTTTACCGTACAACCGCAATACCTGAATTGGGTAGGGCTTAACTGGAAGTTTATATGCCTTAGTATGGGTTCCCTCGCGGAAAGAGGTTGAGCTGAGGCTACCTCGTGAATGTGAATGTCCACCTATGAAGTGCCCAGGATGGCAGATGGCCATGGCTAGGAGGCCAAGCTCATAGAGGAGGTGCCTATACTAGAGTGTGTAATTGAAAGGTTATGATTGTTTATCCGCATACTAAGTGTGATGATTAAGGGTTATCCCTGACGGATGTATCGAATATTGTTGTGAAAGTGTACCACCTCTGTAGAGTGTCAAACTATTCGAATAGCCGCGTCCACGGTCATGGAAAGTTGGAGTGGCCATACTGTTCCATTGTCAGATATTTTCAAAATGACTTGTGAATTGAACTAGGACTTTGACTTGACCACAACAAGGTTGTGGACATGAAAACTAGGTTCCCACTTAGGTGATGTAGAAAATTAACTTAGGTTATTTACTTTTGAACTCCTTATGAAATAAACCTAGCTTTTTGCAGATAAACCTAGAGCTTAAGATTCCTACTAGAACTACCTTACTTGTTAGTGATAGTTTGCGAGTACTTAAAGAGTACTCATGGCTTTGTCACTGGCTATTCCCGTGGCCAGACTATGAGGAGGACTATCGGGAAGATGGACAGCAGGAGTTCTATGACAACTAGGATTATCTCACATCGTCAGCATTGCCCGTGACCCTGAAGATGGATCCCCTACTACGTTTACTTTCCGCTACTTTGATTGTATTAAGACTGGATCATGAGATACTTTATTTGTAAGACCTTTATTATAGTTTGTAATGGATGATGTACTATGGTACTAATTCTGTTATGTCTCGCAAAAATGGTAATCCTGGGATTGCGAGGTATGGCATAACAGGCATCTAGGATTAAAAATCCAGGTGTTTACACTGACAGAGGCTTTAGCGAGCAACTATAAGGCAGGAATATTTTTCCGGCCATATAGTCCCCACCGTTTAGTTGCCACCGCCTCTGTCTTGTCAAAAGGGACAACTTCCATGAAGGGACGAGACACGAAAACACAACACAATAGCCACCACACCATCCAGAAGGGAGAAAAAAGAGATCCGGAGAAGAAGGAGAAGACGTTCTTCATCTCGCTCCACGATCTTCGACCTCCTAGCCAATACACCCCCATAGCCACTACTTGTACATGAGAGAGAGAGAGAGGGATATCCACCTTGCAAGACTAGGGTTTGAGATTGTTTCTTCCCATCTTGAATTGTGTTGGATGTTTTTCTATTCTTATTGTGGATCTCCACGGTAATACCAAGACGAATTCCCTTTATTTGATTATATTGATGATCCGTTCTTCTCTCAGGTGTGAGTAATTCCCTTGGGCATGGGACATGTAGGGGATTGTTGAGATGTTATGTGCCTTCATATATTTTCCAGTAGTTTGTGATTGATTCTAATTACTATATATGTGTGCTTAACTATCTATGGGATGCTTAATGCTTGTTGTCCAATTAAGGGCCTAGACAACATGATACCTTGTTCTACATAGATAAGATCTTGTACGCTAGTGGACCGGCGACCCCCGAGTGACACGGGGATATCAATGGAAAGCTAGTTTACTCGAGGATAACGAGTAACCACTGTGCTTATTGCATTAGTCTGATCCAAGGAGCTTAATCGCTAAGCGACCTGAAGGGTCTTAATCGTCTAGTGTCTGACCATGGTTTTGGTAGCAGGCTAGTAGGATTATTGAAGTTGGGATGAAATCTACCAAGAGGAGTTCTGGCTAATTATGGGTTGCTTGCCTACACATATATCTATAATATTATAATTGTTACATTTACCACTCGACCACCTGGCACATTCACTATCACCATGAACTGAATCTCCCCGTGCCTTCTTTCGCCTTCTGTAGAAAACAACAAACAAGCAAAGTCGCTCTTTACTTTTATGCATTATAGTTCTGAAGTTTACATTTTAGTTCTATTTAAATCTATCACATTTAATCAAAATCCAATTCCTATTTCAACATTTGCAGTCAATTCACTCGAAGACCTGTGACAACTTCGGGTGTGCCAGAGACTTCGTCAATAAACACTTACCTTTGGGCTCCCTATGGGATCGATATTTGAACTTCGAAACTAGCTACAAATGATCTGTGCTCTTGCAGACATCAAGCTATTTTAGTTCCCGCCGTATAGTTGCCGTGGCATGTGTCTTGTCAAAAGGGACAACTTTCGTGAAGGGACGAGGGGCAAAAACACAACACAACAGCCGCCACACCATCCAGAAGGGAGAAAGAAGAGATTCAGAGAAGAAGGAGAAGACGTTCTTCATCTCGCTCCACGATCTTCGACCTCCTAGACAATACACCCCCATAGCTACTACTTATACTTGAGAGAGAGAGAGAGGGATCTCCACCTGGCAAGACTAGGGTTTGAGATTGTTTCTTCCCATCTTGAATTGCGTTGGATATTTTTCTATTCTTATTGTGGATCTCCACGGTAATACCAAGACGAATTCCCTTTATTTTATTATATTGATGATCCGTTCTTCTCTCATGTGTGAGTAATGCTCTTGGGCATGGGAGATGTAGGGGATTGGTGAGATGTGATGTGCCTTCATATATTTTCCATTTAGTTTGTGATTGATTATAATTACTATATTATAAGTGCTTGACTATCTGTGGTATGCTTAATGCTTGTTGTCCAATTAAGGGCCTAGACAACATGATACCTTGTTCTACATAGATAAGATCTTGTACGCTAGTGTCAACACCCGAATTTTTAAGTCCAGATGTCTGTTGTGCCGTACATCACAATCCCAGGATTACCATTTTTGCGAGACATAACAGAAGTGCTACCACAGTACATCATCCATTACAAACCATATTAAAGGTCTTACAAATAAAGGATCTCATGATCCAGTATTAATACAATCAAAGCAGTGGAAAGTAAACGTAGCGGGGCTTCATCTTCAGGGTCATATGCAATGCTGACGATGGGAGATGATCCTAGTTGTCATAGACCTCCGGCTATCCATCTTACGGGTAATCCTCCTCATAGTCTGGCCATGGGAATAGCCAGGGACAAATCCATGAGTACTCTTTAAGTACTCGCAAACTAACACTAACATAGTTAAGGTAAAAGCTAATAGGAAATCTTAAGCTCTAAGTTTGTTTGCAAAAGGCTAGGTTTATTTCATAAGGCTTCAAGAGTGAAGACCTAATTTAGTACTCTACATCACTTAAGGGGGAAACTAGTTTTCATGTCCACAACTCCGTTGTGGTCAAGTCAAAGTCATCTTTCAAGTCACAAATCATTTTGAAAACATCTGACAACGGAATAGTATGGCAACTCCAACTGTCCATAACCGCGGACACGGCTATTCGAATAGCTTGACACTCTGCAAAGATTGTACACTTTCACCACAAAATTTGATACATCCGTCAGGGATAACCCTGAACCATCATACTTGGTATGTGGATAATCAATCTTAACCTTTCAATTGCACACCCTAGTATAGGCACCTCCCCTATGAGTTTGGCCTCCCAACCATGACCATCTGTCATCTTGGGTACTGCATAGGTGGACATTCATCACAAGGTAGCCTCAGCTCAACCTCTTCCGCAAGGGAACACATACTAAGACATATAAACTTCCAGTCAAGCCCTACCCAATTCAGGTATTGTGGTTGTACGGTAAAATTGGAATGTTATCGCATCCGAACCCAACCATCAGTTTTTATTAAAGTCGAGGCTCATGCCTCAACAGTTTCATCATCAAACCATTGTGTTTCACAACACATGTCAATACATTTCAATAGAATGAATCATCATTCCAAGGTTTTCATAATCATTTTCACCAAGTATTCCCATCTAAAGTGATCAAGTTTTATGCTTAGCACTAGCCACTAATATTGAGGGTATCCACTATTTGAGGGTGCTAATCTAGTATAAATATCCAAGACTAATCCTATGATCTTGGTAGGATCCATTCTATTTTTCACTAATCATAATTCGTTAACTAAGTAAGAACTATAGTAAAGGGGAAAGTAAATCTTGGAGTAAAACTAGGAATTGGTAAAGTTGCATAACCAGATATGCCTAGTGCATATGGTATAAGGGTCTTGCATATATAGCATGCATAGTTCTAGCTTGCATTGCTAGCTTGCATTAGTGATGCCTTGCCTTGAGCAGAGCAGTTGTTGCAGTCGTTGAAGTTTTCCTCCTCCTCGAAGTACTCCTCTTCGTTGAATCCCAGGTCGGTACTAGCGTCTATAAATACATCCAATGTACACAATCACCAAACAACACTTCACTACCTCTATTTAACACACAAGGCTCATGCTAGATGATCTAATATCATCTCAATCATTCCATGTTATAAAGGCACATTTTTATTTCTCTTATTTGAGAAAAGTAATTTCTACTCATTGAAATTGTTAAAGTTTTAATATTCTCCAACTACAATATAGGTTCATATGGACCATGTCCTCACCATAAATTATCGAGCTTGGGAATGTGATTTAAAAGGGTGGTCATGCATTACAAGATTTAATATTACTATTTAATAATATTTAAATGACTAGAAAAGCCTATATAGCCTTCTTTTAATACTAGTCCAAGTTTAATGTCTGTAAAACCAAAATATTATTACATATTCATGTAGATCATGGCAAATTTGATTTTTGAGAGGTGGAATCATGTCAAAAGAATTTATATTGTATTTTATAAAAATGTTTGAAATGTCAAAAGTCTTTGTCTTGTTATTTTTGGTATAAGTGATCAATAATTCTTAATGGTTTGAATCAAATGGGAGTGATTAGGCAATTTTAATACCTTTCCAACAAAATTGGAATCATGCATTTTGGTTTAGTGAATCTCTTTGAATTGAATTTTGAATCTACTGACAGAATCTGGTTTTAACTAAAATGGAAAAATCATATTTGAATCCATGGGATCTGCGCGGGAAACGACATGGGCCGGCCCAACTGCACTGCGCTAGCGCAGCGGGCTGCTGACAACATGGTCCCACGCGTCAGCGACTCAGCTAAGCCGAAACGGTATCGTTCAATCTCAGCGCTATGATTAGACTAGGATCTAACGACTATGGTTCGTCGTCTATGTCGAACAGCTCCGGCGAGATTCTAACCCTAACGCGGCGGTGGGGGTCGCGTGAGGCTCACCTGGGCTTCAGCTAAGGTCGACGATGGGGCGAATGGGGTTGTCATCGATGGCGGTTCAAGGCGCGGTCACGGCGGCTCCTGGGGTGGTCGCAATCAACGGCTTCCTTCATCCTCTGCAGCGGCGGACTCCGGCCGAATTCTGGTGGCTTGGTGCTCGCCTTGCTCTAGGGAAGGGACAGTGAGGTTCTGTGGCGAGTGGAATGGTGTGGAGAATGAGGGCTGGGGTGGCCTCTATTTATACACCCAGGGTGGAGGCAGTGCGGCATGGTCGGGCTACTCCGGCGACGTTGCTACAGGTCGTGTTCGTCACGGCGGAGGGCATGGGTCGGTGCTATGGACTATGGCGATCGTCATGCGAGTGACGGCACGACAAGGGGCGGTCTCCATTGGCCGGGATACATCGGTGCTCTGGGCGGGTACGCATGCATTCGTCACTTGGTACGGTGGTCACGGGGCTCACGGCAGCGAACGGTCATGTCCGGGAGCTCACTGGTGCTATGGCGATCGCAGGTATGAGCGGAGAGAGCGAGGCGCGGCGTGTGCGAGTGAGGCAGTTGCGGCGCTCCGTCGTGCTCTCGGCATGGCCAGGGGTTAAATGGGCGCGGATGATCTGGCTCCTTCTCGCCTCACCGTTGTTCCAGGGGTGGTTAGGGGGTGGCGGTGAGGTCATGCTTACCTCGTGGGGGTTGTGGGAGAGGGTGGCGCGGCACGCTGCGTGTGGTTCATGCTCGACCGACATGGCCGACTTGGTACGAGCGTGCCACTAGTGCAACAGTGGGAATGAGGCTCTCCACGCACGGCTAAGGACTGGGATTGACCAAGGAGAAGTAGTGGAGTTGATTGTAGTATGTTTTGTGAGCAATTGACAACTCCAAACAGTGCATAGTTGGTGAGTTTGTACTGTGCATGCCAGGTGTTCGACCAAATGGCCTTATGAATTCATATTTCGAATTTTTGAAAGATTTTTGGTCAGGGGTCTTGTTACTTTCTTAGTAGTCTCTGGTTGCTGGGAAAGGTCAAGGTGAATTGGTTTTAAGGGTTTTTGAAAAGTGATGATCTTAGTACACACACTTGATTCAATTTTGTAATGCCTCTTAAATAGATTTAAAAATAGTTTTTGCCACTTTGTAAAGTTTGCTTGGATTCACTTGGAGTTGGTCTAGCAAGGGGTGAAAAGAATTGGAATTGTTTCTATTGAAAATATTTTGCTAGGAACACTCAAAGCGGTCTAGTGGATAAGTTTGGCCAAAATGACCATTTTCTTAAATGTCTTATATTTGATTTTTCTTAGATTTGATTCTGCTTGGAAATGATCTAGGTGATGTAGTATTCATCTTTAAACCATCCCTTATCATTTGTAACAATCAAGCATGGCAATTGCAATCATTCATACACTAATGCAAAATCACACATACACTCATATTAGGTTTAGTTATAAAAGTTTTTGTTAACCCTAAACTTGGGAGATTAGAGCTTGATAAGCTTGACTAATATTTTTGGGATGTTACAAACCTTCCCTCCTTAAACAGAATCTCGTCCCGAGATTCAGAAAAAAAACTAGGAACTAAAGAGATTGGGATACTCCGTCCTAATGTAATCTTCTCGTTCCCAGGTGGCTTCTTCTTCGGTATGGTTACTCCACTAGATCTTGAGAAACTTGATACTTCTGGTCCGGGTGGTTTTGAATGCTTCCTCCAAAATACAGATGGGCACTTCATGATAGGTTAGATCCTTATTGATATCTATGGCTCGGTGATCGATGTTCTTGAAAACTTCGGTCTTCTCCGGAACTTTTAGGCATTTGCGAAGTAACGAGATATGGAACACATCATGTATGGATGACATCTCCTCTGGCAGTTCCAATTGATATGATACTTCTCCTCGGCGATTCAAAATCTTGAAGGGTCCAATATATATTGGGGCTAACTTCCCTTTAAGTTTAAAACGCTGCTTCCTTTCAAGGGTGATACTTTGAGATATACAAAATCTCCAACATTAAAGGGCAGGTCTCGACGTCTTTTGTCAGCATAACTCTTCTGTCTAGATTGGGCTGTCTTGAGGTGTTCACGGACTTTGTGAACCTTCTCTTTGGCTTCTTGTAGGATGTCGGGTCCGAAGATCTGACTCTCTCCTACTTGCGACCAATTCAAGGGGGTACGACACTTCCTTCCATACAGAAATTCAAAGGAGGCCATTTGAAAACTAGCTTGATAACTATTGTTGTATGAGAATTCTGTGAAAGGCTGACAATCTTTCCAGTTTTATCCATATTCTAGCACACAAGCTCTCAACATATCTTCTAAGATTTGGTTGACTCTTTCAGTTTGTCCATCGGTTTGCCGGTGATAAGTTGTGTTAAAGTTCAGCTTGGTTCCTAATCCTTCGTGGACTTTCTGCCAAAATCTTGAGGTAAACTGGGTTCCTCGATCCGACACTATGGTCTTAGGGGTTCCATGCAAACTGACGATTCTAGCAATGTATAGCTCTGCTAGCTTCGAACTCTAGTAGGTGGTCTTGACAGGTATAAAATGGCTACCTTGGACAGTCTATCAACTATGACCCAAAGAGAGTCATTTCCCCTACTAGAGGTAGGCAAACCGGTGATGAAATCCATTCCGACAGAATCCCATTTCCATTCTGGAATCTACAATGGTTGCAAAAGTCCTGTGGGTATCTGATGTTCCGCTTTGACTCTCTGACAGATATCACACTTGGCTATGTAGCTTCCAACTTCTCTCTTCATTTTGTGCCACCAAAATTGCTCCTTCAAATCCCGATACATCTTGGTTCCACCCGGGTGGATAGAATAAAGAGTATCATGAGCTTCCTGCATAATGACTTGTTTCAACTCTGGATCTGCTGGAACACAAATGTGTCCTTTGTACCACAAAGTTCCTTCTTCATCTTCAATGAATCCGGGGTACTTTTCCTGTTATGATACGACGCTTGATTCCACCGATACTTGCGTTTCCTTTCTAGGCTTCTGTAGCATCTCGGTAAAACCACTACTAGAAAATCGCTTGGTGTTTTGTTTTGTGCATCATCATGACCGCATGCTCATGTCATCATGCCACATTGCATTTGAGCATCATCATTATCATGCATATGTCTGTCTAAAACTATTTTCGAAAAGCCTACTTTTGTTTTCTAAATATTCCCCGTCTTCTGGATATTTTGTTTTGTCTAGAAATAATTTATAAAAGGATTTAAAAACAAAAATAGATAATTAAACTATTTTTGTCAAACCAGGGAGGCAGCCCAGCCGTTAGGCCAGGCCACCTACTACCCGGCCCATCTAAGAAAAACCGAACCCTAAAAACTAAAACCTACCCAGACCCAAACCCTAACACCCCACCTACCCCTAATCCCACCCAGCCGCCGCCGCCAGCTCGCATAGAGCCGCACGCATCTAGTCCCCCTTCCTGGACACCATGCACACCACCCAGCCCCGATCCACACCTGACCCTGCCTAGGGATCTCCGCCACGACCTGGCCCCACCTCACCCAACGCGGTCAACCATCCCGCGTACACGCACGCGTAGCACCACCTACAGCCTTGCTCCATTGCTCGTGGCCCCACCACCCTCCACCTTTCTCGCAATCCACACGACCCCCACCTCTCGCTCCTCACCCCGTCGCGGCCCGAGCCCCACATCCTCCTCTCGATCCCCAAGCCCCGCCGCCGGGCCTCCCTCTCGTCCTCCTCCCGCGCGTGGCTGTGTCGCCGGCGACCTCGCCGCCTCCCGTTGATCGAGCACCGCGACCACCTCGACCCTAACGGTCTCCCTGCCGCCCGAGCTCCGCCGGCCGCGGACCCCGTCTCGCTGGCCAACTCTGGAACCTCTCCCCGCCGCCAGCTCCCTCCTCGACGGGCCCCGAGCCGCCCGTTAGCCGCCGTCACAAGCACCTCCGGCCAGCCCACCTTGCTGTCGCAGCCCTGAGCCCCTTCTCGCCACTTCCTGTCGCTAGAGACAGCGCCACCTGCGCCCGTCCCCTCTTCCCTGCGACCTCTGCAGCGCCACCCCCTCAGTGTACCATGCGGACAGCAGCACCCCGCCTCGCGCGTGGCCGACGCCGTTGACCTCTCCGTCTCCTCGTGGTCGCTACCTCCTCCGGCCGCCGTCCGAGCCGTCCTCTCTGCCGCTGGAACCGTGTTCCCCCGAGCTCTCCCCCGTCGCCGTCGGCCTCCCCTGTTCGTCTTCAACCACCGTCACCTCGGCCTTCTACACGTAGGCGTCCCCATCCTTGTTCTCCCGTGGAGCCTGAAGCTCGTCGGCACCCCAGGCTCCTCCGCCGGTGGCCCTCCTTGCCTGCTGTTGTGCCACCCTGAGCTCTACTACTGGCCGAGTCCCTCCGTGACCTGCTTCGCGGGCGTCCACCTCGTCAACTGCCGCTGCCAGGCCCTCCTCCCGAGCATCTCCGGCCCCTTCGTCCTCCGCCTTCCAGCATTTCCCCTACATCGCGTAACACTGAGCCACTCTGTCCAACACCTGCCTGCTGTCATTGTGGTTTGGATCTTTCATGTTGGTTCCTCTAGTACAAGTGGGTTGTATGGTAAAATTGGAATGGTATCGCATCCGAACCCAACAATCAGTTTTTATTAAAGTCGAGGCACATGCCTCAAAAGTTTCATCATCAAACCATTGTGTTTCACAACACATGTCAATACATTTCTATAGTTTATTTTATAAAAATGTTTGAAGTGTCAAAAGTCTCTGTCTTGTTATTTTTGGTATAAGTGATCAATTCTAAATGGTTTGAATCAGACGGGAGTGATTATATAATTTTAATACCTTTCCAACAAAATTGGAATCATGCATTTTGGTTCCGTGAATCTCTTCGAAATGAATTTTGAATCTACTGACATAATCTGGTTTTAACTAAAATGGAAAAATCCTATTTGAAACCACGGGCTCTGCGCGGGAAATGACATGGGCCGTCCCAACTACACTGCGTTGGCGCAGCGGGCTGCTGACAACATGGTCCCACGCGTCAGCGAATCAGCTAAGCTGAAACGGTACCGTTCAATCTCAGTGCTACGATTAGACTAGGATCTAACGGCTGGGGTTCGTCGTCTACGTCGAACAACTCCGGCGAGATTCTAGCCCTAACGCGGTGGTGGGGGTCGCGTGAGGCTCACCTGGGCTCCAGCTAAGGTCGATGATGGAGGCGAATGGGGTTTTTGTCGATGGCGGTTCGTGGCACGGTCACGCCGGCTCTTGGGGTGGTCGCAATCAACGGCTTCCTTCCTCCTCTGCAGCGGCGGACTCCAGCCAAATTCCGGCGACTTGGTGCTCACCTTGATCTGGGGATGGGACGGTGAGGTTCTGTGGCGAGTGGGGAGTGGAATGGTGTGGAGAATGAGGCCTAGGGTGGCCTCTATTTATACACCCAGGGTGGAGGCAGTGCGGCATGGTCGGGCTACTCCGATGACGTTGCTACATGTCGTGTTCGTCACGGCAGAGGGCATGGGTCGGTACTATGGACTATGGCGATTGTCACGCGAGTGACGGCACAGCAAGGGGCGGTCTCCATTGGCCAGGATACGTCGGTGCTCTAGGCGGGTACGCATGCATTCGTCACTTGGTACGGTGGTCACGGGGCTCGCGGCAGGGAACGGTCATGTCTGGGAGCTCACTGGTGCTATAGAGATCGCAGGTACTACCGGAGAGAGCGAGGCGCGGTGTGTGCGAGCGAGGCGGTTGCGGCGCTCCGTCATGCTCTCGGCATGGCCAGGGGTTAAATGGGCGCGGCTGGTTTGGCTCCTTCTCGCCTCGCCGTTGGTCCAGGGGTGGTCAGGGAGTGGCGGTGAGGTCATGCCTACCTCGTGGGGGTCGTGGGAGAGGGTGACGCGGCGCGCTGCGAGTGGTTCATGCTCGATCGGCATGGCCGGCTCGGTACGGGCGTGCCACTGGTGCAACGCTGGGAATGAGGCTCTCCACTGCGCAGCTAAGGACTAGGATTGATCGAGGACAAGTAGTGGAGTTGATTGCAGTATATTTTGTGAGAAATTGACAACTCCAAACAGTGCATAGTTGGTGAGGTTGTATTGTGCATGCCAGGTGTTCGACCAAATGGCCGCATGAATTCATATTTCGAAAATTGAAAGATTTTTGGTGAGGGTTCTTGTTCCTTGCTTAGTAATCTCTGGTTGCTGGGAAAGGTCAAGGTGAATTGGTTTGAAGGGTGTTCCTTGCTTAGTAATCTCTTGATTCAATTTTGCAATGCCTCTTAAATAGATTTAAAAATAGTTTCTGCCACTTTGTAAAGTTTGCTTGGATTCACTTGGAGTTGGTCTAGCAAGGGGTGAAAAGAATTGGAATTGTTTCTGTTGAAAATCTTTTACTAGGAACACTCAAAGTGGTCTAGTGGATAAGTTTGGCCAAAATGACCATTTGCTTAAATGTCTTATATTTGATTTTTCTAGTATTCAACTTTAAACCATTCCGTATCATTTGTAACAATCAAACATGGCAATTGCAATCATTCATACACTAATGCAAAATCACACACACACCCATATTAGGTTTAGTTATAAAAGTTTCTGTTAACCCTAAACTTGGGTGATTAGAGCTTTATAAGCTTGATTAATATTTTTGGGATGGTACAGCTAGTGGACCGACGACCCCCAGGTGACACGGGGATATCAATGGAAAGTTATTTGACTCGAGGATAACGAGTAACCACTTTGCTTATTGCATTAGTCTGATCCAAGGAGCTTAATTGCTAAGCGAACTGAAGGGTCTTAATCGTCTAGTGTCTGACCATGGTTTTCGTAGCAGGCTAGTAGGATTATTGAAGTTGGGATGAAATCTACCAAGAGGAGTTCTAGCTAATTATGGGTTGCTCGCCTACACATTTATCTATAAGATTATAATTGTTACATTTACCACTCGACCACCTGGCACATTCACTATCACCATGAACCAAATCTCCCCGCGCCTTCTTTCGCCATCAGCAGAAAACAACAAACAAGCAAATCCATTCTTTACTTTTATGCATTATATTTCTGAAGGTTACATTTTAGTTCTATTTAAATCTATTGCATTTAATCAAAATCCCATTCTTATTCAACACGTGCAGTCAATTCACTCGAAGACCTGTGACAACTTTGAGTGTGACAGAGACTTCATCAATAAACACTTACCTTTGGGCTCCTTGTGGGATCGATATATGAACTTCGAAACTAGCTACAAACGATATGTGCTCATGCATACATCAAGCTATTTTCTACCACCATTGCTAGGGAGCTAAGCGCTAAGTGTTAGTCTTTTGACATTTCAGGTGTTGCTACTACAAAATGTTCTCCTTAGGAGACAAAGGGTCTACATGTTCTGGTAGGACCTACTTGCCGGATTATATTGAGCGCGTGCCTGCTCAGAGGCACGAAGAAATTATTGAAAAACTTTTAAGATCAAATAAAGTTGAAGTTGAAAACCTGAGTGATATTATGGAAATCATGTCTATTTACAGGACAACTCCTATGAAATCTGAGAAAACTCTCAGGTAATACAATGCTCCAAGTTCTGAATTTCTTAAACAACCAATAGAGTTCCCTAATCCTGGAGTTAGAGAATATCGATTTGCTGGTGGAATTATTAAAATTTTGCAGGAGAAAGCTTTCAGTGGAAGGGAAGACGAAGACCTAGGAAGACATATTAGAGAGTTTGACGATGTGATAACATCGCTTGGACCAAAAGGTTTGCCAAGAGACTTCTCTCGTCTTAAATTATTTTGATGCTCTCTTAAAGGTAAAGCTCTAGACTAGTTATATTCTCTCCCTCGCTATTACATTAAATGTTGGGAAAACTGCATTACTAAATTCATAAACATGTTTCTTCCTTTTAAAAAGGTAACTGAACTAAGAAAGAACATAGGAAATTTTAGTCAGAATGTGGGAGAAAACTACCCACAAGCTTGGGAAAGATTCTTTGGAATGATCAATAGTATTCCTAATCATGGCTATTCTGAACTAACAATCTGCCATTTATTTTACCATGGTCTCAATACTCAATGTAGAGAATTTCTTCACTTCTTAGCAGGAGGATCAATAAATACTTTAACTATTAAAGAATGTTTGGAATTAATGTCTACTAGGGCTAAGAATGATTCTTTATATAATCCTGATTTGGCACTAAGGCGGAAAAGGGGATACTTCGGATAACTCCTAGTCTTATGCCTGAGGTACGCAAAATATGAAAGAAAAAGGTATACTTTCTGAACTTGCTAAAGAAAACAAAGAGGATTTGTTACAAGTTTTAACTGATGAAGATGAAACTATAAAAGTTTTTCAAGAATTAAAACATCGACAAGTAAAATCTCATAATAACTTGCATAAGCATTTCCAAAAACACAAAAAGATTTTGGCAGAACTCACTGAAAATTATGATGATATTAGCCAAGAAATATAACTATTTCATAAGTATCTTAGTATGATTGAAACCCAGTGTGAACAAATAGCATCTGGTTATCAATTTTTTCTTCGTGATGATAAGGATATTTCTGTTTCTACTAATGTTGTCACAAGAAGGGGTGCAGTTGTTACAGGACCCTTAGGACCACCGGAATATGAAGCTGAAAAAGAGTGTAAGGAAAAATCCTTGCTCGAAGCAAGTCAAGAAGACGATACGTTGGTGGATCCTCAAGATGAAACTGAGATGCAAGAGCAAACCAAGGAGGATCACAATGATGCATAGGATGATCATTATGACTCTGATGCAGAGACGGTTAATCCAAGAGAAGATAAAGAAACAAGTAAGGAAGATGAAGTTGTTGTATTAGAAAAGAAGAAAAGAGTAAGCAACAACAAAAGAAAGCAACGAAAGAGACTGACCCCCCAAAAAAGGTAAAAGACAAGAGTAACTCAGGTGAGAAAAAGCTTCCTTATACAGATCGAAAAAAGAAAGCACCGGATGAGGTAATTTATAATTCTTTTAAAAAATCACTTATTGACCTTTGTCTGGAAATTCCATTTGCATATGCAATCAAAGTTCCTACTTATGGTAAATTCCTTCGTGATATTCTTAGTAGAAAGAAAGAAATAACTGAAACTGTTGCCATGGTAACTAGCTATCCTACTAACGGGGAGCTATTGTCTAAGTCTAGAGATCCTGGAATACCAACTATATCATGCTCAATAGGTAAATTGATATTCATAATGCCTTATGTGATCTAGGAGCACGGGTTAGTGTAATGCCATACTCCCTCTATAAAAGGTTAGGATTAGGGGAGTATTCTCCTACTACTATCACTTTACAGATGGCTGCCAAGTCCACTAAACAACCTGTTGGTATGATTGAGGATGTCTTACTTAGGATAGATGAGCATGTTATTCCCACTGATTTTATCATTCTTGAAATGCTAGAAGATGAAAGATTATCTATAATACTTGGAAGACCCTTCCTTGGTACTGCAGGTGCGTCAATAGATTGTGCATAAGGGGAGATAATCTTCAACGTTTATGATGCTAAAATCATCCGGTATTTTCGAAAGAAGCTAGAAGCAGGAGAAAGATAGGTTCCACCAGCTAACCGAGTTCATGTGGTAAGTGCCATTGATAAGGGGCAACCAAAGGTAAGGATTTGAGAAGAAAGAAGAGGTTGAGTGATTCAACCATGTCGTCGGATTGATGACAAGTAAGCCATGAGGGGGTCCTCGAGGCGTGTGGAAGAGAGGGGTGTGAGTCGTACGGGATTCCAGGACGGTGAGCACACAAGTTTACCCAGGTTCGAATCCACCGGCTTTGGATGGATCCTACTCCTGCTAGCAATCCAGTAATACGGCAGAGCCGGAATATTGGTTACAAGGGTTTCGCCTGTGCGAGTTGAGATTGTAGACTATTGTGAGGGTGCCCTAAAGGCTATCCCTAGGACAGCTCATATAGATATCTGGCCTAGGTTTACAAGAGAGATCTATCCGGCTATGACTAAGAGTCGGTTACAGAGTACATCTTGGACTACAAGTAACACTATGGGCCTATGTCAGTAAGCCTTTTGGGCATTCACGTAGCCGGACTGGACTCCGTCTCTTCTCCCTGACTAGGCCACCCGTGAAGCAAAGCTCTAACCTAAAGTGGGCCACCCTGGTCAGTGAGGTACAGTGAGCATACCCGAAAAGTATATCCCCAACAACAGCCTGAGATGCCTCCAAGATCCAAAGTCGGATTTATCATCATCTAGCTTGATCTTCGGCTTGCAGAATCTTGAAGGGTTCCTGAAACTTCACAAGGAAAGATACGATCCAGGTCTCGAAAACGAGTCGGGCCTATAAATACGTTATTTGGATTTCCAGCTTGAAATTCAAACTAAGCCGAAACTTGGTCTCTGACGTCATCTGACACCAGTCGTGGTCAAGTCACTTCACTGACAGACATTTCCTGTCAGCACAACCGTTGGTGGGTCCGCCTTTCGCGGAACCGAGGCGCCGTTTCAATGCGTGCGTGGAGATCGAGGCGGTGTAATCATCGCGTGGGGACCTTCCCAGTCCTTTCCACGATGCGAGGCATGTTTACTATAACGTTTGCACGAATCTTGGCGCGGCTGGTGGTTATAAGGGGTGAGGATTTATTTTCCTCATCTTCTTCACCTGTTCCCAGCGCCGTTTCCTTCTCTACTCCTTCTACGCACACAGAGCTTCTCTGCCCCCAGAAATTCCCAGCGCCGCCCATCCAAGGTCATCGTCGCACCCATAGAAAATGGCTTCAGCTTTGTCTTCCGGTATGGTGGCGACGGCAGCAGCAGCGGAGAAAGAGAGCAACCGCGGGGTTTGCATCCCGTGCGTCCTCGACAACGCCAAGCTCCACGACGTAGAAGAAGAAGGGCTCCTCCACGCTAGTGACTGGCGGAGCGGCTTCGGCGAAACCGTCCCCAACCCCCTGCGACAGCACTGACCTGGACAGAGGTCTAAGTTTTCCTCCCTCAGATTTCTTTTCCGAGGTCATTGATCATTACGGAGTTCAACTCCACCATCTCCCCCTCAACTCCATCTTAGAGATGAGCGCGTACGCATCCTTGTGCGAGGGGTATCTCGGCATTAGGCCGAGCCTTACTCTCTTCCGGTACTACCTCTTAGTCCAGAGAAATTCCATCACTGCCGGTAATCCTTACATTACCGGTACTATTAGTTTTTCGGTTAGGCGTGAGCGCGTCTATCCTCGGATCATGGCCAGTGAGTCGGTAAAACAATGGCCGGCCACTTTTTTCTATCATAAGGACATTCCTGCTCCTGGTAAAGCTACTGCTTTGCCGTCTTTCGTCGATGGAGCCGCCACCCCTGAAGAATCTTGGGACGAGGTTGCTCCGGCTCTCAGTGATGATCTGTTCCTCGCCAAGAGGCGGATCGAATACCTGATGAAACACAAGGGCCTGAGAGGGTCCGACTTGGTCCAGTGCTGGGTGTCCTGCTGGATCCAGCCTCTCCAACATCATGGAGACCGACTGATGCACTCCATCACGTCATCAAAGAATGATTCCCTCCGCATCAGCCCCAAAGCCTACACGACAAAGGATTATGTAAACTAGATCAAGTGGCTGATAAGGGAGAGGATCAAGAGGAAGATTCTGGAGGTGTCCCTTGACATGCACACATCGGAAGATCCCGTTGTGCCAGTAAGCTACAACAACAACCCTTTTTATGTGCTCATCTTTATGTTATTTCGCAATACTGAGATATTATCTTCTTTTCAGCTTGCCGACCTCCACAAATCTGAATTCGCTCCTATCGAGGGATATCCTCCTAAATTTTCTCAGGAGGAGGAATTGGTTCCACTGTTAGACGTTGTTCCTCGGAAGCGTAAAGCTCCGATAGTGCCTATCGGCACAAAGGAGGTGCCCGTTGTGAAGAGGTAACTTTCCTCACAATTTCCGCCTTTGTACTTTGTTTGTAAATCTTTCCGAGATGTAATGTTCTTTGTTTTATTACTTTATCATAGCTAAACAGCTCATCAAGGGCAAGGGGAAGGGAGTTACTACCAAGCCCCTGCGTTAGTCGAATCTAACTGTGGCTTCTCCTGCCGTGGCTCCTCCGACTCCTGTCCCTTAGCCTTCTGCAGCGCCGGAGATTACTCCATCTCCGATCGTTGTAGAAGATCCAGCTCCCTCAACAGAGCCAGCGATCCTTGAATCGCAAACTGACGTCACCATGGGTGACTCAGGCATTGATAAGGGTGAACCCTCTTCAGGTAATGATCCCTCGGCAGAGATCTTTGCCGACAATCTCCTAAGTAAGCCGAGACTTGCCAAACTTGGCCTATCTCGGAAATCTGTGGAGGAAATCCAGCGGTTGGCCTGACAATGCTTAGAAAGCTGGAACATTACTGCCAGAAGCGGAGGACATCAAGTACTCCGAACTTCTTGAACAAGTCCACCTTCGTGACGAGGGACTGAGAACCAGCGTGCTTCCACCTCCACTAGTGATCCCTCTCACCCTTGCCGAGAAGGTTACAAGTGAAGTGAACATGTGTTTGAGCAAGCTCACACATGAACAACATGTAAGTCGGAATTCCAACTCACATTTTTCTTTATGTTACTTTATATCATATCCTCTAGCCCCCAAGCATGAAGTTGGATAGACAATCCGGGTTTATGCTTCCTTAGGATGCCAAAGAATGAACTAGTGTAGCCCCCAAGGCTCGTGCTGATATTAGTTACAATATTAGCCCGAGTCTTTAGTATACTTCTGACTCTGGGTATTCTGACTTACAGAAAGTTAATTCATATAACCAGGAATTATTGAAAAATATCTACAACAAGCGGAAAAATATCAGAGCTCTCCGGCTTGAAAATGCTCAACTAAAAGTATCCAGGGATGAGGCTGAAGGTAATCATTTCAGTACACAAACCTTTCCTTTGATTTCATAGTCGACCTTTTCTTCAACTGTTGTTCTTTTTTACTACAGCACTGGTGAAGCAGTCATATGCAATGATTGAGGAGGCCGAGAATCTTAAGACCTTGGTGGTAGAAAACAAGGATCTCCGCCAAGAGCTGGATAAGCTTAAGGAAGATCATGAGAAGAGCATTGCTCAAATTCTCGAATCCTCCTCCATGGCCACCGAGGAATGCGATCGTAAGATCGTGTCTAAGGATAAGAAAATCTCGGATCTTAGCAATGATTTGTTCAGAGAGAGGGATATTCCTGAGGCACTCTAGGCTGAACTCCAGAGCCTTCACGAGGAGAAGACCAAAGTCGATGATGTCATCTTTGGTATGTTTCTCTTTCTGACTTGTCTGTATCTTTCGACTCTTTCAATGTCAGATTTCTTTTATTAACCATTTTTCATTACATGCATAGGTCATCTAAACTTACTGGACTCAACCTCTGCCGAGTCTCACACTAGCCGGCTTTCACAAGTCGGCGATCTTCTTCATGACTTCCGCCAATCCATCAAATATATTGGTGAAGCTCTGAAGGTTCTAGATATGCATAGCATGTCTGGCTTTCAGGTGTGGGACAAGGCCAAGGATATGCCGCAGCTCGTCCAGGACTGGAACATGTCCTACGCGCGAACCGCAACGTAGAACATGATATCGGTGATATACTCTGGGCCCTATCGGTGATATCACATTGAGATAGCTTGCAAGCAAGTGATGAGATCACTAGAATGTTATATCACGAGAACGAGAAAAGAGTGCATGTCGGTAACGAGATCAAACTATTTGGATACCGATGATCGAATCTTGGACATGTATTATATCAGGAGACAAAGGGATTAAGTTACTAGCGTTAAAGGTTCTCATGATCACAGAAGTCATCGTTGAATATGTAGGAGTCAGTATGGATCTCCAGGTCCCGCTTCTGATTATTGATCTGAGACGAGTCTCAATCATGTGTGCAGCGCTCGGACTTCCACACGATCTTGAGATCGGCAAGTGTACGAATACATCAACCACGAGTTCCTACTCGTTAACAAAACTCGTTGTCTTCGAGGGTAAGTTCTCGATGGATGTATGTCCACCCGTTGCTCTGTATCTAGTAGATAGATCTTGGCGTTTAGTTCTCATCGTAGGATTTTTTTTGTTTTCTATGTTGTGGACCAACAGTGGTATCAGAGCATGATCTATGCATAGGTGCATTGCATGGGTAGTACACATATGTTTATATGTGGGCGATGATGATCATGTTATTGCATCTTCTATGTATTTTGGATATTGGTGGTATAGTGGGATGAAGCAGCCCGGACCAACCTTACATGTCATCATACATGAGACCGGTTCCACAACTGACATGCAACTTGTTTTGCATAAGTGGCTGGCGGGTGTCTGTCTCTCCTACTATAGTCAATATCTGATTTACAACGAGTTGCTAATAACTTGGTTATCCTCGTTGTGGTTCATGTTCGTAGGTAAGACCGGTTCTATCTCCGAAAGCCCTAAGCCACGTAAAACTTGCAATTGATAAATTAGAGGCGTCTAGTTTAGATCGTTGTTGGGCTAGTGTCTTGATATGGTATTGTTGTAAGTAGATGTATGATAGATACTCTTACAACACACTCAACGTGTAAGTTCCATAGACCTTGGCCTTACACACAAAGGAATGATAGAGATCATAACACGATGCAAATGATAGAGATCAAATGCATGGACCATATCATCTCACTTTTCACATTAGATGTTACCATCTTATACTGCTAGTTTGGCGCTTTTTGTAGCATTGTAAGATGATCCCTCATTTAAATATCAAGATAAAATGTGTTATTCCTTAAGTATGCACCGTTTTGTGGATCGTGTTTCGAGACATCACGTGATGATTGGGTGTACTCGACTCTACGCTTTCATAAGAACGGGTGTAAGACAGTTTTACACACACGAATACTAAGGTTCTTACTTGGCAAGCCTAGCATGTACAGACATGGCCTCGGAACATGAACCGAAAGGTTAAGCATGAGTCATATAGTTGATATGATGCCCATATAGATGCTCGCCTTTGAAGCTACATCGACTCACGTGATGATCGGACTTGGTGTAGTGGATTTGGTTCATGTAATCACCAAAAGGACACGAGGGATGTCGTTTTTGAGTGGGAGTTCATTAGTAATTTGGATTAGCTGAACTCACTCTATCATAAACTTAGTCTAAATAAACTTTACAAATTCTGTTGTAGATGGCACCACCTGCTTTTAATTTCAATGTGTTCATGGAGAAAGAGAAACTTGCTGCGAATGGTAGCAACTTCACCAACTGGGCTATGAATTTGAGGATTCTCCTCACTGCTGCACAAAAGCAATATGTGCTAGAGGCGCCGCTAGGCCCCCCACCAGCTCCTGATGCCCCCGGCGAGGAAAAGAATGTCTATGTGACTCCTCAGGAGGACCACGACTTAGTTCATTGTGACATACTATATGCGCTAGAGCCAGAACTTCGAAAGCGTTTCGAAAATGGCAATGCCTTTGATACCATGGGAGAAATTAAAATGATTTTCGATACCCATGCTTCCGTAGAGAGTTATAATGCTACTAAAAAGTCCTTTAGATGCATGATGGAGGAGAACAGCTCCGTTAGTGAGCATGTACTCAAAATGTCTAGGTACACCGATAAGCTTGTGTCCTTGGGAATAACGATTCCCATTGACTTAGGCATACATCATGTTCTCCAATCTCTGCCACCTAGCTACAAGAGCTTCGTGATGAACTATAATATGCAGGGCATGAAGAAGTCTCTTCCCGAGCTTCTGTCAATGCTTAAGACTGTAGAAGTGGAGATTAGGAAAGAACATCAAGTGTTGATGATCAATAGGACCACCGGTTTCAAGAAGGACAAGAAAGGCAAGCACAAGGGAAAGAAGGATGGCAAATCTGTTGCCACACCTGAAAAGAAACCCCGAGCTGGCCCTAAGTCTGACACCGAGTGTTACTATTGCAAGGGGACTGGCCATTGGAAGCGCAATTAGCCCAAGTATTTGGCGGACAAGAAGGCCGGCAAGGCAAACAAAGGTATATGTGATATACATGTTATTGATGTGTACTTGACTAGTACTCACAATAGCACCTGGGTATTTGATACGGGATCGGTTGCTAATATATGTAACTCGGTTCAGGGGCTGCGGAACAAGCGACAACTAGCAAGGGATGAGGTCACGATGCGAGTCGGCAATGGATCAAGAGTTGATGTGATCACCGTCGGGACGCTACCTCTCCATATGCCATCGGGATTAGTTATAAATCTGAATAATTGTTATTTGGTGCCTGCACTGAGCATGGACATTGTATCTGGATCGTGTTTGATGCAAAGTGGTTATTCCTTTACATCTGAAAACAATGGTTCTTCGATTTATAAGAATGATATCATTTATGGTCATGCACCTATGTTGAATGGTTTATTTCTATTGGATCTCGATAGTAGTATTACGCATATTCATAATGTTGATGCTAAAAGGATTAAACTTGATAATGATATATATGCATATATGTGACGCTGCCGTCTAGGTCATATTGGCGTTAAACGCATGAAGAAACTCCATTCTGATGGACTTTTGGAATCACTTGATTTTGAATCATTTGATACATGTGAGCCATGCCTTATGGGCTAGATGACTAGAACGATGTTTTCCGGTTCAATGGAACGAGCGACAGATTTATTAGAAATCATACATACTGATGTGTGTGGACTAATGAGTGTGTCGGCGCGAGGTGGATATCGTTATTTTGTTACTTTCACAGATGATTTGAGTAGATACGGGTATATCTATTTGATGAAACACAAGTCTGAAACCTTTGAAAAGTTCAAAGAATTTCAGAATGAAGTGGAAAATCATCGTAACAGAAAGATCAAATTTCTGTGGTCCGACCATGGAGGTGAGTATCTAAGTTACGAGTTTAGCACACATATGAAAGAGTGTGGAATAGTTTCACAACTCACGCCCGCCGGAACACCACAACGTAATGGTGTGTCAGAAAGTCGTAATCGTACTTTATTGGATATGGTTCGATCTATGATGTCTCTAACTGACTTGGCACTGTCATTTTGGGGTTATGCACTGCAAACCGCTGCATTCACTTTAAATCGGGCACCATCTAAATCCGTTGAAACGACACCGTATGAATTATGGTTTGGAAACAAACCTAAGTTGTCATTTCTTAAAGTTTGGGGATGCGATGTTTATGTGAAGAAACTTCAGCCGGATAAACTCGAACCCAAAGCGGAAAAAATGCGTCTTCATAGGATACCCTAAGGAAACGATTGGGTATACCTTCTATCACAGATCCGAGGGCAAGGTTTTTGTTGCCAAGAATGGATCCTTTCTTGAGGAGTTTCTCGCGAAAGGTGTGAGTAGTCGGAAGGTAGAACTCAAAGAGGTTACTGAACCTTCTCTTCATGAAATGGCGAGTAGCACAGCATCGGAAATTGTTTCGGAGTTGAATTCACCTAATGAAGAGAGAGCTAACGATATTGATCATGAAACTCCGAAAGAGGACACTACTGAACCTCACAGGTCAAGTAGGACACGTGCAGCTCCTGAACTGTACGGCAATCCTGTTGTGAATTTCATGCTTGATGAAATGGATGACCCTGCGACGTTTGAAGAAGCGATGATGAGCCCGGATTCCAAAAAATGGCTAGAAGCCATGAAATCCGAGAGGGAATCCATGTACGAGAACCAAGTTTGGAACTTGGTGGACTTACCTCATGACTGAAAGGCCGTTGAGAATAAATGGATTTTCAAAAGAAAAACTGATGCTGATGGTAATGTGACCATCTATAAGGCTCGACTTGTCGCAAAGGGGTTTCGACAAATTCAAGGAGTTGACTACGATGAGACATTCTCTCCCGTAGCGATACTAAATTCAGTTAGGATTATGTTAGCAATTGCTGCATATTTCGATTATGAAATATGGCAGATGGATGTCGAAACTGCGTTCCTCAATGGTAATATTGAAGAAGAGTTGTATATGATACAACCTAAGGGTTTTGTCGATCCTAAGGATGCTGATAAGGTATGCAAACTTCAGCGATTCATCTATGGACTAAAGCAAGCATCCTGGAGTTGGAATCTCCGCTTTGATGAGGTGATCAAAGAGTTTGTATTTGTCCAAACTTATGGAGAGGCTTGTATTTACAAGAAAGTGAGTGGGAGCAATGTGGCATTTCTGATATTATATGTGGATGACATATTATTGATTGGAAATGATATAGATCTTTTAAACAGTGTTAAAAGTTATCTAAACAACAAATTTTCGATGAAAGACCTTGGTGAAGCGTCATATATATTAGGCATTAAAATCTATAGAGATAGATCAAGACGCCTAATTGGGCTATCGCAGAGTACATACCTTGATAAGATATTAAAGAAGTTTAATATGGACGGAAGTAAGAAGGGGTTCTTACCTATGTTGCAAGGCAAGACATTGAGCAAGACTCAAAGTCCGGCTACGACGGAAAAAGAGAGATAATGGATAAGATCCCCTATGCCTCGGCCATAGGCTCTATAATGTATGCCATGCTATGTACAAGACCTGATGTGGCACATGCTATTAGTTTGACTAGTAGGTACCAATCTGATCCAGGTTCAGAACACTGGATAGCAGTCAAGAATATCCTTAAGTACTTGAGAAGAACTAGGGATATGTTTCTTGTATACGGAGGTGAAGAAGAGCTAGTCGCTAAGTGTTATGTTGATGCTAGCTTTGACACCGATCCGGATGACTCTAAGTCTCAATCCGGATACGTATTTCTCTTTAACAGAGCAGCAATTAGTTGGAGGAGTTCCAAACAACCTGTGATGGCTAGATCAACGACGGAGGCGGAATATGTTGCTGCTTCAGAAGCGGCGCAGGAAGCGGTTTGGATGAAAGAATTCATAACGGAACTAGCTATGGTTCCTAGTGCATTGGACCCAATGGTGATCTATTGTGACAACAATGGAGCCATATCCAACGCCAAGGAACCGAGGTCTCACAAGAATTCCAAGCATATTAAGCGCCGGTTTCACTCCATCCGCGAGCATGTCAAGGATGGAGATATAAAGATTTGTAAAGTACACACAGACCTAAATGTAGCAGATCCGTTGACTAAAGTTCTCCCTAGGGCAAAACATGATCAACACCAGAACTCCATGGGTGTTAGATTTATCACTATGTGAACTAGATTATTGTCTCTAGTGCAAGTGGGAGACTAAAGGAAATATGCCCTGAGAGGCAATAATAAAGTTGTTATTATGTATTCCTCGTATATGATAGATGTTTATTTTGCATGCTATAATTGTATTGATCGAAACGTCAATACATGTGTGTTTAATAAACAAAAAGGGTTCCTAGTTATGCATCTATTATAGACTAGCTTGTTGATTAACAAGATGATCAAGGTTTCCTGATCATAGACATTGGATGTTGTTAATAACAAGGTCACATCATTTGTGAAATGATGGAATGAACATTCATCCGAAGTATAGCATTACGATCAAGTCATTATGTTTACATTGCTATAAACATCATACGAAGTAATCTTTATCCTTAGACCAAGAGATCATGTCAATTGCTAACTCCGGGAGAGTATCTTGATAACATCAAACGTCACACCGTAACAGGGTGACTATAAAGATGGGTTCAGTGCTAGGAAGGTGTTATGTTGAGGCTCATGGATCAAGAGTGGAATTTGTCAATCCCGATGATGGATAGATATTCTCTGGGCCCTCTCGGTGATATCACATTGAGATAGCTTGCAAGCAAGTGATGAGATCACTAGAATGTTATATCACGGGAACGAGAAAAGAGTGCATGTCGGTAACGAGATCAAACTAGGTATTTGGATAACGATGATCGAATCTCGGACATGTATTATATCAGGAGACAAAGGGATTAAGTTACTAGCGTTAAAGGTTCTCACGATCACAGAAGTCATCATTGAATATGCAGGAGTCAGTATGGATCTCCTAGTCCCGCTTCTGATTATTAATCTGAGAGGAGTCTCAATCATGTCTGCATTATTCGCGAATCGTAGGGTGACACACTTAAGAGTTGTCGGACACCATTTTGATGCACATATGTTCCAGATGAAAGAATTGCAAAGCGCAGGAATTGTTTCAATAGAAACCGGAAATGTTTCGGGTGAAATTGCAGAAAGTGGTTCTGCATGTGATATTGAAATGTTGCAAGGGGATGTGAATGTTTGTTAATTAAAGTAATTAACAAAATTCTGAATAAATTTAATAAAAGATTTTTATTAAATGACAGAGCATTAAACTTAGAGAATTTTAATGCATTTAAAGTGGAGACTTTAAAGGGGAATGTGAAAAGGCATTTTAATGTGGAGGGGTTACCACCACATGAATGGGGGAGGTGAGGGGTCACCCCCCATGAGGCGCCGGCCATGGGGAGGGGCACCCCCTCCTCCTAGAAAAGGCCCCCCTCTTCCTCCTTCTTCCTCACACCTCCTCGTGAAGGATATCTCTCCCCCTCTAGAATTATTCCCCCATGGTCTCGGATTAGCGAGATACATGTTCCCGGTGGCATTTCATCTGGAAGGAGTTGCTGCTTCCGCTGCATCGCTGGAGCGAGGAGGTGGAGGTTGTCTGGTGGCTTGAACGTGTGTGCGAGGACGGATGCGCTGCTGATTTGCAGCGCTCAGACTTCCACACGATCTTGAGATCGGCAAGTGTACGACTACATCAACCACAAGTTCCTACTCGTTAAGAAAACTCGTTGTCTTCGAGGGTAAGTTCTCGATGGATGTATGTCCACCTATTGCTCTGTATCTAGTAGATAGATCTTGGCGTTTAGTTCTCATCGTAGGAAAATTTTTGTTTTCTATGTTGCGGACCCAACAAAAGATCGTCTTGAATGACGGCTAAGGCTGCGGTGCCTTGGAGCCAGACTTCGGCTTCTGCCACCACCTCCTCCGCCACGACGCCCTCCTTGGCCTCCTTGGGAGCCGTTGTGGTGGCTGCTTCGTGGAGAGGGTGGAGCAGCTGGATTGTTTCCAGCTAATCACCGGCCTCCATCCGGAGCGTCATTATTCCGGTTCCGGGGAGGATCTTGATTACGACGAGCCCCCTGCCGGCTTGTCTCAGCACGGTGTCCGTCGTTCCTTCGTCCATCAGCCAGACGGCTTTCATGTCTAGGAGGTGGCATTCTTTGACGGTCCTCCTTCCGACATTTCTCTTTGTCTTCTTCCCTGCGATCGTTCGACTATCGTCGGGGAGGATTCTTCGGATTCAGTGCAGCAATGGCCTCTTGCTCCGCAGCTAGAGTAACATTGCGCCAGTCACGTGTAGTTTTGTGATGCTGTCCTGAAGATCCGGTTCTTGAGTAGTTGTCTTCCCGATGGTCGGAGCGGTGATGCTGCTCCGGAGCACGTTGGGGTCTTACATCATTCCAGGCTGGATCCGTGCGGCATTGGTCAGATTGGGAGACCAGTTTTCTGCTTTCGGACAGGGCGGCCTTCTACTGCTCCAGACCC
Organism: Avena eriantha; assembly: GCA_910589775.1. Classification (NCBI taxonomy): domain Eukaryota; kingdom Viridiplantae; phylum Streptophyta; class Magnoliopsida; order Poales; family Poaceae; genus Avena; species Avena eriantha. The sequence goes on from OU342741.1 coordinate 399,647,557, forward strand.
TTGTTGAGTAGCTTAATGCTGTGGCATCCCGCTAAAACCACTACCAGAAAATCGCGGTGTTTTTGTGCATCGCATCATCATGACCGCATGCCCATGTCATCATGCCACATTGCATTTGAGCATCGTCATCATCATGCATGTGTTGGTACAAAACTATTTTCGAAAAACCCTATTTCTGCTTTCTAAATACCTAGTCTTTATTTCAAATCAAAACCCGGGTCTCCGGATTATTTTGTTTCGTCTACAATCGGATTTCAAAAGCCCGTTTTAAATAAATAAATATTTAAGTTGTTTTTAGGAGGCAGCCCGCCAGGCCCGAAAGCCCGGCCACATCCAAAATCCCTAATCTACCCAACCCTAATCTACCCAGGCACTTCCTCCACCCCTCCACCTCACCATGTCCTCTCACCGTCCGCCACCTCACCAACCCCCTGCCGTTTTCCCTCCACCACACGCTAGCCTGGCCCAATCCCCACGTCCACGTCGCCCTGGCCCGCGTCCCCACCCACATGGTTCCCCTGCCGACAACCTCCCGCACCCCCGGCCCCACCTGCAGGCGTGCAGCACGCAACCGCCAACCCCATCCCAGGCACCGCCCCCCCCCCCCGGTTCGCCTATCCTCCCCGCCAAGCTCCTGCGACCGCCGGCCTCCCCCCGCCTCGCCCTTCCTCGGCAACCTTCCCCGCCACCGCCTGTGCCCTTTGTCGTCGCGTGCGTCGCCATGACCACCTCCGTCTTCCTCCGCGAGCACCGGCGCCGTGCTGACCTCCCTCTCTCGGTCGCGCCAGGCCTCCTCTCTGCCTTCTCCCGCAGCACCGCGGCAGCGCCGCCCTTCTCCACCACCTCGCCCGCGTCTGGTCGCCGTCGCCGACCTCGGCCTCTACTTCGCCTGCAACGCTGTCTGCCTGCTCGCCCTGCAGCGAGTCCCCACTCCGACCGCCGTACAGCCACCGCGCGCCCGTCTACCTCGTCGTCACGCCTGCACCGTCCTCTGCAGGTCGTCGCCTCGGCCGCCGCGCGCCACTCCCGCCTCTGCATCCCAGGTCGCGCGCCGCTGCAGCGAGCTCGACCCCGCCCTGCTGTCCTCCTTCCGCTACAGGCCAGTGCCACCAGCGGTGCCTCTCCGTGCCGCCGTGTGGCCCTTCTTCCGTCCACGTCCACCTCGCCCCTCCACCGCAAGTCTGCCTCGTGCGCGCACGGGACCCGCGTCACACTGTGCCTTCTGGTACCAATGCCAAGCCCCAGATGACCACCATATCCTTGTGTTGGTGCTCGTTGGTGCTTCTTTAAGACTCGTTTGTGTGCATATGCGTATACCCGTGTGTTTGTGTTGTTGGGCCTTCGATGCACTTAGTGTTTCCCGTCCAAACCTCTTCGTACAAGATGGCCACGACAAGATCTACATCAAGCTATGTACTCGTGAGGTGGCAGGATACAACATGATCTTCTCGTCGGTTCGGTACATCAAAAGAATGGGCATGGTGACCCTCGTTAGACCTTCGACATGACCTTCCTCGGCAGGCACGACCACCGGACAAGGACTACCGACGAGAACCCGGCGCCACGCTGAGAACGCCTTCCCGGAGCCCGAAGACCACCGGTACCCGATCCATCCGAGTTCGCCATTGCCGCCAAGATCGCCATCGGAATGCCAAGTTCTTCATCCCAAATGCCAAGACCGACCCGATACGCGAACCCGACAAGATCTTCGCGATGACAAGATCGATACCGACCAGGGCGAATCCGATGATCCGCCGTCGCCAAACCAAGTCCTTCTTCCCGGAATGCCAAGCTCTCCTTCCGTTGTCCGATAACGTTCCCGCCGAGACCGATCCCCGTCGAACCCTGTCGAACCCCGAACCCCAGAACCAAGATCTTCCGAACCCAGATGTGTGACCCTAAGCCTCTATGTTTTATAATATGACATATACCTGTCGCATCATTAAATCATCATGCTTGTTTACATGTCATCTGGTGGGTTGGGTTAAATAGTCGATTCACCTAAATTAAATATGGAGTCTATATGCGGGCTATTCTGGTATTATACCGCCTCCATTTAAATTTGTGTAGCGAACCGATGCCCTGTTTCGCCTTGTTAATCCAACATTTAATTTGCGAGGTAGCTAAATAACTCGAACCTATTAATTAATTGTCGGGACCCCGGTTCCGCTTAATACTGCCTAATTGCACCGCATCTGCATCATATCATAATCATGCCGGATCTTTTGCCGTAGTATTAAATATTGCATCCGCTGTTTCTTCTAGTGTTTGCTTCTTCGCGGATTAGGCCGATGAGTTGATGCGAGTATCGACAAGTTCTCCGGATACGAACCTTCGGCAGTGTTTCCCAGGCGAGCATCTCTCCCCCTTCTACCTATTTTGCATTTATAATCTTTATTTCCTCCTGTTGATCTATTGCTATCCTTGTCGCGATGCTTTAGTTTCCGTGCACCAGTTATATCCCGTGCAGCCTCTATATTGCCATGGACACCTCCTAATACCTGTTGTTTGGTAGATAGCTGGCCTTGCGAGTCATAGTTGCTTTCTCAAGTGCGATCTCGTGTTATCGAGTACCACAGTTGTTGGAATGCTGGCAGATGTTTATGGTGGAGATGATCATGTCTGTGATTACAACTATTAAATTGCTGTGATAACTAATGAAAGAGGCACCGGTGGACAATATATGCTATTTGGTTTTCCTGTCCACTTGTGTCCCGTAGGCCCCGAGTACTTGATACTTGTTCCTTGACTATTCGCACTATCCACATCCGGGAGAGTCTATGAATCCCCCTTAGCCAGAGCTTGATTCATTTCTTATTTCTTGGGGCCACAAACTAGTTTGGGGCTTTATTACTATCCTATACTTATGCCATGCTTTACTTCTTTATTTACGATTGTGCGTGGAGCACCTGTACTGTTTAGGATCGTGACACGTTTTCGCTGTATCGACAAGCCCAGACACACTTTCGGGTTCCCAGTCGTTTACAGCCATCCACACAAACCTTGGGTCCATCTCGGAGCCGGCCAACTTCGTTGCGGGTAGCTTAATGGGGTGGCCCCCTGAAATAATTTGTGAATCATGTGATTGCTTTGTCGTGAAGGCCTCGTTGGGTTTTGATTTGGTTTTTCCGAGGTTGATCGTGTGTGTGTTGCTATTTGTGCTCCCCTGCAGGGTAAATCTTTCTGAAAGTCGTGTCCGCGGTTATGGACGACTTGGAGCACAGTATCTCGATCATAGACAAACATAACTAAAGTAGTGCTATAAATTTGACTTAATATGTGACTAGTAATCAGCTTCACTACAATAGAATGGATAATAAAAGTGCCAACAACTGGTGGAACTGGGGTGTATCGTGTCCTGCTATACCTGCCTAGTAAGTATTGCAACTCCAATGGAATGTGATAAAAGTGCCAACAACTGTTGGGTTTTGGGATTCCTCAGGACAATTATATCTGACTAGTAAATGTTCCAACTATAACGGAATGGTGATTAAAACTGCCCACTACTTATGCTTCAGGATGACTCATGCTATCTATATCTGACTAGTAAGTGCTTCAACTATAATCGAATGAATAAAACTGCCAACCGTGTGAGTTCCTCGGTTTTGACTTCCACGTTTGGTATCGAGGGGGAAATGCCAGGATGGGTATGTTTGGTGTTAGTATCAGGTTGGATCCGAATAGGTCTTTCTTATCCCTCTCTAATAGCCGCCAGTTTTACTGAGTCTCTATAGGTTGTTTAGTGTTGCTGCGCTGCTGCTTCAGTCCACCATACCTATGTAGGCGAGGACCGCCAAATTCTAGCCTCGCCGTGTACTGGCCTCAGTACTGACGCTCCTCTTTTTCCTTTGCCCTTTGTCAGCACCCCTTTTGTTTAGCAGGTTTGAGATCGACGTTGTTAGCAGGGTTACCCTTCCGGCTTGGCCTGGGCAGGGTTATGGACGCCATTGGTTATTCTTCAGGGCTCTTAGCCCCATTTGCCTCTTGTCCGTAGTCAGACGCTCTATCGTTTTCAAGGTGATTTGAATCTTTGTATAGTATATCTGTATTCTTGACTCATGGAGTCGTTGATGTATATATATGTTCTGTCGGTTCCATCGTGCACTAATGTGTAATGGTATTACTTCGTTTTCCACCCACACGAAAGTCCCTGGTGGGCGTCCTTGAATATTTTCTATGCGGGTTTGGCAGGAAGCGCTGAAACTTGCATAGGGCCGATTCGAGGGTGTTACAAATGCCCAATCGAATCTGCTCTGGGCCTAGATTATTTGCTAGGATTTCTCGAGCTGCAACAGTATTTTGCACTGGTGTTGGATACACCCGGTCTCCCTTGCTATCGAGTCGAGGCATCCCATGGTCTCCTCCAAAGAGGACTTTGTGAATTTCTGGGAATTGGTCGTCACGAGTGTGATGTTTCCGGGTCTTCTGATGCTGCCAAGAGATGTACTTCTCCGCAGTTGCCATGCGTTTCTTTTCTTCCTCGATGTTTTTGGCTTCATCTAGGAGTACTTGGCAACGCGCTTCTAGGGCCTGGGCCCTTTCATCCAGTTCTTCAGCAGTAAGTTCTGCAGCTGTAGGGATAGGTGTGGTTAATGCAGCATCGATGAGTTTACGCGCACCTTCAGTGATCACGTGTCCATCCACCAATTCTTCTTTGGGCTCGTCTGGGATAAGTTCTCCATCCGAGTCTTCCTCGTATTCCTCGGCAATCACTTCCTATGCTAGAAGATCTTTTTGCCGGGGTCTTGTTCTTCTTGTTCTTCTTCTTTGCCTTCTTAGCAGCACCGGTAGCAAAGACGGCTTTGGGTCCATTTCCTGGAGTCAAACTCTGATCGGTACTTTTAGACATCTGGACCTCGGGATTATCTCCGATATCCATATCGTCCTGCGCTTTGGGAGAGTTTTCCCCAGATCCTTCATCCATGGCTTCCCCTTCTTCTGCAGCTTTGGAGTTGTACTCCTCTTCATATTCCGTGGAGAACTTTTGGAAATCCGCCAATGTCATCGAATCATCTGAGGATGCGGGTATATCGGCCTTTGTTCCGATCACCTCTAGCACTGAGTCGGTGTTGTCCCCAGCATCGGCAGAGCTGGATCCGGAACCAACATATCCGACGAAGTGTGACGCATGCCTCCTGAGATAGTTGTGGCTCTCGTGATCGGCTTCCTCAAAACACCTGATGGTCTCAAGAATATCGTCCATGCTTGCGTATTGCATCATCATGCGCCTCAACGTGTATCTCAGGAGAGGTCTATCAGTCCTGGTATTATTAGAGCTGGAACCAAGGTTGTTTTCTTGCTCCTCTTGGATTTCGACCTCCACAGGTGGGTCGATCTGGGATTCGACCTCGCTAGGGAGATCCACTCCAGATCCGACTTGCTCTACGAGATCTACCTCAGGTTCAGCTTTCTCCACTATCTCCACAACTGGTGCGGGCTTGGTGGGATTAGGGTTTTCTGAGATCCAGAACTCTACCGCCTCCGCAGACAAAGGGGATCCAGAAATTTCTTCTGCCTCTATCATCACCGCTGGGGTGGGTGAGACAGGTTCAGCAAAACCGATGTAAACATTGATCTCACCGAAAGACATGATGGTGTAGGTGGTCACGGCCTCCCTAGCCGGAATCCAAGTCTCGTCGAGAACGATGAGCGGGACGTCACTGGCGTAGAGGATACGACCAACGGCGATAGTCTCGCCGATTCCGATTCTTGCAGATTCCGCTCGAAATGCAGATCCGAAGCTCACTTGCCCCACGGTGAGCACCAACTGTCGTCGGATTGATGACAAGTACGCCATAAGGGGGTCCTCGAGGCATCTGGAAGAGAGGGGTGTGAGTCATACGGGATTCTGGGATGGTGAGCACACAAGTTTACCCAGGTTCGAATCCATCGGCTTTGGATGGATCCTACTCCTGCTAGCAATCTAGTAATAAGGCAGAGTTGGAATATGGGTTACAAGGGTTTCTCCTGTGCGAGTTGAGATTGTAGACTATTGTGAGGGTGCCCTAAAGACTATCCCTAGGACGTCTTATATAGATATCCGGCCTAGGGTTTACAAGAGAGATCTATCCGGCTACGACTAAGAGTCGGTTACAGAGTACATCTTGGACTACAAGTAACACTATGGGCCTATGTCGGTAAGTCTTCTAGGCCTTCACGTAGCCGGACTGGACTCCGTCTCTTCTCCCTGACTGGGCCGCCCGTGAAGCAAAGCTCTAACCCGAAGTGGGCCACCCTGGTCAGTGAGGTACAGTGAGGATACCTGGAAAGTATATCCCCAACAAACCATTCTTAATAAATGCTTAATGGGAGTCAACCCATTTTCATTAATTTAGTAGAATAGAGAATAAGAAGTTCATCGCATTCCCACCACTTTTTCATAGACATTTTCACGAAAGTGCGCCCGTGAAGATGCAGCTGTCAAAAAGTAGTAGAAATATCGATTGAATGAGAAGAGAATAATAATAAGAATAAAAGTTTGAGTTTTCTATTGACAGAAGCTAAAATTTTGCTTTTAATATGCTAATGTTGGTCGACAATTTTTACTATCAATTTTCTATTAAAAACTTGATATTTTGCTAAGTTATGGGATAAGAAGGTATCCTCGAAGAAATAGATTTTTTTTTGATGATTACTGATGGTTTAACGACCAACTATACGACGGGAATAAAAATTTCGGTTGTATAGTTCCGGTCGTATAGTTATCTTTGACATCAATAAATTTTCTTCGAAGGCACAGACAGTTTAACGACCAACTATACAGCGGGAATAAAAATTCTGGTCGTATAGTTCCGGCCGTATAGATATCGATGCCTCCGTACAAAAATTTCTGAAAAGTACTGGGAGTTTAACGACCAACTATACGACGGGAATAAAAATTTCAGCCGTATAGTTCAAGCCGTGTAGATATCGATGCCAGTTTTAGAAATTTATCTCAAGAGACAGACAGTTTAACGACCAACTATATGGCAGGATCACTTTGATTCGGCCGTATAGTTGCACCTGTATAGTTCTTTTCCTCTATAAAGAAACCCTAGTTGGCGGCACCACCGCAACTATACGGGTGGAGCACCATCATCCGCCCGTATAGTTCCGGCCGTATAGTTTGGTGCGACCACAAAATCACACCGGGGCGGCTAGGTCCTCCTCCTCTTCTCATTATTTCTCTCATATTATCTCTCCAAACCTCTCAAAATCCACCTAGAATCTTGATTCTTCGCAGATTTCATTCGTTTGAGTGGGGGATGATACGTCCATTTTGCATCACTATTCTATATCATAATTTGACGTTATTCATTAATATATTTCATATTAAGAGATGATGCTTATGTTATTTCATCTATTTTTGCGTGGTTGATGACTTTTGGAGCATGGACAGCTGTAGTCAGGATTCTGATAGAAAAGGTGTTGTTTGGAGGCAAAATTCGTGAAGATAAGAAAATCCAGGAAAATACAAGGAAAATCCTATTTTTCCAGAAGACGAAGAAAGCTAGAAGGAGGAGTGGAGATGGGCCACAGGGGGCCCACACCACCCCCTGGCGCGGGCCACCCCAGGCCGCGCCACCAAGTGGTGTGGCCGCCCTGGTCTACCCCTGGCTCTCCCCTCTAGCGTATATTATCCTCCCGAAACCCTAACACTCGGGGAGCAACCACAGAAAGATTCCACCTCCTCTACGGGGCGGAAAACACTGAGAGAGAAAGATCTCTCCGGCAGACAGAATTCTGCCGGGGGAATTCCTTCCCGGAGAGGGGAGATCATCACCATCAAGCTGGACTTCATCGGGATCATCATCACCATCATCATCTCCATCAGCACCATCATCACCACTCCATACCACTGTAACAATTGGGTTGAATCTTGCATAGTTCTTGGGGGAAACTTTCGCGATGTTGATTACTCCTTGTAGTTGATGCTATTGAGTGAACCATTGAATTATTGTTTATGTTCAGATTGTTACACATCCTTATTTCATCTCTGATCATGATCCATATAATGTCTTGTGAGTAATTCGTTTAGTTCTTGAGGACATGGGAGAAGTCATGTTGTTAGCAGTGGAATTGTGTTGAGAAAGATTCAATGGTTTGATATTTTGAGTTGTGGTGTACTTATTATAGTGGTGTCATGTGAACGTCGACTACATGACACTTCACCTATATGGGCCTAGGGGAATGCATTGTATATTTGGCTACTAATCGTAGGGGTTGCCAGAGTGACAGAAACCTGAACCCCCATTAGGAAACCATTGCACAAGGAATGTCAGGGTCTTAGAGTTTAAATCTATGGTTAGATTTCTACCTTAATTACTTTCTTGTACTTGTGGATGCTTGCAAGGGGTATAATCGCAAGTATGTATTAGTCCTAGGAAGGTCGATACATTAGCACAGGTTCACCCACACAACACTTAGCAAGCTAAAGAAGATTAATCAACTATATGAAGCGACCGGCTTGTCCTTTGCTGAATAAAGGATTGGGCCACTTACTGCATTTATTCTTATTGTCTTTTATTTACTCATACTTTATTTACATGCATTATCAAAAACCCCTAAAAATCCGTTTGCTAAGTATTTACAGAGAATTCCTTCTCCTAGCCACTCGCCAGCACCTTCTGCTCCTTGTTGGGTTCAACACTCTTACTTATTGAAAATACTGCGATACACCCCCAATACTTGTGGGTCATCAAGACTATTTTCTGGCGCCGTTGCCGGGGAGTGAAGCGCTATTGGAAAGTGGAACTGGTAAAGGAAACTTCTACTGTGAGTATTGTTTATTTCTGTTAGTTGCTTTATTTTCAATATGGAAAATTCGCTGAGTTTCTTATTTCGTAATGCTACTACCACTTCTAAGGCAGTAGATGAACCACCACCTACTGAGAATGATACTTTCAAAATACCTACAAGAATTATTGATCGTGTTATGGATAACTATTATGTTGGAGATGGAACTGTCCATCCCGGTGATCATTTGCTCTTTATACACGAATTATGTGGGTTGTTCAAGTGTGCAGGTATTAGAACAGATCAAGTTAAGAAGAAGTTATTCTCATTATCACTGAAAGGAAGAGCTGAGGACTGGTATAAGCTCCTGAAGAATGGTCAAGCTCTTGAATGGGAGGAAATAGTGCCTCTCTTTTATTCAAAGTTTTATCCTCCTAGTGAGATTCATAAAGATCGGAATCAAATATACAATTGTTGGCCTCTTGATGGAGAGGGTACATCTCAAGCTTGGGGGAGATTGAAGTTACTAATGCTCAAATGTCCCATTCATGAGCTCCCCAACAATATTATTATCAATAACTTTTATGCAAGGCTTTCTCTTCATGATAAGGATTTATTGGATGCCTCTTGTGCTTGATCATTTACATGCATGAAAGAAGAAGCTAAATGGGATCTTCTGGACCATATTCAAGATAATGCTGAAGCATGGGAGAATCGCAAAGGAAGAAAGTTAGGTATAAATTATGATTATGAATGCATTGAATCTTTTATGGGAACTGATGACTTTCAAAATATTATAAATGCTTATGGTCTAGACTCTTAAGCTATTGCAACTTATTTTAAGGCTTTTGCTTCCTATATTGAAGTGCCTAAAAAGAAGTGTAATAAGTATCATGAACCATATAAAGATGTTGCTAAGAGTGTTCCTGCAAGAAATACTGAAGTTTATACTGCTAATCATGTTTTACCTAAACCTTACATTGAGAAAATGCCTTTCCCAATTAAAATAAAGGAGCATTCTAGGATAGCTAGTATGGTTAATGAAAGTACAAATAAAGTTGTTGAACCTGATAAACAAATGGATGATGAACCTATGATAGCAAATGTGGAAGATTTTGTCGCTAAATATGTAGAAGAGGGACACACTATCCTTTGTAAGAATATCCCTAATATTGTTTCACAAAGTAGTGTTATGAGAGCTAGTGTCCCTCTGTTTTTTGTTAGGATAAGTGATCATTGCTACAATGGTTCTTGTGATAGATATATCATTAAATTTCTGCATGATACTGAAATTTACTATGAGAGAGGGAAAAGTGTTCTAATGCATCTCAATAATATCAAGTTTCCTCGTTTTATGCTGAAAGTTTTTATGTTACACTTGTTTTGCCTTCCTATGCTAGTAGCCTATGGTTTCAACAATTTGTTTGCTTACAAAATTCCCTTACATAGGAAGTGGGTTAGACTTAAACATGTGTATTTTTGCTTCTTAATGCTCTCTTTCACTTCAATTCATATTCTTATGTGAGCATCATTGAAATTATCATGCCCATCTTAATGGCTATAAAGAAAGAGCTTTTGGGAGACAACCCAATTTATTTTTTCTTTCAGTTTGTTTTTGTTTCTTTGAGTCTTGGAAGTTATTACTTCAGTAATAACCTCTCATTATCCTTTTTGTTTGGTTTTTATGTCAAGATCAACCTCTAATGAGAGAGAAGTAAGATTTGGGGAAGTTGTTGTCCCAAAACAGATTTTTGTGCTTCACTGTAAAAATTCGTGAGAGATCTCTGTATGTCGGATTGAGCTGTAATTTTTTGTGATTTTGACCCAGGTTGTTATTTAACTTTCTTTAGTTTTTAACTTTTTGATTTGAGCAACAGAAGATTTTCTAAAAAAATGATCTTTACCTGCTGGTCTGCTTTAACAGATTTTGCCACTCCTGCATTTGCTTCTTAAAACGATTTCCTTTTTGTATAGTTTTTGGGATTTCAGAAGGAGTTGCTACAGCAGCTTATGTTTTGACAGATTTCAGTTGAAATTGAACTTAAAAGGTTTATTATCTCGCTTACTCTAATGTTGCTAATGAGAATTGTGTGAAGTTTTGTATGAAAGAAATTTCTAGGTTATTGGAGAAAATGGTGTAATGAGAAAGAGAAAGGTTTCATGACTCGAACAATATGAGTATGAAGATGAAGATATTGATGTTATTCAAGTGGTGACTCTGGAAGAATCTGTTAAAGACCAAATTCAGAGACCTGCAGGGTCCGTTTTCGAATAGGTAACAGTTCTGGTTAGAAAAGTTCCACGAAAATTCTGTCAAATTATATTTTTGTATTTCTATCCAACAAGGAAAGCTACGAAGTGAAAGAGGGATGGAAACGGAGCCTGGGTCGCTCACACCACCCTGTGGCGCGGGCCCACCCCTGGCCACGCCACCAGGTGGTGTAGCCACCTTGGTCTCCGTCTTTGACCCGTTTTCTCCCAGTACCTTCCTTTTGTTGTAAAACTTCGTAATATATAATCCCCCGAGGTTCGTATATCGTGTTCTCATCGTGTTTTCGTTTTGATCTGTTTCTGCCAGGAACTACTCTTGAAAGTTAGAAGCACAATGGTGTCTGCCAAGGATAAAGGAAAGGAGCCTATAGAGGAAGATCTCCAAGACCCCGGGCAGGAGAAGGAGATCAAGAGTGAAGATGAAGAGGGGGCAAAGAAAAGCCAACACCCGCACACCGACACTACCATTGGAAGCATTGCAGTGGTGGCCAACCCTGCTAGGATTAGAAGGACTGCACGGATGTCAACTGGAGGGAAGCCTCCGCATCACTGTTTGGCCCCACGGACACCTTCTCCAGGCACCAAGAGTCCTTTCCATACCCTTATCCATGAGCATCATTACCGGAATATGCCCAAGGAGAAGCTACCCTCCAATTGGGATATGCCTTATTCTAACCATGCAGGAAAAGAAGATTGCAAGGAGGAAGAGTGGGGAAAGAATCGCAAGAGCTAGGATTCACAACCTAACATGATCATGCACCGCATCGAGCACAACTCGGAGTTGATTTGTACTCTCACCTTCGAGATTGAGGACTTGGGGAAATTGATCAAAAAGCTCATCGAGAGAATACCACCACCACCGAAGGAGTAACTCGTCATCAGGTTTTGGCATCCCCTTGGTTTGTTCCAAGCTTTGGGGAGTGTCGCGGTATCACATCACTATCTTCTATCTTTTTACCTTTTTAGTAGAGTCATATCATTAATAGAGAAGTTATCATGTAGGATGGTTTGCATTAGGGAAGTGTCCTCTCTCGTTACATATCTATGTATCCCTTGGTGTGAGTTGCCGTTATGGAATATTAATGAGAAGTTCTATCATTTACTCTTTTGCATATCTTATTTTAGTTTTCAATTCATGGCTATATGATTGATCTTGTCGTTAGTATTGGTATCACTTTGGGATCATTGAGTTAATTTAGTTGGTTTTGGCAAACCTGGCTCGGTCAGTAGCAAAACTATTTTTGAGAGATGAATGAAAAAGATAAAAAGTACTCTAAAGAAATATAATTTCATCATCTTTATTTCTTGATTTTCTCATAAGCTTAGTATTCTCTAGTTAAGATCTTTTGTGCTTCCAAGGAAGATTGCATGTTTGTTTTTATCACTTGTATGTTTGTTTGTTTCCTTCAACTCTTATGCTTGCTACCCAGCCTTGCTAGCCAAAAACCTGTACTGAGAGGGATTACTTCTCGTGCATCCAATCCTTAAACCAAAACCTATGCCATTTGTGTCCACCATACCTACCTATTAGAACTATTGCTATTCCAAGTAAATTCATGTTTTTATCTGCCTTCCAAATTAAACTTGTTATGTGAAAATTAGTGATTAAAGCTCTCACGAACTTGATGGCACACTTTACTTTATTGCACTTAATAAACTTGAACCATTGTGTCCATCTTTGTTGCGTATATGCTTGCGCTTTATAAGTTGAAGTTGGCAGAACCATGTATCATGGGGAACGCTTTCAACATTGCACTTATATTCCGTTGATATCATGATTATTTTTCTTATGGATCCCGGTGGTGTGAAATAAAAGGGGAACCTGTAAGATCATGGAGTTTATATGTGTGTTAGAGAAATGCCTGGGCCGCTAGCTTAAGCCATGCCTAATCATGGTGGAAACTTGCAGCATAAACATAATGAGCATTCTATGAAGCATCCTCAATAAAAACATATGCAAATAGCAAATAAAAGGATCACTGAGATGCTCATTGTCTGCTTGCCTTGTTATTTTGATTATGGGATAGCTCATGTATCATGTGCAAGGGGTACCTCGTTGGCGGTTCTCTGTGATACATATGTATTTACAATGACAAGAGCTTACTTGTGACTGAAGTTGAGTAGCATGAGGTTCGGTACTCATAAGTAAGGGGCATGAGATTTCAACGTATAACTTGTCAAGCATATCCTCTTAGCTGTGTCACTTTAACCTTAATCACCTAAATATGCCTATGATAGGGGCAATGAAAGTTAAAAGCTAGTAAGTACCATAATTCTTGGAAGCTCTTTATGAAACTTGAAATCCTTGCTTCCCTCTGCGAATGGCCTTTCTTTTACTTTTTACTTGAGTCAGTAAACCTATTCCCTTCTACCTCAGCAAGTATTTTGAGTTCTTGTGTTCCATTCATTCATATGATGATTTATTCAATCATGTTTCTTATGTTCCTTGTTTTGCACATTGCTCTCATCTTAGTGTCTACTACTTTGAAAGCTATCATTGAAAATCAGTTATTTGTGAACTCCAGCAAATTGTCAACTATTCTTCGACCAAGATCTAAGTTTGTCATTACCAATTATGATTTACTTTATGTATCTTTATTGTGTTTCCTTTACTTATTGCAAGTTAAGTTATATAATAGTGAGTTGTCTTCTATTATGACATATGTATTGATGAATGTGATGCTTCTTGTCTGTATTCTTTTATCGACTCTTCACTCCATAAACCTGAGGTCGTGTTTATTGAGTTCAGTTTCGCTTGGGGAGAAGCGAAGTCTAAGCTTGGGGGAGTTGATACGTCCATTTTGCATCACTATTCTATATCATAATTTGCTGTTATTCATTGATATATTTCACATTAAGAGATGGTGCTTATGTTATTTCATCTATTTTTGCATGGTATATGACTTTTGGAGCATGGACCGCTGCAGTCAGGATTCTGATGGAAAAGGTGATGTTTGGAGGCAAAATTCACGAAGATCAGAAAATCCGGGAAAATACATGGAAAATCCTATTTTCCAGAAGACGAAGAAAGCCAGAAGGAGGAGTGGAGATGGGCCACAGGGGGCCCACACCACCCCCTGGCGCGGGCCACCCCAGGCCGCGCCACCAGGTGGTGTGGCCGCCCTGGTCCACCCATGGCTCTCCCCTCTGGCGTATATTATCCTCCTAAAACCCTAAGACTTGGGGAGCGACCATAGAAAGATTTCGCCGCCTCTACGGGGCGGAAAACACCGAGAGAGAAAGATCTCTCCGGTAGATAGAATTCTGCCGGGGGAATTCCTTCCCGGAGAGGGGAGATCGTCGCCATCAACACCACCATCAAGCTGGACTTCATCAAGATCATCATCATCATCATCACCATCATCATCTCCATCAGCACCATCATCACCACTCCATACCGCTATAACAATTGGGTTGAATCTTGCATAGTTCTTGGGGGAAACTTTCCTGATGTTGATTACTCCTTGTAGTTGATGCTATTGAGTGAACCATTGAATTATTGTTTATGTTCAGATTGTTACACATCCTTATTTCATCTCTGGTCATGATCCATATGATGTCTTGTGAGTAATTCGTTTAGTTCTTGAGGACATGGGAGAAGTCATGTTGTTAGTAGTGGAATTGTGTTGAGAAAGATTTAATGGTTTGATATTTAAGTTGCGGTGTACTTGTTCTAGTGGTGTCATGTGAACGTCGACTACATGACACTTCACCTATATGGGCCTAGGGGAATGCATTGTGTATTTGGCTACTAATCGTAGGGGTTGCCGGAGTGATAGAAACCTGAACCCCCGTTAGGAAACCATTGCACAAGGGACGTCAGGGTCTTAGAGTCTAAAGCTGTGATTAGGTTTCTACCTTAATTACTTTCTTGTACTTGTGGATGCTTGAAAGGGGTATAATCACAAGTATGTATTAGTCCTAGGAAGGTCGGTACATTAGCACAGGTTCACCCACTCAACACTTAGCAAGCTAAAGAAGATTAATCAACTATATGAAGCGAAAGCACTTGATGGTATTCCCATGTGTCCTCGAGAACGTTTGGTCATCTTAAGTAATACAACCGGCTTGTCCTTTGCTGAATAAAGGATTGGGCCACTTGCTGCATTTATTCTTATTGTCTTTTATTTACTCGTACTTTATTTACCTGCATTATCAAAAACCCCTAAAAATCCGTTTGCTAAGTATTTACAGAGAATTCCTGCTCCTAGCCACTCGCCAGCACCTTCTGCTCCTCGTTGGGTTCGAAACTCTTACTTATCGAAAATACTGCGATACACCCCCTATACTTGTGGGTCATTAGGGGAATCAACAGATCGTGCATCACGATGAACAAAATCGGTAGCCTCTTTTGTTCGAGCAAGTGCCAACGGGGAGAGGGCTCAAGTTCGGGGGCCCGAGCCCCGCGCAACTCTAAGATGGACATTGTCTCATTAAGGAGGGTGCTGCCCACACGTTGGGCCAACCACAACTTTCTCACCGCGGCCGGGTTGAAGACAGACTTCGACCTCATGTGCAGCAGGTCGGGGTTGGCGGTACTTGGCTTTGCAAGCCACGACACCTACGCCGAGCTCACCCATGAGTTCCTTGCCTCCTTCTACGACGACCATGGGGAGAAAGGTAACCTGTGCACCATAAGCTTCACCATGAACCGTACACATTACAAAGTAAGTTTCGAGCAATTTTGCAATGCTTTCAGCTTCCCTCATACTGGGGAGCCCAATATTACTAACCTCTATAGCGTCACAAGTGGAGAGACTTGGGAGGTTATTTCTGTTAATGGTGGCAGTCACTTCTATCAGAAGAAGATGTCCACCATTCAGAACCCAACCATTCGCTACTTTGCTCTGTTCCTCGCCAACACAATGTTGGGAAGGGGTGATACTAGTTCCATGGCCAATGTGTACATGGCAATGATCACCAAGGCTCTCTTCCCCAATGCAACTCAAAGTCCCAGCCATGCAGCTCTACTCATCCAGCACTTTCGCCACCAAAGCAACAAGACTAAAGGTGATATTCACATTGGTGGATTGGTAACCCACGTTGCCTATGCATTAAACATTGCATTACTTGTTATGGAACCTATTGACAACTCCAAACTTATGGACGTCAAATATTTGACTGCTTGTGGCTTCCTTGGTGTTTACCATGCTAACCGGAGGCTCCGAGCATATCAATTTAGTTATCTTGATGACACACAGGTTGAGCAGGTTCAGCTGCCATGCCCCCAAGCCTTCTCGATTGTGGAGAAGAACACTTGGATCCTCACAAAGGACCAAGTGACGGAGATCTTGGCTGAGCACCAGCCTGAGGAAGAGGAAGATGAAGGATAGCAGGATGAGCAGGAGCATGAGTAGGAGGGAGAGCAGGGACACAACCCTACTTGGGAAGGACAGCAACAGCCAGGAGGAGCCTGGGAACCGTGGCCCAACCAGCCACAACAGGGGTACGGCTACGTCCCCTATTAGGAGTTCCAGTAGCTCAACCAACGTGTTGGGGAGATCGACCACACTCTTTAGAATGTGAATGAAGATGTGAACACTTTGACTCACAACTTCAGTCACTTCATGACCCACTTCCCCGACTTCTACCAGCAGTACCCGCACCAGCTGCTAATTGACGGCAACAACTGAGCCTAGCAATAGCCTAAGCTTGGGGGAGGTTTGAAAACCTCCAAACTCTGCATTCATATTTTTATTTCTTCTTTTGATTTATTTCTTCAAAAATTGCATGTTTATTTTCAGTTTTGCATTCCTAAACCAAAAGTACAAAAAAATTAGTTGTAATTTTATTTGCAAGTTTGTTTCTTTGTTTCTCTAGGAGATTGCTTAATTTCAGGTGATTTGGCAATATGGAAATATAGGAGAGGTTTGACTCGAATACAAGAACGAAGCAAGCAAGAGGAGGTATCACATTCCTTTCATCACACTCTTTGCAACCTTAAATTGATCCTACAATTATTTACTTGCTTGCACTAGAGTCACTCCCCACTTAGCTTGCTATCGTATAAATTCTATTCCTTTGCTAGTGTCTCCTTTTTAGCTTTGAAACAATGAGCAATGAACTTGGTTAAAATACTTCCTACATTTTTACAATAAGAAAAAGCATCTGAAAGATGACTTGAGTCCATGCTTAGCTCAAAGAATTTGATTTTAGAACTACTCCATCCCATTTGAGCTTAATATAAATAGACTCGATAGTACCCTTGATTGAAATTGTTTGATTAAATGGATGCTTCGAAGTAGTAGAAATTATGCCACTACTTTTTTTAATAATTACCGTAAGATATTGCTTTACGCGTGTCATTACAACTCTATTGTGCTTCATGGGGAACTATTAACTCTGCTGGCCAACGAATGATCTAAATGTGGGAAACCACTTTATTTCGGCTATTGAGTTATGTAAATGTCTATAGCAGTAATGATATGATGTGTAAAAAATTTAGTCTCCTCATGGTTTCACATTCCAAGTGAAGTTGTAGTACTCCTCTGGCCCATTATTGCTCAACATCATTTATTGGCATGGTCATGAGTGCACAACACAACCCCAGTTAACATGTTAAAAATAGTGGCATGATTTCTCTATGAAAGAGCTAAAGTTTTTGAAAGACAAGAGAAAGAAAAATGTGCTTTGAGAGTCTTAAAATTTTGACATGGGAGTAGATGAGTTGTTCTTAAATTAAATGTTTTGATGCCAACTTGAGTACTCTTAATTGGTTAAATGAACAAGAACAAAAGTACTGCATCTCTCAACAAAGAGAGGCACCAAAAGAAGTTGTCTCACCTTCCTAGCTAAACTTTTGACACTTGCTTGGGCATATGATTTATTTGCTAACAAGATATACGTGGTTCAGAAGTGGACTCAGTGCAATCTTGTGAATACTTGTATAGTCATATCTAAGATTGCAGGAATTGTGAAGAAAAGAATTTGACACCATTTCAAACTTGTGAGTTCCTTTATTTTCAGTCTCAAATCTCTGCTATTCTTCCTTATTTCCTTGTCACTCGAGGGCGAGCAACATCTAAGCTTGGGGGAGTTGATAGCTGTGAGATTTGACACACTTCTATGGATTTTATTGATGGGTTTCTCCCAGATTTGATCATTTCTGGCTTTACATAACGCTAATACTTTGGTAGCAAAGAAAACTTAAATTTTAATGTGTGTTTCAGGTTCTGAATGTCAACAGAAGGATTTAACTAGAGAAATACAATATTCTGGAGAAAACAAGCAAGTCCCACTTTGGAAGCACGCGAGGGGAGCTCACAGAGGCTTTAACGAGCAACTATACGGCGGGAATATTTTTCGTCCGTATAGTTGCCGTTGCCTCTGTCTTGTCAAAAGGGACAACTTCCATGAAGGGACGAGGCACGAAAACACAACACAGCAGTCGTCACACCATCCAGAAGGGAGAAAGAAGAGATCCAGAGAAGAAGGAGAAGACGTTCTTCATCTTGCTCCACAATATTCGACCTCCTAGACAATACACCCCCATAGCCACTACTTTTACTTGAGAGAGAGAGAGGGATCTCCACCTTGCAAGACTAGGGTTTTAGATTGTTTCTTCCCATCTTGAATTGTTATGGATATTTTCCTACTCTTATTGTGGATCTCCACGGTAATACCAAGACAAATTCCCTTTATTTGATTATATTGATGATCTGTTCTTCTCTCATGTGTGAGTAATTCCCTTGGGCATGGGAGATGTAGGGGATTGGTGATATGTGACGTGCCTTCATATATTTTCCATTAGTTTGTGATTGATTCTAATTACTATATTATGTGTGCTTGACTATTTGTGGGATGCTTAATGCTTGTTGTCCAATTAAGGGCCCAGACAACATGATACCTTGTTCTACATAGATAAGATCTTGTACGCTAGTGGACCGGCGACCTCCGGGTGACACGGGGATATCAATGGAAAGCTAGTTGACTCGAGGATAATGAGTAACCACTGTGCTTATTGCATTAGTCCAATCCAAGGAGATTAATCGCTAAGCGATCTGAAGGGTCTTAATCGTCTAGTGTCTGACCATGATTTTGGTAGTAGGCTAGTAGGATTATTGAAGTTGGGATGAAATCTACCAAGAGGAGTTCCGGCTAATTATGGGTTGCTTGCCTACACATATATCTACAATATTATAATTGTTACATTTACCACTCGACCACCTAGCACATTCACTATCACCATGAACTGAATCTCCCCGCGCCTTCTTTCACCATCTACAGAAAACAACAAACAAGCAAAGTCGTTTTTTACTTTTATGCATTAAATTTTTGAAGTTTACATTTTAGTTCTATTTAAATCTATCATAATTAATCCAAATCCCATTCTTATTTCAACACTTGTAGTCAATTCACTCGAAGACCTGTGACAACTTTGGGTGTGACAGAGACTTCATCAATAAACACTTACCTTTGGGCTCCCTGTGGGATCGATATCTGAACTTCGAAACTAGCTACAGATGATCTATGCTCTTGCAGACATCACTAACCCCTTCCTTTCCCAAGGACGGTGAGAAAACATATGGTAGCCCAACAATTTGAAGAACATCTAGAAGAGGAAAGAATGATCCTCAAGAAGCTAGAGGAGAGGTAAAAATAGAATAAATTATTCAAGGAGGCATGCAGGCGATGGGTGCGATAACTAAAGAAGATATATTGACCATGTTTGCGCATTACAATGTAATCGAGATAGACACCAATGCTTCTCAATTTGTTGAATGGAAGGTAAAAGAAAAAGATGTTGGTAAACCTATTGTTCATTGCACCTTTGGTGGATCTTCTTATTATGTCCTTTGTGATATTGGAACAACTATTAACATAATCCCTTATAACTTCTATTTAAAAGTTCAGGATGAACTCAAACTAGCTAAATTAGAAGATACTAATATGACAATTATGCTAGCGGATAAAACACTCAGAATTGCTATGGGAATAATTAGAGATGTTCCAATTTGTATCGGACTTTACAAGTACCCTATTGATTTTGTACTTGTTGATTGCCTACTGACGCTTATTGTCCAATTATTTTTGGAAGAACTCTTCTGAATACCGCAGGAGCAAACATTGACTTCAAGAAGGATACGGTGTCTCTCAAGTTTGGCGAGGATAAAATGAATTTCCATTTTTCTAAATTTCAACACATGCCAACTATTGAGGAGTTTGAAGAATATGAGTGGGAGCAAGAACAAGAACAGGAAGGTAACATTACTAGTCTTGTTGCTGTGTTTTATAAGACTCCCAATGATAATCTAGAAAGAAAGCTTAGATGAAAATGATGATCTTCCCGAAGATACAGAGAAAATGTAAGTTGATGAATATCTTAATTCAGCCCCTATAGTTGATCCTAAAATGAAACAAGTTTATAAGACACTCGTAAGAAAAGGTGATGAGGAGCTTCCCCTCCTACACTCAAACCCCTTCCTAAAGAATTAAAGTATAGGTTTCTTGATAGCACTAACAGATATCCTGTTATTATAAGCTCTAATCTTGCAGAGAAGGAAGATGAAAATTTAATGATAGTCTTAAGAATGCACCATAAGGCTCTCGGTTATTCAGTGGATGACTTGAAAGGGATTTGTCCCTCGATAGACACTCATAGAATATTTATGGAAGAGGGAGCCCAGCCGGTTGCAGACTTTCAAAGAAGACTTAAACCTCATATGAAAGAAGAGGTGGGAAAGGAGGTAATCCACCTTCTAGATGCAGGTATCATTTCCCATGTGGAGGAAAGTGACTAGGTAAGTCATGTTCATTGTGTTCCAAAGAAAGGTGGGTTCACTGTAGTCCCAAATGAACATAATGAGTTAGTACCTACTCGAACTATCATAGGATGTGCATTGGTTTTAGAAAACTTAATAAGAAAACTTGAAAGGATCACTACCCTTTGCCCTTTATAGATCAAACTTATAGAGACTTGCTATGTACTCTTATTTTTTTTACTTAGATGGTTATTCCGGTTTCTCTCAGATAGTTGTCCATCTAGATGACCAATTAAAAACAACATCCATGTGTCCCTTTGATTTATATGCTTATCGCCGTATGCCTTTTGGCCTTGTAATGCACCTGCTACCTTTCAAAAGTGTATGACCTCTATTTTTGATGATTATGTTGAAAATATTATGGAAGTATTCATGGAGAAGTTTTTGGTCTATGGGAGTTCATTTAATCATTGCCTTCATAATATTCATAAAGTTTGGCAGAGATGCGAGGATACTAACCTTGTATTGAATTAGGAGAAGTGTCACTTCATGGTTCAAGAAGGTATAGTACTTAGTCATAAGATCTTAGGTAAGGACATAGAAGTGATGCCCACAAGTATAGGAGATCATTGAAATCTTTGATGTGAAGTATTACTCAAATTTATAGTTCGAATCAAGGGAAAACACGGGAATATCAATAGGACTTTAGCAATTGAGACGTCACTCTCAACCACACACATGTATATCAATAAACTCACAAAGCAAGTAGTGATTTATAGAAGTTGATACAAAGCACTAAAACAAGCAATAAACAATAACATCAGATTTCCAGTTTCACCAGAAGTAGTGATGTGTAAATTTTAGTGGCTAAAAGCGTAGTCATAAGGTGATAATGGAGTGTTGCATGAATGATATTGACCATCCATCTTATATTTACTAATTGGAGGCGTCGTAGAAGCCTCCATGTTTCATTCTTTGATTAGCCTGTTTTTAGTGTCTTCTTCAGGATGTTGAGGCGATGGCTGCGTTCTGAAGTCGGAATAAGTTCCTCCCCGCGCTATCCTCGCTCCGTAGGTGCATCTAGCACCTACGAAGGACGCATGGAGTCGTTTGTCCGGCTGGTCCCCTCGGATTCTGTTCATTTTCGTCGTTGGATTGTTTTCAGGTCAGCTCTATTGCATTGGTCCTCTGTGGCCTTAGCATGATGACTTCCCGTCTGTCTACTACAACAAGCTCTACTACGACAAGCTTTGTCCGGTTCCGGTGATGAAGGGGCGAGGACGATGGCGTGCCTTCGGCTTGTGCTAGTGTTTGTAGTCGTCGCAAGGTGGTCCAGCGACCTACTTGTAATTTTTAGTACTATTGGATTTCTATGTACTATTGTTGATGATTTTTAATAGATCGGTGGAATTTCGAAAAAAAGAAAATTACCCGTTCGATCAGACCATGAGTCATTCGTAAGGGAAGGACAGAGCGTCCTCCGGAGGATGCGATCCTTCCCAACCTCTGGATCCCGCGAATGACACGTGTCCAGGAGCACTCACGCACATGAAACTCCTCCCAAGCACGACTGGGTCAACAATTTAATGAAGAGAAAATAACTCCCTTCCCCATCACATCGCGCCCACACATGGATGGCGTCTGCGCTTGCATCCCTTCTCTGTGAGCCACGACCATCACCAGAGAACCACGACACGCCATCGCCAGGGAAATCCCATCACGCCACCGCCAGAGAGCTCCATTGAAATCACCTCCCCTGTGCATTCGCAAAACCTCTGCCCTTTTCTTGGCAGCTTCACCTTCCCCTTGGAAGCACCTCGTCGCCCTCACCACTGCCGTCGCCGGAGAAGATAACTACCCGCCATGGGGGAGGTGGTGATTCATATGGTGCAAAAAAGGGGGATTTGTAGCAAGAAAATTCTTACTATGATGCAAATTCACAAAACACTTGTAGCAAAAATATCTTTCTAGATGCAAATCCATAGATCGTTGTAGCAAAAAAAAGTTCATATAATACAAATCCACAAAACATATGTAGCAGAAAATTTCTTCATGGATGCAAATCCATAAAATCATTGCAGCACAAAAATTGTTCATATAATGCAAATCCATAAATCATATGTAGCAAAAATTTCTCTTCCTAGATGCAAATCCGCAAAATCATTGTAGCAAAAATATTGTTCATAGACAAAACATATGTAGCAGAAAATTCTTTCCTAGATGCAAATCCACATAATCGTTGTAGCAAAAAGATTGTTCATATAATGCAAATCCACAAGATGTATGTAGCAGAAATTCACGGCGAAGGACAATAAGACGACGAGCTTGGGGGCCATACGCCTATGCTAGCACTGCGACCCTCTTATGGTACCTTCACTGTCCCTTGGCAGCAACTCCCCCCCCCCCCTCCCCGACTAGTCGCAGGTAAGCCGGCCTTCCTTGGCAGGACTGGCACGCACCGCTTGCAATAGCGTGGCCCTCCTTGGCAGCTCCACTACCGCCCCTTGGTAGCACCGCCGCCTCCCTTCACAGCATCTTTGCTGACCGGCCGCAGCTCCTCCAGCCTTCCATGGTAGCTTTGATGCATGTCGGTATGCTGCCAGCGAGAGCTGGAGCAATACGGTGGTGCAAGGGGATTGGATCATAGGAACGCGAGCACGAGCAAGACACGTGGGCAGGACAGCGACGGCGCTGTGTGGGCGGGGCGGCGGTGGCAACACATCGGGCTATCCTGCTCGCCTGAGAGACGTGAGAGAGGAGAAGGGGAAATAATACGGAGGAGAAAAGTCCAGGTGAGATAAGATTGCACCCGAAGGACGCCGAGCGTGCACCCACGTGGGATCCTGGGATAATGCGGCCATGGCCTACAGCCTAGCGATCGTGTCAAAAAGGAAAACCTAGCTATCAGTGCGTCACCTTCTCCACTTCACCGCCGTTCTGGCCACCTAGAAAGATTTCGCCAGAAGGAAGACGCAGGTTGACCCCCGGCTTTCGCGCGCCTGTACGCATGTATTCCAGGCTTCATCTCTATTCTCGTGAAGGTTTAGGTTTTCTTCGGACAAGCTTTTTTCTTTCCTTGCGCTCTACTTGCGTCGTCGCCAACACTGCCTGCTGCCGCCGTTGGACAGAAAACCTTCAGGTTCCGCATCATCTTGCCACCAATCCAGGATGTACTTGCATGTCTTGCTCCATCTCTCTCAATCAGTTTGATCACGTGCCCTGGATGAATACGTATTGCAGGTCTGTATACCTTTCACGTGCCAACCAGAGAAATTTTAACCCCCCAAGTTGGTAGCAATAACATCACTACGGCAAAAATTATCGCTGCCGTGTAGTGTGCCAAATAGACTGAAACACGGCAAAGTTTGTCTTTACCGTATCAACCTAAAAAGTACATGGCAAAATACGCGAACACGGCAAATTTCTAAAAAAGAACACGGCAAAGAAATATACATGACAAAGACCTACAAAGGAACACGACAAAGAAAAAACGCTCGGCAAAGTTGACAGCAGCACACGGCATAGGTGTCATCACGGCAACGAGGTGGGACCCGTGACCCCACAGGTCCACTTGACGGGAATGAGCTAACGGTAGCAGACGGTGACCTCTTTGCCGTGTGCCCTCACCAGCCCTTTGTCGTGTGTATTCCGCAGTATACACCGGCAAAGGGCCTTTGCCATGTGTATTCTGCTATACACACGGCAAAGTTCTATTTTTTTCTTTTTCCCTTTTATCACATTACTCTTAGGAAAATCATAAAAAAATTATTCTAGTTCAGAAAAATAGAAATAATATATCAAAATTTGCAGAAAAATAAGATCTATCTATCTACACTTAAATATTAGATATTTATGTTGAATATGAATCTTCATACTTGTTATTTTGACCATAGTTTAAAGCAGGCATAAAATTTTTAAAAATGATCGAAACAATGTGAAACCTTCGCATGGAGTCATATTATGTGACATAGTTAGGAGGAAAAATATCAAACTTGGTATATTGATTATGTCCCAAAAAAACCTTCACAAAATGACCTATCTCATTTGAGGATTCCTGGCTTTCGGTTCAAATGACCAATGTTATGATCGAAATCGCAACATAGTTTGTGATAATGTGCCCATATTGTGCATTCATGTGCATCATGGGATAGAGAACAATGTTGCAGGAGGAAGTTTTCCTTTTTGTTGCACGGAAAAGCCATTTTCTATTTTCGGAGCGCAAAAATCGGGACGTTTTGTGAAGCAATACCAAATGTTCAATTCAAAAATTCTACCACCCCATTTTTCGAAAATACTAGACCGCCTTACATGAACAATGTCCCAACCGGGTATTTTAAAACCTTGTCCACCCCTGGTGAAAAAGACAAATTTCTACCGAATCGGTAGGAAATAGGTAAGATATGAACTGCAGGTACATAATCTGATGCTCATGATTTTTTACAAATATCATTTTTAGCCTTTGCCGTGTTGGATTTATGAATGACACACGGCAAAGAATAGACACCGTCATCTCCAAGGAAACCGGCATCTCACTTTACTTTGCCGTGTCTATGCGTAAGACACACGGCAAAGGGTCTTTGCCGTGACAAACGTTGTCGTGTGGCGTTGCCGTGTGTATACACACGGCAAAGCCTTTGCCGTGTTGTGTTATATTGTCCACACGGCAAAGGGCCGCTCTGCCATAGTGCATGATTGTCTATCGTCTGTCTAGAGGTGAGTTGGTCTTATTTTTCTTGCTAATTCTAGCAAGTAATCTCTATTCTATATTTGTTGTTTGCATAGGAATATCTCCAATCAAATTCGAAATTCTACTGATTTGTTGTCCAAACTGTTTTCTCCACAAATTCAAGTTATTCTTATCATGCAAATAAGATTCGGTGAGGTATAGATAGAATAACATCTGGATTTCATAAATTGTTTGTTGTACTGACTATGTTCCAAGTAGAGAAGCTCCATGAGGTGGAGCTTGGATTGATGAGAAGTTAACTACTTTCAGACACATAATCAATTCCGAGAATTTTTTTTGTGTGTATTTAACCGGAAAGAGGGTTAATAGTAGCTGGGCTCCTAATCTGCACATCTGTTGTTACATATTATGTGCATAATTATTATTGTCGATGTTTTGGTGAGCCTTATAAAAAATTCCCCGAAACTGAAATATGCAAAAGTAAATAAGCAGGGTGAAGAGATTGTTGAGGGTGATCCATGAGAGGGTGGTTACTCCCTTGAGATTCTATCATTACAGGATATACCCGATACCATAGTTAGATTCCAATTGAATTGAATATATTGATGGATGAAGCCATGAAGGTTGAAACCAGCGGGGTTTTCTTCTGCCAGCACTGCTAGGTATATCCCTTGACTTTACTTAAATGGCAAGCATTATATCTACTCCCTCCGACCCAAATTAGTTGACTTGGTTTTGTCTATATTCGGAGATATCTAGCACTAAAACAAGTCTAGATACATCCGAATCTAAACAAATCTAAATCAACTAATTTGGATCGGATTGAGTACCAAGATCCATCGCTCTTTTTGCCACTTCTAATCCTTGAAGCAGAACCAGTTCAATGAGTAGATGATAGTCCGGATTGTTGCATATTGAACACGTTATCATTTTGAAAACCACAGATCATCATATGACCATTGTGAAACTTGCTGCAGATTTTTTTCTATTATAGAAGCTCTTCCTTCTTAGCAGAAAATAAAATGATGACTAATTAACCATTGGATCTGCATCTTGGCTATCTTTAATTGTTAGATGTAGCAATGTTCTACGGCTTGGTCACATTAATATCTACCTCACTAGTAAAAGGGAGAGCTCTCCTGCAGGGCTGCTGAATAAATTTCTTCCTAAACAGCTAACACACTAAATCTTCACTCCATGTCATCCTCAACTTTCGTGCTCCATCAATGATGCAGATCGATCTGAAAAAAGGAAACAATCCCATCTAATTTACTGTGCAACATTCGATCTCCTTGGTTGGAACCTTGACCATGTTGCAACCTAAGTTCTCCTTTTAGTCTGATTAATTTCCATGATGATTGATGCAGCGGAGGAGCAGATGTACCTTTGGCAGTTTGAAAAATATACTATGTTGTTATCATCGGGGAACTACAGCAGAAATTTCTCCCAACATCCTCTCACCTGCTTGCATGAGCGTGATATTAAGCACTATGGAAAGGAGTGGCAGTACTAAGCGTTCCGCGAGGAGTCTAGGAACTGGTGTCGCATGGCAAGGATGAAGGAAGAATCACATGATGTTGAGCAAGGGAAAAAGTGCCGGTGTAAGTGCCAGTGACACGCATGTTATAGTATCTTTGTTTTTTTCTCAATGTGGTATGAAAAAAAGTTTTTTAGGAATCAACCATTCCTCGGGACATTGCTCCAGTTTTCTAAGGTTCAGCTGAATAGCCTTACTGTATCTGGTGACATGTGTGATTTCATTACTGGAATGGAAAGTGGTGATGTGAATTGGAATTTATATTACTTGAGTACAATACATTATGTGTAGTTTTGCAGGCTCTCTCACCATTGTTTCCTTGGCAAGGGATCCTTAGTGATGCCCAATTATTGCTCTTAGTAATATTTGAAGATTCATGGATAAAAAACATTTCAAGAAAGATATTTGCAGGCCGTATTTTCTAAAACGTAATTTTAATATATTTGTTTCTCTCCCCTTTTTGGAAAGATTTAAGTACTTAATTTGTGGCCCAACAGTACAAATGACATGTAGAGTTGTATGAATAGATTTGATAAACGTGATTATGTACTCCTAATTTTTCATATGTGTCCTGGAGAAGGAAGTCAATCAAAAGTGTCACATCTAGGCGTTTGCATTCATATAACATGCATCTATTACATCCCCTCTTGCATTCTTGATATTTTCAGATATGCACTTAAAAACTTATGAGTGCAAATGTAGGTCACATTGGATTCCACTAACAAGTTTCATATTTTGGGACTATGTTTGTAAAATCTTCACCACTGTGTGCTCATATCAAATTCCTGTGTTTGCATCTACACGTCATTGCCCTTCTGATTATTAAGATACTCTTTCACATAGCTAACATTCTACGCTCCAGCTCTTTTCTTTTTCACGATTTTATTTTCAGAATCTATGAATGCATATCTTCCATGATGCATTGTCAGTTAATATCCGTTGCAGTGTTTATCCATTTCTTAGCCATACGAGGTTAGTGTCATCAAAACTTGATACCTTACACTGATTATTTTCCTCCTCATTTCTCCTTAGCTGCAAAAATGTTTGTCCTTTTTCCATACACCTGATTACCCGTAACTTATAACTTGGGGAATCTTATTCCACATTAGAATTGAGTTCAAACTATATAATCATATGGCTCTTATTAAGCAATATCATGTTACTCCCTACTTAATAGTTAATATTACCATAGAATCTGGAATTATTTTCGAACAACTCACTCTTCATATTAATCTTGGTAGTTAAGTCGTTAAAAGGAAGAACTTGCCTAAGGCCTTGTTTGGTACTAGAGTTTTTGTGGGGATTAGTGAGGATAATCCCCACCAAACCCCAAATCCCCACTTACTTTTAAAAATATATTTGGTACTAGAGTATTGAGCGAGTTTAATCCCCGCTTATCCCCATTTTTTCCCCAAATTTTAGTATATTTTTCTCAATCCCCAATACTCTACCCGTACCTAGTGAATTGTGGGTGGGGTTTTATGGGTATTGGATGAAGGTAGAGCTTTCACCCAATACTTTAGGGGATTATCCTTACTAATCCCCACAAAAACTCTAGTACCAAACAAGGCCTAATTAGGTACTTGATAAGAAGGACAACAAAGAAGCACTAGATGAAGCCATCCCAAGTGTCACACTTCTGATAATAACCTGTACCTATAGATCGTAAAGCATACTAATTTTGATCTTCCAATCTAACGAATGCACGAAGGATAGTGGTTAGATAAGTGAGTCACTAGAGTCAATAATAGTATTCTCTCTGCTTCAGAATCTAAGATTTAGACTATGACCTACAGTATGTTATTTCACGCGGTAACACAACCAGAAGAAAAACCATAATTGTATCTCTCTCAATGAAAATTTACAAACAGAAATATATAAACTATTGGAGAATTTATATGTATATTGGCAGTACTGGTTAAATTGCATGACATTAGATGTTACAATATTCAAGTATATGCTTGAATTGGTGAAAACTAATTATGGAAAAATCTGAAAATTAATTAAAATACAAAATT
Organism: Avena eriantha; assembly: GCA_910589775.1. Lineage (NCBI taxonomy): Eukaryota > Viridiplantae > Streptophyta > Magnoliopsida > Poales > Poaceae > Avena > Avena eriantha. The sequence goes on from OU342741.1 coordinate 399,676,486, forward strand.
ATGTACTTTCTTCGATCCAAATTAATGTTCTCAGATTTGTCTAGATTCGGATGCATCTAGCACTAAAACATGACTAGATACATCCAAATCTAGAAAAATCCAAAAACGTTAATTTGGATCGTATGGAGTAACTGATTTCTTAATATCCCCGTGTTGCTAAAAATGCTAGCCCGTGCAGGTGCACGGGTTGATGACTAGTATAATATAATCCTAATAACATGGCATTCATCTCTAATTCAGCTGGGTGTATGTGTGTGATCCAAATATAGTTATACATACTAACCAAAATAATTTGTATAACATCTATTGTTCTGTCTGCCCATTTCACCAGCGAAAACTTGGAACTACACGCAATTAAAGGCTATCCTTTCGAGTAGCCCGGAACAAAGCATTAACACTTCATGAACACACAATATTCTCAAACTATCACATATTCCCATTGTTTTTTCTAACTGTCACTTTAGGGTTTGCAGGTTCAACACAATAATAGGCAATACACTTTGCAGATAGATACTCCATCCGTTTCATAATATAAGATGTTTTAGCTTTGTGAAGCTAATGTATCTAGAAACTTTTAGTATGTAGGTTCGGAGAGGTTTGGAGTGAACCTACAATAAAAGAGGTCTAGATTCATTAGCTTCACAGAAATAAAACATCTTATATTTTGAAACGGAGGGAGTACCAAGCTCATATATGATGGGGCAATATAAGTTCAGTACTGAAATCATGTCACTCGGGCCCTAGCAACAAGCATTAAACATAGCAAAGGTGTACTGATGGCTATGAAAATAGACATCTTTCTCCGCGCTTAAACTTATTTTTAGTCAAGTAATTGACCAAGAACCTCTCTAGCCTTGCTACTAATGATTAATTATTTCAAAGATGTGCAATCCCCTGCTTTGAATTATGTTGTGCAGGAAATCATGCTTTTAAGGCGAAATCAAGAGCTATTAATGAACATTTTGAGGAAGTCTACACAGCCAAGCAATTCTGGAGTAAAAAACCCAGTCGATGGAGGATTTAAACAACCACAAGTAAGGGCAAGGCCTGCCCGTATAATCCACCTGTACCATGTGGCGTTGGTTTCGTCTCATCAAACCCTATGACTTTCGTGAAGGCGCCTATATATTTTGAGGTTCCAGTCACCACACAGGGGGCACCATTCTCACATTGCATCACAACACCACCAAAGGAGATCCACCACCATAGTTCATCCTCTCCATCCTCTCCATATCCATAGCCATTAGCTTGTACATGAGATCTCCTTGTGATTCAGCGACCATTGTAAAAATATTTGATTCCAATCTAAGTATTTTGCACAATGTTTTCTATCCTTGATCTTATTGTTATGAGTGAGTAGTCCTCACGGGCTGCGGGTTGGGGTAAAATCTCGCAGTGATTATGTGCAACTGATCCATGGGAGTATTGTGTATTGATTGAATATAGATTTGTATCTTTGTTCTTTGTCTCTTTTCTCGATCTATGAACTTGTAGGTACTCAAGGTCCCAAAGATAGATAAAGGCTTGAGGTGAGATACTTGGTGAGCGGCGATCTCGTAGGAAACCTAGAGACAGAAAGGGGAGTATGGTCTTCGTTTAGCGATCCATTTGGGAACAATAGCAACATCAATTCTTAAGGCTTTGATCTGTGTTTTTACTTAATAATTTTGTAGCCTAGTACTTCGTGGTTGCAATGGTTGGATCAAAATGCTATTGATATGCACGTGACTCGCATGGGCTCTAGTATATTGGGATGTGTTTCCCACAAATATTATCTTTGTTAAATCATTACACATGAATATGCATATTACTATCTTTATCCCTTGTGATGTGCAGCTACAGGTGAATCTTCAACCCTGGCCTATCTCCATCATTGAAACAACCCACATTCTAAAGTAAACTAGAAAGGTCCGATAAACAAAGGTAAAATGAGCAAACAAGTCTTGTATATGTGCCTTATTAATTTCATTTTAGCATTGTTTCCTAAGGTTCGATTAAACCTAGATCTACTAGGGAAAAAGCTACTATACTGCATCCTTGAATCCGGATCGAAGGTATCAACCATTTTTCTGGTGCTGTTATCGGGGAAGCAATTCGCTATCCTGGTGAGGTCACTAGAGATCTTGTTTTTATTTTTATTTTGTTTGTAGTTTATTTCTTGTTATTATTTTACTTTCTGTTATCTATTGAAAACCCAAAAAATAGTTACTTGTTTATTTGTTTCTCTCATATTAAAAAACCAAAAAGAAAAGAGCCATGGCTCAAAAGAAACTTGGATTAGTATGCTACTCCCACTGATGATTTTATTCGTGCACCTATTACTCAACCCGCTATTGATGCGGAAACTTATGAAATTAGGCCTAACCTTTTGATTTTTGTTCAACAAAACCAATTTGGAGGATCATCTACTGAGGACTCAGATTTGCACCTAAATACTTTTCCTGGTATTTGCGACATGATGCGCATTAAAAATGTTGACCCAAATACGGTTAAATTACGTTTATTAAACTTCTCTCTAAGAGGAAAGGCTAAGAAGTGGTTGCTATCTTTGCCTAAAGGCAATATTACATCTTGGGAGGAATGCACTAATCTTTTATGACATTTTCCCCTCCAGCTAATACTATGCAGCTAAGGTCCAACATTACAAGATTTAGAAAAGAAGACCGTGAGCCACTAGTGCTTTCTTGGGAAAGATGAAGGAAGTCGTAATGAATTGTCCTAGTCATGGGATGGCAAAATGTCTTATGTTGCATTTATTTTATAATGGTCTTAACCCAATGTCTAAGTCTATGCTAAATACCTTAGCAGGAGGAACCATCATGAGAAAGCAAGTGAGTGTTGCAAAGAAATTACTTGATGATATGCAAAATAACCATGCCCAATCGCATGTAGAAAGATCCTCAAAAAGGGTGAACTCCATGAACGAGGAACATAATGAAGAGCTTACTACAAAGGTAGATGAATTACTTAATATTGTGAAGGGTAAGGAAGATACCCAAATTAATGCTATCACTACCGATGTTAATGAAGTTAATTTTATAGCTCGTAATCCTTATAATCCTGCTTGGAAGAGTCAAAACTTTGGCTCAAATTTTCAAAATCAATATTCTAATCATGCAGGTGTTCCTTACAATAACAATTATGATAACCATAGTGGAGCAAATCATGGCAATCTCTCTTTTCAAAATACGGTTAGAACTTTCATGCAATCTGATACATTGCAAATGTATCTATAATTTTTTATGTTCCATGCTTTGTTTTATCCACTTTCTTGTATTTTTCCACACTTTGGAGTACTTTTCATATGATTTCTTGGACTAACCTATTAACAAGAGCCACAGTGCCAGCTGCCTATTTTCTGCTATTTTTGGTTTCAGGAAAGTCAGAAAATGAATATTCTCGGAATTGGACAGGACAAAAGCCAAAGTGCCTATTTTCCCGGAAGTCATCAAATGCCAGAATACGAGACGAAGAAGGGCTAGGGGGCGGCCACACCACCTGGCTGAAGGGAATATGCCCGAGAGGCAATAATAAAGTGGTTATTATCTTATTCCATGTTTATGATAAATGTTTATTTTGCATGCTATAATTGTATTAATTTGGAAACGTTAATACATGTGTGTTTAATAAACAAAAGGAAAGTTCCTAGTTATGCCTCTCTTATAAACTAGCTCGTTGATTAACAAGATGATCAAGGTTTCCTGATCATGGACATTGGATGTTGTTAATAACGAGGTCACAACATTGGTGGAATGATGTGATGAACATTCATCCGAAGTATAGCATTACGATCAGAGTCATTATGTTTATATTTCTATAACATCATACGAAGTAATCTTAGTCCTTAGACCATGAGATCATGTTAATTGCTAACACCAGAAGAGTATCTTGATAACATCAAACGTCACACCGTAACAGGGTGACTATAAAGGTGGGTTCAGTGCTACGAAGGTGTTATGTTGAGGCTCATGGATCAAGAGTGGGATTTGTCCATCCCGATGACAGATAGATATACTCTGGGCCCTCTCGGTGATATCACATTGAAATAGCTTGCAAGCAAGTGATGTGATCACTAGAATGTTATATCACGGGAACGAGAAAAGAGTGCATGTCGGTAACGAGATCAAACTAGGTATTTGGATGCCAATGATCGAATCTCGAACATGTAATATATCGCGAGACAAAGGGATTTAGTTACGACGTTAAAGGTTCACACGATCACAAGAGTCATCGTTGAATATGTGGGAGTCAGTACGGATCTCCAGGTCCCGCTGCTGATTATTGATCGGAGAGGGGTCTCGATCATGTCTGCATTATTCACGAACCGTAGGGTGACACACTTAAGGGATACCGACACCATTTAGGAGCAAATATGTTTCAGATAAAGATTTAAGAAAGCACTGGAATCATTTTGATGGAAACCGGAATTGTTTCGGGTGAAATTGCTGAAACTGGTTCTGCATGTGATATTGAAATGTTGCAAGGGGTTTTATGTGAATGTTTGTTAATTAATGTAATTAACAAAATTCTGAATAAAATAAATAAAAGTGTTTTATTTAATGAGAACTTGCATTAAATTTGGTGGAAATTTAATGGAGGTGAGTGGAATTTTGAGTGGGTGGAAAATTATGTGAGTGGGAGCTCCACCCACATGAATGTGGAATAGGTGGGGGCACCTCCCTTGGCCGCCGGCCATGGTGAGGGGTTGCCCCCCTCTCCCTATAAAAGGCCCCCCACTCCCTCCTCTCATCTTGCACCACCTCCTCGTGAAGGTTCTCTTCTTCCTCTAGTTATTCCCCATGGTCTCGGATTAGCGAGATACATGTTCCCGGTGGATTTATCTGGAAAGGAGTTGCTGCTTCCGCTGCATCGCTAGAGCGAGGAGGCGGAGGTTGTTCGGTGGACCGAACGTGTGTGCGATCACGGATGCACCGCTACTTTGCGGTGCTGGACTTGACGGTGCTGGACCTGATGGTGCTGGAGCTGCTGGACCTGAAGGACTTCAACACGATCTTGAGATCGGCAAGCGTACGACTACATCAACCACGAGTTCCTACTAGTTAACAAAACACGTTGTCTTCAAGGGTAAGTTCTCCATGGATGTACGTCCACCCGCTGCTCTGTATCTAGTAGATAGATCTTGGCGTATAGTTCTTATCATAGGAGAAATTTTGTTTTCTATGCTGCGGACCCAACAGTGGTATCAGAGACTGATCTATGCATAGGTACTTTGCACGGGTAGTACACATATGTTTATATGTGGGCGATGATGATCATGTTATTTCATCTTCTATGTATTTTAGATATTGGTGGCATAGTGGGATGAAGCGGCCCGGACCAACCTTACATGTCATCGTACATGAGACCGGTTCCACGACTTACATGCAACTAGTTTTGCATAAGTGGCTGGCGGGTGTCTGTCTCTCCTACTATAGTCAATATCTGATTTACAACGAGTTGCTAATAACTTGGTTATCCTCGTTGTGGTTCATGTTCGTAGGTAAGACCGGTTCTATCTCCGAAAGCCCCAAGCCACGTAAAACTTGCAATTGATAAATTAGAGGCGTCTATTTTAGATCGTTGCTGGGCTAGTGTCTTGATATGGTATTGTTGTAAGTAGATGTATGATAGATACTCTTACAACACACTTAACGTGTAAGTTCTATAGACCTTGGCCTTACACACAAAGGAATGATAGAGATCATACCACGATGCAAATGATAGAGATCAAATGCATGGACCATATCATGTCACTTTACACATTAGATGTTTGCATCTTATATTGCTAGTTTGGCGCTTTTAGTAGAATTATAAGATGATCCCTCATTTAAATATCAAGATAAAATGTGTTCTTCCTTAAGTATGCACCGTTCTATGGATCGTGTTTCGAGACATCACGTGATGATCGGGTGTTCTCAACTCTACGCTTTCATGCAACGGGTGTAAGACAGTTTTACACACGCGAATACTAAGGTTCTTACTTGGCGAGCCTAGCATGTAGAGACATGGCCTCGGAACACGGACCGAAAGGTTAAGCATGAGTCATATAGTTGATGTGATGACCATATTGATGCTCGCCTTTGAAGCTACACCGACTCACGTGATGATCGGACTTGGTGTAGTGGATTTGGTTCATGTAATCACTAAAAAGGCACGAGGGATGTCGTTTTTGAGTGGGAGTTTATTTCTAATTTGGATTAGTCGAACTCAATTTGTCATAAACTAAATCAAAGTGAATTTGCATAGTTTGTTATAGTCATTGGCATCTGTTCACTACCTTACGCTTAGTTTTAATTGAGATAATAGAACTATAGAATTTTGGATATTTACTTTATGAACTGGTATCGTATTGTTTTGAATGTCAATTTAAAGTTTAGAAGTCCTATTGCAAACTTTCAGCAAACTCTATTTACTCCAAGAAGTTTAATAAGTAGTATTAAATCAAGAGTAAGAATTCCAACGTTAGTATCTAAAGTATCATGTTTGCCTCCATGATTATTGATATTCAAAAGTTGTTTTAATATCAAGGTTATATTGGAGCTGAAAATTGTTTCAGAAACCATCATGTGTGAAAGATATTGTGATATCTGAAACAATGTTTTTGGTTGCATTATGATAGAGTATAATTTAGCAAAATACATGTTCTCATATTGTATGAGAATTTGTGAAGGTTGGAGATGCTAGGCATCCGAATCTACCAAAAAGGTTTTGGGAACTGATATTATACTCGCGATTCTTCCTTATAGGCTATAGTAGCTTGATCATAAAAGTTGGCATGATAAGGATGAATAGAAGATGTAAGTAAAATGTTTACTACACTAATAGATTACTAAAGAATGGATTTTTGAAAGAATACCAAACATTTGATGATGGTGATTCACTTCAAAGTGCAAGTCCAAAGGTATTAGTATTTGACTATATACGCTTTGTACTATGTGTCATGTGAATGACACCACTATTGATGTTGATAGATTCTTTAAAAAAAGGAATTGCTGAAAGAGAATCTATAAAAATATTTGGCAGAAATTATAAGGTTGGAGATGTCCAACTTGGGTATATAGAAGATATACATGTTATGGTTGTATTCCTTGCTTGTTAAACAATGTGGCTCTTAGGTATTGGATACCGAATTGGTTGGTATGAAGTGTCATACAGGACAACGCAATTCATGAACTACAATGGCCTAAGTAACTAGCAAGAGAATGAGTGATGATGTTCATCGAAAACAAATAAAGTGTTATTGTGTTTTTCGTTGTCATCAAACCTAGCCTTCAAGATTTTTTTAATAATTGTTATTTTGTTCCGGTATTACGAGAACAATGGTTGTTCAAATAATTACCGTATTCCATAAAGGATGGATGAACTTTTACAAGTCTAGTGGGAGAAATCACATCCATAAACACTATTGCTAAAATGTCGCAAGACAAATGATTGAAAGATCACTTATGAAGTGACATCGCTGTTCAAATTATATTTGAAAGAAAACATGAAGAAACTCCATGTTGATGGAATTTTGGAGTCTTTGATTTTGATCAATTGACGCATGTGAGACTTTCCTCGAGATAATTGAAACTCCGTCCATAGGCCAGAGAGGAACGGATGACTAGCTTATTAGAAATTGTGCATGCTGATGTGCATAGTCCATTATGTGTAGCCATATGCGATGGATCTTTTTGCTTCATATGCTTTCTCCGAAAATTTGAGTGAATATATCTGTATATTTACTTAATAAGGAGGAAGTATGAAACATTTGAAAGTTGTTCAAAGACTTTCAAGATGAAAATCATTGTAACAAGAAAATAAAGAGTTTTATGATTCGATCATAAAGGAAGATATTTGAGTTACATGTTTAGCAAAACACCTAAGATTTGAGGAATCGTTCCATGGATTTGCATTTCCCAAAACACCATAGGAGTATGGAGTGTTCAAGATATGTAATGAAACCTTGTTTGACATGGTAAGATCAAAGGTGTCATTTATAAAACTGCCATTATATATTAAAGATTAAAGCTTTAGTGACTACCACTTTTACACTAAAAAGAGCTCCATCGTGATCCGTTGAAATGACACCATATGAGTTATGGTTTGGGATAAAACCCGAATTGTCGTTTCTTAAATTTTGGTATGCTATGCATAAGTAAAATGTTTACAACCAAAGTCGGATAAGCACGTCTTTGTAGGTTATCCCAAAGAATTTGTTGGGAATTCCTCCATAACACCGAGGACAAAAGAGTTTGTCGCTTAGAACGTCAAGTTTCTTGAGAAGGAATTTTTCGCGAAAAGTTAAGTGGGAGGACAATAGAACTTTGATAAGGTTGTTGAACCTTAGCTATATGTGCTAAGTAGCGCAGCGCCGGAAAGTGTCCTGGTGGTGGCCACAATGCTCATGGCTCTCATGATTACAAAGGGTGTGATCTTGAAGATTAGAGTTCCTATTGAACCATGTGGGTCGGTAAGAATCAAATAGTAAGATTTGAATCAGAAGTCATTATTGTTTTGACAATGATGAACCGACTGCATGCAAAGAAGAGATGATGGGCCCTAACTCCATAAAATGACTAGAAGTCATAGAATCCATGATAGTATCCATACACGAGAAATCAAGTTTCTAAACTTGGAAGACCCTCCGGAAAGGCGTGAAGCCTATCGGTCGTGTTTGGATTTATAAAGAAATAGACATGGATGTTTGACATCTGTGAAATAGTCGACATGTCGGAAAGAAGTTTACGGCAATGTTCAAGGAGTTGACTATGACAAGATTTGATCTTTCATAGCGATATTTAGTCTTGACGGATTAATGTAGCAACCACTACATATAATTTGGTATATGGTAGTTGAATAAACAAAACAAGGTTCTTCTAATAGAATGGTTACCTACGACGTGTACATGACACGGTCCGAAGGGTTTTGTTAATTCAAAGGGTGCTAAAAAGGGCATGCAAACTTCAATAGTTGAAGTGAGCATAGCGGAGTTGGAATCTTCACCATGATGAAAATGTTAAAAGAGTTTAATTTCATCGGAGATGATGAAGATGCTTGCATTTGCAAGAAATTAAGTGGGAGCGCTGAGACATATTTCTAAGACATTATGTAGAGGACAGGTGTTGATTGGAAATGATGTATCTTGTATTGACGTAAGTTAAGAATTTCATTAAAATAGGATTTTGATGAAAGACTTGGGCAAAACCAGAATATTTGGCATCAATGTCTATATGGATAGATTGAGGCGCTAATATGGTTATGCCAGACGTACATATAAGAGATATTGAAAGGGTTCAATATGGAAACAACAAGAAAGGTTCTTGCTGCATGGAAAGGATTGTATCAAGATTCAAGTGTTTCAACACTTGGTGAGTAAAATCACATGAATATTTCCGTGATATGTATATATCCAGATATGTCCTATGCTCTAAATGTTATGAGCACATACCAGAATGATTCATAAGATGATCATTGGACGATAGTAAAGATACTCTTATAAGCTTTGGAAGAACTAAGAATATATCATGAATAAGTGACAAATAGTTAAAGGTAGTTCATTGTAAAGTGTTACATTGATACTAGTTTTGTCACAAGATACAAATTAAATTTATCTCAATTTAGACTATGGGTGGCACAATGTAATGGAAAGGATGTTCCATGATGGATTTGGATGAGTTCCAAAATTGAAACATTGTGACGAATACTACAACAAAAAGCTAAGTATAAGACTGCTATAGTAGCAGCAAAGGAGGGCATTTGTGTTATGTAGTTTGTTATCAAACTAGGTGTGGTTCAAAGTTGGCTAATATTATCAAGATATATTGTATGACAATAATATCAACATATTTTAACCCGAACGAACTAAAAGTCTCACCAAAGGACCAAATTTATACAATGCCATCTCATTTAAGAATGAGTGATGCGTAGAGACGCAAAGACATGCAAATACACATGGACCTGAAACTGTCAGAGTCGGAGATTATGTTAACCACTAGCAATCGTGTATATGTCACACCAGAAATCCATAGGTGTTCAATACGCAAAGTTTTTCAAACTAGATTATTGACTCTAGTGCAAGTGGGAGACTGAAGGGAATATGCCCGAGAGGCAATAATAAAGTGGTTATTATCTTATTCCATGTTTATGATAAATGTTTATTTTGCATGCTATAATTGTATTAATTTGGAAACGTTAATACATGTGTGTTTAATAAACAAATGGAAAGTTCCTAGTTATGCCTCTCTTATAAACTAGCTCGTTGATTAACAAGATGATCAAGGTTTCTTGATCATGGACATTGGATGTCATTAATAACGAGGACACAACATTGGTGGAATGATGTGATGAACATTCATCCGAAGTATAGCATTACGATCAGAGTCATTATTTTTATATTGCTATAACATCATACTAAGTAATCTTAGTCCTTAGACCATGAGATCATGTTAATTGCTAACACCGGAAGAGTATCTTGATAACATCAAACGTCACACCGTAACAGGGTGACTATAAAGGTGGGCTCAGTGCTACGAAGGTGTTATGTTGAGGCTCATGGATCAAGAGTGGGATTTGTCCATCCCGATGACGGATAGATATACTCTGGGCCCTCTCGGTGATATCACATTGAAATAGCTTGCAAGCAAGTGATGTGATCACTAGAATGTTATATCACGGGAACAAGAAAAGAGTGCATGTCGATAACAAGATCAAACTAGGTATTTGGATGCCAATGATCGAATCTCGGACATGTAATATATCGCGAGACAAAGGGATTTAGTTACGACGTTAAAGGTTCACACGATCACAAGAGTCATCGTTGAATATGTGGGAGTCAGTACGGATCTCCAGGTCCCACTGCTGATTATTGATCGGAGAGGGGTCTCGATCATGTCTGCATTATTCACGAACCGTAGGGTGACACACTTAAGGGATACCGACACCATTTAGGACCAAATATGTTTCAGATAAAGATCTAAGAAACGTTGGAATCATTTCGATGCAAACCGGAATTGTTTCGGGTGAAATTGCTGAAACTGGTTTTGCATGTGATATTGAAATGTTGCAGGGGGTTTTATGTGAATGTTTGTTAATTAATGTAATTAACAAAATTCTGAATAAAATAAATAAAAGTGTTTTAGTTAATGAGAACTTGCATTAAATTTGGTGGAAATTTAATGGAGGTGAGTGGAATTTTGAGTGGGTGGCTAATTATGTGAGTGGGAGCTCCACCCACATGAATGTGGAAGAGGTGGGGGCACCTCCCTTGGCCGCCGGCCATGGTGAGGGGCTGCCCCCCCCCCCCTCTCCCTATAAAAGGCCCCCCACTCCCTCCTCTCATCTTGCACCACCTCCTCGTGAAGGTTCTCTTCTCCCTCTAGTTATTCCCCATGGTCTCGAATTAGCGAGATACATGTTCCCGGTGGCTTTATCTAGAAAGGAGTTGCTGCTTCCGCTGCATCGCTGGAGCGAGGAGGCAGAGGTTGTTCGGTGGACCGAACGTGTGTGCGATCACGGATGCACCGCTACTTTGCGGTGCTGGACTTGACGGTGCTGGACCTGATGGTGCTGGAGCTGCTGGACCTGAAAGACTTCAACACGATCTTGAGATCGGCAAGCGTACGACTACATCAACCACGAGTTCCTACTCGTTAACAAAACTCGTTGTCTTCGAGGGTAAGTTCTCCATGGATGTACGTCCACCCGTTGCTCTGTATCTAGTAGATAGATCTTGGCGTATAGTTCTCATCATAGGAAATTTTTTTTTCTATGCTGCGGACCCAACACTGGCCATGCGGCCAGGCCTGGCCCACGCTAGGGGGTGGTCTAGCCGACCCCAGCACCCCCTCGGCCTCTCCTTCCGCCCCTCGGAACGAAAACCCTAAGTACCCGATCAAAAAATCCACGAAAGAGTTTGTAGCCACCGTCATCTCCATCCCTAGATCAGGAGGGATCTGAACCTCTTCCCAGCACCCTGTCGGAGAGGGGAATTCACCCTGGAGGCCTTCTTCTTCACCATGCAAGCCTCCGGTGTGATGCGTGAGTAGTTCATCCTTGGACTACGGATCCATGTAGTATCTAGATGGCTAGTTCTCCTCCTTTGTGCTATCATGTTTAGATCTTGTGAGCTCTGTTCATGATCAAGATCATCTATTTGTAATTCTGCATGTTGTGTTTGCAGGGATCCGATGGATATTGAGATGCTATTTCAGATTGATTATTGATTCTATCATGTCGTTGTTATTTGTGATCTTGCATGCTTTCAGTTGTTAGTAGCTATCTTGGCCAAGTAGATGCTAGCAACTCCAAGAGTTAGTATTTATGCTCGATAGTGGGTTCATGCCACTGGTAATCTGGGGAAGTGACAGAAATCTCTAAGGTACTAGATGTGCTGTTGCTACTAGGGAGAAAACAACAATCCTTTGTTCATAGAATAATCGTATTGTTTATATTACACGCAATTCGTAAAGCAATAATTTGTTGCTTGCAACTTAATACTAGAGGGGGTTTGGATGATAACCTGAAGGTGGATTATTAGTCATAGATGCAGTTGCATGGCGGTCTATGTATAATGTTGTAATGCCCAATCGAATCTCAAAGGAGTCAAGATGATTAGTATATGCATGTATTGCTTTCTCGATGTTTGTCAATTGCCCCGCTGTAATTTGTTCACCCAGCATGTTATCTATCTTAAGGAGAGCCACCTCTAGTGAACTATGGATCCCGGTCCTTTTCTTTTACATATAATCTATAAACTGTTTACGGCTTTGTGTTTACTTTCTGCAAACTATTACTTCCTTCCATTCGATACGTTTAATCCTTTGTTTTCAGCAAAACGCGGTGAGATTGACAACCTCATTGCAAGTTGGGGACAGAGTTCTATGGTTGTGTTGTGCAGGTCTCCACGTTGCTACTAGCACCGGTAGTGCGCCCTGCCAAGGCTTAGCTAGCAACACCTTTGAGGTGTCCCCTTGCTCCTACTGGTTCGATTAAACCTTGGTTTCATAACTGAGGGAAACTTGATGTTGTGCTCATCATACCTTCCTCTTGGGGTTCCCAACGAGCTCTACATCAACACTGAGCCATCACAATCTCAAACCAAGCAAAATAATATGCTTATTAAAATCACAGAGAACCATGGGACTATTATTGGAAAATTATCTAATAGGTCATTGCAATTAAAAATGATGTGCAAGCTCTGCAGGAAAGAACCAAGATCGTGGAGGCACAATTGGGCAAAGTAGCTGAGAGCCAAGCTCTCATACTTGTAAAATTCGCTACAAAGCCCAAGCCAAACCAGGTGGAAGACCTGAAGATGATGAGGGCAGAAAATAAAGATGAGAAGCTTGAAGAGCTAGATTATACCGTGGAAGATCTATTGAAGATGGTCACCGTAAAGAATCAAGGTATAGAACAAGGTAATGATGCTACATATCAACAATTTATAGCATGTAAAGTTCGTGAACTAGAAATGGAGTATAAGAAACTAGTTGATAAGCTTCTAGCTAAGCTAGATGATATTTTGAGCCCACTATTAAAGTTAAAATTAGGATTAATAAGATAGCTGCTCTTTGTGATCTTGGTGCAAGCGTCTCAACAATTTCCAAGAGTCTATTCGATAAGTTAAACTTAGGTTCATTTACAACTACTGAAATGAGACTCCATCTTACGGATTCAACCTTTAAACAAGTTGTTGGGATAAAAGAAAATATAGTAGTTAAAATTAAAGGATGTCCTGCTCTTATTGATCTTGTTATAGTAGACATGCCTAAAGATCCCATAGTACCTATAATTCTAGGTAGGCCGTTCCTAAGAACTATTAAAGCTTTGATCAATTTACATGAAGGGAATGTGAGGATAGGACTACCATCTAGTGATCCTTTTATAGTCCAATTCCTAGGAAGAAGAAGGCTAAGCCTAATGACGATGATGGTGTAATTACTTTAAAGCTAATTACTTTGGAGTGGGTGTGCCACTTGCAAAGCCTAAATAATCACCATCTTGGTCAAGCTAATTGACCTTAACTAGAAGAGCTTCATGAGAGGCAACCCATATGAAATAAAGTTTTTAATCTTGTGTTAGTCCGTTTTGTTTTTGTTTTGTCTTTAATAAAAGAGTGTTCAACAAGGTCCTTTGAAGAAATGAGAAGAAATGAAGGTAATCCTCGATCTATTGTTTTTCCTAACACATGGACATAAGGTACTGCTATTTTTATAAAGTTTATTTGTTGTCATTATTTTGTTTGCTTAGATGCGCAAAGGCGCGCGAAGCTACTAACTTAACTCCTTAAGTTCTTGAAGCTTACAGTGAGTTTATCGAGCACTAGTACGACCGAAGGCAACCATACCACACGCCCGTACCACATCACGGCATAGGAAAATGCAAACTTCGATTTTTGTTGATGGACACAGTGCATCTAACAAGCACTGGTATGATCGAAGGGGGCCGTACTGTCCGCATGTACCAGACCGCGAGCAAAACATAAAGTTTGAGACAGATGTACTAAGAAGATAATGATCAGTAGTACGAGCACGAGCGACCATACCGAGCGCACCACCAGAGGGATTCGTCAACTAACCCCAAGGTAAGTCACTTGGTACAGGCGGGCTCCGGCCGTACCTCGTACCCGTATTGCGTACTCGGCCACGACATGAACCCCAGGGAGAGGTAAACCTAAAATTCCTAAATCACAATTTTCTCTTTCTTCTTCCTCCAAACTCCAAACCACCTCTATTGGATCTTCAATTCTACTCGTTCTTTCTTTGATTCCTCCCACCAAATTGATCTAAGGTATGTTTTTCCTCCGATGCACAACTTATTTGCATTAAAACCTTGATCAATCCTTCACCGGTATCAATCTAGACTTATGTATTGTTCTTGAGCTAATCTTGATTATGAGCATGCTTAGTTTTGCTTCTAGAGGAGATTCTTTTGCAAGAAGTGTAGATGATCGCTTATGCTATGTTTCTATTAGAACAGGATTTTAATTAGCTTAACTTTTTATTTTGTAGATGAATATGAGGAGTCGTACACATGCAGTGGTTGCGGAACAAGCCGTGCCACCCGTTGATATGCTAACCCCGAGTCATTTGGCATCAAGTTCACCGAGGATTTTTTAGCTTACTCATTTCAACTGTTTCAAGCACCAAGAAATCAAGTCCACCAAGTGGGTGTATCCTTATATGCTCATCCAACTGGGCATTTATCGCGATTTTGATTTATTTTGCAATAATATTGGTTTGCATCACTTTGTTTTTAGGACGCTGCCACATATTGTTGCTTGACACTTGAGTTCCTCGGTACTTTGACGCATACGGTGTGTTCACACTACTGCTCCGAGGAGTATATGCCGGGAGTTAACCGCATCAATTTCCGAATTATGAATCGTGAGTATACCTTAACACTCGACCAATGGGCTCATCATTTTGGGTTTGCCAACAACACCACCGACATACGCTCCACCACCTTTGTTCTTGATCCCTCACCCTTGGACTACCCTAATAGAATGAGAATCCGTGGAAACATTCCCAAGGGAAACCAAATTGATCACCTTGTTGTCCGTTATTTGTTCTATGTTATTGCTAACACTTTGCAGGCACGTGGTGAGTTTACTATAGTTAATGAGGAGGATATGATGATCCTCATAAGAGCTTCTACTCCAAACTATAATTTGACGCCAAATTTTGGTGCCCTTCTATTATTTTATCTTAATCATCAAGCTCTTCAATCTCATGGTCCCATATGTGGAGGAGGAGTTGTCACCATTCTTACACGTGTGCTTCAAGTCAACCTAGGTAACATCCAACCGTTGGCAGGAGACCGCCGTCTCGGTTTCGCTACTCTAAGAGCTTGTCATATGATTTGTAAATCCAATGGTAGATACTTTCTTGATATACCTGGAACGGATCACTTGATCCCAGCTCCTTTGCCTAATGGTTTGTTCTCTATCGAGGATGGATGTTTGCATTTTGACATGAAGGTTGAAGAAAGTCTACCCCAACAAGAAGAACCTATGGATGAAGAAGGAGAATATGAAGAAGTAGAACAAGAAGGACCCGAACAAGATGAGCAGCCACCAAAATACTACACCACTTATGATGATATTTATTCTCTCGAAGGAAGCATTCAGAACATGAGCAACCTCTCCATTAACCTTCGAGATGCTACCGCCAACCTCTCAACCTAGTTCACCAATTGGAGCATCCAATGAAACATGGGAGATTATCCACCACCACCACAATGAGCAACAAAAAGGGCTTGCAAAAGCCTGGACTTGGCGATGTATCCCCCGACATTTATATTTGTGTAAAGATGAGATTGTACTTCAGATCCTTGTGATCTTTGAAACACTCGTGTTGGTTTGTTCCAACATTTAGTTTTTTCTTCTTTAATTTTTCGTTTGTTTCCATTTTCTGTTTTTCTTTTCTTAGTTTCTTGCTTGGTCACAATTTTTTCTATTCTTTAATCCCCATCCTCAAAAATACAAAAAGATTTTCCCTTTTCCTTTTTTGCAAAAGTGGATTTTCCTATTGCCTCTTTGCTTCAATATTATTATAAGAGTGATTTTGACTTGAGTTTTTGAAGGAACACATCCCCATAAGGAAGAGAAACATGAACTCACTCATGAGAGGTATGTCCTATGTCTCCCATTTTAGAAGTTTGATTTGATTATCTTAGTTAGTTGATTTACTAAGATGCTATGCTAGTGGGAGTAATTCAAAATAAGTTAGAGTAAAGCTTTTATTTGCATGATTAATTAGTTGTGGAAGCTTTTGCTCTAATTCTTGTAGTTAACCAGGTCTTTCCTTGGAAATAATATTGCCAAACAAGTACAACAAGAAAAAGTCTCAAATTTATGACTTGTTTTATGAGTGATTATCTTAAGAGTTTACCTTTGAAGATACTTAACCCCATAGATGTTTTGATAGACTTGACGACGCTCTTGAAAGGAGTTGTTTGATTGAAATAAAGTCTAGTGCTAATTGTGATTCATGCCAAAGCTAACCTTGTGGATCACAAATGTGGTACTATTTAAAAAGTCTATATGTTTTTGATACACACCTTTGGATACCAACAACTCCGCTAGCCTACGAACGATCAATGGTACAACCCCTAGTTTCGGCTATGAGTTGATGACATTGGTGGAACTTGTCACTGTAATGGACAAAAGTATTGGTACTCTAGAAGGATGTGCAAACCATTATTAAAATAATCACTCAATGATCCTTGTTGAGAATTACCCATGAAAAATAAAGATCCACACTAACCAGGCATTGGCATGGTCTCATTGCGACTCTATGAATTTTCTTGAAAGACAATTATTGGAATAGTAGTGTTTTGATAGTCTTGATTTACTAATGTGGGTATCAACAAGACACTTCACTGTTATGCTACTTAGGACATGATCTCTCTTACTTAATTCCGCTATTATAAAATATTCTAGTGTTCCTTGGCAGGTTGAGAGTTAACTAGAGGAATTGGATTGATTGTTACACTTCTAGTTATTCGTACTTATATTAGACTCTTCTTTGATTGTTTTGAGTTAACAAAGATCATGTAGTATTCTTGGCATCTCTCTAACTTTGATGAGCTTTTCAAATGGAAGAAGTGTTAGATGCATATGACTACCAACCGCAAGTGAATCCTTACTCTCGTTGTTTCAGTTTAAACGTTGAGTTCTTTATGGTTTTGTTGTTTTCTTGCTCAAGAACGATCAAGGTTTGAGCTTTGGGGAAGTTGATGGCTGTGAAAATAGCCATCTTTATCTGTGTTTAAACTTCATTTTTAGTCAAGTAATTGACCAAGAATCTCTCTAGCCTTGCTACTAATAATTAATTATCACAAAGATGTGCAATCTCTTGCTTTGAATTGTGTTGTGCAGGAAAACATGCTTTTAAGGCAAAATCAGGAGCTATCAATGAAGATTTTGAGGAAGTCTACACGACCAAGCAATCTTGGAGTAAAAACCAATCGACAAAGGCTTTAACGACCACTGGTACGGGCAAGGCCCTCCCGTACGATTCGCACATACCATGTAGCGTTGGCTTCGTCTCGTTAAACCCTACTACTTTCGTGAAGGCACCTATATATTTCGAGGTCCCAGCTGCCGCGCAGGGGGCACCATTCTCAAATTGCATCACAACACCACCAAAAGGAGATCCACCACCATAGTTCATCCTCTCCATCCTCCATCCTCTCCATAGCCATAGCCATTAGGTTGTACTTGAGATCTTGTTGTGATTTGGCGACATTGTGAGAATATTTGATTTCAATCTAAGTATTTTGCACAATGTTTTCTATCCTTGATCTTATTGTTATGAGTTAGTAGTCTTCACGGGCTGCGGGTTAGGGTAAAACCTCACAGTGATTATGTGCATCTAATCCATGGGAGTACCGTGTATTGATTTAATATAGATTTGTATCTTTGTTTCTTTGCCTCTTGTCTCAATCTATGGACTTGTAGGTACCCTAGATCCCAGAGATTGATAAAGGCTTGACGTGAGATACTTGGTGAGCAGCGATCTCGTAGAAAACCCAGTGACAAAAAGGGGAGTACAATCTTCGTTTAGCGATCCATTTGGGAACAACAACATCATAACTTCTTAAGGCTTTGATCTGTGTTTTCACTAAATAATTGTTGTAACCTGGTACTTCGTGGTTGCAATGGTTGGATAAAAAGACTATTGCTATGCTTGTGACTCACAGGGGCTCTATTATATCAGGATGTGTTGTCTATAAATTTTATCTTTGTTAAATCAGTACACATGAATATGTGTATTACTATCTTTACCCCTTTTGATGTGCAGCTGCAGGTGAATCTTCAACCTTGGCCTATCTCCATCCATTGAAACAACCCACGTTCTAAAGTAAACTAGAAAGGTACGGTAAAGAAAGGTAAAATGAACAAACAAGTCTTGTAGACGTGCCTTATTAATTTCATTTTAGCATTGTTTCCCAAGGTTCGATTAAACCTAGGTATACTAGGGAAAAGCTACTACACTGCATCCGTGAATCCAGATCGAAGGTATCATGTACCAACACTCATAAAAGAATATCCTCAAGACAAACTCCTCAAATATCGATACATATGGATGATTACATGATCAATTTTATCCAATCTCCTTCCACCTCACATGCCTATAGAGAACTACTCACACATGATGATGGAGAGTGAGCACATGGTTGTTGGTAATGACGTTGGTGATGATGGTGGTGGAGAAGGCCTCGAAATCCCCTTCTCTATCATGGATAGAAGGACCAATCTGACTCTCGAAACGAGATCGTGGATGTGGCGGTGCTCTGTTTCGTGAAAGGGTATGTGCTTCTAGATATATACCTAGGTTTTTCAGGTATATATGGTGGTGCACCAAAGGAGAGGCCGAGGAGACGCTCCATGGCCAAAAGAGCCTGGGTGGTGCACCAAGGTGAGGAGGGCGCACCACCTATGCTATTTTGGGCCTCGTTGCCCCCTCGTGTTATTCCTAAGCTCAAGCTCTTTGTTTTGGTGAAAAACCTGCGTGGTATTTTTTCTTGATTTTATGTCCTACGAAAACAGTTAGAAAGAAGACTTTTGCTAATAGCAACGTTAGATTCAACAATTTTATCCAAGTATGATGAGATTCCGGAGAAAATCATCGAGCGAAGTACTTGGAAAAGTAGATACATTTGAGATGTATCAAACAATCGATAAAAAAGAAATAGAGAGGCTACCGCCTCCTCGAGATGTAAAAGATATAAGAAGTTTCTTAGGTCATGTAGGATTTTATAGAAGGTTTGTTAAGAACTTTTCTAAAGTTGCAAGACCATTAACTAACCTTTTACAAAAGGATGCTACTTTTAATTTTGATGAAAACTGCCTTACTTATCTCACCGTATTAAAAATAGCCCTTCTTAATGCTCCTATCATTAAACCACCAAACTAGAAATAGCCTTTTGATTTGTTTTGTGAAGCCAGTAATGAAGTAGTGGGAGGTGTTATTTGTCAACGTGATGGTGATGAACTTAATATCATTCATCACACTAGTCGTACCTTGAACGGTGCTCAAAAGAACTACCTAATGGCATAAAAGAACTCTTCATTGTTGTCTTCTCTTGTGATAAATTTAGATCTCATATAATTCACTCAAAAGTTAGAGTGCATACTGATCGTGATATCTTAAAAGAAATTCTTGAAAGAACTGATGTTAAGCCAAGAATGATCTATTGGACTTTACTTTTGCAAGAGTTTGACTTGCAGATCTTGCAAAAAAGAGGAACAGCATACCGATGGATATTGAAGAGATGAGACCATGAAAAGGAGTGCCATCAATATGCATACCTCCAAGCACTATTCGTTCTGAAAGAAAATTTTCTATTTCTCTTTGTAATGGGTTCAGGAATTTCATGCAAACAATCATATTCAAAGGAAAGAAGAAGATAATCCAAAAGTTGAAGGGAGAAAAAGCATGAACGCAAAATTCATTATCGCCACGTATCCTAACCTTGATTTTCTGTCTTTTAATTACTCTTTTGCTATTGCCGTTTGCATTTTTGAATTCCTTGCATTTTTATGAGTTCACTACCATTTTTTGAACCTGGTATGGGTGAACGGTACGATCGTACACGTCCGTACCGGAGGTCGTTAAGCTTGCAGAACCCCTTCTCATTTTCTATTCTTTTCTACGGAACGGTATAACTGGACCGTACGGCCATATCTCGTTGTACGGCAAGTAAATAATAATAGTACCGTCATAAAAAGGTCGGCAAGGGCCAGTACTAGCGGGCAGTACGGTTCGATCCCGCTCGCACCGATTATTTTTAAAATCTGTACGGACTTCGGTAGGCAACGGTTTTTGGAAGTATTACGGGTACGGGCGCTACGAGCGTCGCCCATACCGCTGGTCGTTACCGCCTCAAACTCTTCCTTTTTCTCCTATTTTGTTGTGATTCTTTTCTTGGCCGCCCCTTTTACTTCTACTACGAGTTTTTACCTGCTACTAACCCTTCATAAGCCTTCCCAAAAGTCTTTCTTCCACTCTTGTCAATAGATCTCACCCACGTGGATTCCACCTCCTAAGCAGTTCACGACTATGTCTCAACCTTGGAACATCCCTCAAGCCAAAGGGGACTATCAAAGTTATTCCTCAAGGATATCGAAAGATGTAAGGGAGATAGCCACCAAGGAGAAGATAGATGGAGAAAGCTTGTGTAGTCAACTGGGAGCCGAAGATGGGTTCAAGCTGCTCGAGAAGAGGAGGGACGGACGTAGGGATTTTAGCATGCTCGTAGGAAAAGAAGACGTTCATGAGGAAGTTCACCTAAACCCTGAGAAGTCTGGCGGTTTCTCGATCGAGAAGATCAAGTGGGAACAAGAGGAATTTCAAGCCTTGCTCGACAACCTTAACTGTCGGATCAAGAAAACTGAGGTAACAACCCCAGGATCTGCTAAGCATATTGACCTGCTACGTCGCTATATTGATCAGGTGGATAACAAGATAAGAAAGGGTTTAGAAGCTAATCTTGACATCACCCTTCGTTCACTAAAAATTCAAAAGGATATAGTGGAGTTCCAATGCAGCTTCATAGCCCACTTGGAGTCGATTAACGAAGAGCACATGAACCGTATTTTTATTCAGGAGGCAATGAAAATGACCCTCTCTACCAGACTCCATGAGCAAGGGTTTCATCTTCTAAATAAAGGACATCAGAGTATCAAATAATTATGATGGATTATTTGATTCTACCGGTTTGATTCCAAGCTTGGAGAGATCTATAACACCTTGTAATCTATCTTCTAGCTTTAGCATGTTTACCTTCTTCCACACATGATAGGTTTTTAATTCCAGAGTTTGCATTGGATGCATTATCAGTTTCCTTGGTCTAAGGAAAGAATAATATCCGATGAGTTTTGAGATTTTATAATACTTAAAGTGATTTTGATTTTTCATTATTGTATTAGATGTATGAATTAGGATGAGTGTTATGATACTTGTACCACTATTATGATTTTAAGGTCTTCCACACCAATAAAGTATGGGAATGACTAGCCGGAGCATGCCCTTCTGAAAGTGCGTAGGAGCACGAGAAAAAAAGCACGTGAGCGGGCTTGTGAGCACTCAGAGCATCTGACACGTGGAAGCTGGTGAGCCCATCCCGGTGCATGCATGTGCGTTGAGCCAAATTTTATACTAGTTAGCTTCTAGTACTATGTGCATATGCGTGCGGCTTTGCTCCTTATGGTTAGCTTCTAGTACTAGTATGTGACACCTTTTTTCCCGAATCGCACCGTTGCTGGCTGCACGCAAACTCAAAGAGAAAAAATGGTGCAGTGCGACCGCAGGCAGTGTATTGCAGTACAAAAGGTTGTACACGAGCCACATACTACCAGGACACCACGCCATGCACTAAAAAAGGCAGTGCAATGTAGTAAAAAAGGCAGTGCACGGGTGAGGCACTACCATGACACTGCGTCGTGCATTGCGACCCAAGGCAGTGTAACACAGTACAACAAGGCAGTGCAACACACCGAGCCGTGCACTGCGACCCAAGGCAGTGTAATGCAGTACACGGGCAATGCACTGCCATGACACCGTGCCGTGCACTGCAACCTAAGGGAGTACAATATAGTATAACAAGGCAGTGCGCTGCTAGGGCACTACGCCTTGCACTACAACTGAAGATAGTGCAACCGCGTACAATAAGGCAGTACAACAAGGAAGTGCACAGACAGTGCACTATCAGGACACCGTCTATGCACTGCAGAACTGAAAGCAGTGCAACATAGTATAACAAGGCAGTGCACTGATAGTGCTCTGCCAGGACACCGTCTAGGCACTGTACAACCGAAGGCAGTGCATCATAGGCAATAAGGGCAGTACAAAAAAATCGTCGAAACCTATCAACATGGGATCTTGCTTTATAGATCTCGACATGACTAGCACATCCATGAAAATGGATCACGATCTGGATTGTCGATTCGAAAGATATTTATTTTTTCGTGTTCGAGTACACAAAAGAAAAAAGAAAAGTTAACACGAGTCTCTCTACAGCCTCCGTGTCGCGCAAGCAAAGAAATACGGAAATCACGCCAGACAGTCTGCGCCTGCCACGTGCACGCACCAGAGATGGAGTAGAGCGTGCTCCCGTACGTGCCTGCTTTTTTATTCAAATCGATAAAGTATTGATAAAATATAAGAAAGAAATTTTGATAGCATGTTATAATCATTGGTTTAAACCAACAAGGGCCATGAAGAGTATTAACTTGATACAATATTGTTGGTGAAACAAAAAGAAAAAAGCTATGCTGCAAAAGAAAAAAGAGGCGTAGGTTGGCAAAAGATACTCAAGCAATGAACATAAATTATTTCTTACTCAATCAAGTGTTTGTTTATATGAACTTGATGATTGTATAATATTCTTAGTCTTTGAACTTGATATAAATTTTTGATATAAAATGTGTGAAAGCCTCTAAGTCATGTGATGTGTCAGCGTGTGATATAACTCACGATACAGTTCTATATCTGATATTATAATTGTGCTTCAATTGCCTCATTTATTGTAACGACTCGTGCCTCATGACATGATGACCTTGTCCATAAGTCATCATCTTGTTTTGGTAAGAGCAAGAGTCTAGCTTGGGAAAGTTGATGAGTCCATTTTTAAGCATATTTATCTCGTGTTTTGCATAATTAAAGTTAGGTTTTTTTTTGTATTTTACGTATTCGCACGTACCTTTTGTCCTTGTTTCGATAGGATCCCGAATTATAAAGTATTTTGTGAATATATCAATTGGGACTGTCATGTTACGCAATAATATGATATTTCTAAGTGATAAATGTTATTTAAATGATTTTCCACACACCTAGGAGAAGAGAGGATGAGAGGAGAAGCTACTGCAAGCTTAACGACCCGTGGTACAGGCGGAGCATGCCTGTACCGTCCGCCCGTACAACCTGTCAGGACGTCTGCCTTGTAAAATACTCTCACCACGCGAAGAAGGATTAGAGATCCGACATTCACAGAAACCTCTAGCCTCGAAATACCACACAAGAAAGGGATCTGAGGAGGAATTTGGAAAAGGGCAAATCCTTGTTGCTTCATGGATCATTAGAGGACATCACATCATCCCCTTCATCATCAACCGCTGCATCTCTATCAACACTATTTCCCCAACTATTGTTCATCAAATCTTGTTGTGATTCCAATACAATTATGGTTTCCACTTGATTTACCTTTGCACTTTCAATCCATCCATATGAATATGATGATGATGTTGATTGCTTACATGTGAGAGTAGTTTCCCTTATTCTTGGGGAGATTAGCATTATTATGAAATGAAATAAAGATAATCTATACATTTGGATCTTGATCTATTGATTTATGATATTGTGTTAGATCTCTCTCTTTAAATGGTATGTGAAGTCGACCACATAGCATTTACCTTCGGGACTAAAGCGAGGGGTCTACCCTTGGGACCTGTATGGGAGTATGTCCAGTGCTATCTAGTGACTGTAAGCACTGGCTTATAACCTACACGGATAAATGGGGATGACGAGAGATTCACTAAGCTCATTACGATATCCATGGGGAAACCCTTAATTGTGGTGGTCTGTAGAAGTGATTCTCGGAGGCATCAAAGTGGTTATTTAGAGATGACCTCAAAACTTGACTTGTAGAAGCGGCTTCTCGTGAGACTTGTAGTGAACATCTTATTATGGAGCTCTATCCACACATATCATGACGAAAGACATAGACTATCGTAATCATGAATAATTCTCATATGCTAGTGGTGTATCCTACTCCCCGAGAACATTTTTGCCTTATTGAGTTCCAACACCATTTCCAACGCTTTTGTTACTTGCTTACTTTACTAGGTTTTATTACTTTTTTTGCATCTAAACACAAAAACCTTTCAAACACCCTTTACTTAAGATCAAAGGCAGTTTACAAGTATCCTTTCGTAGATAGTGATGAGGGGCATAAATACTTTAACCAAAAAGCTCTTTGTGGGTTCGATACTCTTATTTCGAAACCAGCTATAATCGATATGTGCACTTGCAGTCATCACCCACCATTTCTCAATTTATTTCATTCAGAAAACGGTATTGCTTTTGAATACAAATAATAATATTTTCAAAAAAAATCAAATTAAGATAAAGGACATGTCAGACTTCCATTTCAAATGGCATGCAAGTTTGATCTCACAAAATTGATGCGGGAATGAACTTGCCTGGTAATTGCAAGAAAATGCAATTCAAAGGTTTTACGTAACCTTGGATCTTAGGTTTTGAAATAGCAATCATTGTCCGATAAAGATTGTATTTTGGATATGTAGCATCCCTATATTAGAGGTAAGAAATAGAGAGGACACGTGTGTGTTCATTGCATTCATGCATCAAAAATACGAAGAATATTTGTGCAAAACTAAAAGAGGTGTAGGGAGATCGGAGTCTCTCTTGTTCTGATGGAAACATCAGGGCATGTGCGGTAGATTTTGACATAACCTCTATTGAACCTTTATGTTTTGGGGAAGAGTAATATGAATTCAATCCAAATATGAATCATAGCAATTGAATATTTAAATGATAAATATGTGAATTCGAAATAAAATGAAATGGAATTCTAAATAATAAAGAAATTATATAGAGGAAATTTAATTACAAATAAACAATGATATTCTTTATACTCCATAAATAAGAGTACAAATAATTACAAGTCTCAGGTTGCAAAAGAAATAAAATTTAACTTTATTGAATAAAATACAATAATACATTGTTTTTACAATGTCCAAACAGAAAAGAAATTACAATATTTGATAAAAGGAAAACCTGAATTGTTTCCCTAACTTTTCATGTGTCCTCTGTTCTTCAATTCTTCTTATTCTCCATCCCTGCAAAACAAAAACAAAACAAAATACAAGAAGAGGAAAATAAAGGGATAATTGTTTTATTAGTGATTACTCTTAGTTATGCAATGGGATGCATTGCTTGTCACATCATTGAGTATTATAAGAGAGGTCAAGTGTATATATGTTCTTATCACAGAGTATTGCCTTAGTATAGTGTTGAAGTTGTTATTTTTGGTTCTTATTTTGTAAGCTTATTCTTCATCTTTGTACTTAAGAGTCTCTCTAGATATGTTGTAAAGCTTTGAGTTGCAATTTATAGTCATATCTTGGACCCACGTTGTTTCTGTTGTACCACTCTAAGAGATGTAATACTAGTGGAACGATGTTTCGTTGGTGTTATGTCAGCGGCTATAGTGTACTACATCATGCAGTGGCATGCTGGGTCACCACAGCTGGTATCAGAGCAAATACTTTTACCTTAGGATTAAAACCCTTTTAGGAGTTCTACCAATCGGATAGAGGCTATAGGAAGCCATCTTATCTAAACCAAATGTTCTTATAACTTGTGATGAATATCCACTCGAGGATAACCTTGTCACATTTAAGTAGGATAAGTTGATCATCTTTCTTAGGGTTACTTATCTATATTTATTTAGAGAGAGTATTACTTTAGTGTCTTTCTAAGTAGGAATAACATCATTAAGATATCTTAGGTGAGCTAATTTAACAAAGTAGGTTATGACCAAGTTAAGGATATCCTATGAAGAAGTTCTAGTGGTGTAGTCTTATAAAGACAATCCATGTAAGGTGGTAGAATCTAATCATTAGTTAATAATGGTAGACGCAATGGAGACATAATTAAGAGCATTATAGCACATATAGGTGTAATGGGAAGTAAAATCATGTGATATTCACTTGAAAATTCCATGTGATAGAGTGGAATTTTGCTAAGACTTGGTGATAGAAAGGTGAGAAGAAGAGTAATCATGGTGAGTTTAGCTCTGAAACCAGGATGAACAAGCAAACCATAAAAACAACACGGTGAGTTTAACTCTTAAACCCTAATAGATATGTAATTAGGGAAACTACTTAGTAAATAATTTTGAAGAAGAAGTCGAAAATAACATTGTAGGATCATAACATAAGTTATAAATTAAAGGTCATAGGGATCTAATAATCTTCAACTTAGAGGTATAAAATTAGTCTCGAAGGTCCTCTGAAGAGATCTTGTGAGGATAGTTTACTGAACAACGGAAGGTAAGTTATAGTTAGTAGTCCCAAAACAGAAGCAATAAGTTAGTGGAAACCACTTTGTTCCAAATCATCCAGTTGCAATTGAGCAGTTTGGGTAAATATTGAGACAAATAATAGATTGACCTATAAGTGATATGTATCACCATATAAAACTATGCTGGGAGGTGTTATATACTACACATCTAAGCTTGAAATCTGGATATGTTTTACTCAACTATTATAATTTGGGCTTACGATAATGTGTGTTATATGCACCAAAGTTGAATTTTCTTGTTTTTTCTTATATTTTATTAATTGGCTAGATCTATACATGAAGTTTGACTTTGTGTGCAAATGTGTGTTGCATCATCAGAACCGTCTGTATGCAAAGTTCTCCAAGTGTGAGTTTTGGCTGCCTCAAGTCACCTACCTTGGTCACGTCATCTCTGCCAAGGGCATTGCCGTTAACCCAGAAACTATTAAGACAATTATGGACTGGCTTCCACCCATAAATGTCAAAGAAGTCCGAAGTTTCCTTGGTTTGGCCAGTTACTGTCGTCGCTTCGTTCAAAACTTCTCAAAGATTGCGAAGCCTCTTACCGATCTCCTCAAGAAAGGCAAGAAATATCTTTGGACTCCTGCATGTCAAGCAAGTTTTGAAACACTCAAAGAGAAGCTCACTTCCACACCAGTCTTAGTTCCTCCAGATACATCAAAGCCTTTCCAGATATTCTGTGATGCCTCATTGCAAGGATTGGGTGCGGTCCTTATGCAAGAAAAGCAAGTTGTTGCTTACGCATCTCGTCAGTTGAAGACGCATGAAATCAATTATCCTACACATGACCTTGAACTCGCAGCAGTTGTCTTTGCTTTGAAAGTATGGAGGCATTACTTGCTTGGCAACCGTTGTGAGATCTTTTCTGATCACAAGAGTCTGAAGTATATCTTCACACGGCCTGATCTCAACCTTCGTCAGAGGAGGTGGATTGAAACAATCAATGATTTCGATTTGACCATCAACTACACTCTGGGCAAAGCCAATGTCATAGCAGATGCTCTCAGCCGGAAAGCTTATGTCAACAACCTCATGGTGGAAGAACAACAACCTCTCTTGTGCGAGGAATTTCGCAAGCTCAACCTTGAAATTGTGGATCAAGGTTATCTTCTGAACCTTCTAGCAACACCTCTTTTGGAAGTAAAGGTCCGTTCCATCCAGCTTGGTGATCCTTACACTAAAAAGATCATCTCCAACGTTCAGCTTCCGAAGTATGAGTCTTTTCACGTAGATGACCAAGGCACTCTTTTCTTTGAACACCGGATGTTTGTTCCGAACTACCCGGGTTTAAGGGAGCAAGTTCTCAAGGAGGCGCATGATTCTGTTCTTTCTATTCACCCTGGAAGCACTAAGATGTACATGGACTTGAAAACACAATATTGGTGGCCTGGTTTGAAACGATATTGTGCCAAGTATGTCTCGGAGTGTGATGTTTGTCGCAGAGTTAAAGCTGTTCATCAGAAACCTTCCGGTCTTCTACAGCCATTGAAGCCTCCGGAATGGAAATGGGAGAAAGTAGAGATGGACTTCATCACTGGTTTTCCAAGGTCGCAGAAAGGCAACAATGCAATCTTTGTTGTCATTGACAGGCTTTCCAAAGTAGCTCACTTCTTTCCAGTCAAGGAAACAATTTCTGCAATTCAGTTGGCTGAGCTCTATATCAACAGAATTGTCTCTCTGTATGGAGTTCCTCTTGAGATCAGTTCAGACCGTGGAAGCATCTTCACTTCCAAGTTCTGGGGAAGTTTCCAAAATGCTTTGGGAACAAAGTTAAACTTCAGCACAGCTTACCACCCTCAGTCGCAAGGACAAGTTGAAAGGATCAATCAGATTCTAGAAGATATGCTTCGTGCTTGCGTTATCTCTTTCGGCATGAAGTGGGAAGAATGTCTTCCTTATGCTGAATTCTCTTACAACAACAGTTTCCAGAAAAGTCTAAAGATGGCACCATTTGAGGCTCTCTATGGTCGCAAATGCAGAACTCCGATTGGTTGGTCGGGCGCAGGTGAAAGAATATTGTTTGGCCCCGACATGGTAACTCAAGCGGAGGAGAAAGTTCACATCATTCTTGAAAATCTGAAGATTGCTCAAAGTCGCCTGAAGAGCAATTATGATAGGAAGCACACGGACATGGAGTATGTCCCTGGTGATCTCGTTTACCTTCGTGTCACTCCCATGAGAGGTACACACCGCTTTGGTATCAAAGGAAAGCTGGCTCCTAGATACATCGGTCCCTTCAAAATTCGTGGAAGAAGAGGAGAAGTTGCTTATGCTCTTGAGCTTCCTAAACAACTCAAAGTCCATGATGTTTTTCACATCTCTCAACTCAAGAAGTGCTTCAAGGATCCCGGCAGGACCATGGACCATGAACTCATCAATCTCCAAGAAGATCTGTCTTATCAAGAACACCCCACAAAAATTCTTGAAGTCGCAGAAAGAAAGACTCGCAACAAGTCGATCAAGTTCTGCAAGGTGCAGTGGTCGCACCATTCCGTTGATGAAGCCACCTGGGAACGTGAAGATGAGCTCCGTGCCAAGTATCCTACCCTCTTTGAGTCTTCTTCTTCCTAGAATCTCGGGGTGAGATTCCTGTTTAGTGGGGGAGAGTTGTAGCACCCCAATTGTCTAACAATTGTAATGCTACTTGTCCTAGTAAGATATTGGCTACTCCATAGATATTATTGTTGCATCATAATTATATCATGCTCATGTCATCATGCCACCTTGCATTTGAGCATCATATAAAACTCCTTTTCTTTTGGTTCTTCTCTCACATGCATTATTAATTGTATTTGCCTCTTGATATTGTATTTGGTTATTAATATATGGATCAATGCCCAAGTTGGGTTGGGGGCATATCTTTTATTTCCATTCCACCACCTTTCTTTTCCACCACTTTATAATTCCACCATCCTACTAGACCATGAGCTTGTTGTCTTTATTTTGGATTTTCTCTAGCTCCTGGGCAATAGGGTGGATCTAGTCCATTAAATTCCTTTGCTTGGTATAATCTCCACTTCTTGGATATGCATAGAGTAATGCCATAATATTCATATTGTCTTCACAAAATAAATAAGGGCATTATTATTTTGCATGGGCCATGCACAATTCTTCACCACCTTTCTCTTCTTTGGTTTTTCTTTGGGTTTAATGGATCCTATCTTTGGAAGATCATCTCCTACCTTTACACCACCCTCATAATCTCATCCATCTCATTTTCCACTCATTTTTAATTCTCCATGCATGATCATATGAGCTTTTCTTTTTCCACCTAATTTCTTTTCTTCCTCTTTCTTTCTTGCTTCCTTTCCTTCTAGCTCAAGTTGGTCCAAGCCCCATGATCTTTCTTGAGATGTCCTCATAAGCAAAATTAACAACTAAACACCTAATAATAATCTAAACCTAGTTTTCTCTTCATTATTCTTTTAACCCTATTCCTACTAAACCCTAACCTACTCCCAACTCTCTCTCTTATTCTCCCTCTCTCTCTAACCTGCTGAGCACCACCTGGCCACCCTCTCCTTGGCCCACACCCAGCCACCCAAACCCTAGCCCATGCCTAACCCGAGCTCCACCCAACCCTAGCCCAATTTACTCCCTCTTCTCCCTCTCTTCTCTCTCCCTGACCCGAGGGTCCCCCTCCAGCCCAGCCTCCCTGCCGTCCTCGCTCCCTGCCTTGGTCCACCTGCAGCCCCAGCCAGCTAGCCATGTGCTCGAAAAGGAGGAGGAGGAAGAAAAGGTGGCACCCGAGCCACCTTTTTACCTGTCGTGCCCACCTACCTCTCCTCTCTCTCCCTCTCACTTTACCCTCCTCCTCACGTCTCTGGCCTCGCCCAGATCTGGCCCGAGTCGCCCCTCCTCTTCTCCTTCTTCCTCCCCGACGACTACCACCTGCCGCCGGTCGCCGCCAGGTCCATCTCGCCCCCGACGATCCTGCCGTGCAGCTCATCCGGGAGGTGGCCTGGGAGCTCGTGGACGTTCCCCTGCGACGCCCTGTGCACGCCAACGCGAAGGAGGAAGCCTTGCACCGCCAGAACCATCGCCGCCGACGCCAAACCCTAGCCGCCGGAGCGCCTGCATCCCCGACGATCCGCCGTGTCCCCGTCCGATCCGAGCCCGCCGTCGAGCCCGCGGTGAGCCTTCCCTCCTCCCTGACATGGTCCGCCTCGCCATACCGCCCTAACGCCGCCGTGCGTTTCGTCGAACACCCACCGCGCGCCAGAGCTCGCCGGCGTCTGCAATTTTCCCGCGCCGCAGCAAGCCTATCTAGCCCACGCCCACCTCCCTGTCAGCTCCCCTAGCCCGCCGCACCGGTCAGCCCCCTCAGCGCGCACTCCCGCGGCCCGGGATCGAATCCCCGCTCCGCGCCGCGTACGCACCTGTCGCCAGACGCGAGAGGAAGAAAAACAGTAACCCGGGGTCGTGGTAGATTCGCAAAAAGCCCCCCACCTTTTTAATTCCTGCAACCCGCGCTCCTAGTGTCCCCACTTGTCAGTCGCCCTGGCCATCTTGCAGAAAAACCCCTCAGCCGCAACCCGCGCTCCAGCCCCAGCCCCACCTGTCAGCCCCTGTCTTCCTCGCCGCTGTCACGTGGGCCTGCGCCAGTTGGCCCACCCCGCAGTCACAGTGGCTAGGCGAGCCCGCCGTGACAAAACATTTTTCCCGCGCGCGTGGCCCAGTCAGCACCAGGCCCACCCGTCAGTGACTGTGGCTAGAATTGCCGACGGTATAAAAAGTATTCCCTGAGTCTGTTTTAAATCAAATCTTTTTCAAAATAATTTAAATTCAAATTCTTTTCAGATTCAAATAATTTTTAAAATACAAATCCTAATAACACAAATAATATATGTTTTGGAATCAGAAAAATGTGAGGAATTCAAATATGCCCTTCAAAATATGTTTTGAACACTTTAAATTTTCGAGATGATTAAAATTACAAGAAAATGCCCTTTTCCTTATTTAATTAATAACTTTTGTTTTAAAACTCCAAATTTGACAAATAATATGTCTAAATCGATCAGCGCGACGAGCCCGTTCTATTCATGCAGTCCTTGTTCTGAGTTGAAGCATGCATCATGTCAACATCAAAAATCTGAACTGTTTATGACAATAAAACTTGGGCAAATAAATAATAAAGTGCTTTATTTCTTGTATCCACACCTCACCTTTGCCATGCTACTTTAATGCCATGTAATTGTGCAGCATTCATCATGGCATGCTCGGTTGCTTGTTGCAGTTTAATTCATATGCTTGTGCACTTTATTTATGTTGGCCCTTGTTTGTTTGGTTCTTCTTCGAATAGACGCCCAGCTGGAGAATTACCAGGAATCCCAGGAGTATTACCCAGATCCATCTCTCGCTTCAACTGAGCTGCCAGGCAAGCACTACCACATGCTTGCATACATACAGTACCTATTGCCTCTA
Organism: Avena eriantha; assembly: GCA_910589775.1. NCBI lineage: Eukaryota > Viridiplantae > Streptophyta > Magnoliopsida > Poales > Poaceae > Avena > Avena eriantha. The sequence continues at coordinate 399,709,002 of OU342741.1, forward strand.
TCTTATTCTTGCATCATTGAGTCGCGATTGCATTAAATTGAATCCCAAGTACTGCATGGCCTTTACTTTTAAACCACACCAAGCTTGTTCCGGTCCCATGAGCCATTACTACAGGAGTTGTTTGAGCCATGCGAGTCGTAGAAAAGCATGAGTAGGGTATGTGAGTGTCTGGTGAATAACGAGGTACCTAAACAACATAACCTGAGTAGTAATGGGATAACTAATGAAAGAGGCACCGGTGAGCAATATCTGCTATTTGGTTCTTCATGCTCACTTGTGTCCCGTAGGACCCCGAGTACTTGATTCCTGTTCCTTGACTATTCGCACTATCCACATCCGGGAGGCCTTATGGACCCCCCTGAGCCAGAGCCTGATTCATACTTATTTCTTGGGGCCACAATTAGTTTGGGGCTTTATTACTATTCTGTACTTATGCCATGTTACTGCTTTATTTAAGATTGTGCGAGGAGCACCTGTACTGTTTTGGATCGTGACACGTTTTTGCTGTATCGACAAGCCCAGTCATATTTTCGGGTTCCCAGTCGTTTACCGCCGTCCACACAAACCTTGGGTCCGTCTCGGAGCCGGCCAACTTCGTTGCGGGTAGCTTAATGGGGTGGCCCCCTGAAATATTTCTGAATCCTGTGATTGCTTTGTCGTGAATGCCTCGTTGGGTTTTGATTTGGTTTTTCCGAGGTTGATCGAGTGTGTGTTGCTATTCGTGCACCCCTGCAGGGTAAATCTTTCTGAAAGCCGTGTCCGCGGTTATGGACGACTTGGAGCACAGTTTCTCGATCATAGACAAGTATAACTAAAGTACCGCTTTTAAATTGACTAAGTACTTGACTAGTAAATAGAGCAATACTCATGGAATGGTTAATAAAACTGCCAACGGATGATGGGGGTTGTTCGTCCGCTTCCTCGTTGGTAAGCGAGGAGGAGGATGGATCTGTTAATTATACTGTTATAACTGTTGTTCTTAATTCACGGACTTCCGTCTATCATTGGTTAGGCGGAAGATTAGCGAGTCTCTATAGAATTGTTAGGTATTATCTTTTGCTGCAATTGCGTTACCCCAGGTCGTGTCCCCTTTAGCGGCATTAAGACTTGCTGAGTACCCCTAGGGTCTCACACGATAAATTGTTTGATTCAGATGAACAGGTGTAACCGCAAGATGGATACTGGGTGGAAGAGACAGAGGATGTTGGCAACGATCATTCGGTGTAGAGATTCCGGGAACGGGGATCCGTGTGATCTGTGGGCGGGATGTGTTTATTTATGGGGCATCTTATGCCAATTTGCTTCTTATCTGTACTCGGATCTTGTTTCCGCTTCTGCCTGATACTCTGATGTGTGATGTATGAGGAGCTGTCCTAAATTATTATATCTATCTAGGACATTTGGATCTTGCCGTATGGCGTTGCAATATTTCTATTTCTTTTAGATGGAATGGCTCTGAGGACTGTTGTATGTGGCTTGCATACATACTCATTTGTGTATGTAGTTGATCCCTTCGCCTGCCGATTACGCCGCTCGTTCTTGTCCCGTTGTTGGAAAGTGGTTAGGACGGCCGAAAGGTCTACCGTGAGTGGCCTTGGGCCCCACCGTACTATTTTAACCACTTTCGTTCATCCAGGCATTAACTAAGAGCGTAATTCACCGAGGTAGTTACACTACCTTACCCAGTTGAGCCTCCATGGTCTTTGTCCTTTCCTGTAGAGCCTGCACATCATTTTTAATTGCAACGGCCTGATTAGATAATCTTCATATAAAGTACTTTCATGGTTCTCCATAATCTTAATAAGCATATTATTTTGCTCGGTTTGAGCTTGTATAAATGTTCTAATGCTTTGCTCAAACAGGAGATTACCATGATTTGCTCCATTAGATTATCATAATTATTATAAGGAGCTCCTGTAGGATTAGCATGACATTTTTGAATATTAGAAGCATAATTATTTTTCCATGCAGGATTAAAATGAGTGCGAGCTATAAAATTAACATCATTAACATCGGTAGTGATCGAATTAACTTGGGTATCTTCCTTACCCTTCACTAAGCTAAGAAAATCATCTACCTTAGATGTAAGCTCCTCATTGTTTACCTCGGTAATTGAACTTACTCTCTTTGAGGTTCTTTCCACATGCCATTGGGCATGGTTATTTTGCATATCATCAACTAACTTATTTGCAACACTCACATCCTTTCCCATGATCGTTCCTGCTGCTGCAGTATCTAGCATAGACTTATACATTGGGTTAAGACCATTATAAAATAAATGTAATATAAGCCACTCTTCTATCCCATGATTAGGACAGTTTATTACGGCTTCTTTCATCCTTTACCACGCAAGCGCTAGTGGCTCGCGGTCTTCTTGTCTAAATCTTGTAATATTGGATCTTGCCTGCATAGTCTTAGCTGGGGAGGGGGAATTTAGTCATAAAAAAATTAGTACATTCCTCCCAAGATTTAATAGTGCCCTTTGGTAGAGCTAGCAACCAATCCTTAGCCTTTCCTCTAAGAGAGAAATGGAACAATCTTAGCATAACAACATTTGGATCTACACCTTTAATACGCATCATGTCACAAATTTCAGTAAAAGTATTTAAGTGCAACCTCGAATCCTCAGAAGATGAACCCCCAAATTGGTTTTGATGAACCAAACTTAAAAGGTTAGGTTTTATCTCATATGTTTCCGCATCAACTGTGGGTTGAGTGATGGGTGCACCAATAAAATCATCAGTTGGAGTACCATACTCCCCTAATATCTTTTGAGCCATGGCTCTTATATTTTTAGTAATGTTTAAGTAATGAAAACGAATAACAAGTAACTAATTTTTGGGGGTTTTCAATAGATAACAAAAAAGTAAAGTAATAACAAGAATAAACTACAACTAATAATAAAACTAAAAAGAAGGTCTCTAATAACCTCACCAGGATAGAGAAATTGCTTCGGCAATGGCGCCAGAAAAAGGGTTGATACCTTCGATCCGGATTCACAAATGTAGTATAATAGCTTTTTCCTTAGAAGACCTAGGTTTAATCGAACCTCGGAAAGCATTGCTAAAAGGTAATAAAAAAGGACACCTCTACAAGACTTTGTTTATTCATTTTACCTTAGTTGACCGGACCAATCTAGTTTACTTTATAACGGGTTTCAATTAATGGGTGGAGATAGGCCAGGGTTGAAGATCCACCTGTAGCTGCACATCAAATGGGATAAAAGATAATAATAAGCATAGTCATGTATAATGTTTGTATTGAGATAATCTCTTGTGGGCAACACATCCTAATATTCTAGATTCCCATTGATGCAGCAGGCATAGTAATAGACTTTTAATCCAACCGAGAGTACACCGAAGCCACGGGTTACAAACGATTATTAAGTGTAAACATAGATCAAAGCTTTAAGTGGTGATGTTGTTGTTGATCCTAAATGGGGTGCTAAGCAAAGACCATACTACCCTTTCTGTCACTAAGGTTCCTATAAGATTGTCGCTAGCCAAGTATCTCACCTCAAGCCTTTATCAATCTATGGGATCTTGGGTACCTACAAGTCCACAGATCGAGACAAGAGACGAAAAACAAAATATACAAATCATGAATTCAAACAAAATAAAATTCTCCCATGATCTGGATGCACATAATTGCTGTGAGGTTTCCCCCAACCCGCAGCCCGCGAGGACTACTCACTCATAAAAAATAGATCGGAGATAGAAAAAATCATGCAAATACTTAGATTGAAACCAAATATTCTTACAATGGTCACCAAATCACAAGGAGATCTAAAGTACAAAGCAATGTCTATGGCTAGTGGATGGATGGATGGTGGAAGTGATGAACAATGGATGAATAATGGATGAACAATGGTGTGGATCTCCTTTGGTGGTGTTGTGATGCAATCTGAGAATGGCGACTCTCTGGCTGGCGGCTGGAGCCTCAAAATATATACGCGTCTTCATGAAAGTTGTAGGGTTTGACGAGATGAAGCCATCGCCACCTGGTACGGGTGGGCGGTACGGGCGGACCACGCCCGTACTAGTGGTCGTTAAGCGTGCTGACGCCCTGGGATGCTTGTCCAATTACTTAGTTGTGTGCACTTCCTCAAAATCCTTCATTATGACTCCTTATTTCACTTTAAAATTCGTGATTTCCTGCACAACATAAATCAAAGAAGGGATTTGCATATCTTTGCAATTATTAGTCATTAGTGGAAAGAGTTGAGAGTTTCTTTGGCAATTGCTTGACCAAAAACAATTCATAAACGTAGTGGAAGGTGACAAAAATCAGAGCCATCAGTCCACAACAATACCATCTGTTCGCACTGCGAGTGTAAGCCAAATCGCTCGTGCGGCCGGTGTGGAGGACGAAGCAAAGCTTGACAAGGGATATCCTCCACTAGATGATGAGGATGAGTTCCTGTTTCCTAAATTGGTAGACAAATTCAGTAAATAGGCACTAGAGGATCAATACACGGAGGAAATGGCCCATGGTGCCAGATTTGATGACACTGATGATGAAGAGAACGAGGAGAACAATGGCAGTCTCGTTTTAGCCAAGTACAATGGTGAGGACTTGCCAGTAATTGAGTGGGACACGAACGATCCTAAGATTTCAGAAGGCACCGTATTTGAAACGATGCGGGACTGTCGTAATACCCTTACTACATATTGCATCTAGACCAATAATGATTATGATGTTATTAAGAGTGAGTCAGCAAGGTTCATAGTGAAGTGCCCATACAAGAGGTGTAGGTGGAGGATGCATGCATTCACTATGCTTAGGAGCAGTTTGGTTCAGGTATTACAACCAGTTGCGTATTTTAGATAATTGTGTAGAGTTTTTTAACTGTACTTGACATTTTCATTATGTTTGAGATAAAAAGTAACCGGTTCGAACATTCTTGTCCACCTCAGCCAAAGGACAAAACAAAACTAGCAAAGACTAGGTGGTTGGCACATGCAATGATGGATTGGATGAGAGCGAACTCATCACTTGGTGCAACAACGCTCATAAAAGAAGTTTCTCAAAAGTTTAATATTACACTACCTTACATGAGGATGTTTTATGCAAAGGAAATGGCTCTTAATAGGATAAATGGTCCATGGAATGAAAGTTTTCAGTTGCTTTATAGCTTTAAAGCTGAAGTGGAGATGGCTAGTCCAGGTAGTGTTGTACAGATAGACAGGCATAAAGTTCAGTCCAACATAAGAGGGAAGACAAAGGAGAAGGAGTGCTTTAGAAGGGCTTTTGTTTGTTTCAAAGCTTGTTGGCAAGGGTTTCTAGATGGTTGCAAGCCTTATTTGGCCGTAGATGCAACAACTCTTCATGGCAGATTTAAAGGACAGCTAGTAGCTGCTACTGCAGTTGATGGCCACAATTGGATATTCCCTATTGCTTTTGGAGTTTTGGAGATTGAGTCAGAGGAAAGTTGGACTTGATTTCTAGAGAATTTGCGCGACCTTATAGGTCATCCACCAGGACTTACTATCCACACGGACGCTTGCAAAGGTTTGGAGAAAGTTGTAGAAGCGGTATTCCCCGGAGTGGAGCATAGGAAATGTATGTGACACTTAGTGTAGAATTTTACAAATAAATTCAAGGGTAAAGTTTATACTGACAACCTATGGCCATCTTCATACACATGCAGTTTGAGGAAGCATCTGTATCATTTGGAAGTATTGTATAAACAAAAACCTGTGGTGAATGAGTACTTGGATGCACATCATGGAATGGTGTGGTCAAGAAGCCAATTCAATGAAATTTGCAAGGTAGACTATGTAACAAGTAACCTTGCAGTGAGTTTCAATGCAAAGGTCAAGTCATTGAAAGGGCTTATGATGTGGCAAATATTTGAGAAGATTAGGCAGATGATCATGATAAAGATCGATTTGCGTCAAAGAATTGCATCAATAGTATATGCTGGCCATCTCATCCTCTGATCTTTGATTAAGGCTTTGCATGTTAGGGAAAAACAATTGAAGATGAAATGCATTAGAAGAGGAATGGAGGCTGAGGTAACGTACACTAACAGTAAAGATAGGTAATGGAGGTATCCAATGAGTTTGGTTGATAGGACATGCCATTGCAGACAATGGCAGCTCCGTGGGAAACCCTGCATACATGCATTGTTTTTCATGGGTGTTCTAGGAGGTGAAGAGGGTGAAGTTGATCAGTACGTGTCGGAGTATTTCTTCGTTGCCAAATTTAGGGCGGCATATGCTTAGAATGTTCTAGCCTTGTTGGGAAAAGACCAATGATGGAAGTGGATCTAGGCTTCAAGATATATCCTCCAGTTTTTACTAGACCAGCAGGTAGGCCAAGGAAGAATAGGATGAGATCTAGTGCAAAGAGTGGTGCACCACGTCGACGATGTAAGTGCAAACGTTGTGAGATCCTAGGGCACATTGCTAGGCTTTGTAAAAATGTAGTGGACCCAGCTTATGAAATGGATGATCAGGCGGGAGCAGCAAATGCATATGAGAATGAAGTATTTGAACGAGAGGATAATGAAGCAATGGATACATTACAAATTGAACAAACGGATCGAGAGGAGATTGAACCAAATGCAGATGAGATTGAACCAAATGCAGGGGAAATTGAACCAATGAATCTAGAGGATATTGAACCAAATGCAGGGGAGATTGAACCAATGGATCGAGAGGAGATTGAACAAAATGCAGGGGAGATTGAACCAAATGCAGGGGAGATTGAACCAATGGATTGAGCGGAGTTTGAACCAATGGATCGAGAGGAGAATAAACCAACTTATTCATTAGAAGCAGAGTTCAAAAGTAAAGGAATTACACGAGACAATGTTGAAGAAATGATGCCAATGCATTTTGAACCATATGAACCAATGGATCGAAATGTGATTGAACCAAGTGTACGACAGACTCAAGCACTTGATTCATTGGATACAGAGAAAAAGAAAAAAGGGAACAAACAGAAGAAGCTGATGGTGGACTTCGTGAATATTCCAGCTAGGATCACCCGGAGCAAGGAAGTGAACCTTGCGAAAAACACTAGGAGCAACAAAAAATGAATTTGAATTTGTATGATGAATTTGAACTACTGTCAATGTTTGTATTGAATTCGAACTAGTGTGATGCTCTCAAGTTTGTATGTTGGATAATCCCATAATGTATGTGTTATTGCAAGTTTCTATGGTCATCCACCTAGTTGCTTAGCACTACTCAGTTTTGCCCTCGACATATGGTCAACAGAAGGGGTTTAGCTAGTTCATGGCTTAAACCATAGCAAACGTTGACCAATTGATCCAAAATTTGACACACTTGTGTATCTTGGATTGATTTACCATGTGAAATTGAAAATTTTGGATTTACTTGTAATCAGCCACATTTTTCTTTTTCTAAGTGATTAAATTCAAAAAATGGTTTTAGGGTTAGTTTAATTCAAAAAAGTCAAAACATAGTGCAAACCTTCGCATGGAGTCTTGTTATGTTACCTACAACCTAGCATGAATAATAAAGGAAAAGTAAATAAAGAGAAATGGACTTATCCGCTAAACCACTTCTTAAACCCTTCTTGGAATGAGCTACTAGCTATGAAGATGCATGGATTTCTACTCAATCAACCTCCAAAATAACCCATCCCAAAACATACTTTGCTAAATGAGGCCAAATTTGGAACACTTATGTATCTTTGAGTTGCAAACAATATAATGTTGGCCAAGATGGATTACATTATTCAAATAACAAATTTTCCATTTGTTATGCCAAAAGCTTGAATTTTCCTTAGTCATTTTTTATCTGAGTGCCCTTGTTTTCCTTAGCTCTACTCAGTTTTCCCCTCCTGCTAAAGTTTTCCTCACTTTTCCCCTCCCGCTAAAGTTTTCCTCACTTTTCCCCTCGCTCAATTTTCCCCTTGCTCTGATTGGTCGAGATGTATGTCACACGGATCTTGGCCAACCACCGTTGGATACATCATGATCCAACGGGCTGGAGGTCTCTCTCTCCCGATGGGCACACCTAACCTTGTACGGCGAGGAAAGCTCGACAGGTTGGATGTCTCTCCCTCTCTTTCCCTATCGCACGTATACCACCCGCGTCAACTAGCCCTCAGTATGGCTGCGCTCTGATTGGTCGAGATGTATGTCACACGGATCTTGGCTAACCACCGTTAGATACATCATGATCTGACTGGATGGAGGTCTCTCTCTCCCGTTGGGCTACAGAGAGGAGAGCCCGACGAGCTAGATGCCTCACCCTCCCTTTCCATGTCGCACATATACCAGCCGCATCTTCCTCCCCTCCTATCGACGTACGGCGGTGCGGCAGTCCGAACGGCGTGCGGTGGTGCGGATCTAAGCGTGGTGGTCCCAACGGCGTGCGGCGGCACAGACCTAAGCATGGCGGTCAAAATGGCTTATGGCGGCACAGACCTACATGTGGGGGTTGGAACGGCTTGCAGCGGTGTGGATCTAAGCGTGGCGGCTGGAACGGCGTGCGGCAGTGAGGATCTAAGCGTGGCGGCTGGAACAACATACGGCGGTGAGGATATAACCGTCTGGAATTTTTGTCTCTGTCTTTCTCACTTTCGTTCACATCCTCAGATCCGTTGCTGATGAAAGACACTGATGGAAGCCATCATCCACAGCTTTAGTGCGACAACGGTGGTGCCAACAATGGTCATCGATGCAAAGACGATTGAAGCCATCATCCGCAACATCACCGCGACGGTGCAGATCAAGCCCTCGTGAACTGAAGCTGGGGCAGGCAGGTCGCGGCCGCGACTGGCACATCGAGGTGCACTTCGACGATGAAGGTCAGATGTACCTCGTGGCCGGATGGGAGCACTTCTTGGAGTACACATATGGCGGGGAGGGTGGCTAGCTCACCGTCCACTTAAAATTGGGACAAATTTGAGTCCAATTTGAACCAAAATTCCGTGACTTAAAATATATGTATGATTTGAATAAATTTGATATGTATTTGAGCAGTGAGACCGGTGGATATGCTCTAAAGCTAATTCATAAGTACAAATACTTGCTTTGACAATATCCGGTGGGCTTGTATAAATTTGATCGAAATATGTATGATTGAATCAAAATTGATATGTATTTGAGCTGTGAGGATGGTATATATGCTCTAAAGCTAATTCATAAGTAGTACTCCCTCCGACCCAAATAGTTCATTTAGATTTGTCTAGATTCGATTGTATCATTTGAGTCAACTAACTTGGATTGACAATCTCAGCCACTAATTTGGAACGGGGAATGGATGTTGCCGCCAACGTTGCAAGTCTACATGGCAGCCATGATGGCAGTGATAGAACGGGCAAAACTAATAGGCCCTAACTTGACTCTCTAGGAATTTGGCACGCCAACTATGGGAAGCTAGATCCAATGGCAAGCAACTCGGGCTCCGCAATGCATTCTCTCAACAACTTTGGGACCGCTAGATCCAACGGCAAGCAATTCGGGCCCAGCAATGCATTCTCTCGACAACTTTGGGACCGCTAGATCCAATGGCAGGCAACTTGGGCCCCGTAATGCATTCTCTAGACAACTTTAGGACCGCAAAGTGACTAAATTAGCAGGAACTCACAACCATCTATTGAATAACAATTCTACTCTCTAAATTAGCTATCTATTCAACTAATCATTACACGTGCCACCCTTCACCACAACCGCATACTATAACTGCTAGGACACGGATGACAACACTAAAACTGCCCACATGAATCTACTATTCTCCTCCCCCTTCACTTGAAGTTCATGTTTTAGATTTTATACCACTTGAAGGATCATCGGCCTGCATAGCACACTGTAACAATCCCAAAACAAACCCAATTGAAATCAGTATGACAGGCCATGACATCACTTCAAATTCAATGGTAGTACAAAGAGAAGGAGCTACATCCACTTCCAACGTGGTAGACGAAGGAGAATGTGGCCACGACATGATCGATTCCCCACCCTCGTCGGTGTACCTCTACAACCAGACATTGAGGACTAATTTGCACATGCAATATCGAGGGAATTACGGGAACCAAATCAATTAGGGTGGGCAGAGTAGGAGTGAAGGTATTACCAAGCACTACTAGCAATTGCTGCGACTGTTCGTCGAGCTATGGCGACGAAACCAAATCTCGGTCGTCGTGGGAGCCGGACCTGCCTGCGGTTGGTACTGCCTCAACGTATAATGCGTGCGGACGAAATAGGTGATGGAGCCGTGGTTGAGGTGCAGCACGGCAGTCCGACCGATACAACTGTAGGACAGATCCGACGACGTGCCGAAACACCGACGATGGCTGCTCTATCCGCTGGTGGGATAGGAGTTGCTCGGGGCTGCGGTCTGGAAGCGGATGAGAGAGAGAGAGAGCCGACGTGTCATACACGACCCCACCTGTCAATTTTTGCATATGTGCTAAACTTTTTCTTTGAAATTTTCATATTTGCCACATGACCACCACATGTTAGTGACGCACAAAATGGCAAATATGCAAGTTGCAAAGTAAAACAAGGCAAATATGCAAATCCCCCCTCCAACCCCACATAACGGCCCCACCGGTCATTGGCTACGACGGCCCCACAGAACAACCCCACATAGCGGCCCCATCGTTTATTGGCTACGATGGCCCCACAGAACGGCCCCATTTGTCATTGGCTGCACCAACCACACAATCAGGAAAAAATGGGGCCCACAAGTCAGCGAGAGATGGATGGTTGGTCTGCTGTGTATCCTGGACCTACCCGTCAGCATGTAACGGTCTAGGCAACATAACATAACGCTTTTGCATGACCTGCCCCAACGTGGTCCCACCGGTCAGCATGTAACAGTCAAGCCTTTGACCTGACAACATCCCCTGTACGAGCGCATGTGTGGGTTTTAGAATAGAGGGAGCAGAAAGTGAGGAAAAGCTAAGCGGCAGGAGAAAACCGAGTACAACTAACGAACCAGGGGCACGGAAATATAAATCCCTTTTAAATACTAGCTCACACTGGCAATTTGTTTCTTAGTCAACATTGACATTCAATCACAGTATACTTAGACTTAAGTAGTGTTTTCCTTTGGTAAGTTTAGGTTTTCATCTGTAAGTAGTTTGATTAAGATCTTTTTATACTTCACTTATGTAGGTTTACTTGTTCATTTACCCAATTCTTGTTACTTATCTACCTTTTCTTCCTTAGGTTTATGCTTAGATCATATCTAGGGAAGCGAGGTTAGATATGGGATTTGTGTCCTTTAATAATGGCCGATGTAGACAAACTTTACTATTCATCTTCTACCTCTAGTATCTCATATTGGTTTTACTGACAGTCATGGTCTTGCTATTGTGGTGTTCCTTAGCAATGAGGATGCACATGGCTGCCTGACTGTTGTTAGTGCAACTAATGTTCTTTCCCTCTCTCTTACTGTTGGATCCAAGTGATCCCTGGCTACTATAATCTAAGATTAATAATTAGCTACAACCATTGTAGTTTCCTAAGCTTGTTTGGTGAAGATCTGTAGATGCTTGTCCTTCTTCTTCCTCATGTTCTTGAAGTGTTCTTCAAGTTCTTGTTCCCCTCTTAGCTCTCTCTCACTTAGATCTCTCTCTAACTAGTATGTGTGTGTGTGTTTTTGGTCTAGACTTGACTAGTGAGTTATGAGCTCTAGGGTGTGAGATCCCCAACTATTTATAGTGGTCAGGATCCACTATGGTGTTGACACCTAAGATATGCATTTAGGTGCGTCACCTGCTTGGGTATGAGTGAAATAGTATCTGTTGCTTAACTTTTATGCAGGTGGCATATGATTTTTGGCTGTTAAGCCCAAATCTTGTGTGTTTGCCAAATTTGGCATATGGAATATGTTGTCCTATGTGTATATTCAATGCATTTCTATATGCCTATTTAGGCATGTTGGTTTGGTTTTTGTCCTGTCTTGGACTTGGACAATGACAAGTGGCTTTTAAGTTAGTTCATTATTTGTTAAGTTTATTTTACTATGAGTTCTTACAATTACTTTTGGTTGAATCCTATTATTAGTTGATGCTCTATGATTTGATTGGATTAGTTGTTGGTTAAGTATCCATTTTAGTTTCTACTATAGTTTAAGTTCATAATTTTTGGTGGTTTAATCCAATATTCTTTTGGATGGTTAAGTGTAGAAGATGATATTCTTCACTTGGATTGGATGATTTTTCTTAGATATGATTTCATTTGACTTTTTTATATTAGTTGGTTCTTCACATAATCCATGGCTTGAGGATATTTTTTTTGTTAGTCTACTTCTAGTGGATCTTAGAACATTTCTATTGGTTTACTTTTGCTACTTGAATAAGATGAAATCTGGATACTATACTAGTACTTGGTTCTGGAACATCTTCTTAGGTTTTTCCTAGTGGTTGTCAACTACTGTGAGTAGTTGCATCTTGAATGGACACGATGTGTTTGCAAACCTCGTCATAATTTGCATGGGTTCGTAGGAACGATGTGGACCCAAAGAGGATGCTTGTTTTTAGCTCCATTAGATGAGTCTAGTCGCTTCGGCCCTCCATGATCATACAAGTAGAACTAGGCACATTGTTCTTATCACTAGGATGATAGTATATTGGCTTTCCTTTTATCTTATTCAATTCCTAGTCTATCAATATAACGATTAATTTTTTACGAGTCCGCAACATTTAGTGGGATCTTGAACCTAGAGTGTGCACTTTGGCCTCCAGGAATGATGGAAGTGGAAACGCCCAACGTCACCATTGCAACAACGATTTGTCTTCTGTTACTGACTATATCAAGGAGCACCCTGTACAAAAAAGTCTTCCCCGTGCCTCTAGGGCCATCAACCAAGAAAACACCTCCATCAAAACTGTCAATCACTGATAATATCATGTCATAGGCAGGCCTTTGATCGTGATTTAGTGAGCATGCTAGATTATCATCCTTCGGATCAACCTCGATAGTACTCTCTTCGATGACCTCCCTAACCTCACCGCCCGTGGTGTCATACATCTTGTACATATCGAGAACATCAAACACATTTATATCTTTTCCCATGGATTTCAACAAGCCACTAATATCAAGTAACACCTTCTTCTCAACTACCTTTGGGCATGTGTGACGTCTTTGGAAGTCATCAGAAATTGCCTCTCGGTGCTATCCCATAAACCTCACACGTCATCGAGCTCAATACCAAGCTTGTTGCGAAGTGCCTCCTGAGTGAAGCTGGCATTGCGAACTGCTCTAACTTGATAAGACACTCATCAATAGTGTTGTCTTCCTCGATGAGACCCCTCCTCTCAGCAGCCGCATGAAATCTAGCACATAACTCACCATCGATGGTTTCAGATCTTCAAAGGACGTTGATCCTGGTACATGATTGAGTAGAACCCTCGGAAAGTAACGCTCCCCCTCGGCTAGATGGGTGGACACGATTCGACCTACTTGATGACGTTCTTACCTTGGTTTCTAGTACTTTGTTAGTTTCCATGTGAAGCTTCCTGGAAAATCTCTGTATAAAATATTCGGAGCCCATTGATGATTCTAGTTAGCCACGAAATACTATGTTAGCATGGAACTTGATACATTATCTCGGGCTACAACATCGTTTAGGTCCTATCACGCTTTGAATGTGACCCTATGCATATTTGGGAGATGAAGCGGTAGTTGTAGGACTGATGGAAAGTTACCATAGAGTTTGAAGGCGGATATCCTCCACATCCCCTTAGGTGGAGAAACCCACCTTGCATCAATATATCACTTGATCTTGTTTATGTTATCGTCGTTGTCAGGCTGGTCGATGTTGAATGAAGCCTTATTGTGGCCTTTGTATATGAACTTATAAAGGTACTTGGCGACATTGATGCTCGAGCACACCTCAACATTGATGTGGTAGTTAAACATCTGCATAAGGTATTTGTTGTAAGGCACAATCCATCTATTGTATAAAATCTAACCACGAACCTTAGCGTGACATCCATCTTTCCATCTATGATAAATAGGATAGGAGTCCTTCCCTTGGATGGTGTTCTCGTTGAACACTCATGGATATCTGCATTTGCCCGCCCCTTCTTGCATGCACATATTGTTCGGCTTGATAACATCGCATGGGCCATGCATTGTATGCTTTACAACCATGGCATAGAGCTCTGGGTACTTATGCTTGTCAGGGAGCTCAGTAGATATTACCCAGTCGTACTGATCAGGCACAACGAGCTTATATGTTGAATCCATGATCAGCAGGAAGTGGGCATGGGGGAGTCCTCTCTTTTGGAACTCGATGACATATACATGTGCTATCACAACACTAAGGATGTGATTTTTGAAGAGCATCTCTTTCATCATCTCCAGTTTGGACCTAAACACACGAGCAACAAGATCTGGTCGTTCTTGCGAGATTTGGCCAGGCAACAATTCGTCAACTATCTCCTGCCAGTTTAGGTTGAAAGTCATTGTCAAGAATATGTCAGGTTTGCCATAAGTTTGCACCAATGCCATGACGTCCATATGTCTCCGTTTCATGTCCCGATAGCTCCTTGAAACGTCCCTCGGAGCACCATCTTCGTGCCAACATCACTCCCTCGACATTCTCCTACAATGATGCTATCAACAGTGCCTTTATATAGGTCGGCACATATCTCTGGCTGGTGCTCCCTAATCTAGTTTAACATGCAGCCCTCAATCTTGATATACATGTGGACCACGAATTGTTGGAACAATCGTCCTCCATGCAGTATGGGGTTGAATATCCTATGACGTGTTTGTAGCCTGTAGCTTCTTCAAATCTGTATGTACGAAACACAATGATATTTAGATTTGGACATGGCTTCTAATCATGGAAGCCTTGTGAAAACTTACTCCATAGTTTTTGAAATTCTTATAATAAAAAAAGAAGATGTCCAAAAAATCAAAATTCTTCTTTCATATGTTAACAAGCATTTACAAACCTTTGATTTGGACCGATACCACAAGTATGTGCTCCTACAGATGATAAGTATGTGCTCCTGCAGATGAAAAGGAACTGAATGCATGTGGTCTCCAGCTTGAAAATTAATTGTAAGTAGCTAAGAAAGATCTGGCATGTTACAAAAGTTACAGGAAAGCAAAAAAGAATAAGAAAACTACAAAGCGCATACATCTGAAGTATAAAAGGGAGACAAACATTTTAGGCAGCAATATTTGAAGTAGATGTCGTTACCCATATCTTTGCTAAAATACAGTCATACAAAATCAAAAAAATTAAAGTTCATATATCAACTCCTTCATGAAAAAATTATGAGAATCAAACCTATCATCGGAGAGATCAGTGGAGGTCTTTGTCGGGTTCGGCCGAGAGTCTGCGAGAAAGCGACGGCCAAGGTCGTACATAGGCATAATTATAGGATTTGTTAGGGATTAGACGATACAAGATTGATTAGCGGCAATTTCCGTTTCTTCTTGTAGTGGCTACAGACGAAGCTGCAGCTGCCGCTATGGGCCTACAGATTGCTCAGGTGCCCTTGCTCAACCTCTGCCATTGACGTGAACCTCGAGTTGTGCTTCTCCACTCCATGCCCCGGCACTTTCATCCTTGCTCGTGAGCCATGCCTGAGCCGATCTGATCCATCAAACTCCTACCGTTATTTCCTTTTTTCGTGCCTTGCGTGATTGCTGGGAGCCATCATTTACTTTTTTCGCGCCTTGCATGATTGCGGGTGCAGACGCCCGGTGGGATAAGTACAATCTATCAAAGTTAATTGCTACGTGTAGGGTTACTTTTTGTTAGTTTTCGAAGAAAAAAGAAACGGAGAGGTAAAAAGAAAACAAAAATAATATTTCGCGGAAAAAGAACGGAAACGGAAACGATTGAGCCAACAAATAAGGAAATTTTCCGAAAACATAACCTGCTAGACCCATGTAAGAAAAATCACTGACGCAAAGTACTATTTCGTACATAGGTCTAGCAAGTTATGTTTTCGGAAAGTTTCCGTATTTGTTTATTCGGAATTTTCTTACCGTTTTTGTTTCCGCAGGAAATGGCTCAATCGTTTTCGTTTTCGTTTAGAATATTTCGTTTCTGTTCCTTTTCATCTGCAGGAGCACGTACTTATTATCTGTAGGAGCACGTACTTGTGGTATCGGTCCAAATCAAAGGTTTGTAAATGCTTGTTAACATATGAAAGAAGAATTTTGATTTTTTGGACATCTTTTTTATTATTATAAGAATTTCAAAAACTATGGAGTAAGTTTTCACAAGGCTTCCATGATTAGAACTAGGCTCTGCCATGTCCAAATCTAAATATCATTGTGTTTCGTACATACAGATTTTAAGAAGCAAGAAAAATCACTGACGCAAAGTACTATTTCGTATATGGGTCTAGCAGGTTATATTTTCGTAAAGTTTCCGTATTTGTTTATCCGGAATTTCTTTACCGTTTCTGTTTCCGTTTCCACTGAAAATTGCTTAATCGTTCCTTTTCCGTTTAGAATATTCCGTTTCCGAAGCATGATGAGTTCCGTTGGAATTTAACAATTCGTGTTTTCAGACACTTCGCCTCCCCCAGGGCGGCGATCGTGGCGACGCCAGGGTGACCTGGTGGCGGTGGCGTAGTCGAGAGCTGTTATCGAGAACGGCGCTTCTCCCGTGGGACCTTCCGGCTCCCTCGAGAATGGTGGTCAGACGCCTCGGAGAGGAATCCGGTGAGTTGGATGTTTTTAAGGTGCGTGCGCTGCAGATCGCCAGACGTTCGCGAGATCCGGCACGATGCTTGCAAATTCTGAGGAGTAAAGTCGTGGCCTTCATCAATTCTGGCATCTGTAGTTCGTCAGTTGGTGGGGGTGAACAAGAGACCTCCGTTGAGGCAGTCTCCCACCCGAAGCCACCAAGCGATGCTATGGTCGCCGCGGCAGATAGAGTGGTCACCCCGTCCAAACAGATCGGGGCGTTGGAGGGAGATTGGAGGGCGGACAGGGAGGAGGAGCTGGAGTCGGCGAAGTTGATGGATCCATTCATCACTGCAGGGCCAGACACACAGCTAGAGAAGAAAGAATTCCCGGCGGAGGAAGGCGTTCCAGAGTTCGATCTGGGCAGTACGCTGTCCAACAAAGTTCAGCTCTGGGTAGAGGAGGTTAAAGTTCAGAGAGATGGGAGAGGCATAAGTGATTTATCCAGTAGTCTGTGTGTCCTTCATCCACATTTTGAAAGCAATCTGCTGGAAGAAAGTGTAGAAGTTGAGAAGGAGCAAGAGAAAGGAGTCCAGTTGCAAGCAACACATACTATTCCTGGCTACACGTTTGATCCTGAGGTGTTTCTATATTCTTTGATACATGAATCGCTGATGTCCAACAACATGGAATTTTTGTTTCAAGGAAAACCTGTAGCTGAACAAAAGGAAAAAGAGAACTTTCAGGGTAATGTGGGGATTTGTAGTGCTGCTATCAGAGGATACTCGGAGGATGACCACAGTGGCACCATGCCAGTAGTAGATGTTCTGCAGACATCAGCTGTGGTTGTAAAGCTGAATGTAAAGGAGTGCACAAACAGTTATGGTTCTGCTATCATTACTGCTGACCATGTTGCCATCACAATGGGGACTTGTGAGCGTCAAGCAGTCGTGGATGATGCGATACCATGCGGAGCATAAGAGGATCATGATGCAATGTGTGTATCTCAGGGAGCACCTAACGCAGACCGTGCCAGATGCTGCCAGGGGCTCTACAGACACCATGGTGTTGGATGCTTCACTGAGTTTCTTCATCCACATCAAGGGTGGCAGCGATAAGAGGAGCCGCGGGTCTGGTGCTCGGGTGCAGGGGAGCCAGTTGGAGGAGACGAGGGTGGGATCAACATGGAGCCAGCCAGCCTAGGGGCCGCTGGCCAACTGACCGGTGTGGTGGATCACACCGGTCAGGAGCCATGATTCTATGTTGGAACTGTCGGGGATTAGGCCGACCCTCGACAGTTCAAGAACTCATGCGGCTTATGCAGGTGCATCAACCAAAGATTGTGTTTCTCTCTGAGACTAGGCAGAATAAGGACTATGTTGAGGGGCTTAGATGGAGGTTAGGCCTTAAGTATGTTGTAACCTTTAAGGAAAAGGGAAAAGGGGGAGGCCTAGCATTGTTTTGGGATGAGAGCATCCATGTTGAGCTCTTTAAGTTAAGTAGGAATCATATCGATGTAACAATTCACAATTTGCCAGAAGGAAATAAATGGAGATGCACATTTGTCTATGGAGAGCCTTGTACAAGTGAGAGATACAATATGTGAAACTTGCTGCGTAGAATAAAACCTCTTCTTCCAGGTCCATGGCTAATGATGGGTGATTTTAATGATTGCATGTGGCAAGATGAACACTGGTCGAGGAGAAAGAGAGGAGAAAGACAAATGCTGGACTTTAGAGAGGTGTTGTCACATTGCGATCTCCATGACCTGGGATACAAAGGGAGACCATGGACATACGACAACAAACAAGAAGGGTCAAATAATATTAGAGTTCGTCTCGATCATATGGTTGCAAGCCTGGACTGGTTTGATATCTTCCCAGATAATCAGGTGCTGCACCTAACCTCCTCACGGTTAGACCATTGTCCAATTTTATTGTCTTTGGACAGTATCTTTGCGGTGAAAAGAACTGTTCCAAGCCAAAGATATGAAGTTTACTCGGAAAGAGAAGCTAATCTAAGTGAAGAGATAAGTTGTGCATGGGGTTTGCAAAAAAAACCAAGAGATCTTGGTGAGGTAGCAAATAATCTGAAGGGGGTCATGTCGGCCTTGCATAAATGGAGCAGACACATGATTGGTTCAATCCCAAAGCAAATTGAAAAGAAAAGAAAGAAGCTAGAGGCTGCTTGCATGCGGACTGATACAGAGGGAAGAAAACTAGCTAAACGTCTGAGCACGGAGCTGGATGAACTACTAGATAAAGAAGAGATGAGATGGTGACAACGTTCGCGGATAAACTGGCTTCAGTCAGGTGACAGAAACACTCAGTATTTTCATCGTAAAGCAACATGGCGTGCAAAAAAGAATAAGATTCAAAAGCTGGAAGCTGCTGATGGAACGATGATCACCGAGGAGAATAAAATGCATGACATGGCGACCGAATATTTCAAGGAACTGTACACTACTGATGAATCTATTTGACCGGAAGTAATCACATAATTGCTCCAACAAAAAGTGACGCCAGAGGCAAATCATGACCTGCGCTTGGCCTTTATAGATGAGGAAATTAGCTTCGCCTTATTTCAGATAGGACCAACTAAAGCACCGGGACCGGAAGGCTTCCCAGCATGCTTTTATCAGAGAAACTAGGGGACACTTAAAGAAGATATCATCGTGGCAGTGAAGGAATTTTTTGAGGAAGGGAAAATGCCAGATGGGGTAAATGATACTACAATAGTCCTAATCCCAAAGGTAAAAAACCCTATGACGCTTAAAGATTTCAGGCTGATCAGTCTATGTAACGTTATAACAAGGTTGTATCAAAATGTTTGGTGAATCGCCTACGACCTCTGCTCCAGGATATCATCTCTGAAACACAAAGTGCATTTATCTCGGGACGTATGATTGCGGACAACGCGATTATTGCATTTGAGTGTATTCATGCCCTCAAAAATGGCTCGATCAATGCCGGAAAATTCTGTGCTTACAAGCTCGATCTTATGAAGGCCTATGACCGTATGGATTGGAATTTCCTAGATTCGGCTATGAGAACAATTGGTTTCGCGGAAAAATGGATCAATTGGATTATGTCATGTGT
The DNA here is from genome assembly GCA_910589775.1 of Avena eriantha. NCBI lineage: Eukaryota > Viridiplantae > Streptophyta > Magnoliopsida > Poales > Poaceae > Avena > Avena eriantha. Next base: position 399,728,691 of record OU342741.1, read on the forward strand.
CCGAACGGTTAAGTTCACAGTTCGCTTTAATGGTAAACTCTTAGAAAGCTTCACACCTACCCGTGGTTTGAGACAGGGAGATCCGCTTTCGCCGTACCTTTTTCTTTTTGTGGCAGATGGTCTATCAACACTTCTAAAACATCAAATAAACTCTGGAAATATTCAAGAGCTGAAAATATGCAGAAGAAGCCTAGGTATCTCTCACCTTCTGTTTGTAGATGATAGTCTCTTGTTTTTTAAGCGAACACAGGACAAGCAAACAAGATAAACGAGGTATTGCATGATTACGATGCAAGTACTGGGTAGCTCCTTAGTCCAGCAAAGTGCTCGTTAATGCTTGGACAAAAATGTACAATAGAGGAAGGAAGAGAAGTTGCCGCAGATCTTGCAAGTGGAAAACACCACTTTTGATGAGAAATACCTTGGTCTACCAATCCCAGAGGGACGCATGAAAAATGATAAGTTCCAACCTTCAAAAGAGAAATTGCAAAAGAAATGCTCGGATTGGACAGAGAAGTATACATCTGGAGCAGCAAAAGAAACGTTGATAAAAGCTATGGCTCAATCTATCTTTACTTATGCCATGAGTGTCTTCAAGTTTTCTGCTAGTATGTGCGATGAAATATCCCAAATCATAAGAAACTTTTGGTGGGGCGATGAGTTTGATAGAAAGAAGGTTCACTGGATGGGTTGGGAAAAAATGACTAGACCTAAATCTCAAGGGGGTATTGGTTTCAGAGATTTGAGACTCTTCAATCAAGCGCTTCTAGCTAAACAAGCTTGGCGATCCTGATAGCCTTTGTGCTAGACTGCTAAAGGCTAAGTACTATCCTGCCAGAGAATTAATTGATACAATATTTTCTCAAAATACTTCTCTTTGTTGGCAGGGGATCAGCCACGGCTTGGAGCTTTTGAAGAAAGGTATAATATGGAGAGTAAGATCGGGATCTAAAATAAGGGTGTGGAGAGACAATTGGTTAGCAAGGGGAAACCTCAAGTCAATGGGGAACACAAGCAAGCTAAGAATCAGATGGGTCTCGGACCTAGTAGACCCAGTATCAAAAACTTGGAAAGAGGAGCTCGTGTGAAAGGTTTTCTATCCTCCTGATGTAGACACGGTGATGCAAATAAATCTGCCTACATGTGTAGAAGAGGACCACCTAGCTTGGCACTACGAACAAACGGGGTTATTCACAGTGAAAAGTGCCTACATACTTGCACTAGACCTGAATGCCAAGAGTAATGGGACAGGAATGAGTAATAAGCCAACGGGGGACAGAGCAATGTGGAATCTAATTTGGAAGGCGAAGGTCCCTCCAAAGATTCGTGTCTTTGGTTGGAAACTTGCCTCAAACACCCTCGGCGTCCAAGCCACCCGATGCTCAAGAAACATGGATCAGATTGCAACATGCTCTATATGTGGTATGGCTGATGAAACAAACCACCATGCAATGGTGGCCTGTACGAAGGCGAAAAATCTTCGACAAAGATTGAGGGAGGTGTGGGAGCTACCAGAGGAAGACAAACTTCAATTCACCGGTGACGATTGGGTTCTTGTGTTACTCAGTCAACTCGACAAATCTACGAGAGCAAAATTGCTTTTTCTATGGTGGAGAGTCTGGCACTTGAGGAACAATGTGATTTTCAGTGATGGAAAATGCGGTATTGAAGAATCAGCTTTATATTTGCAGTCCTACCATGATGCTTTCCAGGAAGCAAAGGATGGGGATACGGAAGTAGATATTAAAGGAAAACGAGTTGCTACTAGCTCAATTCATAAATAGAGCACTCACCTAATTAAATCTGGTGAAACATGGAAGTGTCCTTAGCCTGGTTGGGCAAAACTCAATACTGATGCATGTTTCTCTGAACCAGATGTTGCAGGGTCTTGGGGAGCTGTTCTAAGAAATGAAGAAGGAATGGTACTCATGTCGGCATGGGGACCAATATTTCACTGCCCAAATGCCGAGACTGCAGAAGCGCTCGGTATGCTAAATGGTTTGAGAACCTTGTTGCCAACATATGCTGGGCCTTTACACATAGAGAGTGACAATGCAATTCTGGTTAAGGAGCTGAACATGAAGGGAAATAGCAAGTCTCCTATCGCTGGTACTGTCCAGGATATTAAAAATGTTATGTCCTTGTTGTTAGACGTCTTTGTTTAAAAAATGAGCAGGTCAGGGAACACACTTGCTGATGAATTACCAGGCTAGGACGTGGTGCGTCGAGTGTGCGTGTTATGCTAGGTTGTGTTCCTCCCTGCGTGGTGGAAATGCTTATGCAAGATTGTAAGTGCAACTTTTATGTGATCAATTAATGAAATGTCCCAAGTTCAAAAAAAAGAATATTTCATTTCTATTTCTTTTTCGCAAAATATCATTTTCGTTTCCTTTTTACCTCTTCGTTTCCTTTGTTGGAGTGTTGAATTATGTGTATTACTTTATGTCAATTGTCCCTTGTCGAAGTTGTGAGCTATTCTTTGTCTATAATATATTTATTTTGATGTACATACCATGATATTATGGCACTATCATATTCCGACAAATGTTCGTTTTTGTATCGTGTCTCGTCCCGTATCCGATTCATATTCGTCTTCGATAACTTCCAATTTCGTGTTCGTTTCCGAAGTTTTCCCTTTTGTTTTCAATTCGACGACATAAGAGGATATGAAAATGATAACACATGTTTCCATCCGTTTCCGTTCCGTTTTCAACCCTAGTTATGTGTACCAAAGAGAAAAATTAGGCTAACACAAACGGTTAGATTTGGATAAGTTTATGTTCTAAGTGCTCCCTACGTTTGAAGATAGATGTCTCAGCTTTTTAAAATTTTGAATGAATAGACTTCACAAATCTAAGACATCTGTTTTGGGATGGAGGGAGTAGTAGAGATATAGATGAAATAAAAATGAGTTTGGTGCAGAATTGAATAGGTACTAATGTTTGTAGTCGTCCCTAGGTGGTCCGTGGACCTATTTATATTTATTACCTTTAGATTTTTTTTTACTGCTGTTGATGATTATTAATAAATCAGAGAAATTTTGAAAAAAAAACAGTAAGTGGAGGATCGGGGGGAAATCCCCCCGGATGCTCAGCAGGTGCCTTCAAATTATGCAGCGTTTTTCTCTCCACCGGAGGAGTTCATTAGTGCATTGCATTTCACCGGTAAAATAATGAACAAATTCGTGCATTTCAAACAGGATGGCGTAAGGCTCGAGCTCACGTTCTAAAACCTCCGCAATCCCCTCGCCCGCATGGAATCCGACGGCGAGGTCTCGCAGCCGCCGCCGCAGGGGTGCGGCGCGGGCCACCGCGCGTCGGACTCTCTTCCGACCTCGGCGGGCGGCAGCGTCTGCGTCTCCTGCGCCGCGGCCCTCCTCTCCTCCGCCTCCGCGCCGTCCCACCACGTCTCCCACGTGCTCGCCAGCCTCTCCCTGGCCCTCGCCGACCCGGCCTTCCTCGGGCCGCTCCGCGCCGCCCACCCGCGCCTCCTCGCGGCACCTCTAGTCGAGGCCCTCGCTGGCGCCGTCGCCCGCCGGGACGACGCGCTCGCCACGCAAGCGTCCGACCTCGCCGCCGACCTCGCATCCGCCGTGGGCGCCCCTGCTGCCTCCGAGCTCGTCGCCCGCCTCGCCCGCGTCCTTTCCTCGGGTTCCCTCGTCAAGCACCTCCACACGGTACGTGTGCGGCGTGCCGCCTATGAACGTGTACTCAGTATCCCCGCCGTGCTATGTTATCCTGAGATGCGTGTTAGATATGGTGCTGGAAGCGAGGCAGGGTGACTGGGTGAGATGGTGGATTTCTAGAATACCATCCTACATTACTCAGGTTGCCTGCAAATACTCTTAAGAATTGAGAAGCAGTGAGATCAGGCTTCTCTAGATGGAACGATTGGAAGGAAATTCTTCATTCGCTGTGTATAAGAATGTGGTGAACAATAGTCTAGCGTTTACTATTCTAGTTAATAGCACTCTGAACCGAAAATTTTCCTGCAGAAAACATGGCACCTTGTTGTATAACTCTGATATGTTACATTGTTAATGGTGCATAGACAAGAGCTTGATTGAACAAGGATATACAGGATAGCATTTCTAATTCTCGGAGAAGTTTTAATGATTTGTTGCTTCAGTTTTGGACATTTTATTGTTGTCGAAGTTTTTTTGAAGAATCTTACACATTGTTGCTGCTTTATATTTAGTTTTCATTATGCATAGTTGTATGTCTAAAGTACCGAACATAGATGAGGTTATTTTGTACTAGTTTGTGAAGTTTCCAACTCCTAGCCAGGGTCATGTAAGTCAAACCTCTTTCCTTTTTGTTCGCATGTAGCAGTGTCTTGTTTACACAATGTGGAAATATGCGTGTAACTCAAACCAGTATATATACTTTCCAATTGCTGCAGTTTAGGAATCAAACAGTTATGTTGTGCTACTGAAACTATCACATCATTTGCATTAATCTCAAATATCTCTAGTTCTCTACTAAGGAGAATATATTTTCCAGTACTCATTTGCACATTACATATCTGTTTCCTTACATTTATTACCACCATATAGATTGAGGCTTTGAGCTACAACCTTAGAGAAGCATCAATTAAATCCATCTTAGGTATTTATCTCCCTTTTCCCCTCGAATTCGGGTCTAGAATATTGTGCCATAATATATTCGGATGCTTATCCGTTCTTATATTTAGTTAATACCACTTTAAAGGACTCATCTGGCCTGGAGAGTGGTGGCGATTGTATTTGTCCTGTACCAACTTTCCCTTCCAACTTTAAATCTCTATCTCATAGAAAACCAACAAACTACACCTCGTAGAAACACAGTAATATCTAACAAAAAAAATATTGCTGCCTCTAACCAGAAAATGCACCTCCAATAAACAAATGAACTCCTAACAAACTTGTTGTTGTGCCAAAACCTCCCTTTCTATGGGTCACCATCTTCCCCTGACCCCTGCTCATCCTCTTTAGATTCCCAGTCACCACTGTCCAACGTGGCTGCAGTAGATCCCGCTCTGCTGGCCGAGACCCATAGTCTTCACCGTCGAGTGAGGTCCTCCTCTCCCACCCAATCCAGGTGCGCTCAAATTGACCAAAAACATTGCGAGGATTGGTGATGCAGCTCAATTTGATTGTTCAGCTAGTGAATCAACATTCAACTGGCGGCAGGGGAAAACATAAAAAGTGTGGATTCATTTTATTTGATCAATGTCACTCTTGGACCTGAGTTTGAATGTTGCCAGCAGAGAAACATGGTGTTAGGTTTCAGGGTGCAGCTTGAGGATAAGTGGCTTGCTTTACCTGTTATAATAATTGTGATTTCAGACCATTGCATCTGAACATCTGATTCATTTTAAGTTATTTGACTAAGCAGACTTCATTTTAAAGCCTGAGCCACTTTGCGACTTAAGTCTTCTGAATTTGTTGTAACGTTACTGTTTCAGTTTTCTTGAATTAATTTAACTCCATAATTTCTGAATCTCTCTTATCTCGGTACAGCTACACTGTCTAGGGGCCTTGCTAAATTCCATCAAAGACGCTGTCGCATACATTGGAGATGATTTTTCTCTTTTCTTAAACCTTGTTAACGATCTCTGTCTACCAAGGTGAGCACTACTGGATACTCATAATTTTATCTGACCTTCCAATAACTTGATCGGACAGCATCCTTACCATACTTTTATACAGTGATGAGATTCGTGGAGAGATACTGTTCCTGCTGTTCAAACTCTCTCTCTTAAACGCCACCCCGTGGGACAATATATGTGATAATGACAATGTAGACCTTTCAGCGATAGGAAGAAGCTTGCTTCAAGGCTCCCTTGAAGTTCTACTCAAAACTCAAAACGATGCTGTTCGCTTGAACTGTATTGGTCAGTATTCTTCTTCTCTTTGTTCTGTATGAATGCTGATTCATTATAAAGTAAAGGGGGGTATACTGGCATGCATATTTCTGACTAAGTAAAGAACATACTAATGCATTTTTGTATGATAAAATTTGCTTATTCAGTTATTCTACTATTTATGATAATTGTTACTCCTAGTGCATCTAGTCAAAATTTCTGTAGTTTTTTTTTTACTTTTGATGGTTTTTCTAGATACAGTTCTGATCATCACTTAATTTTGAAAGTTGTAGAGTTCAACACTATCAAGGTATTACGTGTGAATACTCATTTATTCTCTTGTCAGCACTGTAAATATGTAAGCTATATTTACGGAAAGGTTAAAAACTTTGGCAGCATGCTTCGCATTGTTTATGAGCTTGTGACTGGACTTAGTGATATCAGAAGATAGCCTGCATAAGTGAAGGGGCTTAGCTGCATGATGTGTGCAGTTATGTATGCAGAAACAAACTTGAAGTTGCCATAGATACTTAACATTTAAGAGAGTTCCAATATTTTAAGAGTTGGCCAAGGGAAGTAAAAATTCAAATGGTTAGCTAATGACTAAGTCTAATGAGAGTTCCAGTATCTTATATATTTACAGTACTTAACCTTCAACCTTCTTTTTGTGATAAAATTTTCCTGCAGTGGTCTAACATGAATCTCTTTATATCAGTTTGGACTAATAAAATTCTTGTATGCTTTTTTCAATATAATTATGAAACAAGTCACTGGTATAGAACATTTACATCTATACTAGTTTGTTCTCTACTTGCTAGAATGCACAGTGATGTTTTGGTTTTCTGCTTCTACAGCATTGCTCCTTACTTTAGCAAAGAAGGAGGCTTTTGATACTTTGCTGCTTGGCGATCAGAGTTTAATCAAGTCTGTAGATTCAGAAAACTCCACACAGACAGATGATGTGCCCCTGGACGCTTCTATCATAGTTCTATTTGCTGATGCTGTCAAAGGTTCTCTGCTCTCAACGAATCTAGAAGTACAGACTGGGACATTAGATTTGATCTTTCATTTCCTGTCATTGGATGCAAATATTAATGTTCTACTTGAAACTTTGATAGATGAAAATGTTGCAGATTATGTATTTGAGGTTCTGAGGTTATCAGGTATGAGGAATACCGTTTTTCCTTTCATCAACTTCTGCATTATTTTTCTTTTTCCTCGTGATGGCTAATCAAGTTGAACTGTTACATTCTTCAGGAAATAATGATCCACTGGTTATTTCCTCTATTCAAGTACTATCACTGTTAGCCACTTCAGAGGAGAGATTCAAAGAAAAGCTTGCCATTGGATTTTCCACAATGCTTCCTGTTCTTCACTATGTTGCAGAGATTCCATTTCATCCAGCCCAGTCGCAAGTTCTACGACTTGTTTGGATTTGCATTGTTAATTGTTCTGGTATCCTGTCGCTGTCCCAAGAAGAACAGATAGCATGCACTTTGACTGTAATATTGAGAAGAAATGACAACGGCGAACTTGGCATGTGTTCTGAAACCTTTGTTCTTGTTTGCTCAATATTAATAGAGATTCTGAGGTCACCATCTGCTCACGATATCCAGAGATTACCATCATTTATTGAAGAAGCATCAAAACATGCTATCTCTTCGACGCTACCTCATGGTTATAACTGGGCGTTTCTCGTACCGCATTCCCTTCGTCTTCTAAAAGAAGCACTCATATTCTGCCTTGAAGGGGATAAAGATAAGATTTCCATCGAGAAAGATCTTGAGGATAGCATCATTGAAATTTGTGGAACATATTTATTGCATTGGCTTGAAAGTGCTGTTGTTGATGGTAGTGATGATGAAACATTGGGAGAAATCCTTCAGATTTTCCATATTATTTTATCAAGCACATCTCCCAGTAAGCAACTCAAATTTGCTGAGATGCTTGCCTCATCCTCATGGTTTAGCTTGTCATTTGGATTCATGGGCTTATTTCCTACCGATCATGTCAAATCAGTAGTATATTTGGTCACTAGTTCGATCATTGACAAAATTTTGGGATGTAAATATGGGGAAACAATTAGAGATGCATACATATATCTGCCATCAGACCCTACAGAACTTATTTATGTACTTGGACAGTGTAGCTCAGAAGACTTCAACTTGGCATCATGTCAATGTGCTATCCTAGTTATACTGTATGCCTGTTCATTCTACAACGAAAGGTACTTATCTGAGCATCTGATCCACATTTGGGAAGACACAAATGTTATTCTAATGTGATGCTTCTTTAACTAATCACAGGTTGGTTGCTGACAGCCAACTTCTTTCTTCGGTTGAGCAATACATCCTTCTCAATGGTGGGAAGTTCCACTATGAAATCACTGATTCTGTGATGCTTACTCTCCTGGTCCATCTTTATGCCTTCATCAGAGGCATTTCATTTAGCTACAGCATCCCATATAGTCCAGAAGCTGAGAAAACTCTGTTCCGTGTAATGGCATATAAGGAGTGGGATTTTCTTTTTATCCGGGTCCATCCAATAGCACTAAAATGGCTCTTCCAGAAGGGAGAACTTATGGAACCACTAGCTCTCCAGATGCTAAATTTCTGCAGAAATTTCTGTGAAGATAAAACTGTTGTGCTTCCAAACAGCAGTCATCTGGTGGACATACAGATGGTTGCAGAACTGATATTTTCGGGAGAGACCAGCCTCTCGTCTTTGCTGGTTTCCTTACTGGATCAGATTATAAAGGATGGCACAGAAGACGAGGTCTTCTCAGTGGTTAGTGTGATTGCTGAAATTCTAGTCATCTCTCCTTGTTCTTCTGATCAGTTTACATCATGTGGCATTGTTGATGCAGTTGGTGGTATATATTGCTCAACATATTCCTCAAGGATCAAAACAACGTGTTCCTTTTTGATCTTTAACATTTTGTACTCAGCAAGTCCAATGACAGTCTCCCGGGAAGATGAATGGCTTGCTCTTACCATGAAGGTAATCTTGTTATTATATTTCTTTGAGTTGAAAGTTACATAATTAGTTTCGACCTTATTTTTATTGCATTTTTGCAAATTATCTTTCCTGGTTATGAATAGTTTTACGGAGTGAAGTATCCTCAAATTGTATTTCAGATAATAGGTTTCACTTCTTTATCTCTTCATCTGAGATCTGCTGACAGTACAAAATTAAAAGAAGTCTGGTATAGTCTAGAGGATTTGCAGTGATAGATAACTTCAGTTAGGACTATGGAATCCTAGGGATTGAACAAGTGACTGTTGAACATCAAAGCCTTAGGTGGGTCCATCAAATTTGATATGTTGGAATAAGTAAAAGCAGTCCATTTCCTTTGTCCCAATTGGATCAAACCTAAGAGCCAATCTACTGATGTCTGTCTTCTCAATTCATCTGATACTCAAAATTGAATTAATTGCTAACTGGCAGTTGTTTCCTTTTTGTTCCCCAGTTAGTAGTATCTCTAATTTACTAATCACTTCTTCTTGGGCAGTTATTGGAGTGTTTCACTTCTAGTCTTGATTATACATCAAGTGACCAAGAACAGAAGATATTGATTGGGATATTCTGCCTTATTTTGCATCATGCAGCAAGCAAGGTGCTTATTGAGCCTGCGAAAGCCATAATCTTTAACAGATCACTGGTTTCTTTGACGGACGGTATAATACAGGAAGCCTGTGCAAAGGGCCCATCTTTATTTCAACACAATCAGGAGACAGACTTTGGGGGATTCATGATTTTTATACTTCAACTAGTGTTTTTCTCTCTAAGAAGGTGTGCAACTGGTATTGTGTGTTTCAGTTTAATTAGTTTGTATATGACCTGATGATTCTCTGTTTTACAGTTTGCATGCTATCCTAGATCCCAGTATTGACTGGCAAGAATTCCTGCAACATTCAGATAACGTCCAGTCTTTCTCTGTTGTTGGCATCCTGTGCCATGATTTGTGCCGCCTCATGTACTTCGGCCCTTATCCTATTAAGCTTATTGCTTCACAATGCATGTTGGAGTTGCTTGCCAGAATTTCAGATCAGAGGAGCTATCTTAATGCTGAATTAAGATGCTCTGCAAAATACATGAAGTCCATTATTGCAGTGACAGAGGGTTTAGTCTTTAGTGAAGACAGTAGAGTTGCTGAAAATTGCGGTTCCTGTCTCTCAATGATTTTATGTTGGGAGAAATTTGGAAGCCAGGAGAATATGGTGGTCAGAGAATCAAAATGGTCTAGGCTCATAATGGAGGAATTTGCAGTTGCCTTGACTGCTCCTGGTTTGACGTCAAAATCATTCAGTAATCAGCAGAAGATTGCAGCGAAAATAGCAGTATCATTGCTCAAACTAAGCCAAGCACCCGATTGGCTGACATCATTGTTCGATAGCTCCTTGATATCGGGTATAGTTGCCAATCTTTCTGCTAGGAATGTCACTGCAGATATCGTTAAGCTATTCAGTGAGCTTAGGGCTAAGAAATATCTCACTCAAGAGGACATTGTTGCTCTACATAACTTGTTCCAGGTTAGTATCATCCCTAAATGCTCTTATAGTTCAGAAAAAGTATCAATGCTCTTAATAATATACAAAATTACAAAGTGCAAAGTATGTCACTGTTCAATCGTGGAAGTAGTTTAGCAGTACTGTTTCTTTTGTACTAGTTCATTTTGAGTTCTTCCTGCAATTACGTACCTGAATTTTTTTTTCTTGTTGAAGATAGCACAGCCTGTATTGGGGAGGGTGCATTTAGTTATGACTTCAGTATTCGACATTTGTGTTGATTTTGTAATATTAATTTGCTTTGCAAAAGCGTGTGCCGAATAAATATTTTTTTTCAGACCTGTACATTTAGTTATGTAAAAAAAAACTCGTATCCCAGCACAATGTCTCCATTAATGTATCTCTTTATATATGCCTTATGTTCTGGGTGTCAGATGCTTGCCTCCTGGTGTTATGACTGGAAGTAAGCAATGAACATGTCTATGTCATTCTGTCATCATCCATACTTGAAAGTTAAAACCATGCAAATGCCGATTTTTTCGTGTAAAGAAGTTGAAGATAGAGCTGCATTTTCTTTTACTAGCAGCAGAGTGAACAAGGGTTGTTTATAGATCTTACGGATATGGTGCTATCCTTTTGCATTGCTTTCTAACAGGCTTAACTTTGCTGCATCATGGCGCAGGTCTGCAGGAGACAAGTCTACGAGGGAAGTTCAAATTTGGAGATTTCGGAGCAAAAGGCTGAAGAAAAGGTGGCGAGAAGCTCGGATGACGTCCGCGAGTTGCTCTTTGGCATTGTGCTGAATCAGGGTGCAGCCTCGTGCCCATTGCAGATGGAGCAGCAGAAGCTTCTGTGTGAGATCGATCTGTTCTTCCAGGAGTCGAGCCAGCAAGAGCAGCATTAAGACCGATATTAACTTGTTCAGTCGTACAGCTCTCTTCCCAGTAACAGTATAGTTTGCAGCAATCAGGCAACGTTCATGTTGGTATGCAATTTGCTCTGGAACTGCTTTTTTTAGTGTTGGTATGCAATTTGCTCGATACCGCTTCTGGCAACGGTGAGCAAAGAGCAAGGTTGACAAATACAGAAGGGAACTGGCGTTTACCATGGTTAAATTGTTGGTACCAGAAGGCATAGCCGCAATGCGGAATGTTGACTTGGCCGTAGCAGGATGGATTCCGTCTTTTTTTGCTTACCTTCTTCATGTATGTATAAGACGGAATCCATTCTTCATGTATGTATACTGATTTCGAAAAAGAACTACTACTACTAATCCTTAACTTTTCGAGGCATCGAAAGGTTAGTCAGTATGAAGCAGGCAGATCTAAACGAAAGAATATGCCAGGTTTTGTAAATGAAAACATCACAGTACAACGTATCCCCCATTTCTCTCTAAATAGTGATTGTTGAATTGTTTGAAATTTGTGCGTTTCGTATTAGTTTGACAAATAAAACCTGCCTTGCCATATACTCTCTCTGTCTAGAAATACAAGACATTTTAACTCTGTGAAACGAATGTATCTGACTACTTTTGTGTATAGATTCACTAGACGGAGGGAGTATATAATATAAAATTAAGGAACTACTCCCTTTTGTTTGCCAAAACGTACTACCCACGATGTATTATCCATGAATCAGGATGGATAGCGACGCCCTTGGGTTCCGTGTCCGCGAGGGAGAGCGCTCAGGGGCGACCGGCTCAACCATGAGACCGTTGTACCCGTGTGTATGCTAAGGGCCCCTATGATTTCCCAGATTTTTCAAAGAAAAGGTTCTCGACCAGGCTCCGACTCTTCATTCCCCCAAACCGCACCGCACCGCACCGCACCGCCTGTTCGTGTGGCTCCGGCGGCTCCGAACATGGCAACCAAAACCCCCAACCCCTCGGCGGCGGCAAGATCTCGCCGTAGTATGATGCCGCCGCCGCCGCCAGCACCAGCAGCCGCTCTGAGCCCTCCCTTCTCCGCTGCCTCGTTGCGCTCCCGCCTTGGCGCCGCGGCGGTCGCCGGCACCGGCGCCGGCGCCCCCTCCTCTTCCCCCGTCGAGAAACCATGTGTACGGCTCCTTCCCCTTGCTGATTTCCTCCTTTTCCATTTTCGCATCGACGTCTATTTTCCCTAGCCTTTTGGCGTGTTGATTCGATTTGCTGCTCGGATCTTTGATTCTCGCGGTTAGGTTTCGCTGTGGGAGTGGTGGCTGGCGAGGGTGGAAGGGGAAGAGCGGAAACTCGCAGTCCACGGGTACACTAAAAAGTAAGTTTTATACGCGAATTGGAGCATTTCTTTCTTCCCCAAGTGCGAATGCCAAGTTCTGAAGAGCTATTGGTTTTGTTGCCAACTTCTGACAGGAACCACGCATTCAACTCCGCACCAATTGCAAAGCGTCATGAGCCCCTTACACTTGAAGACGAGGATGGGATTGTGGTGATCATTGATGGTTCTATGAGCATACCACGGATGCGTGAAAATGGATTTTCTACACAGGTATGCACAATTTCTTCTTGTATTTCTTGTTGCGTGCTTCTTGTTCGTGAACACCGATATAAACTCCTCCAAGAATCAAACACAATCTGTATATATTATTAACCTATGGTTTTGTTGGCCTTACATTTTCGAGGCTTATACTTGTCCAAAAAGATCATTTAGACAGTCATGCTTCTAATCTACTGCTCTGATAAATGTCTTGGTCCGTGCATGCAGATCTGTGAGAATTTCCTGATTGGATTTCCGTACTGGTGGGAGACCTGGGATTCCCACATGGAAACTTATCCGGAATGTTTTATCCACAAACGGGATGATTCGATTCAGTTTTACTTGCAGAAGTTCCAGCTAGGCAATTTTCTTGAAACGTTAGGACCTCCGTTCATCGAGAACCTTCTGAAAGATGGCAAAAGCAACCCAATCAATGATGCTGATACCTTCACAGAGTGTTCGAGATTTGAGGAATACGCTTGTGCCAATGATATCTCAACAAAGGAAGACGCTGCGGAGGCAAATGATGACAGACCCATACCTGTAGCTAATGAGATGGATTATGTGGAAACATACTTGATTGAGAGCAGCCCTTCGCAACAAAAAGATAATGTGGACAATCATTGTAATTCATCTTTTGGTCCCACAGAAACATGTTGTGGCGACGAGACTTTCAAAGAGACAGGAAATCAGAATGATACTATGCATCCAGTGGCAAGGGAACTGGAGGCTGGTAGCCCTGTTGTCAACTCCAATTTGATTCTCGGTAGGTCCCTTGACTGTATGCCCAGTGTCTTGGAAGATGGAAATATCAGTGCTGGAATGCCCAGTGTCTTGGAAGATGGAAATATCAGTGCTGGAAACTCAGAGGATATGGTGTCTAAATGTCTTTTAGCTGCAGTACCACCTGAAAAGGCTAATTCCTGCTCAGATATTGCTGGTACGTTGCAAAGTGTTGAACCCTTAAGTAAGTACCTTTAGGAGCAAAGTGTTTAGAGATTGGTTAAGTTTTCTCCTGCATATGTTTCATTTGATCGTAATGTTTCTAAGAGAGTGGCTGTTTTTTATTTAGGTTGTCAAAGTACTCCTGTGGCTTCATTGAAGAACACATTGAGTCAGAATGCAGTACCAAATGAAGAGACATCAACTCCAGTTCATTCAGATGCGCACTCTCTGGAACAAGTGAGTTTTAAACCACACGGCTCAAAATTATTATATTCAGTAATCGGTGTTTGAATTTAATTTTGCTAATATCGTACCTGTACCAATTTATTTGCTAATACAGTTAATATGCAAATAGCGCATCTGTTAGTTTTCCTTTTCATGTTATTATCTCCCCTCAGTTAGGACATTCTGAATTTGGCTTTATCAGGTAGTATTGGGGTTTGATTAGATGCTCTTGTATTCGCAAGTCACAAGTGATTTTTATGGCACAGAATAATGCTACAGAATAATAGAGACATATGATAATCATAAGGGTAATAATAGTAATAACCAATTATACGTGCCTGCATTTTACGCTGAAAACATTAAGATACCTAATCAATCTAATAGCACGCTATTTAAATTTGGCTCTACTATTATAATTGCATTTCACAAAAAAAATTATCAGCACGTTTTCAATGTGGTTTGCTGCTTCTGATATTTGAGAAAATGCACACAGCCTTTGCATTTCATTTCATTCAAAAAGTAGAATTTGCGTTACAAGCCTCTTAGGAAGTAAGGTTTGATTAATCATTTGCAATGACACAATTTATGTACCATTATCTCATTACTACTTTACTAGGATGGAGCAGATTCCAGTTAATATCTTCAGGTTCAAGTTAAAAGTTTGTTTATTGTATGTGCACATACGTTCTGTAGTGACATATTTTATCTATAGATTTAAGTTATGATTAACAATCCTTGATAACTTCCTGGTATGCCCATTAATTTCTACTGCTGTGCGTCGTGTTATGTCGTTCTCAGCTTTTCTTAGGCTTGTAAAAAAAATCTACCTTCTCATTATATCGAAATGCAAGCTTTGTGTTTCTTGGAAAACAACCCTTAATAACAAATTCCGTAGATTGATCTGTACCTCATGTATAAGATGAGTGCAACCAAATATTGTGATCCATTAAATTCCTTAATGTGCAGAGTAAGGTGCATCATACGGTATTTAGCTTCTTAATGATGCCAAGTTCACATTTAGCACATTTCAGCTAGTAATATTAGTTGTGTTCACTGAGAGCAGTCCTGCCGACGACATGGGACGTGCACTAGGCTAGCTGTTTTGTATTTTGCCTTCTTCCTCTTCGGAGGCTTGTGTTGTGTTCCTTGTGTTCCTTTGCGTAAGATTCCTTTGCGTTTTCTAAAAAAAAACTTAGTTGTGTTCCTTGTGTTGCATAGTAAACTTGTTTCCCTTTTACATGGAAAAGCAGACTGTAGGCCCAGCGGAGAAGCAAAAATCTGCACAGAAACTGTTGAGGACCCCTACTATGTCGCCAAGGAGCAGAAGTCCTAATTTATATGTAAGTATGAAAACAGCTCCATACCCTTTTCTGTTGTTTAAAATTTGAAACATTGCAAGTACTACTTTTTTAATTAGTTTTTTTTTGCTGATGCTTAGAGTGATCTGTTGTGCAATTGTCATGTGGTAAGACTTACGGAAGGGTGGGTCACTATGTCGGAGATACTTAACATATAATATAGAAATTATTGATGTAAAGTTGTTATAAATTTTGAAATAGCAGGTATTACACCATTTTTTCTATGCTGATCTTGGACAAAGTGGCAATGACTTTCAGTGCAGTTTTTTGCAACGAAGAACCAATCTTACACCAGTTTTTGTTACCTGGTCATTATTTGTGATTGTTTTATTTGAAATAGCATAAAAGTATGTTATGCCGCTTTCTGTGACGCCCTCTCCAGTTTTTAAGTTTACTTGTTACGTATAGCCTGTCTGCTATGTTCAATTCTACTCTTTAATTTGACTCTGCTGGCAGAAATTCTGCTAATTATTATTTTGACTCATCTATATATGTATTAATTACATTGTTCCTTGAAATACTTTAGGCACATCATGCTCCGTTTACTCGTGCGAGGGCCCACTCATTATCTATTTCAACACCTGAATCTCTCAAAATGAAAAGAACCAAATCAGGTACAATGTCTTTGGTTGGTCTCTGCTACTTAATCATTTACTTGTTATCCTAAAATATTAAGGGATTTTTTTTTTCAGGCCGAGTGGTAGTACCAGCATTGGATTCAGGAAGCGAAAGGATTGTCTATAACATCGTTAGTAAAAAAATATCTTTTTGACGCTCTATGTTTGTATAGTCTCCAGGATTAGCTAATATGTTTTTGCTTAAATTATCGTACTTTAATTTTGTTCATTGCACCAAAGTCTAAAACAAATAGTGAATAGTGCAAGAAGAGGTTCCTGCAAAAGGTTCCATATATTTAATACTGTAAAGAAGGCAATAAGTGGCGGTGGTCCGTCACATTCTCTTCTCACCCCCTTACACGAAGGACCAACCTTCTCCTTCGATTACATCCCACTACTATCGGGCCCTCATCCACTGACCCCCTTCCACAATTCGAATTGGCGAATTCATTTCAGTACACTGTGCAGAGCACAAAGACCAAGAACTGTATTACACATGGTGCCAGTAATTTAATGAAGCTTGTGTCAACTGATACCCTTATTAAACTTCAGTAGCCACGCATGGGCCATTTACTAGTTAATTCTATTGCTGTTCCAAAATAAACAATCATATTACTAGGACCAAGAAGAATGATTAATGCAGTAGGTAATGCAGACATGTAATATACCTGGAATCACAAGCCCATTAGAAAACGTGAATATTTCCTATTATCTTGTAGCCTTCTGTACTGCAAGTTGTTTGTTGGGTAAAATCTGCAACTGCAAGTTTCTCTGGATGAGGCAAAGCGTATCTTATCGCATAATAGTGCAATGAAGATGTTTATCCTATGGTGTATTTTTCATGTCTTTAGTAGGACATGGATACATACACTCAACGGGATTTGGTGGATTCTGTTTCTGGGAGCTTCAATTTTTTTTTTTTACAAAAGGATAGATATGATTCTATTATTCAATTTGTAAAAATCTTATGCAAGTTGAGATAAGTGCCCAATCCTTGGGACATGAGCCAAGCTACATCCGATCTGTTTGTTTAAATTCCTAAGCAAACAAATCTGTCAATATTCTATCTCTATTATGTTTTATTCCTAATCTATTCGCTAATGCCATGAGGGGGCTAGGCCTAGCCCACGATAATAACGCATGGCCTCCTAAATGCAATTTTGTTTCTTTTGTAGGATGGTATGATTTCAGGCATATCTCCTGTGCTTCAATCACCTCTCAAAGGTTCGTTCAGGTTATTTGCTGTCGCATCAACATTGTTTTGGGGAGTACTTCTCCTGTTTTTTGTTTGGAAGAACTGTTTTTTGGGGATTACTTCTCGTGCAATGTAGCTTTGCTTCTGGGTAAGTATAATTTGTGTGTCCTTTGCTGGCAGGGAATCTTGCGAGGAAGAGAAAGAGAAAGGCTCGCTGAGCAAGTTCTGGACACACACACTTGGTGCTGTTCGTTCAGAAGATGCTGATACCCGGGGACAACGGCATTCTGAGAAGGGCTCTCTGAGACTCCTGGGCTTGGTGCTGTTTGTTCAGAACACGCTAACACTTGGGGACCGTGACATTTCTCTGATGTACATGGAGTCTATAATATCTGGACTGTCGCTGCAGTGTATGTGTATGTATGCAGGAGCTTAATTGGCAACCAGACCAGATAGATAGCTTTTCGTAGCTTTGTTTGCTCTATGTCCGACACCTATTTTAACAAGTATGCTGCGATACATCTCCAATTGTATTTGTGTTCGCCCAGTTACTTATCTGTCCAGATAAAGAAACCTGTTTTTAGCTATCCTCCATGTTCTTTCTAGTACTACCTCTGTTTCACAGAACTAAGGCCTATACATTTACTAAAAAGTCAAACCTTGTTAAGTTTGACCAAACATAGGCAAGAAACTAGAAATATTTACAATATTTGATAAATATACCGTGAAAAATATTTTGTGGTGGATCTACTAATATTGATTTAGAGTTTTAGATATTTCATATTTCTGTCTAAAATATGGTCAAACATAGACAATATTGACTTTTCACTGAATTATATGCCCTTTTTTTTTTGTAACGAGGGAGTAGTCGCAGATAGCCTGTAATCTAGGAACTTCAATGAAATACTGCTAGCATATCTCTGCTCTGCTTGGAGGAGGTTTTTTCTTCGAGACAATGAGCAGCACCCTTCTCATTCACTCATAATCTATTCAGTACAAACAATGATACTATTGGCAGCAGCTACCTCATTAACCAGCAGTCCAGCAGGACCCAACGGCAAGTTGAGATAGTTCTGAGGTGAATGAACTTGCAATGTATTGTAAAGTTTAGATTTAATCTCCTGGACAATGCCGCCGCCTACTAAGGTTCTATCAAATTCAGAGTCTTCCACTTTGTTTATCAGAGAAAGATAATCTGAAGTAACATGTAGCT
The DNA here is from genome assembly GCA_910589775.1 of Avena eriantha. Lineage (NCBI taxonomy): Eukaryota > Viridiplantae > Streptophyta > Magnoliopsida > Poales > Poaceae > Avena > Avena eriantha. Next base: position 399,747,067 of record OU342741.1, read on the forward strand.
TTTGAAAATCAGTATTCCCATCCAAGACTAGGCCCGACGCATGGCGGGCTTCAAGCATTTCTGGTATATTAACAAGTTCAAGAGCACCTAGGTTTGTTGCTCCCACTAAAAAAACCTAAGTTTGCTGCTTTTACACCATATCGTGATGGACATGGAGGACGATGCTTGCGAGTATTGTTTTTGTTCTCTCAGATGTGCCATAATTTCTAAGTCACGGATTTCCATTCATCCCAAATACTTCGGTGATGATAACAATTTCATGATCACCAATGTTGTTTCTTCCTCCCATCTTTAACTCCCTACTAGAAATCAGAGGATTGTGCCTCATTTTCTCACAAGTAGAAGAGTCCGCTTACATGTAGACTGTCGTGTCGTGGTTTTTGGCACCGGGGACATGAGTCCCCCTTTGTTGTTCGGCCAGGGGCGCAACGTCCGGCGAGCTCGATCGACGAGTTAGACGAACACAATCAGAGAGAGAGAGAGACGAGTTTTTTTTACCCAGGTCCAAGTCCACCGTGAGCAGAGCCCTACGTCCTGCAATATCTACTATATGATTGTCACTGGACTACAACTCGTTCCTTCTCCCGGGAAGGAACCCTCCTCTAAGCCAACTGTCCTCTTCATTCTACTCAACTTGGGCCTCCTTTTATATTGTTGGGCACACCACAGGGGTCAAAACACATGCGGTAGTGTGAGTCTTGCCACGCGGCTGGCCTAGGCATGCAACGTGGTTGCCCCGTCCTACCCTGACATTGTGTGCTGTCTGACTCCTACAAACCGACGCAGAGGCTAGTCACGTCACCCTGACTCTTGTCTCCCACGCCCTATTAGTGAGGGGCACGCGGGCGGGACTTTTGCCAGGCTTATGAGCGTCCCGGAGGAGGTCCCCGCACAACCTCCTTCCCGGGCTGCGTCCTGTCCTGTCTGGGACTGAGGGAAGCCCCGGCTTGTCTCCCGCGCGGTCTTCTTCCAGGGCTGCGGTCGGCTCGCCTTATCTTGAGTACCCCAATTCCCGCGTATGCGACAGTAGTCCCCGGGCGCACCCTAGCCAAGTCACATTTGGCTGGGATCGTGTCCTTATCTCGGCTAGACCCGCGATCTCCATCATAGCTTTATCATGTGAGTCTCTACCGAGTTGTTTGCTAAGTGTCGCGTCGGTCTTGAGATGTGTAATTAGGGCTATCCGTCATTTGATGACTGGCATTGATATCAACGATGGGCAGAGGGTGGGTGCATAGGTTTCATAGGCCCGATCCTATAAAGAAACGGAATCCGCCGCTCCTCCACTCAACACACCCTCCACACATACTTCTTCTTCCCCTTTGACCTTGGTCATATCTTGTCTCCATGGCCTCGATGTTGAGCCAAGGATTTAGGGGGTCTTTGACTAGATCCCGATCTAGAACCCAGGAACGTCCCAAGCCCTCGAGGGCTCGCCTTCCTTCCACTGTAGATCGGCACAAACTCGAGGGCCTGAAGTTGCTGGTGGCCGACGATCGTCATGACAACAGAGCCACCGTGCTCCACTGCCCTAGTAGGGGTATCAGCGAGGGGAAATGCCTATATATTGCTCCTTTCTCAAGATAGTCCTGGTTCCCCCCTTTTTATGACTTCTTCCTGGAGGTGATGTCCTCGTATGGTCTCCATCTTTCAGATTCACCGCAATGCTCTGCTAGCATGGTCCGCCTTTGCCCATTTGTGCTAACGGTTTGTTGGGGTGATGCCTTTGATGGCATTGTTGCTCCATTACTTCGCTCCTCGGATTGACAAGAAAGGATAGTGGGGGGCATCACATTCTGTCTTCGGAATAACCTCTCCAAGAAGTACCCCTCAGGGAAGTTCAAATCCAAGTGGGAATACTGGTGCGGAAAACACTATGTGGTGCGCGTCGAATGCTAGTTTCCATGGATGTATGATCCTCGAGATGCATCGCAACCTCTCCCAAGGTGGGGGAGGCTAAGCTTGCAAGACACGGACCTAAAGCCTATGACTGGCATGATTCAGGTTCTGGCCTCCAATGGCCTGACGGTGCATGCAGTTATTTCTGATTATCTTCGGTGGTGTCTGGCCCCGCTGCAGAGGAGGTCTCGTCCGGCTTGGGCCTATCGAGGCCCCGTGGACCCGACCTGGCTTTGCCCTGGGAAGGATCAGGATCTGTCTCGGGAGGCATACGCCAGCCTGATGAAAGAGCTTATGTTCCCGACAGCCACTGGGGGCCGCCCAAATGGGCTCCTCCCCTTTTCTTTGATAAACGCTGGGATGAAATAGTCGGGAGCCTTCCTTCCTTCTCTGCCAAGGGTCTAGTGGGGGCCAACGAGTCCTCCGACACTGGCGAGGGCGCTCAGGATGAGGAGGCACTCTCCGACTCTAGCACCAGCTCATCACTTACAACTGACTCGTCCATGTGGGGACTCTTCTCGCGGGGAGTCGCCTCCACGAGCCGATAGTGGGTCCGTGGAAAATGCCACCCTCGCCAGCTTCTTCGACGCCATGAACTAGCCACGGCTCCTGGAGGGAGAGGCACCTCCCCCGAGAGCGGTCCTATTGCCCTGAGCGTCATGCATGGATATCAATTCCCCGCTAGAGGAGCAACCCGATGACCTCATGGTGATTCTAGGTCTCAGGTCTCCCTCTAGGCTGGATGGTGAGGTTCCTCTTGTTTCTTGTTGCTCGGACGATGCCTTGGTATCTTTTGCTTAATGGTTGGTCCTTTATTTTCAGGGTCTCTAGCTTCGCCTAAGGTTCTCCTAGGGCGGGCCGACAAGCCCCCGACGCCCCAGAAAATACCTTCACCCAGACCCCTTCCTTGGTGGAAGACGAGGGAGGGATCCACGCCTCCCCCTGGCGGGAGCGCGAGCGATCGGGTCTTTCACTGTCGAAGCTGGTCCGACTCAGCGCGCCTGCTCCCTCGAGAGGGTCTGGACGGCACGGGTGACCGGGGGCCCTAGGTTTCCTAGGTCCCCAGGGCCCATAGAACGTTGCACCCTAGCCAGCTAGGGAGGCGTATCACTTGAAACGGCTCCTGAGTGACACGGGATCCTCTAGGCAATCCAGCCTAGATGACCCGCGTCTCCCGGGAAGAGACCTTTCATGGCGAGGGGGTCTCTTCCTAGGCTGCATACAGAGGGTTCAGCGCCTGAAAGCCCGACTAGATGGGGCCCGGGAGGAGGTCGAGGAGACAGCGCACGCTCTTCGCGAGGAGAACAGGGCTAGCAACAAAGATTCAACCTCTTTCCTTTGGGTGGCTTCTAGGATAAACGACCTTCTAGAATCCCTTCATCTTCCACCGATCGAGCCCCCAAGCCAGGGGGCTGGTGCTGACCTGACTCTTCTGTCTTCTCTGCTATCCCGGCTTGAGATTCTATGCGCATCCGTATACTCGGTGATGTTAGATGAAGGCAGGGATGTGGCGAGCGGTGTAGCCTGAGAGATGATGTCTCGGGTTCACCACCATATCCCTGGCTTCGATGTTGGAGTGATCTTCCAGCCCTCTTGCCCAGGGAAAAGCCCGCACGCTTTCCGGAAGGCTGTAGATGCCGCGGTGTCCAAGGTGGTCGTGTTCCTTCATCGCGACCCGGATGCTTGAAGTCTTCCAATTTTTTTCTTTCTGTTTAGGAATAGAATAGGCGAAGCGTTGAGCTTGGCAATCCTGTAATTCTTTCGGCATACGACTGTTCTTGTTTGCTTATTCTAATAAAAACTATTATGGGGTGTTCCCACGCTCGGCTCCAACCCTTAACAGTGTACTCACTGCCCCACGTCTCTCTGGGGGACCGTTCGACGTGACTACACCAGCCGTAGGACTAGGAGCCGGGATCCCTAGTACCAACTATGGTGTGCAACCCCACCTTGTGATCTCTCCACCTTTCGGTCGAGAGCGCCCCAACACTGAGGACCCCGGTCCGAACCTGGGCGACTCCCAAGGGGATGCTTCCTTCCTAGGGCGCCCTTCGTACGGTTAGGCGTATGCCGGTAACGGTGTAGCGGCTTAGAGGGAGCACCCTCAATACGCGATTGTGCCTTTTTGTTCAAAAGAAAGCTTACTGGTGATTCACAACTAAAAGACACTTATCTTTTGGTCAAACTCGAAGGACGCGCATGACACATGCTCGATATTGACTCGGCCGATACTGACTTTGCTCGATACCGACTTTGCTTGATACTGACTTCGGGAATCGGGGTGTGGCTCTAGGAGGTCTTTGAAGGGGTGACGTGCCCGGAATGGTGTTTGGTCCAGGGGACGCTCATTTGATCTAATAGATCAGGTAGTTCGTCCCCCCTCAGCGCCCTACGGCGGCCAACACGAGGCTGCTCCAAATGTAAGGCACTAGGCTGGTGACGAGGGGTAACCTCGACAATGCCCATGGTTATGGACTTAGGGTTTCATGGACAAGAGAATTCTAGGTATTTCGTTGGATGTTAGGCAAACAAGGGAGTCAAAGTCGCCTGATTATTGATGAACAAAGCTATTACAGATCGCTTGGGAGTTTTTTCGGTACCTTCTCGTAGGCTTTTCCCATCCTATATATAATAGGCCGGGTCTCAAAGGCGTATACAGATAGGTTACATATGTATGATTACAACAACAACACAATGTCGGTTCATATTTCCTTTTCTAATACAACTAAGGCTTTCATGGGATGCTTCTTGGGCCATCATATTGAATCTTCATGGGTCGTGAGCCTTTATGCAGCCAGGGTAACAAATCATAAGCACCCGAGTAATCATACCCATCTTACTATCCCCTAAGACTTTACCTAAATCATAGATTCTAGTTGAGTCTCAAAGATATTTTCAGTTTTTCATGTTATGAGATTTTATGAATTGTTTCTATTTTTCTAGCTTTATAGGGATTTGGTACAACGGGCCTGATGCATCCGACGGATCGAGAATCAGTTAATTGCTCCTGGGCAAAAACACTGTAGACCTACATCAAATTCAAGTCCCTAGGCCTGAACTCGGAATTATACTGGTGTAATTCAGTTCGAGCCGTTGAGGTCTTATCGAATACTGAATTCTAGTTTTATTTTATCGGGTACCCAACGCGTCCGTCGGGATTTTCCATCGTATCGTTGATATGGATATTTTACTGGCAGAGCGCATTCTTGTGCGATTACCAGGCCACATAGGACGAATCCCAGGGGCTTACCTTCATGTCTTGGACACGATATTCAGAGTTTTATCGCGTCAGGTGCGATCTGAGATTTTTGTATAATTTTTATTGACTGCCTTGTTTGGCTGCTGGAATTTCTAAAATTTATCAGATTTTCATTTTAATGATTTTATAGAATCTCCTGACGGGAGTAACCTTTTTAGGATACACCAAAGTAAAACTCATAGGTTTGGGTTGAAACTGTTTTGACTCTATATGCACAATTTAATTTCTATCGGGTGCGCTCCAGCGTTCCCAATGGGAGTAGCCCCCGAGGCTATGTTCGGATGCCTGTATCTGTACATAGGCTCATAATTGTTGTTAGTTTTATCAGAATAATGCTCACAGAGAAATAGAGATCCCTGTTTTGGTGGTAAAAAAGTATATAAATAAAGACTCAGAGTATGAACAACTTATCTTTTATTTTTATTCTGAAGCCGAAGATACATTGTTTGGTAGATTCTCGCCTAGCCGTTGGCCTTAATATTCTGGCTAAGAAGCCGGGCCATAAGCCTTATTGTAATTTAAATTGCGAGAAAACATAAATTCTAAGCATAAAAGCGCTACAGTTGTGCGATGTTCCACGGATTGAAGTATTTGACTCCTGTCTTCTTGTCTTATAGCCGATATGCTCCTCCAGGAATAACTTATGTAACAATGTAAGGCCCTTCCCAAGGCGACTCCAATTTACGGTGACCATCTTGCTTGAGGCGAAGAACTAGGTCCCATACAACAAAGGACCTAGGAGAACCATTGACTATGGTAGTTACGCAAGTTTTGCTGATACATAGTAGCTCTTTGTAGGGTAGTGTCGCGAGATTCATCAAGTGCATCAACATCGTCTTCAAGTGCTTCTCTCGATGCTTCTTCATCATATTCAGATACTCGTGGAGATTCGTGTGATACTTCGACCGGAAGGACGGCTTCAACGTCGTGGACCAGAAAGAAGGGTGTTTCTTGTGTCGAAATATTTGGAGTAGTATGCAAACTCCACAAAAAAGATGGTAACTCATCAACCCATGCTCCTTTTGCCCTATCGAGTGGTTCTAGTAATATTTTCATGAGGCTAGCAATTACTAGGCCATTGCTTTTTTCTACTTGCCCATTATTTCGCAGGTGAGCTACTGAGGTGTAGCTTACTTTTATACCCATCTCCTCATAGTATTCTTTGAACTCATTGGAAGTAAAATTAGTTCCATTATTAGTGATGATGCTATTTGGTACACCAAATCGGAACACTATGGATTTGATAAAATTCACAGCCGAAGTTCCATCCTGGCTGGTGACAGGCATTGCTTCAATCCACTTAGTGAATTTGTTGACTGCTACTAGCAGAAAGACATGTCCTCCTGGAGATGATTTGTGAAGTTTACCCACCATATCGAGTCACCACTGAGAGAAAGGCCAAGCAAGAGGTATGGGATTTAACTCGGTAGTAGGTGCGCCAGGTTTTGTTGTGAATCGCTGACATGCCTCGCATGTTCTTACTATATCATTTGCATCTTGTACTGTTGTGAACCAATAGAATCCTGTCCTGAACACTTTGGCGGCAATTGCTTGGTTACTAGCGTGATGGCCACATACTCCTTCATGTATATCCTTAAGTATAATTCTCCCTTCTTCGGGTGTGACAGATCACTGTAGCACACTCGAAATACTTCTTTTATATAACTGTCCTTTGATGATTCTAAAGGCTCTTGATCTTCGAGTGATTTGTATATGCTATGTATGGCTGCATCCATGTAGGCTTTATTATCATGACCTCATAAACTTTTCGTTCTTCTTCAAAGATTTCCTTCGTACTTTCACTAGCTGGTAGAGCCCCCGAGTCCTTTCGCGGCTTAATTTTCCCTGTCTTGGGCGCTATGACCTCAAAGACTCTCTTGGCCTTGATAGAGCGCTTAGTTATTTCCTCCCAAAAAACCCCAGGTGGTACTGGTAGGCATGATACCTTCGATCCAGATTACGGATGTAGTATAGCTTCTTTTTCCCTAGTAGACCTCGGTTATCGAATCCTCGGGAAGCAAATGCATAGTGAAGTTACTTTAACGGACCTTCGGGAGTTTTAGAATTCCTTTTGTGTATTTACCCAAGAGTTTGCGTCTTTTTTTGTTGTTGTCGATGATGGAGAGAGAGGGCCTAGGGCGTTCGGTTTCACCTGTAGGTGTGCAAAAGATCAGATGGGAATAAAAGATAGAGATAAAGTGTGCATGTAATTGTTAGAGCAAGATAAATTATATGTGGGCAGTGCATCCATAATTTCTATTGCCTCCGCAACCGCTTATAGCAATAACCTACTAGTGTCATCCATAGAACAAAGAGAACTAATGATATGCATAGTGACGTCACCGTTAATCCCAAGTAAATCCCTCACATACAGTCGTACTACCCCTTCTGTCACTGGGGTTCCCAACCTGCAGATTAGTCATTACTCATACTCCCTATACATGGGTCAATTCTCGGGGTCTTGGGTACCTGACAAGTCCTTAGATTGAGGAAAGAGAGGATACAATAATCATCATTTTATACAAACTAAAACATGATCCCATCTATGATAAATAACATGCACAAAAGCTACATGGCTAGGCAAAGCTATTAGCCCAAGGAGAATTACTCACACATAGGGATGCGATCAACAATCACAAACATTGTAATGGAAATCATAAGATTGATAGCAAATAGTCTTACAATGTCACCAATCGAAGATGAGATCTACTATTACAAGTGGTGTAATATGGCTATGGTAGTGGAGAAGGGCTTTGGAGATTAGATCTAAGTCTATTCTTCCGGCGGCTCTTCGGTGTGGTGGATGGAGATTTGGAGGCGGCTGATGATCTGGGGCAAGGACTCTCGAGGCTCTTTTCTCGTTGCCCGAGGCTTCTTTATTTAGGGGTCCCTTCACAAAACTTGTTATGTTTGACCTAGCGGTGTCGTTGGCAACTATACGGCCGGAACTATACGACCAGAATTTTATTCCGGTCATATAGTTGATCGTTAAAGCGTCTGCCTCCGACCCACGACTCCTAGTTTCTTCTGGTTGTTGGAAATCTCGTATCTTTGAGTTTAATGTAGTGATTCCCATTATCAAACGTCATTATCTACACAGGAAAAAATAGAAGGAAAGGATTGCATACCCCTTTGATTATTAGGCATTAGTGGCAGGGTTTAGAGAGATATTTCATCAAAAGTATGAATAATATCCAGTTTAAATGTGGACGTAGATGGCTATATTTCAGAGCCATCAACCTCCCCAAGCTTAAACTTGATCGTCCTCGAGCAAGAAAACCAAAATCAAAAAGGAACTCAACATTTAAACTGAAATAACGAGATGATGATCTTACTCATGATTGGTAGTCTCATGTTTCCTCCACTTCGTAAATCTTAAAAACTTCAGCATAGATAGAGTAATGGCAATATCATACGGGTTTTATGCATCCTTATAGCGCAGCAAAATTATTGTTAACATGGATGATTCAAATGAGTAAACTTTATTCCATGTCATGTAATCAACTCATAAGCTTGCCTTTGAACATAAAGTATAATCATGTAAATTGAGAGTGTGAGAGTTGTCATGAAAAGCATGTACACTAGAGTATCTCAATTCTCCCTCATCAATAAATCAAGACTTTTCAAGCACTACTTTTCTATTCATTGTCCTTCAAGAATTCCAGTTCTTGAGTAATTGAGAGCATGCCAAACATTTTTATTAGTTTATCGGGCTATGATGGACACTCGTGGCATCACTAAGGTTTTTGTTCCTTTTGCATATTGATTACTCATAACAGCCAGAGGAGTGATTCCATCATGAACACAGCTACCCGGGGGTGCCAAGAATCTTACCCACTATAGCACTATTGCTACATGTGTTTAATCAACTCATAGATGAAATCTAGGAGTTTCCTCCATGGAGATCGTCCGTAGGCCAGCGGAGTTGTTGGCATCCCATGAAGTTTGAAATGCATAAAGCTATATCATTCTTATGATTAATAAGTCAAACTTTGGCATGCTCATGAAAACCGCTAAACATTAATTCAATCGAACAAATCCTTTTAAAGAGAGCTATCAAGTCAATCAACATTTTTAGTGGTGTTGAGTGTCTCTAGAAATAAGCCTTCAAGACTAAGCACTACAACACCCAAGCCTTCAATTGTGAGACTTTTTTTATTACAATTGTTTAGCAATTTTTAGGCAAGACTTTGTTAACTACGAGAGCTAGAACAAAACGTACCCAACTAAATACCCATGCGAACAAAAATCTTACTACAATACAAAGACTCACTCCACCAATATAACATCTCAACATTTACTACTAACTAGCATGGGTTTCTCAAACTTCAAAAGAGGGGATTCATAAGGCATACCTCTCATGTTTGGTTCCACTTCTCTCTTCCTTTTTTATTTGTTTCTTGGAAACTTGAAGTTGATCACTCTCCTAAAAATACGTGAGTACATCGAGGTGGAAAGAAAAGAAAGAGGGAAAATAAGGAAAAATGGAGAAATCTTTTTGTGGTTTTTAAGAGAGGGAGTTTAAAGAATAGAAAATTGGCGGCAAATCTTGGCTAGAAAATCTTGAAAGCAAATAGAAATAACTAAATATAAAGTGTTGGGGAAACCAACACGAGTTCTTATAAACTCGAATTAAAAACACAACCTTGAAATAAATAAAAGCAAATGAACGCCAAATAAAGATACATGAGTAAACTTCCCCAAACTTAGGCTTTTGCAAGCCCTTCAAATCATTGTGGTGGCAGGAAAAGGTCATTACTCTAGTTTGCAAATTGAGTTGATAAATTACTAGTTGTTCCTCGGAGGTTCAAAGAGAGGCTATGCATCCTCTCGATAGTCCCTCTGAGTTCTTGGAAGTCTTGGTATGTGGCGAACCGGGTTTGTGGCTGCTCCTCTTGATGAGGAACTTCTTGATCCTCTTCTTGGTACTTATCCTCCTCCGGAATCTCCTCCCTAGGTTGGTGTTACTCAACCTGCAAATTATATAGCAAACGTCCTTCCTCGATAGAGAAAAGACCATTAGGCATAAGAGCGGGGTAGATACGCCTAGCTCCTGCAATATGCAGGTAATAAACACCACCTCTCCTAGTGAGCATTCACAAGCTTTTAAAGTAGAGAAACCAACACGTCGCTCACCTAGCACAGGTTGCAACTCACCTAGGTCGACGCCTAGGGCAGTGGCAAGCACGGTGATGATGCCTCCACATGTGATTGGTCCTTGGCTTTGGGAGGATTGGTGCTCTAGGTACCGCACAAGGATTGCACCCAAGTTGAGTGACAAGTCGCAGTTGGTGTAAGAAGCCTTTGCAAGGACTAAGATGTCCTCCTCGTTGAGTCTCGTGAACTCATTTATTGCCTGCAAGGTGTTAGCAATAATATAGAACAAATAGCGAATTGCAGGATGTTGAATATTCTTCCCCTTGCTTACTCTAGTAGTGAAACTCATTCCATTATAATATTGTGCAGGGGAAGGGTCTAAGCCAGTAAAGGATGCACGTAAGGCATTAACATAATTGTTTGGCAAATTAAAACATGCACACCATTCATCTAGTGTTAAAGTGTAGTTGTTGTTCATAAGTCGGAAAGAAATCGTGTCCTCTCCTTGCCATAGTTTAACGGTGCTTTGCAACAAACTTAGAAATTCAATAGTTAAGCGGTGATAAGTAGGCACATCATTGTACACAAAGTTTTGCAGGCCATCTCTATTGCAAAGTAAATTGAAGTCATCAGAAATACCGAGTTGGTTCATTATAATGGGATAAGCCCACTTGGTTGCCTTCACTTCTCGGTTCTTGATCTTGTTGAATCAATCATGTTGGAGCTCATTCCTGAACCGTATCCCCATGTGTTCTTGAGTGACAGCCCGAGAAGCACTAGCGGCGGTACGAGCACAAGTTTGGCTCCTTGTGTTCATCATCTAAAACAATGAAGAAAGAAAAAAATAAAACTTTTTGATCCAACAACAATAAGTATAACATATTCCTCATCATAGCACACTAAAGAATCTCCTTAAAATAATAATCTAGGCAAGAGAATCATGAAAATTAGTTCATAGTAAGTCTCACCCTAGATTGATAATGGCAATAGATCAAAGATGAATTTACAAAAAGTAATTGGAGGATCATAGGAGAAACATACTGTAGATCACTTGTGTGCAAGGAAATCGAACGAAATTGAGTAGATATGAAGATCTCTTGAGGTTTTGAGAAGGTTTGGAGGTAGAAGAGAGAAAAATGATTGAAGTTTTGGGGTTGGAGGTACCTCCCGTGGCATTTTTGTGGTCAGGCGCAACTATACGGGCGGAACTATATGGCCGAAACATTGTGTTCCCGCCGTATATTTGTCCTGTTGTCAAAATTTTAGGGTTTCCACCCGGCGGCGCAGCTATATAGCTAGAACTATACGGCAAGAACAATATGTTCCCGCCGTATAGTTGGTCGTCAAACCGTTTGTACCTGGGAAAAGAAATTATACAAAGGCATCGATATCTATACGACCGGAATTTTTATTCCCGCCGTATAGTTGGTCATTGAACCGTCAGTACATGGAAAAGAATTTGTGCAAAAGCAGCGATATCTATACGGCTAGAATTTTTATTCCCGTCATATAGTTGGTCATTAAACCGTCAGTACATATGAAAGAAAAATTGTTGATGGCAAAAATATCTATACGACTGGAACTATACGGCCAGAATTTTTATTCCCGCCGTATAGTTGGTCGTTAAACTTTCTGTATGCATAAAAAAAATTCCGTTTCTTCGAAAATTATTTCTTATTCCGTAACTTAGTGAAATACCTTGTTTTTGACAGAAAATTGACAGTAAATATTGTCGACCAACAACAGCATGAATAAAGCAGGATTTTTAGTACTAACGAACTTCTTCTCCTCAATTGGAGTTTTCTAGCACTCTTTATTAAACATAAACTAAAACTAAAACTTAAAACTGGAAAACTTTACTCAAACCTTTATTTCACATGGGTTGCCTCCCATGAAGCGCTCTTTTATGGTCAATAGCTTGACCTCAATGTTTATCACTTAGGCCAGATGAGTGGAACACCCACTCCAAAATAGTCGGCCTTCAAAGTGATGGCCTCCTTTTCATCATGCTTGGCTTTCTTCTTCCCGGGGAAATGAATAACAAAAGGATCCTGTGAAGGAAATTGAAGCTTCACGTTCCCTTCATGTAGATTAATCAAAGCCTTAATAATTATTAAGAAAGGACGACCTAATATAATAGGAGCAGTAGCATCTTCAGACATGTCAACAATAACAAAATCAGTAAGAGCAGGACAGCCTTTAATGTATACTATTCTCCTTAATTCCTACATCTTATTTGTAGGTAGAATCCGCAAGATGTAATTTTAACTCGGTGATTTCAAAAGAGCCAAGATTTAACTTGTTAAAAAGACTCTTTGGAATTGTTGAGACGCTTGCACCTAGATCACAAAGTGCAGCTATCTCATTGGTCCCAATTTTAATCTTAATAGTAGGCTCAAATATATCATCAAGATTCATAGGTAATTTTTCAGCAATTTCCTTATATTCTTCCTCAAGCTCACGTACCTTTATTTCTACCTAATTAACGAAGTGTTGGTACATAGCTTCCTCATTTCCTTCACTTACTGGAATCTTAACGTTGATCCTTTTTACAAGATCTTCAACGATGTAGCTTGGTGAAGGAGCATTACTATAATCAATTTCTTGAGGCCCCTCCCTTTGGATTCTCATCATCTTGAGGTCTTCAATAGGATTGGGCTCAACTTTACCTTCAAATTTAGCTAGAATGAGAGTTTGACTCTCGGTTATCTTACCTAAATGTGCCTCAACGATCCTCGTTCTTTCTTGGAGGGCCTACAAATCATTTCTCAAACTTAAAACTTCGTTAGATAATTTACCAAGCATAGCTTCATGGTTCTCCATTATTTTAACAAGAATATTGTTTTATTCATTTTGTGAGTCCATAAAAGACTTAAGTGTTTCTTGGAGACTACCATTACTAATTCCCATATTATTATTAGAGTTACTTGCATGATTAGAATAGTGTTTATGAAAATTAGGATTATAATTCTTATTCCAAGCAGGGTTATAATCATTACGAGCTATGAAGTCTATTTCTTCAATATTTGTTTCTAGGATAGCTCTTACCTTGGTTTCCTTACCTTTTATGGCTAGTATGAGCTCATCCAACTTAGCATTGAGTTCTTCATTTTCTTGTGGTGAGACGGAGTTCACCTTCTTCGTGTTTGATCTATCCACATGCCATTGGGCATGGTTGTCTTGCATATTGTCTAGCAACTGCTTTGCTTCGGTAATATGTTTACCCATAAATGTTCCTCCAGCTGCAGTATCAAGCATAGACTTAGACACAGGGTTAAGAGCATTATAAAATAGATGGAGAATTAACCAGTCTTCCATCCCATGACTAGGAAAGTTTCTCATGCACTCTTTCATCCTCTCCCATGCAAGCGCTAGTGGCTCATGCTCTTCCTTCTAAAACCAGTAATATTAGATCTTAGTTGCATAGTCTTTGCAGGTGGGGAAAATTTAGTCATAAATAAAGAAGTGCATTCCACCCATGATGTAAGATTATTTCTAGGCAAAGATAACAACCATTCTTTTGCTCTTCCTATAAGAGAGAAAGGAAATAAACGCAATTTGACCGCATCGGGGTCAACGTCTTTTATGCGCATCATATCACATATTTCAGTGAAATTATTCAATAGCATACCTGCATCCTCAATATCAGAGCCTCCAAATTTATTCTATTAAACCAAACTTAAATAATGGGGCTTAATTTCATAGTCATCAGCATCAATTACTGGCTGAGTAATAGGAGTACGCAAATAATCATTGTTGAGAGTAGAAAACTCCCCAAGATTCTTTTTAGCCATATTTCCTATGTTTTGGGGTTTTCTTAAATAGAGACTTATAATAGTAAAATCAAGAATTTAAAGACTAACTAATTTTTTTGGTTTTCCAAATAAAGAGTGAAAGCAAACTAACAAAACTAAAAACAAGAATTAAAACTAGCAAGGTTCCTACTAACCTCACTAGGGTAGCTATTACTTCCACGGCTACGGCGCCAGGAAAAGGGTTGATACCTTTGATCCGGATTACGGATGTGGTATAGCTTCTTTTTCCCTAGTAGACCTAGGTTATCGAATCCTCGGGAAGCAGATGCGCAGTGAAGTTACTTTAACGGACCTTTGGGGTTTTTAGAATTCCTTTTGTGTTTTTACCGGACCAAGAGTTTGCGTATTTTCATTGTTGTCGATGATGGAGAGAGAGGGCCTAGGGCGTTCGGTTTCACCTATAGCTGTGCAAAACATCTGATGGGAATAAAAGATAGAGATAAAGTGTGCATGTAATTGTTAGAGCAAGATACATTATATGTGGGCAGTGCATCCATAAGTGCTATTGCCTCTGCAACCGCTTATAGCAATAACCTACTAGTCTCATCCATAGAATAAAGAGAACTAATTATATGCATAGTGACGTCAACGCTAATCCCAAGTAAATCCCTCACATACAGCCGCACTACCCCTTCTATCACTGGGGTTCCCAACCTGCAGATTAGTCATTACTCATACTCCCTATACCTGGCTCAATCCTCGGGGTCTTGGGTACCTGACAAGTCCTTAGATTGAGGCAAGAGAGGATACAATAATCATCATGTCATACAAACTAATACATGATCCCATCTATGATAAATAACATGCACAAAAGCTACATGGCTAGGCCGAAGCCCTTAGCCCAAGGAGAATTACTCACACATAGAGATGAGATCAACAATCACAAACATTGTAATGGAAATCATAAGATTGATAGCAAATAGTCTTATAGTGTCACCAATCAAAGATGAGATCTACTATTACAAGTGGTGGAATATGGCTATGGTGGTGTAGAAGGGCTTTGGAGATTAGATCGAAGTCTATTCTTCCGGCGGCTCTTCGGTGTGTGGATGGAGATATGGAGGCGGCTGATAATCTAGGGTAGGGACTTTCGAGGATCTTTTCTCGTTGCCCGGGGCTTCTTTATATAGGGGTCCCTTGACGAAATCTGTTCTATTTGACCTAGCAGTGTCGTTGGCAACTATACAGACAGAACTATACAACCGTAATTTTATTCCGGTCGTTAAAGCGTCTGCCTCCGACCCACGACTCCTGGTTTCTTCTGGTTGTTGGAAATCTTGTATATTTGACTTTAATGTAGTGATTCCCATCATCAAACATCATTATCTGCACAAGAAAAAATAGAAGGAAAGGATTGCATACCTCTTTGATTATTAGGCATTAGTTGGCAGGGTTTAGAGAGATATTTCATCAAATATATGAATAATATCTAGTTTAAATATGGACGTAGATGGCTATATTTTAGATCCATGAAGGCATAAGGACTTGATGTTTGCGTGATTGCCGGCTTCTTCATTGCTTGCTCTTCCTATGTGCGATACTTCACATCCGTCAAATTGGGCCTCCATAATGCTATACAGATCACGGTAGGCAATCATGTTGTCGCTGATAGCGTCACACTGGTTCATTGCTTGCTATGCTACAAGATTAAATCACCGAATATTTTGAGGCGAGTTGCATCGCAAGCTTTAGGCATACGCATACCATGCACCAAGGCCTCATACTCAACTTCATTATTGGATGCGTTTGCGAAGCTCATCTGAAGTCTGTATCGCATTTTATCACCTTGTGGTAATACTAGTATGACTGCTGCCCCCGCTCCTTCCATTCTTTTTGATCCATCAAAGTACATTGTCCATGTGCTAGAAAGGTGGTGGGCCCACGCATTGTAGTTCAGTCCATTCAGTGATAAAATCGGGCAGAACTTGTGATTTAATTGCTTTATGCTTCTCGTACGTGATATCTCGAGGGGGAAGCTCAATGCCCCATAGAGAGACGTGTCCAGTTGCTTCTAGATTGTTGAGGATATTGGATAGAGGTGCTTCGTTGACCATTGTGATCAGGTGTTCTGAAAAATAGTGGCACGACTTTCGTGTTTTCATAAACACTCCATATGCTAGTTTCTGATAATTTGAGTACCTTTGTTTGGATGGTGAGAGGACCTCACTCAGGAAATAAACTGGCCTCTGAACAACGTGGGTTTTCCCTTCTTTGGGTCGTTCTACGACCAGAACCATGCTGACCACCTGATTAGTGGCAACAATGTAAAGAAGTAGTGCCTTTTTTCTCACGGAGACACGACAAAAGGCGATGCCGAAAGTGTTCTTTTCAGATCTTTGAAGGCACGCTGAGCTTCTTCCATCCACTCGAATTTATCTGATTTCCTCATGAGGGCGTAGAATGGTAGTGCCTTTTCTCCTAGACGAGCAATAAAACGGCTGAGTGCTGCAACTCGCCCAGCCAGCTGTTGTACTCCTCGAAGATTCGTTGGATTTTTCATTGTTAGGATCGCCTGTATTTTCTCGGGATTGGCTTCGGTTCCTCTTGCTGATACGAGGTATCCGAGGAGTTGCCCTGTAGGGACTCCAAAGGAGCACTTCGTCGGGTTGAGTTTGATGCATAACTTGTCGAGGTTCTCAAATGTTTCTTGGAGAGCATTGATAAGAGAGGACCCTTGCTTTGTTGTAACTATGATGTTGTCGATATACACTTGTACGTTTGTGCCAATTTGGTCTCCTAGGCAATTCTACAAAATCCGTTGATATGTTGCCCCGACATTTTTTAGGCCAAAGGGCATTGTTGTATAGCAGAATATGCCATAGGGCGTGATAAATGTTGTTTTCTTCTGATCTTCCTCCTTCATCCGAATTTGATGGTATCTTGAATATGCGTCTAAAAAGGAAAGACGTTCGCACCCCAAAGTTGCATCGATTATTTGATCAATTCGTGGCAGTGGGAAGTGATCCTTTGGACAATGCTTATTCAATGCAGTGAAGTCAATGCACATCCGTAATTCTTTTGTATTTTTCTTTGGGACACATACTGGATTTGCGACCCACTCTGCTTTCTCTAATTCTTTGATGAATTTGGCGTCAGTTAGGCGATGGAGCTCCTTTCCAATGGCTTTCATTTTGGCTCTGCGAAGTGACTGTTTTATTGGCTTCACCTTTGGATCCAAGTTTAATGCGTGCTCAGCGAGTTCCCTGGAAATTCCCGGCATGTCAGAAGGCAACCATGCGAAAATCTCCCAGTGCTCACGGAGGAAGTCGATGAGCGCGCTTTCCTATGCGGGACCAAGATTGGAGGCCACAAATGTCGTCTTCTTTGGGTTAGTAGGGTGGATATGTACTTCCTTTGTATCTTTTGTGGTATCAAAAGCCTGGTCGGGATTGACACGCGCTATTGCCAGAGGTTCTGCGATTGCCGAATTTTTAGCTGCTCAAACTCAGCTGCCATCCCGAATGATTCAGAGATTTTGTTAAACTCCCGATCGCAATGGTCGGATCATATGAAGATGCCCGATATGCATAATGCGGGGCTGCCATGAATTGTGCAATAGCTGGGCGACCCATGATCGCATGATACTGTGATGGCTAGTCCATGACTTCGAACTTGAGCTTTTCTCGCGTGAAATTTTCCTTGGATCCAAAAAGCAACGTTAAGAGATATTTTACGTAAGGGAATTTTGGCATTACGTGGTACTGATGTCTACGCACTTCTATTCTTGTAGACAGTTGTTGGGCCTCCAAGTGCAGAGGCTTGTAGAATAGCAGCAAGTTTTCCCTTAAGTGGATTACCCAAGGTTTATCGAACTCAGGGAGGAAGTGGTAAAAGGTAGTCCCTCTCAAGCAATCCTGCAATCAAGATACAAGAAGTCTCATGTGTCTCCAACACACCCAATACACTTGTCAGGTGTATAGGTGCACTAGTTCGGCGAAGAGATAGTGAAATACAAGTGGTATGAATAATTATAAGTGGTAACGGTGCGAGAAAATAGCTTGATGGCGTGGAAGAGACTACAGGCAAACTGAAATAAAGATGGAAGCAAGCAAACATGTAACAGATCTAGTAGCAAACGTTGTTTTAATGCTTAGGAACAAGGCCTAGGGATCATACTTTAACTAGTGAACACTCTCATATAAATATATTATCTTCATGATACTACTCTGAACTACTCTCCGGTTGGACACTCTAATCCATGGTAGGGCTATAACAACACACCTCAAAGTAAGCCTTTTCCATCTAGATAACCCCACACTATCACCTTGAGCACTAGATGGTTCCAACAAACACCACAATTTCATAAAGACATCCAACTCCAAATATAACTCATAACAAGTATTTGTAGTCTCTAGCCTAAGTGCCACCATGGTGTGCACGCTGTCACTTTCACACACATGGGGAGAGCAGAGATCTATTAAAGCACTTGAGTACCAAGGTAGATCTATATATTACAAGCTCATGATCTCAATAAGCTCATGCATAGAGAGAGATGAACACATAGCTATCGGTAGAGCCCTTAGCCTCAAGAGAGAACTAGTCCCTCCTCATCATGGGAATCAGCAACAGTGATGGAGATGGTGGTGGAGATCGATGGAGATGGCTCCGGGGGCACTTCCCCATCCTGGCAGGGTGCCGGAACAGAGACTTTCTGTCCCTCGAATCTCCCCTTCGGTGGCGGTGGCGCTGCGGAACTTTTCGTGGATTTCTGATCGACTATCTAGGGTTTTGCATCGGGGGGAATATATAGGCGAAGGGGCAAGGTCGGTGGCCGGCCAGGGGGCCCACACCATGCCCTGGCGCGGCCTGGGGGGACCCGCGCCTAGGGGTGGTCTGGGCACCCTGTGGCCCCTCTCCGGCTCTCCTTCTGGCTCCGTGAATCTTCCGGGAAAATATCAACTTTGGCTTTTGTCCGGTCCAATTCCGAGAATATTGATTTTCTGACTTTCCTGGAACCAAAAACAACAGAAAACAGGCAACTGGCACTGTGTCTCTTGTTAATAGGGTAGTCCAAGAAATCATATGAAAAGTACTCCAAAGTGTGGACAAAACATAAGAAAGTAGATAAAACCGAGCATGGAACATCAAAAATTATAGATACATTTGAAATGTATCAACATCGCCAAGCTTAACTCCTGCTCGTCCTCGAGTAGGTAAGTGATAAAAATAAAGAATAATTTTTTAGGTGACATGCACCATCATAAACTTGATCAAAGTATTTGTAAAACATTCAAAGATGGGATCATAGTACTTCAATCATAACATGAAAGACAAAGTTCTAACAATAAGGCAAAGCAACTATGTTGCAACATGAAAAGGCACAAACAAAAGATTCATGAATAACAATACTTTGCAAGACGTTTGTTTATTCCACATAAAGAAAACATAGCATAGTGGCATTCAGCTTGTCCCCCATAGAGTAGCAAATATAAATGCATAGGACACCTTCAAAGTTCATAAGAGTGACTAGATACAAATAGTTTAAAACAAGCAATATCAAAGCTATGCATCAATCAACAAGTCTTGGGACAATGCACATAGAACTAAGAATGACCACTATGCTCTCAAAGTAGGTGCATAAAGATAGAAGGTGGAGACTCAACATAAAAGTAAAAGAAAGGCCTTCATAGAAGGAAGTAGGGATTCAAGTCTTTTAGCTCTCATTTACCCTATCATAAGCATCTTGAAGGTGATTAAGGTTAAAGTGACACAACTAAGAGGATATGCTTGACAAGTTATAAACCGAAATCTCATGCCCCTTACTTACGAAGACCGAACCTCATGCTACTCAACTTTAGTCACAAGTAAGCTCTTGTCATTGTAAGTACATATGTATCATAAAGAACCGCCAACGGGGTACCCCTTGCACATGATACATGAGCTACCCTATAATCAAAATGACAAGGCAAGCAGACAATGAGCATCTCAGCGATCTTTTTATTTGCATAGGTTTTTATTGAGGATGCTTCATAGAGTACTCATTATGGTGATGCTGCAAGTTTCCACCATGATTAGGCATGGCTTAGGCTAGTGGCCCAGGCGTTTCTCTAACACATATACAAACTCCATGATCTTACAAGTTCCACCTTTATTTCACACCGCCGGGATCCATAAGCAAAAGAACATGATATCAACGGGGTACAAAGTACAAGTGCAATGTTGAAAGCGTTCCCCATGATACATGGTTCTGCTAATTTCAACTTATAAAGCACAAGCATATACGCAACAAAGAAGGACCCAATGGTTCAAGTTTATTAGATGCAAAAAAGTAAAGTGTGCCATCAAGTTCGTGAGAGCTTTAATCACTAGTTTTCTCATAACAAGTTTAATTTGGAAGGTAAACAAAAGCATGAATATACTTGGAATAGCAAATTCTAATAGGTAAATATGGTGGAATCTTTGGAATAACTTGGTTTTAGGAGTTGGATGCATGAGTGGAACTCATACTTGGTTATGGAGGCTAGCTAAAGACTGGGAGCGACCAACTGAGAGAGCAATAATGGCCATAATCATGCAAAGCGACAAAACATCATTAATTAAAGCATAAAGTGATATTACAAGTAGAAAACTAAATGATCATCGAGGCTATAGTGACTTGGGATAGTCATAACATGGTGTGATCATGCGCCAAGTCAACCCAAACAAAGCATCAAAGGAGAATACCACAATATTATGCTTTTATATGCTAAAACAACGCATGATTCATCCAAGGCACATTAAGCAATCTCAATTGTTTATAAAAATTCATGCTACATCAAATAATACTAAGCATAAAGCCAAAACAATATCAAGCATGGCATGACAAAGCATAGGCCACAGTCAAAAACAATCTCTCTTTACCACTTAAGCATGAGCTTTCCTACTCTTTTCCAATCCAAACCAAACTATTCGAAAACCAATGTATGAAAGAGGGGGGTCCAACCAATTTATTCAGCAAACTAAGCAAACAAAGCAAATGAAAAACCAAAACGAAAACGAAAAAGAAGACGCTCCAAGAACAACAAAACTGTGCATGAAACAATAAAAATGAAGTTTGGAAGAAACCTAGGATTTTTATTGATAAAGAAGGGGATGCCTTGGGCATCCCCAAGCTTTGACGCTTGTACTTCTTGGATATTTCTTGGGGTGACACGTGTGGCATCCCCATGCTTGAGCTTTAGTCCATTCTTCATCTCATTACTCATTCCTTCCATACACCTGAAATTTTTCCTTCACACAAAACATCACACAATCTTTATTAACAACATTAGTGCACTCAAGATAATAAGTCTTAGGTTCAGTTCTAACACCAATAAAACTTCCATTAAAACACTAGCTACTATAGCACTTCCCTCAAAAATCTCAATTCCCCAAAAGAACTAAAAAAGGAACCAACAAGAAGCAAATGCAAATAATGGCAGAAATCTGTCAAAACAGACCAGTAGGTAAAAACAATTTTTTTCGAAGACCTTCTGTTGCTCAAATAGAAAAGTGTTGAACTAAAGAAAGTTAGATAACAACCTGGGGCAGAAGCACAAAACTTCACGCCTCAAAAGGACGTACCGAGATTTCACATGAATTTTTACGGTGAAACATAGAAATCTGTTTTGGGACAGCAACTTTCCCAATCATTACTTCTCTCTCATTAGAAGTTACTCTTGGCACAAAAAGCAAATAAAAAGGATAAGGAGCGGTTATTACAGAGGTAATAACTTTCAAGACTCATCTAAAACTTTTGGGTTATCTCCCAATAAGTACTTTTCTTTAATGCCTTTAAGTTAGGCTTGATAGTTTGAGAAGATGCTCACATAAGAAATATGAATTGAAGTAAAAGAGAGCATCAAGAAGCAAATTCAAAACACATTTAAGTCTAACCCACTTCCTATGCATATGAATCTTGTAAAGAAACAAGTCATGAAAGCACAAAACAACAAGCATAGTAAAGCAAAACAAGTGCAACTTCAAGACTTTCAACATAAAGAGGGGAAACCTAATGTTGCTGAGATACATAAAACCATGTTTCCCTCTCTCATAATAACTTTTAGTAGCATCATGAATAAAATTAACAATATAACTATCACATAAAACATTATTATCATGATCCACATGCATATAATCATTATTTCTCTCCACATAAGCATAGTCATCCTTATCAATCATAGTGGGAGCAAATTCAACAAAATAGCTATCATTATTATTCTCATCACCATAATCATCAAATCTAGGAGGCATATTGTAATCATTAATTTTCTCCTCAATAGTAGGTGGACTGAAAATATGATATTCATCATTGTAATCATCATATATTGGAGGTTTTGTATCATCATAAGCAATAGAATAGCTATCTTCCAAAGCCGGGGAACTAAAAAGATCATTTTCATAAAAACTAGCTTCCCCAAGCTTAGACTTTTCCATAGCATTAGCAATAATGGTGTCCAAAGAATTCATACTAACAACATTGCTATTAGCATGCAAATAAAGTTCCATAGGTTTTTTAATTTTCTCTTCAAACACTTCATGTCCTAACTCAAGATAAATACTATAAAGCTCTCTAATTTTGTTGTTGTTTTCCATTAAGCCTAACTAGTGAAAACAAGAAACAAAAAGACAAAATTGTAGAATCTAAAGTAAATAACTTTGAGCACTCGCACCGGAGGATGTGAGTACCTTTTACCTTACCTCCCCGGCAACAGCGCTAGCAAATAGGTGTTTGCCATGGGAGGTTCTTCTTCTTTAATCCTCCAGTGTGAATACCTTTTACCTTACCTCCCTGGCAACGGCGCCAGAAAATAGTTGATGTCTACGCACTTCTATTCTTGTAGACAGTTGTTGGGCCTCCAAGTGCGGAGGTTTGTAGAACAGCAACAAGTTTTCCCTTAAGTGGATTACCCAAGGTTTATCGAACTCAGGGAGGAAGTGGTCAAAGGTAGTCCCTCTCAAGCAATCCTACAATCAAGATGCAAGAAGTCTCGTGTGTCCCCAACACACCCAATACACTTGTCAGATGTATAGGTGCACTAGTTCGGCGAAGAGATAGTGAAATACAAGTGGTATGAATAATTATAAGTGGTAACGGTGCGAGAAAATAGCTTGATGGCATGGAAGAGACTATAGGCAAACTGAAATAAAGATGGAAGCAAGCAAACATGTAACAGATCTAGTAGCAAACGGTGTGTTAATGCTTAGGAACAAGGCCTAGGGATCATACTTTAACTAGTGAACACTCTCATATAAATATATTATCTTCATGATACTACTCTGAACTACTCTCCGGTTGGACACTCTAATCCATGGTAGGGCTATAACAACACACCTCAAAGTAAGCCTTTCCCATCTAGATAACCCCACACTGTCACCTTGAGCACTAGATGGTTCCAACAAACACCACAATTTCATAAAGACATCCAACTCCAAATATAACTCATAACAAGCATTTGTAATCTCTAGCCTAAGTGCCACCATGGTGTGCACGCTGCCACTTTCACACACATGGGGAGAGCAGAGATCTATTAAAGCACTTGAGTAGCAAGGTAGATCTATAGATTACAAGCTCATGATCTCAATAAGATCATGCATAGAGAGAGATGAACACATAGCTACCGGTAGAGCCCTTAGCCTCGAGAGAGAACTACTCCCTCCTCATCATGGGAATCAGCAATGGTGATGGAGATGGTGGTGGAGATCGATGGAGATGGCTCCGGGGGCACTTCCCCATCCCGGCAGGGTGCTGGAACAGAGACTTTCTGTCCCCCGAATCTCCCCTTCGGTGGCGGCAGCACTGTGGAACTTTTTGTGGATTTCTAATCGACTATCTAGGGTTTTTGCATCGGGGGAATATATAGGCGAAGGGGCAAGGTCGGTGGCCGGCCAGGGGCCCACACCATGCCCTGGCGTGGCTTGGGGGTACCCGCTCCTAGGGGTGGTCTGGCCACCCTGTGGCCCCTCTCCGTCTCTCCTTCTGGCTCCGTGAATCTTTCGAGAAAATATCAACTTTGGCTTTTGTCTGGTCCAATTCCGAGAATATTGATTTTCTGACTTTCCTGGAACCAAAAACAACAGAAAACAGGCAACTGGCACTGTGGCTCTTGTTAATAGGTTAGTCCAAGAAATCATATGAAAAGTACTCCAAAGTGTGGACAAAACATAAGAAAGTAGATAAAACCAAGCATGGAACATCAAAAATTATAGATACATTGCAATTGTATTGTAATTAGCTTCTGGATCCTAGTGGATGGGCGCCCTTTCTGAATCATTGACATTACTCCCTTTGACCTAGGGTATTTAGTACCTTGATTTGTTGTGTTTTGCGGCTACCCTGCTGGCAGGTGTACCGGCGGCGGTGGTGGTGCGCCGATGGCTAACGTGCCAGGCATAGTGGTGTATCCTCGGCTTGCTGCTTTTGTTGCCTTTACGTTGCATAGCTCTTGCATCTTCAAAAATGTTCGGCAATCTTTCATGAGATGGTTGGATTGTCTTTTGCCCGTTGAGTCGACGTAAAAGTACATATTGCAGGGTCCTTCTAGCATTTGCATTGCGGACATAGGTGGGTCCTAGGATCTTGATTGTTATCGTGGTGTTGATTGGATTCCTCCGATGTCGTCCCTGTTGTGGCGGTGCCCGCCGTTATAATCATCGTTTCTATGATTATCCTCTCCCAAGAAACTAGTTGCCACATTACTTGGTCCCATGTGTCCGGCGTTGTTCCTCTGTCTTCTGTTGCTGTTGCGTTTTTCCCTATATTCTTCGGGTGAATGTGTTCGTTTGTTATGTAGTGCGTCTTCTCCATCAGCCCAGCGATTTGCTATGTCCATTAGCTACGAAATTGTTTTGGGTTTGACCCATCCTAGTTCTTCTATGAACTCTCAGCAGCGGAGGCCGTCATTGAAGGCGTCAATTGCCCTTTCATTGGATATGGTCTCGACTGAGTTCTTGATGATATTCCATCACTGAATGAATGCTCTTATTGATTCTCTAGATTTCTTCTTTCACGCCCGCAATTGCTCTAGAGATACAGGTCGTTTGAATGTGGGGTGAAAATGTCGGATGAATTTATCTTCAAGGTCGTTCCAGCTGCTGATGGAATCTTCTCATAGTTGCCTAAGCCATGACCGTGCAACACCGGTTAAGTGTAGCTGCATGCTTTGCATTGCGGTGGTTGTGGAGCCGCCTGTAGCTTGACGGTGGCCAAATAATCTGCTAGCCAAGCTTCAGGTTCCTGTAGTCCATTGTACTTCTGGCGGTCATGCAGAAGTTTGAAGTCTTTAGGTACTGGGATTTTACGAACCCTCTGGGTAAAGCAATAGGCTCCGCGTAACTCATAGTCATCTTCACCGTCACTGTTGTAGTATCTAAAGTTGCGGTTCTCATGCCTTGATCCGCTGTTCCTATGTTGTGTGTTGTCGTTTCTTGCACTATTTCATGGTTCGGATCCTAAGAAGTGCACCCGATGTGGTGACCGAGATCTTTGGGTGTGCCCCACCTACCGAGGGCTACTGCGACGGCATGGGTACCTATCAGGTTGGTGCGTGATTCCCTATTCTGCTTGTGCAAGAGATGCCCCTACCATGTCGAGGTTCATTGAAGTGGAGCGATGAAGAACCGTGTGGGGATCCTCGGGAGCGGGTT
This sequence comes from Avena eriantha, assembly GCA_910589775.1. Classification (NCBI taxonomy): domain Eukaryota; kingdom Viridiplantae; phylum Streptophyta; class Magnoliopsida; order Poales; family Poaceae; genus Avena; species Avena eriantha. The sequence continues at coordinate 399,772,741 of OU342741.1, forward strand.
GAGTTGTGAGTAAGTACGTTTGTGCAGCTACGATTGTTGCCTAGGCTGTTTTTTCTTTAATGTCTCCTATTTGATCTACCAACATAAACGACAAATAGAGATCTTGAGTTAATTTGTTTCTTTCGGCTTCTGGGATGTTCTAAAGCCATGATGTTCCTCTTCTCGGTGGTACTCCCCTAGTTACACTTCCTGATCCTCGGGTAGAGCTTAGCTATGCTCGTCGTAGGCTGGATTCATCGGCTAGTCCTTTTCTTTCATCGAGTTTCCTTTGCATCCTTAGCAAGTCTCTCTTTTTATGGTGAAGCAGGTATTGGTATGTTAGTAAATCTTCGTGTGTGGCATCGGCTATCATTGGAACTGCACCCGACATTGCTTACCTTGCTTTTTGCCATGCTTCTGCTGGTAGTCGGAGAGTTCGCCTCTCGCCTCTGCGTGGTTCTCCTCCTCCTAGGATTATGCAGTTGTTCGTTGGGTCTCCTTCGTTTCCTTGGTTCCCTTCGTTGTTGTGATTTCCTGCATTGTCATCCGATAGAATATCATTGGGGTTAAGAATAGGGTTACCCTTAGAGTCGCTATGTGTTAAAGGGTCCTTGATGATCACACACACTTGGTGGCATGTTATGTATGGACTAGTGACGTCATCGTCAGATCCGAAGGACACACTCTCTAGGGGATTAGTGAAGTCCGGTAGTTTCTGTTCTAGGTAGATCTCAGCCATTCGAATTCCAAAGTCGATAGTTTCTCCACTTTCTTCAGGTTACTCGTTTATTGATCCACATGGCGTGGCTGGCTGGTGGTCTGACCCAAGGGAGAGATCATCGTAGAGACCATCAAGGTCCCCTAGATTTGCTGTCTTTTCAATGTTTTCTTCGGCCTTCTCCGCCTGTAGTGTGGCTTCCATGAATGATCCGACAGATGATGCGACTATCGCCTTAGGCACATATTTTTCGACCGACGGTCCCGATCAGATCAGAGCCGAGAGGTGCCGTTCTTCGGGATCCTCCACTTGAAAGTGGAAACTTCCGATGATGAGATCGGATCTGCTATTGAAATCGAAGGGTATCGAAACAGGGGTAGGCGGGCGTGGTGCCGCTTCCATTGGATTGCTGCTTGATGAAAAGGGGTCCGTCGAATCCATGACTCCAACACTCAGGTTTCCCACGGATGGTGCCAATTGATGAGGGGTAACCTCGGCAATTCCCATGGTTATGGACTTAGGGTTTCGTGGAAAAGAGAATGTTGGGTATTTCATTGGATGTTAGGCAAACAAGGGAGTCAAAGTCGTCTGATTATTGATGAACAAAGCTATTACAGATCACTTGGGAGTTTTTTTGGTACCTTCTCGTAGGCTTGTCCTGTCCTATATATAATAGGCTGGGTCTCAAAGCCGTATACGGATAGGTTACATATGTATGATTACAACACCAACACAATGTCGGTTCATATTTCCTTTCCTAATACAACTAAGGCTTTCATGGGATGCTTCTTGGGCCATCATCTTGAATCTTCATGGGTCGCGAGCCTTTATGCAGCTAGGGTAACAAATCATAAGCACCCGAGTAATCATACCCATGTCAACTGGTATTCCCCTTATGTTTCCTCAAATGGCGAACCCATACACATACCAAAGACATGCATCGGACATGGTGTTCCCCATGAGAAAATCTGCCTAGGGCCTGCGCCCCTATCTTTCAACTTGTTTCCCCGGAGGGATATCCCGGGGGTCCCCTCGGCCCGCCTCTCGTCTCCCTAGGCTTCCATCACGGGGAGACTCCTCGGCGAAGCCTTTGGTCATGGACCCCATAGTCCTCCCCTCCTCGTGAAGGACAACTCATCTTCTTCAATCCTAGCGCAGAGGTCCACCATGCTGAATAGCCTAGACACCGTGCTCATGCCCCGGACTCGTATTTCTCTCTAGAAGAGTGCATAACACATTTATCTCCGGAGGGCTCGGATGACAAGTGTGGGAGGCACCTCATGTACGGTGTCGAGGATGATCCAGAATCGATGTAGGTAGTCCCGGAGGCTCTCCCCTGGCCATTGGTGGATATCATTGATGGTGCTAGATATTCCAGGCCAGCGCCACCATCTTGGTAACCGTACCCCATTTTGGGGATGTATGGTCGCCTAGGAGACGGACCATCCTGTCAGCATGCAGGTGCAGAGTGGAGTAGGAGGGTCGGGGCCACCGATGCACAGGACGGTGCTTCGCCTCCGCTGGCCTTTCTAGGTGAGTCTCCCTTTTGCCTGGACCTCACTAGGGCCCTAGCCATGATCCCTGCCTGACCTTGATCGTGGGTTGATGGATTCGGCCAACAAAGGTCACCGAGGTTACGCCCCTACCTGGCACGCTAGATGTCGTTTCATGGTGTTCGACATATGGGGTATGAGCCCCCCTTTGTTGTTTAACTAGGCGCGCAACGTCCGGCGAGCTCGATCGACGAGATAGACGAACACAATCAGAGAGAGAGAGACTGATGGCTCTAATATTTTCCATCTTCCAATGCGTTTAAACGTTGTTTTTGGTCAAGCAATTGCCAAAGAAACTCACAAATCTTGCCACTAATGACTAATAATTGCAAAGATATGCAAATCCCTTCTTTGATTTATGTTGTTCAGGAAATCATGGCTTTTAAAGCGAAATAAGGAGTCATAATGAAGGATTTTGAGGAAGTACACACGACCAAGTAATTGGAGAAGCATTCCAGGGCACCTGCAAGCTTAACGACCACTGGTACGGGCACGTTCCGCCCATACCGCCCATCCGTACTAGGTGGCGACAACTTCGTCTCATCAAATCCTACAACTTTTGTAAAGACGCCTATATATTTTGAGGCTCCAGCTGCCGGCCAGAGGGCCTCCATTCTTAGATTGCATCACAACTACCCCAAAGGAGATCCACACCATTGGTCATCACTTCCCCCATCCATCCATGCACTAGCCATAGCCATTGCTTTGTATTTTAGATCTCCTTGTGATTTGGCGACCATTGTAAGAATATTTGATTTGAATTTAAGTATTTGTATGATGTTTTCTATCCCGATCTATTTGTTATGAGTGAGTATTCCTCACGGGCTGCGGGTTGGGGAGAAACCTCGCAGCAATTATGTGCATCCAAATCATGGCAGAATTGTATTTTGTTTAGAATTGTGATTTGTATGCTTTGTTTCTTCGTCTCTTGTCTCGATCTATGGACTTGTAGGTACCCAAGATCCCATAGATTGACAAAGGCTTGAGGTGAGATACTTGGCTAGCAGCGATCTCATAGGAACCTCAGTGACAGAAATCGTTGTACGGTCTTCGCTTAGCGCCCCATTCGGGATCAACAACAACATCACCACTTAAAGCTTTGATCTGTGTTTTGCACTTAATAATCGTTTGTAACCCGTGGCTTCAGTGTACTCTTAGTTGGATTAAAAGTCTATTGCTATGCCCACTGCATCACGAGGGCTCTAGAATATTAGGATGTGTTTCCCACAAGAGATTATCTTGATACAAACATTATACATGACTATGCTTATTATTATCTTTTATCCCATTTGATGTGCAGCTGCAGGTGGATCTTCAACCCTAGCCTATCTCCATCCATTGATTCAAACCCGTTATAAAGTAAACTAGATTGGTCCGTTCAACTAAGGTAAAACGAACAAACAAAGTCTTGTAGACGTGTCCTTTTTTATTACCTTTTAGCAGTGCTTTTCGAGGTTCGATTAAACCTAGGTCTTCTAGGGAAAAAGCTATTATACTACATCTGTGAATCCGGATCGAAGGTATCAACCCTTTTTCTGGCGCCGTTGCCAGGGAAGCAATTTCGCTATCCTGGTGAGGTCACTAGAGACCTTGTTTTAGTTTTATTATTAGTTGCAGTTTAATTCTTGTTATTAGTTTACTTTCTTTTTATCTATTTGAAAACCCCAAAAAATTAGTTACTTGTATTCGTTTTCATTAATTAAAAATTACCAAAAATATAAGAGCCATGGCTCAAAAGAGATTAGGGGAGTATGCTACTTCCACTGATGATTTTATTCGTGCACCCATCACTCAGCCCATAGTTGATGTAGAAACATATGAGATAAAGCCTAACCTTTTAAGTTTGGTTCAACAAAACCAATTTTGGGGGTTCATCCGCTGAATATTCGGGATTGCACTTAAATACATTTACTGAAATTTGTGACATGATGCGTATTAAGGATGTAGATCCAAATGTTGTTAAGCTAAGATTGTTTCCATTCTCTCTTAGAGGAAAGGATAAGGATTGGTTGCTAGCTCTACCAAAGGGCACTATTAAATCTTGGGAGGAATGTACTAATTTGTTTATGACTAAATTTTCCTGCCCAGCTAAGACTATGCAGCTAAGATCCAACATTACAAGTTTTAGACAAGAAGACCATGAGCCACTAGCGCTTGCGTGGGAAAGGATGAAAGAAGCCATAATGAACTGTCCTAATCATGGGATTGAAGAGTGGCTTATATTACATTTGTTTTATAATGGTCTTAACCCCATGTCTAAGTCTATGCTAGATACTGCAGCAGGAGGAACGGTCATGGGAAAGCATGTGAGTGTTGCAAAGAAGTTACTTGATGATATGCAAAATAACCATGCCCAATGGCATGTGGAAAGAACCTCGAAGAGAGTAAGTTCAATTACCGAGGTAAACAATGAAGAGCTTACATCTAAGATAGATAAATTGCTTTGCTTAGTAAAGGGTAAGGAAGATACCCAAGTTAATGCCATCACTACCGATGTTAATGATGTTAATTTTATAGCTTGCACTCCTTTTAATCCTGCATGGAAAAATAATTATGCTTCTAATGTTCATAAATATCATGCTAATACTACATGAGCTCCTTATAATAATTATGATAATACTAATGGAGCAAATCATGGCAATCTCCCGTTTGAGCAAACCGTTAGAACATTTATACAAGCTCAAACCGAGAAAGATAATATGCATATTAAGATTACGGAGAACCATGAAAGTAGTATAGGAAGATTATCTAACCAGGCCGTTGCAATTAGAAATGATGTGAAGGATCTACAGGAAAGAACAAAGACCATTGAGGCTTAGCTGGGTAAGGTAGCCGAGAGCCAAGCTCTCATACTAGTACATTTTGCTGGAAAACCCGAGCCAAATCTGGTAGAAGACCTCAAAATGATGAGAGTGGTGACCAATGATGAAAAACCTGAAGAGCTGGATTATAGTAACGCGCCAGCACTTAAATATACCATGGAAGATCTATTGAAGATGCTCACCGTTAAGAATCCAGGTATAGAACAAGGTAATGATGCTATGTACCAACAATTTATACAACAAGTAGCATGTAAGGTTCGCGATTTAGAGATGGAGTATAAGAGACTAGCCGATAAGATTCCAACTAAGCTAGATGATATCTTTGAGCTCACTATTAAAATTAAGTTGGGAGTTAATGAGATATCCGCACTTTGTGATCTTGGTGCAAGCGTCTCAACAATTTCCAAAAGCTTATTCGATAAGTTAAACTTAGGGCCATTTGTTACAACTGAATTGAGACTCCATCTAGCTAATTCAACTTATAAACAAGCTATTGGGATAAAAGAAAATATAGTTGTGAAATTAAAGGTAGTCATGCTCTTATTGATCTTGTTATTGTGGACATGCCTGAAGATCCCATAGCACCTATAATTCTAGGTAGGCCATTCCTAAGAACTATTAAAGCTTTTATTAATTTACATGAAGGAAATGTGAGAATAGGGCTACCATCTAGAGATCCTTTTGTAGTCCACTTCCCTAGGAAAAAGAAGGGCAAGCCTAATGATGATGATGGTGTAATTACTTTAAAAGCAAACTACTTTGGAGTGGGTGTTCCACTTCAAAAACCTAAGTGATTGCCATCAAGGTCAAGCTAATTGACCTTAACTAGAATCGCTTCATGGGAGGAAACCCATGTGAAATAAAATTTCTCTATATTTCCTATTATATTTTCATTATGTTAGTTTTGTTTTTGTTTTGTTTTTAATAATAGTGTTCAAGAAGACCTATGGAGAGAGTAGAAGAAATAAGGTAATCCTCTATATTTTATTTTACTAACACATGGCCTAAGAAGTATTACTGGATCTTTACTTAGTATTTTTTCTATTATCTAACCCTTTGATAAGATGTGAAAAGGTGCACAGAGCTACTAATCAAATTACTTGAGTTTTGTAGTTCACAATGTTCTTAGCAACCACTGGTACGGCCGGAGTGGACCGTATCATGCGCCCGTACCACCTCAAGGCAAATGAAGATTTTTTTGATGTTTGCCGAAAGGAACAATGTCGATAACGACAACTGGTACGGCCGGACGCACCCGTACCGCGCGCTGATACATTGCAAATGTATCTATAATTTTTGATGTTCCATGCTTGGTTTTATCCACTTTCTTGTGTTTTGTCCACACTTTGGAGTACTTTTCATATGAATTCTTGGACTAACCTATTAACAAGAGCCATAGTGCCAGCTGCCTGTTTTCTGTTGTTTTTGGTTCCAGGAAAGTCAGAAAATGAATATTCTCGGAATTGGACGGGACAAAAGCCAAAGTGCCTATTTTTCCAGAAGACATCAAATGCCAGAATATGAGACGGAGAGGAGCCAGGGGGGCACCACACCACCTGGCCACGTGGCCCAGCCTGGCCCACGCCAGGGGGTGGTGTGGCCGCCTCCGACACCCCCTCAGCCTCTCCTTCCGCCTATAAGATGCCCTCGAGACGAAAACCCTAAGTGTCTGATCAAAAATCCACAAAAGAGTCTGTAGCCACCGTCATCTCCATCCCTTGATCGGGAGGGATCTGAAGCTCTTCCCGACACCCTGCCGGAGAGGGGAATTCACCCTGGAGGCCTTCTTCATCATCATGCAAGCCTCCGGTGTGATGCGTGAGTAGTTCATCCTTGGACTACATATCCATGTAGTAGCTAGATGGCTGGTTCTCCTCCTTTGTGCTTTCATGTTTAGATCTTGTGAGCTCCGTTCATGATCAAGATCATCTATTTGTAATTCTGCATGTTGTGTTTGCGGGGATCAGATGGATATTGAGATGCTATTTCAGATTGATTCTATCATGTCTTTGTTATTTGTGATCTTGCATGCTTTCCGTTGTTAGTAGCTATCTTGGCCAAGTAGATGCTAGCAACTCCAAGAGTTAGTATTTATGCTCGATAGTGGGTTCATGCCTCTGGTAATCTGGGGAAGTGACAGAAATCTCTAAGGTACTAGATGTGCTGTTGCTACTAGGGAGAAAACAACAATCCTTTGTTCATAGAACAATCGTATTGTTTACTTTACATGCAGTTCGTAAAGCAATAATCTGTTGCTTGCAACTTAATACTGGAGGGGGTTCAGATGATAACCTGAAGGTGGATTATTAGTCATAGATGCAGTTGGATGGCGGTCTATGTATAATGTTGTAATGCCCAATCGAATCTCAAAGGAGTCAAGATGATTAGTATATGCATGTATTGCTTTCTCGATGTTTGTCAATTCACCCCGATGTAATTTGTTCACCCAACATGTTATCTATCTTAAGGAGAGCCACCTCTAGTGAACTATGGATCCTGGTCCTTTTTCTTTACATACAATCTACAAACTGTTTACTGCTTTGTGTTTACTTTCTGCAAACTTTTACTTCTTTCCTTTTGATATGTTTAATCCTTTGTTTTCCGCAAAACACGGTGAGATTGACAACCTCATCGCAAGTTGGGGACAAAGTTTTGTGGTTGTGTTGTGCAGGTCTCCAAGTTGCTACTAGCACCGGTAGTGCGCCCTGCCAAGGCTCAGCTAGCAACACCTTTGGGGTGTTTCCTTGCTCCTACTGGTTCGATTAATCCTTGGTTTCATAACTGAGGGAAAGTTGCTGCTGTGCTCATCATACCTTCCTCTTGGGGTTCCCAACGAGCTCTACATCAACATCGCACCAACATTTTTCTGGCGCCGACACTGAGCCATCACACGCCCATACCGTACCCCCGAGCAAATATCAGATTTTAAGCAAAAGTCACCGCAACATTAATGACCAATAGTATGGGTGCGTGTGACCGTACCGCGTACCCGTACCGAGTGCACCGCCTGGGAGCAGTCCTTGTCCCCCAAGGTAAGTCACCCGATACGGGCGGGCTCTGGCCGTACCGCCCGCCTGTACCATGTACGCGGCTGCCATAAGCACCCCGAGGAGGTAACCTAAAAATATCCAAATCATTTTTTCTATTTCTTCTTCCTCCAAACTTCAAATCACCTCCATTGGATCTTCAAATTTACTCAATCTTTCTTCAGTTCTTCACACTCACTCGATCCATGATTCTCCTCTGACCCCCAACTTGTTTGTGCAAAAGATTTACTCAATCATTCATCATTGTCAATCTAGATATAAGTCTTGTTCTTAATTCAATCTTGATATTAAGTATGCCTAGCATTGTTATTAGAGGAGTTTCTTTTGTAGTTAGTGTAGAGAAATACTTATACTATGTTTCTATTGGACCAAAAATTCTATTAGAAATACTTATACTATGTTTCTATTGGACCAACTTATTTGTGTGAAATCCTCTGCACCACCTGTTGATACGTTAACCCCCGAGTCATTTGGCATCGAGTTCACCGAGGCGTTCCATCTAAGCCGTTTTGATCGTCTCAAGATTCGAGAGATCAAGTCCACTAAGGGGGCATGTCCTTATATCCTGAACTAACTTGGCATTCGTGGTGATTTTGATTTACTTTGCAACAATGTTGGTTTGTACAATTTTGTCTTTCAGGATGTTGCGACATATCTCCGCTTGACACTTGAGTTCTTAAGCACCTTGACACACACGGTAGATCCTTATGGTTGTTCCGAGGAACAAAGGCCTAGAGTTGATCGAATTAAATTCCGCCTTATGAACTATGAGTATACTTTGACACTCAGCAAATAGGCTCAATTCTTTGGGTTTGCCAACAACACCATCGATGTACGCATAACTACCTTTGTTTTAGATCCTTCCTCTTCACAATATTTTAATTTGATGAGAATTCATGGAAACACATCAAAGGGAAACCAAATTGATCATCCTGCTATTTGATATTTATTTTATGTGATTGCTAACACATTGCAAGCACGTGGTGAGTTTACTAGAGTTAATGAGGAGGACATGTTGATCCTTGCAAAAGCCACCCTTATCAATTGTAACTTAACGCCAAATTTGGGTGCTCTTCTTGTGTTTTATCTTAAGTATCAGGCTCTTCAATCTCGAGGACCCATATGTGGAGGAGGAATTGTGACCGTTCTTGCACGTGCACTTCACATCAACCTAGATAACATCCAAATGTTGACTGTAGGTAACCGTCTCGGCCTTTCTACTCTAAGAGCATGTGGTATGATTTCTAAAAATCATGGTAGATATTTCTTCAATATTTTCGTGGTATTGCCCACGAGTATGCCATGGAGGGGTCCTCATAGTGCATGTTTAGAGACGTGGGGTAAGGTGGAGAGTTGGCGTGTACGAGATAACACAACTTACCTTGGTTCAAGTACCACAACGGTGGCAGAAGTCTACTCCTGGTATAAAACACTACAATGGCAATTCGCTGAGTTACAGAGATATGTTCACTATGCGAGGTGTTGCACGTTGTACGTAACAATCTAGGTTGTGCCCTAAAGTCTCCCACGGGTCCGGCTTATAAAGGCGCCAGAACCTAGGGCTTACAGGGAAAGGTCCTTGTCGGACAAGGTAAAGAGTCCTACACTAATACGAACTAGTCTTTTGTGTCTTGCACTCCAAGGCTCCGAGTATGTCGGTGACTCCTGTGTAGCCTTTCAATATCCGACATGGGCATCCCTTCTAGATCTGTCTAACTAGGCTGCCCAGCAGGCCATAGGCCTTGCTACCAACTATGGGCCACCCGGGTTAGCTAGAATAAGGACGTGCTATAGTGATACCCATTTAGCATATCCCCAACAGTAGCCCCCGGAGGACTGTAAAATCTTGCGTCGTCTTGCCCATTGATCTTGAATGCTCCGTCTAGGTGATGCCGGCAATCCTTCAAGCAATATCAAAGATCTCTGAAAGAACCCTGCAATCCTCTCCGGCTTCGCAATGTAGCCGGAGATTCCTCGAGTCTTCGTTTCCAAAACCGGACAATTTCCGTCTTCGATGGAATCTTCACATGTGATATTTCACTGCAACTGTCAGGAGGATGACGTAGGGTGCAGCCTACACTACCTCGGAACTGATAGAAGGCAGGGAATTAATCATCAGCTATTTTAATGCGCACAAAATCCGAAATGGTAAAGCGGCAAAGACGGAGGACGTGGAGAAATTACCACGCACATTCGTATCCACGTCGGCAACACTCCGTCCATTAGATCCCTTTGCACGAATCTTGACGCAGGGTCTATATATTTTCACTGTGTCTAGGTTATTTTATTTTTACACGCATTCACTTCCTCGTCTTCATCTTCCTCCAGCCGCGCGCCCATTCAAGCTCCTCCTCGGAAAACCCTAGCTAGATCCCTCCTCTTCTCCACCTACTCCCATCATCACAATGGCCTCCAGCAGCTCCATCCCTTCAACGACAGCGACCCTCGAGGCTACTTCAGAGCCATCTCAGGGAGTAACTGTCTCGCTGGAGGGGGTGGTGGTCCCTATCACCGCCGTGGTGGAAACCACCGGCGACGACCAAGAACGAGCGGTGCCAGATGCCGCTGAAGAGGATAATGACTCTCACAAGGGAGTGTGGAGGGGCTCTGACCTCTCCGCCGAAGATTTGCAAGAACTGGTCACTAAGGGGTATCTCCCCGCGACGAAGGATTTGGTCTGGCGGTCAGCATCGTCCGGCGAGGTGGCTCCTTCTCCCCAAGCCGGAGAGAAGGTGTATACTTCAAAGCCCAACTGGTACGAGGCATAAGCCTGCCAGTCTCTAAGTTCTTCCTGGACGTCCTCTGGCACTTCCGGGTACTTCCCCACAACCTCTCTCCCAATAGCATCCTAGTCCTTAGCAACTTCGTAGCTCTATGCGAAGGATTCCTGGGCATCAAACCTAGATTAGATCTGTTCATGTACTTTTTACCATCAAGAGAGAGTCCGTAGAGTCCAAGGATGAGTTGCGGATTTGTGGAACCATTAGCTTTAAGATCCGGCCTAGCCGGCGCTTCCCCAACATCGTAGGGCATGTGTCATGCAAGAACTGGCAGCGCACATACTTCTATGGCCCAGATATTCCCCTTCCGGACTGCCTTGAGACATATCCCGACTTTGTCAATGGATAACGCCACCGAAGTGCCTGCATGGCGGACCCCAGCCTCTCTTCTGTCTGACGACGAGGCCAATCGTGCCGTAAGGCGGATTGAATTGCTCGTGGACGAAGGTCTGACGGGCTTGGACCTAGCCATGTGCTGGTTTGTTAGGCGGATCTAGTCTCTGCAGCACCGCGCCGAGTTTATGTGCAAATACACTCAAGATAGGAGGGATCCCATGCGAATTTCACGGGATAACTTCTCCACTGACTCTATCAAACTCTGGCTAAAGGACATCATCAAGGTGAAGGACAGGAAGCGTGGCTTCAAGATCACCTATGACATGTTCGGCTGCGGTAAATGCCCAGAGGTAGCTTTTGTTTCCTTTGTTGCTCGTTATATACTCTAAGGTTTTTCTGACTTGAAGTTGTCAGTCTAACACTCCTTTGTTTCCTAGCTGGCGACCTTGGTAGCGAACCAGATGGCCTCCTAGGTCTATGATCCCAAGCTGAAGGATATCCATGTGGTGTCCGACGACGATGCCCCCAAGGATCAGCTAGCTCTGGCAGCGTGCAAGTTGAAGAGCTCTACCTCTAACGCTGCTGCCGAGGCCAAGAAGAAGAAGAAATCAGAGAGTGGAGTCTCCAGATGATCCACCGCCGCCTTAGAGGCGGAGAAGAAGAAATCCACTGGCATTCCCGTCACCAAGGCTCCTGCCGTGGAGTAAGTGTATTCATTCTCCGTCTTATACTTTTAGCTCATACATTTTTTCAACTCTTGTACATATACTTTGTACGTTTCAGGAGGAAAGTCGGTGCTAGTTTGAAGTGATCCTCTAGAGATGCTAGAGGGTCAAAATACATTCGTGACATGCTGAACAGAGATGTGCCGCCAAGCCCTCTCCCGCTACTGCTCCCCTACTCCTGCCGCCAAGCCGTCTGCTGGTCCCGCTGGGCCTTTGTCTCCTGTCGTCCCTAAGATCTCCGCCATGGAGACAGATGTCAATCCAATCCTTGATATCTCGGGTTCTGTCGAGGAGGACGTTGCTCCCAGCGGTCAGGCGACGCAGGAGAGAACCTCCTCTAAAGTGGATGAAGCTCCGGCTAAGGATGCCACCGAGAAAGGGAAGCAAGTAATGTAAGAGGCGGAGGCGTAGGTGGTTGTGTCAACAGACAAGGCTGGAGCCTCTAAGCCATCAACTATTCTAAAAACGCAACAAGTGGCTAGGGAATCATCCATGCCTCTAGCTTCAACATCTCCTTTGGCTGCGACTCCTCCGAAGTTGTGCCTGGATTACCTCATTGCGCATGCGGATGTCGTGTATAACAATGCCGGTATCTTCCATACTATATATGCCAATCTTGCCAACAATCTCAAGCTTATTCCCATTGTAAGTCTTTTGAACTTCGCTTCTTTTATTGTGTGTAGTATATCCCTCTGTAGCCCTCGAGATCTTAGGCGGATAAACAAAAGTTATTGTCCTGAGTGCTCCAAAGAACTAAGAGTAGAAACTGATAGTGTAGCCCCCGAGCGTCTAGGTGGAAACTTAGTAGACTTCCGGCTAGATGCTCTAAGAGTACTTGTTGATAATAATCTTGTGCTGTGGCCCCCGAGCATGTAGTTGAAACTCGATTGTTCCGACTAAATGCTCTAGAGAAAAATCATGCTTACTTGTTGCAGAATGAGAATAGACAGAGGATCACCGCCAATGAGAGGTTTGCTGCTTTGTGGAAGGAACTGGACCTTGAATAGGGTAAAACAGCCTTCCTGAAGCAACATATCAAAAAATAGCTAGAGTTTGTTTCTCGTAATAACTCCTTACGTTTTCCTCATAGATTCATTTATGTCGTCTTCTCATAGTGCTTTCTGATTTCCATCTTATAGAAGCCATCGCTAAAGCCAAGAGCATCGTCGAGCAATCCAAGCATATCCAGGAGCTTGATCATGAGAACAAAATCTTGAAGAAAGACCTGGCTGATGCTTTCAAGGGCCATGAGGAGGCGATGAAGGCACTACAAGAGTCTACCGACGCCGAGATGCAGTGCCTGAAGAACGAACTTGCACAACTCAAGGAGCAGAACCAAGCTGCCAAAGAGCAGAATACGAGGAACCTTGAGGTGTAAAAGATAGTTCAGAAGGAGCGAGACGTCTTGGTGGAGACATGCAAGTAGGCAGAGACGAGCATCTTCAGTAACTTTTCCCCGTCTTGGTCAATTATGTACTTTGGATAATCGTTTGATGTTTTTACTCATGGTCCTTGTATCTTATGCAAACCATAGCTCCCATTGGCTTGGCCAACTTGGGTGAAGGTGCTCCAGATCCCAAGGAATGCATGATTCTTGCCGGCAACTTCGTCAGCACCACCATTGCCTAGGCCAAGGAGATAGCCCAGCCTCTAGGAATAAACATCAAGGGGGCAGACTTAGTGGCCAAGTATGCGGAAATCCTGCGCTGAGCCCCCAAGAAAGTCAAGGACTGGAAAGCCTCTTGCGTCCGGACTGGTGCAAGGATGACCATGTCCTTGGTCAAGGCACACTAAGACAACACCGACATCGATCTGGTGACCTTTGGCTTTCCCAAGCTGGACAAGGAAGGGAAGGAAATTGATAGCGATGCTATTTGGAATTCCCTCTCCGGCTTCGACACCAGGATTGCCAGAATTTTGAATGCATATGTCGTCGTGCCCGCCGAGATCCTTGATGAAGACATGGCTTTGTCCGAGTCTAGCCCATCTCCTTCCGAGTTTGACGAGCTCTCTCGGCCTGTCTCTCCTGATGATGCCACCACGAAGTCCCCTGTAGTAGAGCCATGAAAAACAATATTTGCATTAAATGTATCTCTGCGAAGTGTATGCGGAAAAACTTTTGTGTTTTGTTAAGGAGGAAAAACTTGTACTCAAGTTTCCTATTACTTATCTGTTTCCAGCATGTGTATATTTTTTAAGAAAGTGCTGGCTTATCCATTATTCTGGTTCGTATGCTTGACCTTTCGTGAGACGGAAGACTCGCAACACAGAACTATGCCCTTAGGTGATGATGCTTAATAGCACCGTCAAAAACCTAAGAGAAAAATCGTCGGCTTTGAGTGTCGAGAAGTCACTACTCCGGAATCCACATAAAAACTTTAGAAAACGTGTAAACCAGAAAACTTAAGCTAACGCCCGTAGGCGGAATTTTCACAAGTGCAAATGCAAACTTGCGCATAAAGGGTTTATATGATCCAAAAATGAACAACTAAAGGAGGTAAAGACTCAGAGAATATGAGTGAACCAAATGATTTATTTCATTGATCATATAAGAAACTTATTACATAATATAAATGTGCTAAGTGTAAAAGGGACGTAGCTGTGCTATGTTCCATGGCCGATCTGTCTCCGGGTAATCATCATCGGAGTCACGTTGCTTGCGCTTGCGATTTTTTGGCCTATCTTTCAACTCGCGAATATCGACGAGGTAATAGGAACCATTTAGCAATGCTTTGCTTATGATGAACGATCCTTCCCAAGGTGGGCATAGTTTGTGTGATTTCTCCTGCTTGAGTCTAAGCACCAGACCCCCCTCTTTAAACGAGCGATGTTTTACATGGTGACTATGGTAGCCACGCAGCTTCTGCCGGTAGATGGCAGATCTCTGGCATGCCAGCACGTGCTATTCTTCAAGTAGATCCACATATAGGCGTCTGGATTCTTCAGCGTCATCCTCATTGTAGGCAGAAAGGAGTCAGATGGAAGGTCTGCTTCTGCTCCATAAACCATGAAGAAAGGAGTCAAGCCAGTGGATCTATTGGGTGTTGTTCTTAAACTCCACAAGACAGATGGTAATTCCTCTGCCCATGCTCCAGCTGCTCTACGTAGCAGTGCTTCTAAGCGTGGCTTGATTCCGTGCAGAATTAGTCCATTGGCCCTTTCAACTTGCCCATTTGCCTGTGGGTGTGCAATAGATGCTAGGTCAAGGCAGATGCCTTTTTCATGACAGTACTCCTCAACTTCTCCGAGAGACAAATTTCTGCCATTGTCGGTGATGATGCTGTGTGGGAGACCAAATCTCACCACTAGATCCCGAACAAATTTTAGGGTTGTTGCCCCATAAAGCTTTCTAATGGGTTTAGCTTAAATCCATTTTGTGAACTTATCCACTGCTACTAGCAAGTGTGTAAATCCATAGGGTGCTTTCTGCAAAGGTCCCACCATGTCCAGCCCCTAGACTACAAACGGCCAAGTTATTGGTATGGTTCGCAATTCTTCAGCTGGAACACTTGGTTGTCTTGCATAGAACTGACACCCAAGGCAAGTCTGTACCAACTTGTCAGCGTCCACCTTGGCAGTTAGCCAGTAGAATCCTTGCCGGAAGGCCTTGGCCACCAACGATCGGGGAGCGGCATGATGCCTGCAATCTCCGAGATGTATTTCTCTAAGGATTTCAATACCTTTCTGCTGGGAGATGCATCGAAGGAAAACTCCTGTGGTACTTCGTTTGTATAGCTGGCCGTCAATGATGACGTAGCCTTTTTCTCTATGTACTATTTGTCGGCTTTCGACTTTGTCAACAGGCAAAGTTCCGTCTTGTAGATAGTCCATGAACAGTTTCGTCCAAGCCAGAGAGGTCACTATTACTTTTTAACAAATGAGTCCACTCTATCTGGGTTGTCGGGGTCCGCTCCCTTCACGGATGGGGTTCGTAAATGCTCTAGGAAATGCCTGGCGGAATTGGTCGGTGAGCTGATCTAAGCTTTGACAACAGATCTGCCGCCTCATTCTCCTCCCTTTTGACGTATTTGACTCCGTAGTCGTCGAAGCACTTGGCTATTTCTTCTACTTTGTCTCGATATGCCGCCATCACAGGGTTCCGCGCATTCCAGGTGCCAGCTACTTGCTGGAAAACCGAGTCGGAATCTCCACAGCAAACTATGCGCTTGATGCCAATATCCTTGGCCACATGAAGTTCGTGAATGAGGGCCTCATACTCTGCCATGTTGTTGGTAGTGTTGAAGTGGATCTGCAGGACATATTGTAACTTTTCTCCTGTTGGTGATTGCAATAATACACCAACCCCTTAGCCGTTGAGTAGCTTTGGTCTATCAAAGTGCATGACCCAATATTCTGGCTCTGGTGCAGGAGTGTCTTCTAGCAGTTCTATCCAATCTACGATAAAATTCGGCAATGCTTGTGATTTGATAGCATCGCGTCTCTTATAGGTGATTTCAAAGGCAACAAGTTCAATGCCCCACTTTGCCACTCTTCCTGTAGGGTCACTGTTGTTGATGATGTCGGACAGTGGAGCTTTCCTCACCACTATGATAGGGTGCTCCTGGAAGTAATGCCTTAGCTTGCGTGAAGCAAGGAAAACTCCATAAGCTATCTTTTGGTAGTGCGGGTAATGCTGTTTGGATTCCGTCAAAACCTCGCTTACATAGTAAACAGGTCGCTGAACTCCGTATTCGTGCGTTGGTTCCTTGCGCTCCACCACGATGACGATGCTGATGACTCGCTTGGTTGCCGCCATGTAAACTAACATAGGCTCCCTAGACACCGGTGCTGCAATTATTAGTGGGGAGGAGAGTATTCTCTTCAACTCCTAAAGTGTTGCATCAGCCTCATCCGTCCATATGAATTTGTCCGCCTTCTTGAGCAACTTGTAGAGCGGCATAGCCTTCTCACCAAGTCGGCTGATGAACCGGCTTACTGCTACTACATAGCCTGTGAACCTTTGTATGTCCTTCAGGCATGTCGGGCGTTTAATGTTGAGGATCGCCTTGATTTTCCCTGGGTTCACCTCAATTCCGTGGAGCAAAACGATGAAACCCAACAGCTTGCCGGAAGGTACCCCGAAGACGCACTTCTTAGGGTTCAGCATCATGTTGTATTTCCAGAGATTGTCGAAGGTTTCCTGAAAGTCAGCGATAAGGTCATTTGATTTCTTTGACATTACCACGATGTCGTCCACGTAAGCATGTACTTTGCGACCTATTTGGTCATGTAGGCAATGCTGCATTGTCCGCTAGTAAGTATCACCAGCGTTTTTCAGCCCAAAGGGCATCGTGACGTAGCAATACATGTCGTAGGGTGTGGTGAACGAAGTGGCCAGTTGGTCCGACTTTCGCATCCGGATCTGGTGGTAACCTGAGTAGGCATCGAGAAAACACAGAAGTTCCGAGCTAGCCGTCGAGTCAATGACTTGGTCAATGCGAGGCAAAGCAAACAGATCCTTTGGACATGCTTTGTTCAAGGCGGTGTAATCAACGCACATTCTTAATTCATTGGTTCCCTTTTTGGGGACAAGTATAGGATTTGCCACCCATCGAGTGTGAATAACTTCTTGGATAACGCTAGCCTTAAGTAACCTAGCTATTTCTTTGCCTATAGCCCTTTGTCTTTCATCACCAAAACATCATAGAGGTTGTTTTACCGGTTTGGCATTAGGATCAATATTCAAGCTGTGCTCGGCAAGTTCCCTAGGTACACCTTTCATGTCGGCAGGTTGCCAGGTGAAGATGTCCCTATTCTCACGGAGGAACTTGACGAGCGCGCTTTCCTATTTGGGATCTAGGTCCATGCCAATGGCGGTGGTCTTGGAGGAATATCCCTCAACAAGTTCCACCTGCTTGGTCTTGATGGCGACCTTGAATGCGGGTTTGGCAGCAGTGATCTGCTTCTTCAAAGCCGGCATCTCCGAGGCATCGACCTGGTTCTGGATCTCCTTGAACTCCTCACCATAGAGGACTGCTTCAGCAAAGACAACTTCACTAAGCTCGCACTCCGTGCTTTGGTGAAGCTTCCGTCAACAGTGATGATGATGTTTGGTCTGGTTATCTTGACCTTGTTGTAGACAAAGCATGGCCCTGCGAGGAAGGAGTGGAAGATGTCGCATCCAAAAATGACGTGGTACACGCTCTTGAAAGGCACCACTTCAAAGGTCATGTGTTCTTGGCGGTAATTTTTAACATCGCCAAAAGCGACTGGAAGGGTGATGCAGCCCAGGGAATTTGCTTGTCGGCCGGGGACAACCCCATGGAACACAGTGTTGCTCTTCCTGAGCTAGGTCTCCGTCAAGTTCATCTTGTGAAGTGTATCCAGGTACATGATGTTGATGCTGCTTCCACTGTCCACGAGACACTTGGTGAACTCTGTGCCATCAATCAAAGGGTTGATGACCATGGCATACTGGTTCTCAGTTGGGATAAGGTCTGGGTGATCCTTCCTATTCCAATAATTGGAATCTCTGACCACCTGGCGTACTAGGGAACCAGATGGAGGGTAGCCATCAGTATCCTCAAAGCGATTTTCTGGGCCCGGACGGTGGGAGTGCCAAGGAAGGTGTGGTAGACTGGAGCCTTCTTTTCGAAGGTTTTTTCCCTTTACCCTCTCCCTTGTCGGAAGATTTGGGTTCCATGTCCTCATCCATGTCGCTTGATTCCTTGGACTCCTCCTCCTTCTTCCCTTTGCCCTTTCCGCAGGGTCTGTTCTTCCGACTTTGCTTGTAGCCAGACTCAGGGTCTTCCTGTAGGTCGTTGACAAACTTGCATTGGCAGTTGGTATGGGTGGCTTTGTCGTTTGCGTCAAGGTGGACGAAACACGGCATATCACGGTACTCTTCGTATGTTTGGGGAATGCGGGGCGCTGAGGGTGTAGAATCACTGCTATGCTGGCCATTGCTAGCCCCCTGGCCACGTCCACGCTGTCCGCTTCCGCCTCTGCCAGTGAATGATGCGGCAACCATGTCGACTGCTTGCTTTTCTTCAAGCGGATTCTTCTGCTTGTTATTGTTGTTCTTCCTGGCCTAGGTAGGGATTGCTATTGCCGGCAACAATCCACGCGCGTCGTCATCAGCAGCGGCGAAGTCTCTAGCAATGGCGGAGCAAAGTTCCCTTTTGCAGACTGTCGATGAAGGCAGCCATAGCGGTTTGTACGTGCACTCCTGTGCAGGAATTTTTCATATCTAGCCGACGAGAGAGGTAGGCACGAGAGGTTTCATCCTTTTCTCGCACACACCGATGTAGGCCTCCGACAGTGTTGGGACATTTGTACGTACCCTCAAAGTTCTTGGTGAATGCTTCATGCATGTCCAACCAATTGCATATTGATTTCTCTGGCAAGTCGTCAATCCATTGTCGGGCGGTACCAGTGAGAATAAGTGGGAGGTACTTGATAGCGACATTAGGGTTTCCCCCTGCGATGTGAATTGCTTTGCTGTAGTCCTGCAACCATGTAATTGGTCTGGTGGTGCCGTCGTAGGGCTTGATAGTCTTGTCTATCTAGAGACCCTGGGGGTAGGTTGTGGCCCGTATTACTGGTCCAAAACAATGTGGCACAAGGTATGGGAGCTTTGATACCTTCGATCTGGATTACGGATGTAGTATAGCTTCCTTTTCCCTAGTAGACCTATAGGTTATCGAATCCTCGGGAAGCGAATGCGTAGTGAAGTTACTTTAATGGACCTTCAAGAGTTTTAGAATTCCTTTTGTGTTTTCACCAGATCAGTAGTTTGCATCTTTTGGTTGTTTTTGATGATGGAGAGAGAGGGCCTAGGGCGTTCGGTTTCACCTGTAGTTGTGCAAAACATCTGATGGAAATAAAAGATAGAAATAAAGCATGCATGTACTTGTTAGAGCAAGATAAATTATATGTGGGAAGTGCATCCATAATTGCTATTGCCTCCGCAACCGCTTGTAGCAATAACCTACTAGTCTCATCCATAGAACAAATAGAACTAATGATATGCATAGTGATGTTACCGTTAATCCCAAGCAAATCCCTCACATACATCCATACTACCCCTTCTGTCACTGGGGTTCCCAACCTGCAGATTAGTCATTACTCATACTCCCTATACTTGGCTCAATCCTCGGGGTCTTGGGTACCTGACAACTCATTGGATTGAAGCAAGAGAGGATACAATAATCATCATGTCATACAAACTAATACACGATCCCATCTATGATACTTCACATGCACAATTGCTACATGGCTAGGCCGAAGCCCTTAGCCCAAGGAGGATTACTCACACATAGACAGGAGATCAACAATCACAAACATTGTAATAAGAATCATGAGATTGATAGTAATAGTCTTAGAATGTCACCAATCGGAGAAGAGATCTACTATTACATGTGATGGAGTATGGCTATGGTGATGGAGAAGGGTTTTGGAGATCTGAGGCGACTTTTTGGTGGAGTCTGGCTTCTTTGGGGCGGAGCGAGAGATGTTTTCCCATCACCTGAGGCTTCTTTATATATGGGTCCCTTCATGAAAGTTGTTCTGTTTGACCTAACAGTGGCGGTGCCTGATGACCCACAAGTATAGGGGGTGTATCGCAGTATTTTCGATAAGTAAGAGTGTCGAAACCAACGAGGAGCAGAAGGTGCTGGCTAGTGGTATGGATCAAGAATTCTCTGCAAATACTTAGCAAACGGATTTTTAAGGGTTTTCGATAAAGCAAGTAAACAAAGTACGAGTAAATAAAAGACAGTAGGAATAAATGCAGCAAGTGGCCCAATCCTTTATGCAGCAAAGGACAAGCCGGTTGTATTACTTAAGATGACCAAATGTTCTCGAGGACACATGGGAAGACTATCAAGAGCTTTCGCTTCATATAGTTGATTAATCTTCTCTAGCTTGCTAAGTGTTGTGTGGGTGAACCTGTGCTAATGTACCGCCCCATCCAAGACTAATACATACTTATGATTATACCCCTTGCAAACATCCGTAAGTACAAGAAAGTAATTAAGGTAGAAACCTAACCACGGCTTTAAACTCTAAGACCCTTACGTCCCTTGTGCAATGGTTTCCTAACGGAGGTTCAGGTTTCTGTCACTCCGGCAACCCCTACGATTAGTAGCCAAATACACAATGCATTCCCCTAGGCCCATATAGGTGAAGTGTCATGTAGTCGACGTTCACATGACACCACTAGAAGAAGTACACCACAAGTTAAATAACGATCTATTGAATCTCTCTCAACACAACTCCACTACTAACAACAAGACTTCTCCCATTTCCTCAAGAACAAAACGAACTACTCACAAGACATCATATGGATCATGATCAGAGATGGAATAATGATGTATAACAATCTGAACATAAACAATAATTCAATGGTTCACTCAATAGCATCAACTACAAAGAGTAATCAACACCGGGAAAGTTTCCCCTATGAACTAATGCAAGATTCAACCAATTGTTATAGCAATATGGAGATGGTGATGATGGTGCTGATGGTGATGATGGTGGTGATGATGATGATCCCAATGAAGTCCAGCTTGATGGTGGTGTTGATGGCGACGATCTCCTCTCTTCGGGAAGGAATTCCCCCGGCAGAAATCTATCTGCCGGAGATATCTTTCTCTCTCGGTGTTTTCCGCCCCACAGAGGCGGCGAAATCTTTCTGTGTCATCCCCCGAGTCTTAGGGTTTCGGGAGGATAATATACGCCAGAGGGGAGAGGCTGGAGTGGGCCAGGGTGGCCAAACCACCTCCTGGCGCGGCCTAGGGCTGCCCGCTCCATGGGGTGGTGTGGGCCCCCTGTGGCCCATCTCCACTCTGTCTTATGGCATTCTTAGTCTTCTGGAAAACTAGGATTTTCCGTATATTTTCCCGGATTTTCTGATCTTCGCGAATTTTGCCTCCAAACAGAACCTTTTCCATCAGAATCCTGACTGCAGCGGTCCATGCTCCAAAAGTCATCAACCATGCAAAAATAGATGAAATAACATAAGTATCACCTCTCAGTACGAAATATATCAATGAATAATAGTGAATTAAGACATAGAATAGTGATGAAAAATGGACGTATCAGCGCCAACTATATGACCAGAGCTATACGATCGAAATTTTTTCTCAGGCCGTATAGTTGGTCGTTACGGTGTTTACCTTCATTGGACGGCTCCTGGTTTCTTCTGGTCGAAGGAAATATCATATCTTTGACTTTAATGTAGTGATTCCCTCATTTAAACAACATTATCTGCGCAAGAAAAATACAAGAACAAAGGATTGCATACCCCTTTGAATATTAGCATTAGTGGCAGGGTTTAGAGAGATATTTTATAAAAAATATGACTAATATCCAGTTTAAACGTGGACGTTAGATGGCTATATTTCGGAGCCATCAACCTCCCCAAGCTTAAACTTGATCGTCCCGAGGAAGAAAACCAAAATCAAAAAGGAACTCAGCATTTAAACTGAAATAACGAGATGGTGATCTTACTCATGATTAGTAGTCTCATGTTTCCTCCACTTTATAAATCTGAAAAACTTCAGCATAGGTAGAGTAATGGCAAGCATATCATACGGGTTTCATGCATCCTTATAGCACAGAAAAATTATTGTAAGTATGGATGATCCAAATGAGTAAATTTTATTCCATGTCAAGTAATCAACTCATATGCTTGCCTTTGAACAGGAAAGTATAATCATGTAAATTAAGAGTGTGAAAGTTGTCATGAAAAGCATATATACTAGAATATCTCAATTCTCCCACATCAATAAATCAAGACTTTGCAAGCACTACTTTTCTATTCATTCTCCTTTAAGAATCTTTAGTTTTTAAGTATTGAGAGCATGCCAAATTTTGTATTAGTTTATCGGGCTGTGATGGACACTCGTGGCATCACTAAGGTTTTTGTTCCTTTTGCACAATGATTTCTCATAACAGCCAGAGGAGTGATTCCATCTTGATTATAGCTACCCGGGAGTGCCAAGAATCTTACCCACTATAGCATTTCTGCTACAAGTGTTTAATCAACTCATAGCCGAAATCTAGGAGTTTCCTCCATGAAGATCGTTCGTAGGCCAGCGGAGTTGTTGGCATCCCATGAAGTTTGACACGCATAAAGCTATATCATTCTTATGATTAACAAGTCAAACTTTGGCATGCTCACAAAAACCGCTAAACATTAATTCGATCGAACAAATCCTTTCAAAGAGAGCTATCAAATCGATCAATATTTTTAGTGGTGTCGAGTTTCTCTAGAAATAAGCCTTCAAGACTAAGCACTGCAACACCCAAGCCTTCAATTGTGAGACTTTTTCTTATAACAATTGTTTAGCAATTTTTAGGCAAGACTTGGTTAACTACAAGAGGTGGAACAAAATAAGCCCAATTAAATACCCATGCAAATGACAATCTTATGACAATACAAAGACTCACTCCACCAATATAATGTCTCAACATTCACTACTAACTAGCATAGGTTTCTCAAACTTCAAAAGTGGGGAGTCATAAGGCATACCTCTCATGTTTGGTTCCACTTCTCTCTTCTTTTTTTATTTGTTTCTTGGAAACTCGAAGTTGGTCACTCTCCTGCAAATATACGAAGACCTCGAGGCGGAAAGAAAAGAAAGAGGGAAAATATGGAAAAATGGAGAAATCCTTTTGTGATTTTTTAGAGAGGGAAATAAAGAATATAAAAATTGGCGGCAAAGCTCGGCTAGAAAATTTCAAAAGCAAATAGAAAGAACTAAAGATAAAGTGTTGGAGAAACCAACACGAGTGCTTATAAACTTAAATAAGAACACAACCCCTAAAATAAAAACAAATGAGCGCCACATAAAGATGCATGAGGAAACTTCCCCAAGCTTAGGCTTTTGCAAGCCCTTCAAATTATTGTGGTGGCACGAAAAAGTCGTTACTCTAGTTCGCGAATTGAGTGGAGAGATTACTTGTTGATTCTCGGAGGTTCAAAGAGAGGTTGTGCATCCTCTCCACAGTCCCTCCAAGTCCTTGGAAATCTTGGTATGTGGCGAACCGGGTTTGTGGCTGCTCCTCTTGATGAGGAACTTCTTGCTCCTCCTCTTGGTCCTCATCCTCTTCAGGAATCTCCTCCTCGAATTGGTACTGCTCAACCTGCACATCATATAGCAAACGTCCTTCCTTGATAGAGAAAACACCATTAGGCATATGAGTGGGGGTAGATACACCCAGCTCCAGCAATATGCAGGTAATAAACACCAACTCTCCTAGTGAGCATTCCATAGGCCCTCAAGGTGGAGAAACCAACATGCATCTCACCTAGTACAAGTTGCAACTCACCTAGATCGATGTCTAGGGCAGTGGTGAGCATGGTGATGACGCCTCCTCCTGTGATTGTCCCTTGGCTTTAGGAGGCTTACTGCTCTAAATAGCGCACAAGGATGGCGCCCAAGTTGAGTGACAGGTTGCAGTTGATGTAAGTAGCCTTTGAAAGGACTAGGATGTCCTCCTCGTTGAGTCTTGTGAACTCATTACGTGCCTGCAAGGTGTTAGTAATAACATAGAACAAACAGCGAATTGCAGGATATTGAATATTCTTCCCCTTGTTCACTCTACTAGTGAAACTAATTCCATTATAGTATTGATCGGAGGAAGGAATTAAGCCAGTAAAGGATCCGCGTAGAGCATGAACATCATTGTTTGGCAAATTAAAGCATGCACACCATTCATCTAACGTTAATGTGTAGTTGTTGTTTATCAGACGGAAAGAAATAGTATCCTCTCCTTGCCATTGTTTAACGGTGCTTTGCAATGAACTTAGGAGTTCAATGGTTAAGCAGTGATAAGTAGGTACATCATTGTACACAAAATTTTGTAGGCCAGCTCTATTTCAAAGTAAATTAAAGTCATCGAACATACCAAGTTGGTTCAATATAATGGGACAAGCCCACTTGGTAGCCTTCACTTCGCGGTTCTTGATCTTGTTGAAGCGTTCGCGATGGGCCTCATCCCTAAACCGTATCCCCATGCATTCCTCAGCGGCAGCTCGAGAAGCGCTAGCGGTGGCACGAGCACAAGTTTGGCTCCTTGTGTTCATCTTCTAAAACATTGAAGAAAGGCAAAAATAAATTTTTTTAATCCAACAACAGTAAGTATAATATATTCCTCATCTAGACACACTAAAGAATCTCCTCAAGATGATAATCTAGGTAAGAAAATCATGGCAATAAGTTCATAGTAGGTCTCACCCTAGATTGATAATGACAATAGATTGAAGATGAATTTGCAAAAAGTAATTGGAGGATAAACATAACGTAGATCACTTTTGTGTGAGGAAATCGAACGGAATTGAGTAGAGATGAAGATCCCTTGAGGTTTTGAGAGAGTTTGGAGGTAGAAGAAAGTAAAAAGATTGAAGTTTTGGAGTTGGGAGTACCTTCCCGTGCGATTTTGTGGTCGAACGTAACTATATGGGCGGAACATGCTTTCCGGCCATATAGTTGGCGTTCTGTCAAATTATTAGGTCTTCCTCCTGGTAGCGTAGCTATACAGACGCAACTATGTGGAACAAAATGTGCCGGCCGTATAGTTGGTCGTTAAACTGTCTGTCCCTGCGAGAGAAAATTTGCAAAGGCATAGATATCTATACGACCAGAACTATATGGCCGGATTTTTATTCCCACCATATAGTTGGTCGTTAAACTCCCAGAACATATGAAAATAAATTGTATGGAGGCATCGAATTCTATACAACCGAAGCTATACGACCGGAATTTTTTTATTCCCGCCGTATAGTTGGTCGTTAAACTCTTAGTACATATTGTAGGAAAATTTTCGATGGCAAAGATAACTATACGACCGGAACTATACGGCCAGAATTTTTATTCCCGCCATATAGTTTGTCGTTAAACTCTCTGTGTGTAAAAAAAATCTGTTTCTTTGTAAACTATTTCTTTTCCTGTAACTTAGTGATATACCTTGTTTTTGACAGAAAATTGACAGTAAATATCGTCGACCAACAATAGCATGAATAAAGCAGAATTTCAAGTACTACCAAATTTCTTCTCCTCAAATGGAGTTTTCTAGCACTCTTTATTAAACAAAAACTTTTAACGAAAACTAAAAACTTAACTCAAACCTTTATTTCACATGGGTTGCCTCCCATGGAGCGCTCTTTTATGGTCAATAGCTTGACCTTTTGATACTCACTTGGGCCAGATGAGTGGAACACCCACTCCAAAGTAATTGTCCTTCAAAGTGATGGCCTCCTTCTCATCATGCTTGACTTTCTTCTTCCTGGGGAAATGAATCAAAGCCTTAATAATTCTTAAGAAAGGATGGCCTAGAATTATAGGAGCAACTGTATCTTCATGCATGTCAACAATAATGAAATCAATTAGAGCAGGACAGCCTTTGATGTAAACTAAAGTGTTCTCCTTAATCCCTACAGCTTGTTTGTAGGTAGAATCTGCTAGATGCAATTTTAACTCGGTAATTTCAAAGGAGCCAAGATTTAACTTGTTAAAAAGACTCTTTGGGATTGTTGAGACGCTTGCACCTAGATCACAAAGTGCAGCTATCTCATTGGTTCCAATCTTTATCTTAATAGTAGGCTCAAATATGTCATCTAGTTTAATAGGTAACTTTTCAGCAATTTTCTTGTATTCTTCTTCAAGATCGCGTACCTTAATTGCAACTTGATCAACAAAGTGTTGATACATGGCTTCATCATTACCTTCACTTACCAGAATTTTGACGTTGATCCTTTTTACGAGATCTTCGATGGTGTAGCTTGGTGAAGGGGCATTACTATAATCAAGTTCTTCAGGCTCCTCCCTTTGGATCCTCATCATTTTGAGTTCCTCAACAGGATTGGGCTCAACTTTTCTTGCAAACTTAGCTAGAATGAGAGTTTGACTCTTGGTTATCTTACCTAGCTATGCCTCAACGATCCTTATTCTTTCTTGAAGGGCTTCTAAATCATTTCTCAGACTAAC